>CM002525.2:23834408-24486908 GCA_000338895.3 Oryza meridionalis
AGCCGGTTTTGATCTTCAAAATCTATATTGGTTCAGATTTATTTAGATCGAGATGGTTGATGACTCCATATCACCGCAAAGAGTTAGGTGCTAAATCGTGTGGCATGACAAAAAAAAAAAGTTGCCAACAAGAAGTTCCTTTTCTTCGTGCACCACCACCATCTCAAGCTGCATCCTCACCTCCAGCTAGGAGCACTGAACTTCTTCGAGATGGTTGTTTTGGTTGATTTAGGTGAATGGGGCGAGATGGGCGAGGGGGCAAACTTGCATTCTACCCTTGTGAGTCGCGCGCGTGGGGATCGCTCTCTACCTTGGAGATCACGCGCCCTCTCCTACGTGATGCCACGCCTCGTGCAAGGGTTCGTGACACTTGCAGAAGAGTCGCTCGTCCCCTGCAGGCGTGCGCTCCTTAAGGGCATGTACAACCCACAGACGGTGGGTCGTCTGCAGAACCTCAAAATTCTCATACAGATAGATATAAAGACAGCTCATACAACCCACAAACAGAGGGGCCATCTGTAAACTGTTTAATGCTTTGTATGTAGCTTAGATCAACTATAAATGTATTTGTATGTACCATTGTGTGGCTAATTGATAGAATAGATATGAAGATTAAATAATAGAAACACGATTACAATAATTTTTAGAAACCATATATATAATAATTATATTATATATAGTTACAACGCTTTTTGTCTAATTTTCTTTGTTTCCGTAGCGTTGCCATATGTGCTCGATTAGATCCTTCTTAAGTTGCCTATGTGTTGGTCGAGCTTTGATAGCCGAATTTCTACGAAGTGCCTCTGCAAAGCTTGGATTAGGGTCATCATTTGTACGCACTTCTGGTGGGATCACTATCGTCGCACTTGGATTTTCATTCAAATCCAAGACATCCCTATCTGAGTCCTTCTCATCTTCAACTATCATATTGGGAAGGATAACACAAGCTTGCATAATGTTGATAACATCTCCTTGCTTCCATAACCGTGCTGGTCGACGAACAGTATCAAAGCGTGATTGCAGAACACCAAATGAACAATCGACATCTTTCCTCACCCCTTCTTGCCTCAACGAAAATGTTTTATCTTCCGCCGATTGAGGGGCATTAACTGTCTTCACGAATACTGCCCATTCTGGATATATTTTATCGGCAAGATAGTAACCCATGTCATATTGATTTCCAATTACAGTATAGTGTACCGTAGGAGATTCCCCTTTTATTGCTTGAATGAACAGTGGTGACTTGTTTAGAACGTTAATGTCATTCTGAGACCCCGCGGTACCAAAGAAAGCATGCCATATACGAAGATTTTTTGATGCCACTGCTTCAAGGATCATAGTAGGAACACCTTGTTTACCACTTGTAAACTGACCCGCCCAACCTTTTGGACAATTCTTCCATGGCCAATGCATGCAATCGATGCTTCCCATGCACCCAGGAAAACCACGAGCCTCATTTTCTTGTAAGATTTGTTCAAGTTCATCGCTTCTTGGAGGCCGTAGATATTCGTTGCCAAATGTTTCAATCACACCTTCAGCGAATTTTCCCAAAATCTCCAAACAAGTGCTTGCAGCTATTTTCATGACCTCATCAAGTTGATCAGCCGAGGTTCCATAAGCTAGCATCCTGATGGCCGCTGTACACTTTTGAAGTGGTGAAAGACTATTTCTACCAATAGCATCGACTCTTTGGGTGAAATAAGGGGACCAATCGCTAAGTGCATGCACGATACGCAGGCCTACGGAACATGTCATCGGTGTAGATAGGATTTGCGGAAAAATAATTAGCAACAAGATCATCATGACCTTGTTCTCGATTCCTTGGTATGTACCTCCTTGGTCCACTCTGTCGACGACGGAGATGTACAGTTGATGCTTCTCCGTTCATGTCGGCCTTGAATCCCTCTGCTACTAGTTCTTCAAAAATATCATCCTCTGCGATCAAGTCTTCCACGGTGAACACCTCTTCAAACTCTTCAGCATCTTCGACTTCATCTTCTTCGTGCGGCTCCATACAAAGAGTTACGATACACCTTGTTTGATGCAAGTGTTTGGATAGTGGAGTAGTGTACAGAGGAGCGCACAGAACAACGATGTTTTATAGAATAAAAAAAAGATGACCATTCATATTTACAAAAACTGATCGGCACCACTAAACTGATCAACTACTAGCATTCAAGCTACATTCAAATTCAGCATTCACATTTACATTCAAGTGGCACATTCAAGCTACAAAAAAGATCAATGTCGCACTACAGCGGCTAAATTGATCAACTGATCAACTCCAGCACGACTTAAAAGATGACCATTCACATTTACATTCAAGTTCAGCATTGAAGTTCAGAAAACTGATCAACTCCGGCACCACTAAAAAGATGACCATTCCATTCACATTCAAGTTCACACACACAATTCAGAAAATCATACGCAGTTTCAGTCACATTCAAGTTCACAAAGCACAGTTTCAGTTCACACACACAGTTTCAGTTTCAGTTCACACTAAAAATATCATCCTCTGCGATCAGTTTCAGTTCACACCCACAGTGTCAAGTTCACAAAGCACCGTCATTACCATTCAGAAAATCATGCGCAGTTTCACATTTAATTGGATTTCAGAATTTAATTAGCAGGATACCTGAAACTGAAACTACCAGGATACCATAATTTCAGAATTTACATTATGGCCTACAGAGCAAAACTGAGTAAGGGAGAACTGAACATATATGGGTACTGAATAAGCAAAACTGAGTAAGGGAGAATTGAACATATATGGGTACTGAATTTGGCTGAGGTTCATATATGGCTGGGTACTGAGTAAGGGAAAACAGAGCAAAACTACCAGTATACTGAACATATATGGCTGAGGTTCATATATGGGTACTGAATATGCAGAAAACTGAATTTCAGAAAAAAAAGCATGAATGAGCAGAAAACTGAACATATATGGCTGAGGTTCATATATGGCTACTACAAGTGCTAAATTTAACAAGTTTGTCACAGAATTTCAGAATTTAACAAGTTTGTCACAGAATACTAAATAAGCAGAAACTTCATATCTTCATACCAGAACTGGCTGAGGTTCATATATGGCTACTACAAGTGCTAAATTTCAGAACTACTAAATTTGTCAACAAGTTTAGTTAAACAAGTGCTAAATTTCAGAACTACAAGTGCTAAATTTCAGAACTACACAAATAAGAAATACCTTCTCAAGCAGTTTCAGGAAAAAGGGCCTTCATAAGACACTTCATCATCATAGCTCGCTTTGCCTTTTCCTCATCGGACATTGAACTTGTATCCTGTGAAACGAGGTTGTTATAAGTCTCCATCATCTTTGTCTCTTTATCAAGCTTCTTTCCTTCTTTGTACTCTTGTGCTGTAAGGTGGGCAATTTTTGTGGCCTCTAGCTTCTCAGAAGCTATCTTCTCTTGCCTGTCCAATAGCTTCATACGCTCATTGTTTGCCTCCTGGAATTTACTGTATCTATCAAATTTGTCTAGCTCAATAGGAGAATCCTTTGAGTGACCATCATCACTACTGCTGGAACCCTTTAACTTGCCATTTTTAGCTGCTAGAGCAGCCTTTTTAGCTGCCTTCTGACTAATTGGTCGTTGTGGCATCTCATCACAAGTGTCCTCATTTTCCTCAGATTCTCCTTCCAAATGGAATGCTTTCCTTTTACATGCATTCTTCAGGTTTTCATTATATATTTTCCACTTTGGCACGTCTCGGCAAATTTTCCAAACCTCTGTCAGCATATAAGGTCCAACCACGTCTTTGCATTCTTTGTTGTCATCCACATAGAACTTGTGTGCTGCATCAAGCCACATTTCAGCCGAATATCCACTTGTAAATACTCTATGAGCCTTAGCGTAAGCACATTCAAAGAGGTCTGTCCATTTGTTAATCTTGTGCCATCTATCCTTGCATTGCTTCGCATTTCTTCTTTGAAGTGGAGGGGTAGTTTTGTTGTATGTTTCGACAACCTCACCCCAATATTGGACACCACCCTTATCCGCACCATAGGTAGAGTCGGTTGAATGTTCTAACCAAGCGCTCATCACTCTAACATCCTCGTCCGGAGTCCACATGATCCTCTTCTCGGTTCTAACACTGTCATTGCCATGTAATATTTCCACTTCGGGCGGTGAACTACCATTGTGTGCCTGATTCAGAGGACTCATGTGAATAACTGCACCAACCAAATGAGAGTTCTGTGCTTCATTTCCAAAATAGCTCATGAAACCACCAGGTGGACGTACATCTTGGTCCCTGCAGGAAATTGCAATTAACATGAAATTTTCCATGGTCCATCTACAAATAAAATTCAGATGCAGTAGTAGTACTATTGTGGCTGTATTTATGAAGGGTTAGAAGGTAAAATTAGCTTAAAATGATTTCGGCACAGAAGCTTAACATGAAATTAGCTTAAAATATGAAATTAGCTTAAAATGATCAGTTGGACACAGAAGCTTGATGGGTATTTTTACTCTTTAAGAACAACTAACAAAGAGTACAATATGTTGGACACAGAAGCTTGATGGGCTCATTTTTATGATAATCATTTATCAGTTGAATATCTAACAAAGAGTTCAATGAATCACTTCTGGACATTGTCAAAATATGGTATAAAAGGGATCCAGGTACAACAGCATGGGATTTACAAATTCACAATGCTTAATATCAACTACAAAATTATCTAGATTCACAATGCCTAATATCAACTACAAAATCAGCAATGAAACAAGGATTTACCATGATCCAGGAGATGAGGGATCACCGCCGGCCGCATCAAACCAAGGTTGAGACGATGCATGAGGACCAATTGAGCTGGTGAAGTCACCTCCGACAGAACCATCAATGGAGAAAGCCGGGACGGTCGTCGCTGCCGCTACTGACCCGCCACCGCGTCCGCGAGAACGGGGCGGCGGTGGTAGCCCGGCAGCGTGACCAAAAGAACCCCGACCGAACGAGGGAGCCGCCGCCGCCGCCCCGACACCTAGGGTTCGGCCTAGGGCCGTCGCCGCCGCATCCAATGTCCTCGATCCATTCCTACTCCGAGCTGCGCCGGGCGTGGACATCCCACCGCACCAACTCCGGCGAGAATACCAGATGGGTGGCGAGCAGATGGCGGCCGCGCAGATGGGCGGGCGAAGAAATTTGGGGCAAGTCGCGAGCAGAGCGCGGGAGAACAGCGCGCGCGGTTGCTTGGGAAATTTGTGGGCGAGCGCGGCCGCACGCGGGATCTGTTCGCCCGTCGCCTGGGGACGACGGCGCTCTATAGTGTGTGGGCTCGCGTCGACTCCGCCTGGGAGAGCGGGATGAACTCGTCGCGTCGGGAGGCGCCGGGCTGCCCGTCTCTGCGCGTGCACGGGTTTTTTTTTGCAAAATCACCAACACACAGACGGGGCGAGGAGACGGGTTGTACATGCCCTAACGCATTTTCGGTCCGACTCCTACATGGAAGCACTGGGGTATATGCGCAACGATGGAGCGGTGTCCATGGCCTTACCGGATCCATATCAAGGTACTCCATTTTGATTCCAAAAGGCTGTCACTAAAGGGATTAATCCAACTGTCTTTCCAGACCAGAGTAGTATCTACTGAACCAATAATCACCATTGTGAAGGCCCTGAAATAAAGGGATTAACTTGAATATGTCTTTCCACCAGAATTCTTTGTGTGCATACGGAGAGATATCAGTGTGAGTGTGATAATACCGATGGTCCGTATCATATTAATACTATAAATCTGGATATAGACTCGTAATACTAGAATACGTCCAATTCGATTCTATGTATGTTAGTATATTTTAGGACAGAGCGAGTATATATATTTATGGACAATGTATTGTTGAATGGTAAAAGTTTGTTGCATTAAACTATGATATCTACAAGTTTGTTACGTGAGATATTATTTGTGAGTTTGTTATGCTTTAACCTGGTGAGACTATTATATTCCACATGTCTTTCCGCGTTACACTAATGAAGGCACGAGGTTAAAGCCCAGCGCGATCGGCAAGCCACATGCGTGTGACCGCCGGGCCATGTGATTCCCTCCAGTCCAGGCGAACAAAGGGAGGCAGCTGGGAGCAAATATGGCCAAGCCAAGTGGCCGGGGTGCTTTCAACGGAGCAGCTAGCTACTCCCTTCATCCCATAATATAATGGATTTTAAGTTTTTATTTGTACTGTTTGACCACTCGTCTTATTTAAAAAAAATTGTGCAAATACAGAAAGACGAAAAGTTGTGCTTAAAGTACTTTGGATAACAAAGTAAGTAAAAAAATAAATAATAATTTCAAAATTTTTTAATTAAGACGAGTGTTTAAACAGTGCAAGCAAAATCTTAAAATCGGACGGAGGGAGCTAGTCAGCCACTCGTGCTGTCGACTGTCGTAGACCGGCGCAAATTAACGGCGACATGTTGGAGAAGACAACCAGGCTGCTGTCGTCGCGGCCGGGGTGGATCGGCGCGCACGCGCGCTACCCTGGATAGAACGAGCGAGGTTGATCAGGTGCCATGCCATCAGGACAAGCTAGCTAGTCAAAGCTCACACAACGCAGCAAATTTTAGTCAGGACAGACAACTAATGGAAGATGCATCGATTGCCAATTTTGGAGCCGAGACCGCAAGCCGTGAGTTTTTCTTTCTCCGTTTATTATAGAGAAGCAGTGCTCCCACCTGATCGGTGTTGTGAGACGTGTCGCTAATTTAATGGGTAACACGGTGTACTCCCTTCTTTCTATAGTTAATTCTTTCTATATAGTTAAGACCAAAAACTGATATGTGGTTAAGCCACGTAACCATTTACGATCTAATCTGCATCGCTCACATCCGCTGCCACCGCCGGAGCTGCGCCGCGGGCCCGCGCTCGATTCTCCTTCACCCCCGTGCACGCGCGCGCGCCAGCCGACGCGCTCGCTTCTCCTCCCCGTGTCGCCCTGCCTCCCCTATCCCCCACGCGCCAGTCACGCCGCAGCGCCGCGCGCCTGTAGCCCTAGCCCGGTGCAGCTGCAGATATCGTGAGATGGAGACATGCGCCGGGAGCCCTAGCGCATTGAGAAGCTCTATTGTTGTTCGGCTCCCCTCATCCAGCATCAAGTAATCTCAGCTGAGAATCCTTCGGTCCCCTCCCTAATTAATCCCAGTAAATCAACACCTGAATCCCCTTTCATCCTCTCCGACCTGTTCCTCTTCCTTTTCCGTTTCATCTTAATCACAAGCAATTACATTAGTAATTAACTTCCACAATCAATTAGGGCACTAGGCGCCACGATTAATTCCATTTATATTACGTTCATAAGCCTTTTGTAATCCGTCCTGCCAGTCCTCAAATACCCTCCTCCACATCGGTAGATGCCATATTGCAAGCACCTGAAAGGCTGAAACAAGCAGTCCTTCTGAAAGGTCAGTATATTATGTGTTACTCCTCATCTCATAACAATTTTCACCTCTTTTCAAAAAAGAATCGAGGCACTCAATTAGCTCAGTTTACTTAGCGTTCCCTGTAATTTGCCACACAGGAACAAGATGTAAAGCTTTTGCCTAATTGTTTGATACTTTGTGCCATCCTAGGGAAAAAACCACTATTGGTAAATTTTATACTTACATTGAGTACTGCTTTAGTTTCTTCAAAAAATAATTGTATTACTTGCAACCTGTATCCCGTACTAATTCTCTTATCGCTTTAATATATAGAAGATTTCTTACACTAATTTGGGAGAAAGCAGAAAATTCTTTTAAACTGGATATCCTTCCTCGGTGAGAGAACAGAGGTTTTTCACTACAGCAGATGGCATACTTTGGTATGTTCTGTAGAGCTCAAACTACGTTGTTTTCCTTCTGTCTGAATTCATCTTTTGTATTTCCTAATCATCGTAGTAACATTTCATAAACCAGCTTTAACTCATGCATCATCCATATATTTGCAAATATGATAGTTACTAAGTTCTAATAATTTGCAAATAGTTGTGGTGATTGAAACTGGAAAAAAAGGTTTATCCAATGGATGTTATGCAAATTTCTTCATGTTTTTCACTAGGACGTGGTCATTCAAGACATCAACGGTCGCACATTTCAGTCCCTCACCCTGACTATGCTACTATGCATGAATCAGGCCACTGATGTAGACAGATTTTGGATACCCGTGGAGATATAGGTTGGTTCCCTAATTTATCACTTTAGTTTGTTTTAACAATCTACAAATTAACTTTGTATGCATCATTTCATACAACCAGCCAATGTACATGTTACTGCTCCAAGTATCTGATTGATTGATGTATGGTGCAATATTTAGCATTAAGCAACATTATTTGTTGATTTGCAGTAATTTTATACATCATCTGATGTTTCTGCTCTTAATTATCTTCTACATCGACTTATCCTAGCCCACTTATACGCTGTAAGCTGCACGTCCAGTAATTGTGGTGGTAACAAGTTATTGATTCCACTCCTGAATTTGTTGCTTGCACAAGCCATGGTGAGCTGTCTGATGATCCTTCCTATACTACAAGTTAATTCACTGCTACACTAAAACCTTGACTTTGCAACTTGCAGTCTCCAATGGTGTACATGTATCATTTACTTCTGCCATGTTTTCCAGGTGAAGGATGGAATAAAAATATATTAGTCCTTGGCTATATTTTAGGTGGCTTTCTTCTCCCCAGTACATATCTAAGCTTTTGAAAACATCCCATATCAAACATTTCTCTTTGAGAAACTTAAATGAACGTTGATTAATCCCATAAAACTTGGTAGTTCCTTCTACAGTTAAATTATGTGATGTGTTTCAGTTTCATGATCATTGATAAATCTTTTAGGTAACTCTTTCTGTAGTAGATGTGCTGAAAAACTTAAAAAAATGGATACCCAAATAACTCTAATTGCATTTGTAAAGTCAAGACCCAGATCTGAACATACTTATACTATAGTTAATACTAACTGCTTTGTTTCTTTAAAGTCTTATATGCAATTGGTATTTTGGTATGCACTTTGTGCTTTGGTTTTTCAGATAGATCAAGTGCTTAGAAAATTGGGGTTTCAGGTCCGTGATTCCATTCACTTTTCAAGTGATTAGATGGTGTTAATGATCGACATGTCACACGTCTGACCTCTGTATATGGTTGACACTTATATATATAAATAATTTGGTTATATCAAGTTCTGAACACACATTTTGAATAGCTTTACATGTTATAAGGTGTGCAACAGTGCATGAAGCATGCAATTTTATAAATTTTAGTAAATGGTAAATTTATGGCCATAAAACAAACATAATGATGATGTATTCAGTTCCTCTTCAATCGTGGCATTAATTTGTGACTTTATTTTTTATCTGCAATATATTGTGCACTTGGGGGGTATGAAGAATCAAATCTTTTCCTGGAATACCATGAAAACAGCCGGTTTGTCAATTTGCAATCAGTAGCTTCATTACATAAATAGAGTCTCTTTGACACCACGAGTAATAACATGAATGCACGTATGATTTACATTGATTTTGCATCTTAAATAACTTTGTTAAACCCGCCGCAACGCGCGGGGTATCAACTAGTTTTTTAAGAACGAACGAACATAAGTTACTCATGCAAAATTAAGGGAAATGCTTTGTTTGTTTAAAGGAATTATTATTAAGAAAAGATCCACCCATGAATGGTAATACATAGGAATAAAGAAAAAGCCCCCAATATTTTCATAGAAGCCTACATGCAAAATAGTTGATTATAAAATACAGAAAACATTATAAATGATCATTTGGATGAACTACAAGAAAAACACGTAAATTTGATGAGAGGAGTTTTCAAGATGTTGGAGCATTTTCTTACTTTTTTCAAAATATCCCTATATTAAGCTATTCCTAAGGAATTTAGTAGGTTTTAGAAATCTACAACCCTTCATACGTTCTGAAGGATCAAATAGTACAACCTTTTATTATCAGATAAAAGTCCTATAAAATTTCTTCATAAATCTTTTGTTTAAAAGTTTTAAAAGAGGGTATATTAGTGACCGAGAAAAGCTATATCCATAAGATGCCCGGAGAAATGAAAATAATTGGAAACCATTGGAGCATAGAGCCATGCACGGCGTGGTGTGGCCTGGAGGACAACCGGAGTAAGCAATTCTCTAAATGTTAAAGTTTCTTTTTAGGACAATATATTGGCTTCGAAAATGGGCTTAACTAAAAAGACATAATGATCATATCAAGCTAATAAAAGATACATGTCGTAAACTTGAATCAACGATCATGCAGCTGCTTTTTGGTAACTTCGGGTAGAGATTCACCAATAGAATTCAGTAGTTGTGGGGTTTACCTTGCTTGGTTTTTATTAGTTTGCTTTTACTTTTGATTTTGATACCTTGGCTATATACTCACTGTGTGAGTTTGCTTTTATGTGAACCTTTGTAATAATTGATTGTAGCTCTTGAGTAAAGACCGGAATATTTCACTTCATTATCTTTAAAAAAAAAGTTCTCTGTTCGTTAGTAAACCTCTTATCTCTATACCGATAAGCACCAATGTCTGCAGGCAAGCGACAAAAGCAACCAAGTTTGAGTTTGAATTGTACTAATTCAGACATGTGCTTTGACAGTTTGATTACTTGTGAGCAAATAGACGGATTATTTGGTCTCTGCTGTCGGGATGGATCAAGGACGTGAACTGGAGAAGGCCCGTCAGAATCTGGAATGGCTAACTGCCAGCAATGCAGACCGCAGTATTATCCGTCGAGCTACTGATCAGATGAATGGGCTCCTGTACAGGGAAGAGATGCTTTGGCTTCAGCGGTCCAGGATCAGTTGGTTAAAAGAAGGAGATAGAAACACTAAATTCTTTCATAGTAGATCGGTCTGGCGTGCAAAAAAGAACAGAATCACCAAACTTCGGGATAGGGGTGGTACTATTCATAGTACGACAACAGCTATGGAGAATCTGTCCATCTCATATTTCAGAGAAGTTTTCACAGCAGATCCTTCTCTAGACCATACGAGGGTTGCTTGGCTCTTCCAGGAAAAAGTCACAGCTGAGATGAATGACAAGTTATGCAGTGATTTCTCTGATGAGGAAATAGTAGATGCTCTATTCCAGATCGGGCCGCTGAAAGCCCCGGGACCGGACGGGTTTCCTGCCCGGTTCTATTAGAGGAATTGGGGAACCATTAAATCTGATGTTATAAGAGCAGTGAAGGAATTTTTTGCCTCTGGAAATATGCCCGAAGGTACTAATAATACTGCTATTGTCCTTATCCCAAAAACCCAGCAGCCGATAGAACTCAAGGAGTTCCGCCCCATAAGTCTGTGTAATGTTGTGTATAAGATTATCTCCAAGTACCTAGTTAACAGACTTAGGCCAATCTTAGATGATCTGATTTCCCCAAATCAAAGTGCGTTTGTGCCAGGGAGGATGATCACAGACAATGCTCTTCTTGCCTTTGAATGTTTTCATCATATTCAAAAGAACAGAAGACCAAACTCGGCTGCCTGTGCCTATAAATTGGACCTTTCAAAAGCGTATGATAGAGTGGATTGGTGTTTCTTGGAGCAGGCCATGTACAAACTGGGTTTCGCTCACCGGTGGGTTAAGTGGATCATGTCGTGCATAACCACGGGGAGATATGCAATAAAATTTAACGGAACCCTGCTGAATACTTTTGCTCCATCAAGGGGTCTTCGCCAGGGGGATCCCCTCTCACCTTTCCTATTCCTATTTGTGGCTGATGGTCTGTCCTGTTTGTTGGATGAAAAAGTGCTGGAAGGGGCTCTCTCTCCGATTCACATTTGCCGTCGAGCTCCGGGAATTTCCCACCTCATGTTTGCTGATGATACCCTCCTCTTTTTCAAGTCAAACAGCGACCAGGCCAGGGTAATTAAAGCTGTTCTCTCTGATTATGCACTTGGTACTGGGCAGCTTATAAACCCGGTGAAATGTTCCATAATGTTCAGCAGTGCAACATCCCCTGGTACGCAAGAGTCCATTAGCAGTATCCTGCAATTAGAGAAGATTACCTTTGAGGATGAAGATCTGGGGTTCCCCACCCCGGAAGGGAGAATGTGCAAAGGAAAATTCCAGAGTTTACAGGAGAATATCTGGAAAAGGATAATCCTATGGGGTGAAAATTATCTCTCTAGTGGAGGTAAGGAGATCATGCTTAAAGCAGTGATTCAGGCCATCCCGGTCTATGTTATGGGTGTTTTTAGATTACCAGACTCGGTCTGCGAAGATCTTAACCGGTTATCGAGGAATTTCTGGTGGGGTTCAGAGAAAGGAAGAAGGAGAACACACTGGAAAGCTTGGAGCTGCCTAACGTGCCCGAAACAGAGGGGAGGACTGGGCTTCAGTGATTTTAAGGCTTTCAACCAAGTGCTCCTTGCTAGGCAAGCGTGGCGTCTGATTGACAACCCAGGGAGCTTATGTGCTAGAGTCCTCTAGGCGAAATACTTTCCTAATGGTTCCCTGATCGACACGAGTTTCAGTGGTAATGCATCCCCGAGCTGGCGATCAATTGAGTATGGTCTAGAACTTCTGAAGAAAGGAATTATTTGGCGTGTTGGGAATGGTCGCTCAATCCGTATTTGGCGGGACCCTTGGATTCCAAGAAATCACTCACGTCGGCTAATTTCAAGGAAGGGTAGCTGCAGACTGAAATGGGTCTCTGATTTGATTAGTGCGGAAGGGTCATGGGATGTCCATCGTATTAATCAAACCTTCCTGAACATTGATGCTGAAATTATTCTTGGAATCAGACTGTCGGCTAGACAGGAGGAGGATTTCCTAGCGTGGCACCCTGATAGACTTGGTCGGTTTTCAGTTAGGAGTGCATACCATCTTGCTATGTCCCTTGCTGATTCTGAAAGTGGATCCAGCTCATCGGGGGAAGCTCTCAGTAAGTCGTGGGACCGGTTATGGAAGTGCAAAGTCCCACAAAAAGTCAAGATTCATGCCTGGAGAGCAGCTACCAACAGCCTTGCTACGATGGAGAATAAAAAGAGAAAAGGAAGCTGGAGATTTTAGAGGTCTGCAAGATTTGTGGCACTGAAAAAGAAGATATTGCTCATGCCCTATATCGCTGTTCGCAAGCAAAACAACTCTGGCAAGCCATGCAAGACGTTATTTACTTGAACCCTGGAATTGTCGGACAGTGTACAGGGCCGGCATGGCTGCTTGACCTGCTGGCGCTAATCCCAGAGGTGGATTGGGTAATGTTCTTGATGATATGTTGGCGGGTGTGGTTTGTCCGCAACGAAATCATTCATGGCAAAAAGCCGCCTCCGGCGTTGGCGTCAAAACAATTCCTGCTTAGTTATGCTAAGTCGCTACTTGACATCGCCCAGAATCCAAATGGCAATATGTTAAAAGGTAAAAGTGTAGTGTGCTTCCCCCAGAGAAATTTTGCTCCTGTCAAACAAGTGAAGGTACCAGCCCTGGTCCCCTGGGTCAAGCCGGCGCCGGGATGGATGAAATTGAACATTGATGGGTCCATTGATGCCTCCCTGAACCAAGGTGGAATTGGTGCTATCCTCAGGAACAGTGATGGTTCAGTTATTTTTTCGGCATGCGGCTTCGTTGATCGCTGCGGCAGTGCCCTGGAGGCTGAACTCCTGGCGTGCAAAGAGGGGATCGTCTTGGCACTTCAATGGACCTTGCTTCCAATCTGCATAGAAACGGATTGCCTCGAAGCTGTTCAGCTTATACAATCTGCTAATAGCGTGAGATCGGCCTTGGCATACCTCATCCGAGAAATAGGCGGTTTGCTCTCTGGGAATAGGGAAATAGCCATCAAGAAAATTGCTCGTAGCCAAAATACGGTCAGTCATTTCCTAGCGAACAGGGGCCGTAGTGTTGGTCGTTCTGAGTTTTGGCCGGACGATAATTGTAACCTTATCTCACACCTGGTGAGTGTGGACAACTCAGTAATCTAATGAATTCCCTTTCCCCACAAAAAAAAAAACTAATTACAACTTAATCAGTTGTCCCAGTACCTCACGATGAGAAAGTAAGGGTCCAGACCAATATATATCTCTGTAGCACCATATTTCACTATAGCAACAAAAAAACATTATTTTATACATCTTGTAGCGCAGTGAATTTAAACCATTAGATTAAAATATTGACGGCTCAGATTGCTTGCAGTTATACTCCATCTGCTACATATGTAATATATAATAAATAAGGGATTATGCTTTTTTTTAAAAAAAACATTAAGGAAGTAATTAAAAAAATGACAAGTCATGAAAAAAATGAATAGTTGGAGAAATAAACTAGTAAAGAATTATTAGGTGGAGAATATACTACTACAAAAGTTAAAATTAATAGGTGGGCAATAAAATATTATCTTGTGATCACCAAATTCCTTATATTTTAGAATAAAACAAGTAGGACAAAATTGCCTATATTAATTATGGGACATGGGAATATCATATACTCTCTCTCCATTGGTCCATCCAATAAATCAAATCTTAGAGTTAAAAAACTATCCCAAAATAAATCAGTTCCTACCTTCGTAACCACCCACATAATATTAATTGAGGAGTTTTGTCCCTTCAATAATCTTTACTAGATATCTACCTATACTACTTTCCTTTTTTACTACCTTTTTATTAATGAGGGTTACTTTTATCTTTTTTTTCTTGAAGTGCTAAGAATTAGTTTATTTTTTGGACAGAGGAAGTATATTATTGTAGGTGTTTATTGGTAATACTTTTTTCTGAATATTGCACACAATTTCACAAATATTGCACAGGTTAAACTTTTTGTTGCTGCTATGATTTCATTAATTTGTTGCACAAGCGTACATTCTATTGCAACAAAGACTTAATATTGTTGCAAGAAGAATTTTATGTTTTGCAAAAAAAAAAGAGGTTTTCGTTGCATCAAGGAATTCTACTTGTTTTAGGATGAGTTTTATTTGTTACATATTTCATTCATTTTTTAGTCAGTTTGTTTTCACTTATGTATCCTCACGGTGCTTAAATCTCCTTAATTTATTTTTTTATAAGACGTTATGCACTACTGAAGATGTGGGAATCAGGTCGGACCTGAAATTTTGGGGGCATATAGGACGAGACAAAAATAAAGGGCCCTACAATACTAGTAAATATATATGTAAAATATTTTTTTATTTTAAATAGGAAAAAATGTTGAACTTTAAGACATCATTAAGCACAAACTAATGTTAGGTGATAATTGAATAGCAGAAACGCTATAAAAGAAATTCATCAAATATTCAAACTATTCAAGTTTATAATATCTTATATGTCCCCTATAAATTAAAGAGCACGTCATCTGTTAGTGCAAAGCTACCAGAGGAATGACTCAACCAAGAAGATTGTGATGCAGAGATATTAATTAACTATGCACATACCGTGACAACTGAGAAGTAATAAATTCCAAACCTATTCACTCAAAGCTCCTATCTCAACCAGTCAACTATAGTAGCTATAGAAAAAAAAAGAAATTAGTGAAGTTCTATCTGAATTTTGTGTTCAAAAGATACTATTAAGAATAGAACATAGGCTTCAGGATGAGTTTAATTAATGGCAGCTTATAGAGACCAATTGCTTAGGGTTGCCAATTGAGCGGAGAGGTCAGGCCTTCGAGAGGAACGAGATGGTTTCAACGCCGGGCGATTATATTAATTTCCTGAGCAGCGGCGCAACTGCGCAAGTACTGATATGGGTTTCCTGGTTTTTGCTAACGTTAATGTACTTGTACATAATCAGTGCTTTATTACGTGTAATGACCGTGCAGGCTAGGCAGAGGTATTGTGTACATGGCCAGGGGCCCCTGAGGTCGTGATGCCCAGTGTGATTGCACTGCTTGCCTTGCCACAGGGCCGGCCTTGGTGGGAATCATCATGATATACTCTGGTACTGTTGAACTCGCTATTTGTTCATTCAGTGGAACCAGCTCACTCGAATTTAAGTCCTAGCTAGCCTTCACATGGGTGTTCGTACTTACGTCTAATTATTTTTTTTTTCAGTTGTGATATATCAGCATGGTCTCTTAGAGGTGTTTATAGGGTAAAGTGTACGTGTGTGAATAGGGAGAGTGTGCGTGCGTGTATCAAATTTAATTTACACCACAAATTAAAAAAAATCGTAAGTCCTTAATTTAATTTACACCACAAAATTCACTGCCATACTTGAAATTTTCTTCTTTAGTGTGTGTAGATCGAGTTCGATATCAAATTTTTGTAAAGCGCTATATATATATATATATATATATATATATATATATATATATATATATATATATATATATATATATATATATATATATATGCTTATTGGATCATTAATTATTGTCAAATTTTTGTACTGTGTTCGTTGGGACAAATCCCTTCAATGTGTGGAAATATTTATCCAGCGTCAGCAGTGTATATCGAAGTCATAGCACACACGAAATGACCATATCTAAAAAGACAAAGTAGCTGGGATTTCTAGTTCAATATAAAAAGAACAAAAGTGGCCATGCATGCATCGCTCGTTTGTTCACCTAGGAAATTACTATCTCTTGACGCCGTTGACTTTTTATCTAACGTTTGACCATTTGTCTTATTTAAAAAATTTATGTAACTGTTGTGACTTGATTCGTCATCAAATGTTCTTTAAGCCTGACATAAATATTTTCATATTTGCACAAAAATTTTGAATAAAACCAATGGTCAAACATTGATTGAAAAGTCAACGGCGTCATATATTAAAATACGGAGGGAGTATTAATTATTAGTTACTAGATACGATGAAGTCCATTGTCCTCCCTCGTGGTTTTCCCGCAGGAAATTAGGATGATCGCTCTATATATGTTGATTCAATGGTCATTACTCGTGCACTACTCGCCAAAAAAATAGAGATCAACTAGCTTATCTAGAGCAGAGACTGGGAGAGAAGAAATGTCGTGCGCGCTGGTTGCTGGGCGGGACACTACGACAGCGCGCGGCATGCACGCGGTGCATGCAGAATTTATTTAAATTTTGAATCTTTTTTAGTTTATGAAAAATGTCCATATTTACTTATATTTTGCATGAAACTTATTCTCTAGCACCTTAAACATTAAAACCATACATCGAACTTCTGAACTTTTCAATATCATTCACATAATACGTAATCTATAAAGTGTTTTTTATTAAAAAAATACTTATATTTTTGCGAGAACCATATCCTACGCACCCAAACTTCTCGTGTACACCAATTAGCAAATATCGTAAAAAATTCTAGAAAAAAAATGGACACATACTTTCGATAACATTACACCTATGTGTGAAATCTTATTTTCAAATTCATTATATTTTAGCCGTAACAAAAAAACAAAATTTTGATAGATTTTTACCCTCAAAACTGTCAGATTTTTCACTTTTTTGTCACAGCTAAAATATAATGAATTTGAATATGAGAATTTGCATATATGTATAATACTATTAGGAGCAAATGTCCAATTTTTTATAGAATTTTTTGTGGCATTTGTTAGTTGGTGTGCACGGAAAGTTTGTGTGCATAGAATAATTTTCTATTTTATCATGATTTTGATATATGAAAACAAACCTAGGTGCCGGCGTCGCCATCCTACCAGGGCGGAGCTCGGCTCGGCTTCCGCCACCGGCGGCAGTGGTGGTGGGCTGGACGACGCTGTTGCAGAATAATGGATGATTTTCTTGTGATGGAGTTGTAGATCTATGGTTAGTAGGTTTTTTTAAGATGTTTTTGTGAATTTGTGGATGATTTTGTTGTTGAGTATGATTTTGTGAATTTGTGGATATCAATTCGATGCGGGGATTTGGGGATGTTGGGAGCAACTGGCATGGCTCGAAATTAATATGCAAGTAGAAAAAAAACAATGAAAAAAAAGAAAAAAACCTTTGTCCCGGTTGATAACACTAACCGGGACTAAAGACATTTTTAGTCCCGGATTATTAGAGGTTCCGGTTTGTAACCCAAGACTAAAAGGGTTACAAACCAGGACTGAAGACCACTTCTCCACCAGCGACGTAATTACATTTCAATTATACTATGGTTAGATCTGAAAATTTTTCACCCATAGAACTTATGGTAGTTTTTTTTAAAGATGCTCTCCTAGTATTAACATCTCCTCCAAACATGCACATAAATATTTCCTTGAAAGTTATTCAGGTTTGGTATTTGGTAACCGTCCATATCACTTCATTTTCCTTATCAGTGCAAAGCTAGAAAATCTATTAAACTAGATGATACCCCGCGCGTTGCTGTGGGAATCTGTAGCTATAATTTGTGTAAGACCTAAAACATATTAGCAAGCACAATAAAAATATTGAATAACATATAGTAACTTGCAGACGATCCATTATAAAAAAGAAAGGCTTTAGACGATCAATGTTGATTGAACTGTGAGAAATTATAGATGTTATCACACAGCAAAAGAGAACATATGAAAACTGTCTAATGTTGTAATATAGCGATCTGCTATTAATTTGTCTTCAATTAGTGATAACCACTTGACGTGGAGTACTCCTTTTTTATGTATGCGATGCTGCAAATGTGACTCAATGGTAGATTGCCGATGTCTTCGATCGGTCATGTACATGGTGTTGATAGATACAGTTATTTAATTGTAGCCATATATCTACTTTGGATCTCTGTAATGAAATTAATAGAAGAAAGAAAATCATCTTGTCCTGAAGGAAACAGTTTTAGATATTGGCCATATTGTAAAGTAGGGAAGATATATGATAGTGTTGTGAAAAAAAAAGAATGGAAAATGTTGTCATTCGAAAGAGATATGTAAAGATAACATTTGTTTATCGATGATAAGAGATAACCTGCTTGTTGTAGGTGATCCATGTGATGGCCAATGGTAAGAGAAATTGAGCAGGGAAGATGGAAATAAGCTCCCAGTGATACTGTCAGTCATTTATTTGATGAGAAACCAGTGCCTTGCTTCATTGTAAGGATAGCAAAAAAAAAATTAGTCTATATTGACGCAGTGCAAATAAGAAAATATAACAATACTAAGGGTGTTACATTCCGAAGGTAAGAATGAGCTTAATCATATCTCTAGTATTTTTGTTCACCTTGCTTGGCCTGATTGCTCGACTATCGCCACTAACTTATTCCTGTACGTGTAAATGAGAGGGGTAGAAGTAAATTTAATAGAACTGGAACAATGGGTACCTAAAATTTGCAATCAGCTAGGAAGAACAATACAAAGATGCAACGGAAGGAGGTTGATTTAATTAACACTATGATGAAAAATTGGTCTGTAATGTTATACACCACTACAGAATGGATAAAAACTAAACATTTGACTGGAAAACTGAAACCTGAAGGAGCCATAGCAGTGATTTGGAGGATGCATACTCACCTGATATGTGATTGTTGATTTGTTGGTGGATTGAACTGCGGCGATCATGACAGAGATGTGAGCTGTGATAACAATGCCGTGGTGCGTATGGTACCCCTAGATGGAGAAAGCAGTATTAATAGACGAATCGTAGAAGGATAACGAAGAGGATCAGTTGGATTAACCATGGCCTCTCACCTTCACCTTAATGGTGACTCTTGTGAGAAATTACAACTGCTAGATGGCTTTTATAACCATTGGCTAGAGAGACGGACAGATTAGCTTTAAGATTAGACACTACAGGAGGAATTCATGACGCCATATGTCATCTTTATCGCAAGAACGCAATTGGGAGGGGAGGGGAAGAGGCGGCATCCCTGCCGTTGGCCTTTGACCAGGGAGCGTGGAAACGATCTAGAATTGAGGATTGTACTGACTAAAGGCTGTATTGATCGGATGAGTTGGGCTAGGCCTGCCCTTGATTTGGCCCATTAGACGAAGACGTGGGGTCTTCCTGCCGTTCCTAGTTTCTAGTATTGCCTAGATAGCTTACCTGCCACTGGATAGAGATCGAATGTCTAAGAACAATTAAGATGACGTGGAAGCACGAGAAGGCTGCAAAATCCTATTAACTACATTAAGTGGGGATCAATTGTATAGATATATAGGATACATAGGAGGAACAGTCCAAATAGATAAAAATAAAAGAGTGTAATTTTATGTGATGAGCGTCCTTCCATCGTGCTAACATAGTTGACTTCGAGAAATTTGTATATAGTTTCTCAAAAAAAAAAAAGAAATTTTGTCCTCTTGTGCCATCGCGAAAAAAGCATTTCGCTATAATCTCTCGCTGGAATAAGTTTCTTAAAAAGGTCATTTTCAACTGTCATCCTCGATCATTTTGTCTTTGTACTGCTTCTTCTTTGCATCATGCAAGTAGGGGTGAAAACGGGTCGGGTTCAGTCGGATTTCACCATTCTCATATTCTAACCCATATTTTAAAATCGGAATCGGGTCGAACACGCATAGCACCGAACACGAATATAAACTCAGATAATATCGGACAAAAATATGGAACGAATACGTACCAAAATGGATATGTACACTATCGGTTACGAATATTTATTCGGATATCAAGTCGAAGCAACAATCTTATATATTACATAGTCAATAACCATTTAACAATTCCATATATCTTAATACGATTATATTAGGCTATTAGGACCTTATGAAATAAATAGGGTAGAATACATTATAGTAGAACCAATCCATAGTACCAAAAAGTGACTCACAAAAACATAATACGGTTAAATCCGTATAATTATCCAGGTATACCCGGATTTTTTTTACCGAATAATCCGTATCCGTCGGATACTACGTTTCCGAATCCGATCTCGTATCCGCCAAAAAAGACCTGATATCCGTGAAAAATCCCGGTTACCCGAATTTGTCCCGAAATAATGTGGCCGGATAAGCGGGCAGGAAATACCCGCCCCGTTTTCACCCGTACATGCAAGTATATATACTGACTCTGTTCTAGAATAAGTGCATCCATGAGAATCCGTGTTCACGTTTGACCGTCGATCTTATTCGAAAAATTTATAAAAGTTGTCCTTGTGCTGCTTCTTCTTTGCATCATGCAAGTATATATACCGACTCTGTTCCAAAATAAGTGTAGCCGTGAGAATCCGTGTCCAACGTTTGACCGTCCGTCTTATTTGAAAAATTTATAAAAGAATTTAAAAATAGTCACACGTAAAGTATTATTCATGTTTTATCATCTAATAACAATATAAATACTAATCATAATTTTTTTAAAATAAAATAAATAATCAAACGTTAGATATAAACAGTGTAAAACTGTATTTATTTTGGGAAGGATGGAGAAGTTGAAGTCAGTAATAGTGTGAAACGTAAGGTCACGTGTAGAGACTTTGATCTTTTTTTTTTCTTTCTTTTTACGAAAACGACATGTATCTTTGACGTTTTGACGAGAAATGGAAATAAACGCCATGCAGTAAGGGTATATTCTAAACTTTGGCCGATTTTAGTTCTAAACTATTTCTTCAAACTTTTAACTTTTCTATTACATTAAAACTTTTCTACACATAAACTTTCAACTTTTCCGTCACATCGTTTCAATTTTAACCAAATTTTTAATTTTAGCGTGAAGTGAACACACCCTTCAACTCGATCTATAAATACATGCTGCGGGCGCAGCGACAAGATCACCAGGTAGAACCAGAGAAAAAGAACATTAACGATATATAGTAAGTAAAGTAATACCAGTAGTGCACAGCTTCATCGCAACAATGGAGAATAGCCAGGTGTGGCTGCTATGGGGAGCTCTCTCCGTCGCGGTCCTCTTCTACCTCTCCACCCTGCGACGACGCTACGCCGGCGGCAAGCCCCTCCCCCCGGGCCCGACGCCGCTGCCGCTCATCGGCAACCTCCACCTGGCCGGCGGCACGTTCCACCACAAGCTCAGGGACCTGGCGCGCGTCCACGGCCCCGTGATGACGCTCAAGCTCGGACTCGCCACCAACGTGGTCATCTCCTCCCGGGAGGCCGCCGTCGAGGCGTACACCAAGTATGACCGCCACCTCGCCGCGCGCGCCACCCCGGACACCTTCCGCGCCTGCGGCTTCGCCGACCGCTCCATGGTGTTCATCCCGAGCTCCGACCCGCAGTGGAAGGCCCTGCGGGGGATCCAGGGCTCCCACGTCTTCACCCCGCGTGGCCTCGCCGCCGTGCGCCCCATCCGCGAGCGGAAGGTGGGCGACCTCATCGCCTACCTCCGCGCGCACGCCGGCGAGGAGGTGCTCCTCGGCCAGGCCATGTACACGGGCCTCCTCAACCTCGTGTCCTTCTCCTACTTCTCCATCGACATCGTCGACATGGGCTCGCAGATGGCGCGCGACCTGCGGGAGGTGGTGGACGACATCATCTCGGTGGTCGGGAAGCCCAACATCTCCGACTTCTACCCGTTCCTCCGGCCGCTGGACCTGCAGGGCCTGCGCCGCTGGACGACGAAGCGGTTCAACAGGGTGTTCTCCATTATGGGCGACATCATCGACCGCCGCCTGGCTCACATCCGCGACGGCAAGCCGAGGCACGACGACTTCCTCGACTCGCTCCTCGAGCTCATGGCCACCGGCAAGATGGAGCGCGTCAACGTGGTGAACATGCTGTTCGAGGCCTTCGTCGCCGGCGTGGACACCATGGCCCTCACCCTGGAGTGGGTGATGGCCGAGCTGCTCCACAACCCGGCCATCATGGCGAAGGTGCGCGCGGAGCTGAGCGACGTGCTCGGCGGGAAGGAGGCCGTGGAGGAGGCCGACGCGGCGAGGCTGCCGTACCTCCAGGCCGTGCTGAAGGAGGCCATGAGGCTGCACCCGGTGGGCGCGCTGCTGCTGCCGCACTTCGCCGCGGAGGACGGCGTGGAGATCGGCGGCTACGCGGTGCCCAAGGGCTCCACGGTGCTCTTCAACGCGTGGGCGATCATGCGCGACCCGGCGGCGTGGGAGAGGCCCGACGAGTTCGTGCCGGAGCGCTTCCTGGGGAGGTCACCCCCGCTGGACTTCAGGGGGAAGGACGTGGAGTTCATGCCGTTCGGGTCCGGGAGGCGGCTGTGCCCCGGGCTGCCGCTGGCGGAGCGCGTCGTGCCGTTCATACTGGCGTCGATGCTGCACACGTTCGAGTGGAAGCTCCCCGGCGGCATGACGGCGGAGGACGTGGACGTGTCCGAGAAGTTCAAGTCTGCCAATGTGCTTGCCGTGCCTCTCAAGGCCGTGCCTGTCCTTATCAAATAGTCGGACGTACGACTATATTGTTAGCCAGGTCATTAATTGTTCTAGAGTACTTTGGTTTCACTATATATATACGGGACCAGTGGCACGAGAATAATATGCATATGCATATATATGAATAAGATTTTGTCTACGTATATCCAACTTGTAATTTTAGACGTTGGATGAAGATGGTTCAGTGCAGAAACTTATGCGTACAATTTGCTAGACCCCATGATTTTTACAAACGGATCATAACTTGTCGCGTCTAGCAAAATCAACTGGCGTTTTCGCATACGACCTCTTAAGACATCCGTATGGAAAAATCGATTTTCCATTCGGGCCACTTAAGAGGTCCGCATAAAAAAAGAGCTCATTTTTACATGAGGACCTCTTAAGTGGCCCGTATGGAAAATCGATTTTTCCATACGGGCGTTTTAAGGAGCCGTATGCGAAAATAAAATTTGAGAATTTAAAACTAGTTTATCTCACTCATATGAACTCTAAATTGGATGATTCTTTTTCCTAAATGTTTCTAAAATCATGTTCTATTAAGTTATTGTAGGATCGAACACGAGAATGGTAGGGAAACCAAAAACTAAAAAACTTTTTAGCGGAAATAAAAGTTATCCTCAAATCGATGGAGATCTTGACGTTGTCCAATCGCTGCCGGTTACACCGCTCCTAATCTGCCGGTCCGACCGCTGTAGCCTGTCCGGTCCTCAAATCGATGGAGATCTTGACGTTGTCCAATCGCTGCCGGTCACACCGCTCCTAATCTGCCGGTCCGACCGCCGTAGCCTGTCCGGTCGGTCAGACCGCTGCACTGCCTTCGGTTAGACCGTCGTACTCCCACCGGCTGGGCCTGCACGGCCTGCCTCCATGCACACGCCAAGCTAGCTTGCTCGCTGCTCCTTGCATGGGCCTGCTCAGCCTGCCATCCAACAGAGCCACCAGCCCAAGCAACTAGCTGCACATGTACATGCTGCATACCTGCACGCTACGGTACCTCGTGTACTGTAGCACCATATACTTCTCACCGATTTCTTCCAATCTTCTTCACAAACACCGACGCTTGCATGCACACCTCGTGAAGCACGTTGCGAAGATCTCTCCTATACGGTGTCCATCCACCGTGTGACATCTCGTATTCAATTTCGTCACCCGGTATCTTTGGTCGTCTGGACCTCAAGTCCTCCCTAAGTCTAGTCCCGATCCCAACATTGACCGAAGTTGACCTTCAAGAATTCTGACTCTAGTTACCTTCTCACATGGTATCCCGACCGCACTAGACCTTTGTTCCTTCCTGAACATAGTCCCGTCCCGGTTTCCAGTGGCGGATCCAGAAAGAAATAGCAGTGAGGTCTGAGCAAACTAGATAGAGTTACAGTCCCCCGTCACATCTACATATGGTAAAAAAATTTAGTGGGGTCTTCGTGGGGGCTCTCATAATCTTCACGCCAGTAGTGGGGGCTCGAGACCCCGCCGCCCCCATGCTTGATCCGCCCCTGTCGGTATCACCACTGACCAAGGCTGACCTCAAGTCACCTGTACACAATCAGACAAAACGACCGTTTCTAGGCACAGATATCACAACCCGGCCCACATTAATCATACGCATTCATAGTAACATCCACACATCTTCTCAAACCAATTCATCGAATAAATCATTTGCATAGCCAGTTTGTTCATCACAAAATATTAACCATGACAATGATTTCATAGTTATTGTATTCTTACTGCTATTATTTTAGCCATTTTTTGTGACTTTTTTTATCAATTAAAAATTTGAATTTCAAAACTTCAAATAATATTTTGAAGCAGTAAATAATTTCAGCTGAAAAAGTAATCAACATAAAAGTTGTAGAACTCATGCATTGAGACAAACAACTTTTATTTTAGTCTTTTCTTCATCCGACAAAGTGATAATAATATTGTTCATAAAATTTATATATCTCTCTTATAGTATATATAAAATCATATGAGAGATATGTAAATTTTGTGAACAATATTACTATCACTTTATCGGATGAAGAAAATGATCAAAATAAAAGTTATAGATCTTGATGAGTTATACAATTTTGTTGTTGATGACCTTTTCAATTGAAATCATTTAGTATTTGAAAATGTTGTTTGGAGTTGTCATATTTTTAAATTCAAATTTAAACTGTTGAAACAAAGTCATATAGAAAAATGACCAAAACAGAAGTTGTTGAACTTGATGTGTTATACAATTTTGTTGTTGTCAATTTTTCCATTTGAAATCATTTTACTTCCTGATTTTTTTTTTAATTTTTTATATTTTAAAATTCAAATTCTATATAGTTCTATTAAAATCGGATGGAGAAATGACCAAAGGAAAATCGGTAGATCTCAATGAGTTCTATAACTTTGTTTTTTTACAACGTTTTCAAATAAATTTATTTAGTATCATAAAATTCGATTCGAAATTCTCATATTTTCAAATTAATTTTTATTGACTATTTTCGCATGCGATCCTCTTAAAGAGCCGCATGCAAAAATATATTTTCGCATGCGGACGCTTAAGTGTTTCGCATGTAAAAATCCTCACTCTTTCTTTCACTCCTCCTCACCACTTCAAAATTTTTCAACCATCTCTTTTATTTCTCTCTTTCTCTCTCCTCTCCTCTCTCTCTTTCTTCTCTCCTGTCTCTGATGGCATCGACAGAGGGCATGGCGATGGTGTCGGCGGGCAGCGAGGGTGGTGGATCCGGCGGCGCCGTCCTCGGGAAGGCCGGATCTGCTGCCCTAGGGAGGAGCTCAGCGCTCCGTGCGGAAGGCGGGCACGGTGATAGCCTGCGGTGGCGGATCCGGCGGCGCCAGGCGGGCACGGTGATGGCCTGCGGCGGCGGATCCGGCGGCGCCGTCCTCGGGAGAGTCGGATCTGCCGCGGATGAACTGTAACACCCTAAAAATTCGACCAATAGAAACAAAATTCCAAAAATGCGGACCTTCGAAAACTTTTTAAATAAATTGCATCATGCCGATTTTGTTCGATGATTTTATTGGATTTTGATCTCGGAGTTCATCGATTACAAATAGAGGAAAAATTAATTAGGAATTAACCCTGAAATTAGGTTGGTTAAAGAAATAAATAAATTCTAATTTAAAATAAAGATTAGGTGTGGATTGAAATAAATAAAATATTATCACGACCATATTTGTATCAATTAAATTTAAATGCGACGGAATAAGAATTAACCCTAATTAAAAATTCAAATAAACTATATAAATAAAATATGAGTAATATTAATCTAGGGTGAATTTTTAGTTAGAATAACACAAATATTGAGTGAACTTCATGTGTGTAAAAATTAGGATTTATAGGGCAAAATTTAAATAGAAAATAGGCTAAAATAGGGTTTAATTAGGGATAGCACTATTCATTGCCCGCTAGGTGCTCGAGTGCGTCCCCTAGCCCTGTCGCGCCCCTGCCGCGCCACCGTCGCCGCGCCGACGTCGCCATCACCGCCTGCCGCCGCGCGCCGTCTCGAGCCCCACGCCACCCCGTCGCCATCGTGTTGCCCGTCGCCGTCGTGTCGCCATCGCCGCGCGCCGAACCCGCGCCGCGCCGCGCCGTCCCGTTGCCGCTCCTCCGTCGCCGTCACGTCGACCGTCGCCGTCGCCGCGCGCCGAGCCCCGCGCCGTCCCGTTGCCGCTCCTCCGTCGCCGTCATGTCGACCGTCGCCGTCGCCACGCGCCGAGCCCCACGCCGTCCCGTCGCCGCTCCTCCGTCGCCGTCACCGCGCGCCGAGCCCCGCCCCGCGCCGCGCCGCGCCGTCCCGTCGCCGCTCCTCCGTCGCCGTCACGTCAACCGTTGCCGTCGCCGCGCGCCGAGCCCTGCGCCGCCGTCGCGTCGCCGCCCCGAGTCCCGCGCCGCCGTCGCATCAGGCCGGCCACCCCTCTCCCTCCTTCTCTCCCTTTTCCCACTCTCTCCCCTATAAAACCCCTGGCCCCTTCCCCCTTCTCCGGCCCACTCCATTCCCTCCTCCTCTCCCTCTCCCCCTTCTCCACGCCCCACCCTCGTCGTGCCGCCACGCCGCCGCCTTCAGAGCCGCCGCGCCGCCACCCCGGAGCCGCCGCGCCGTGCGTCGCCGTCTTGCACCGCCGTCGCCGCCGTCGCCGTCGGTAAGCCGCCGCCCCCGCCCCTCCGTGCGTGCTGTCACCGCCGCCGCCTCGGGTAGGGAGAGAGAGAGAGCTGAGAGAGAGAGGAAGGGAGAAGCCGAGGGAGAGAAAGAAGAAAGAAAAGAAAAGAGAGAAAGAGAAGGAAAAAGAAAAGAAAAGAGAGAGAAAGGGAAAAAGAAAAGAAAAGAGAGAAAAGAGGAGAGAAAAAGAAAAGAAAAAATAATAATAAAAAGAAATTAGAGGGAGATTAGGGAAGTTTAGAAAATTTAAAATAATTAGAATTTAATTATAGATTAATTATAGTCGTAGAATTGCAAAATTTAATATAAATTATGGATTATTCTTGGTAATTTCTATAAGAAATTAATTCGCGGTAGTAATTTAGATGTAATTAACAACTAAACAAATAGATGAATTCTTATAGATTATTATAGATTATTTTTGGGTAATCTCTATAAGTAATTGATTCACGGTAGAAATTCAGATTTAATTACTAGGGATTTTAGCCGTGTATTATATTTAATCATTTAGTCATAGACTAAATTAAATCGTAAAATATTTCTAGGATTTCGTCCGATATTTAGCTCGCGATAGAAATTTCTAGCCTATTATATGGATATAATGCTCGGGAAGATTAAATTAAAAACTTATGACAACAAAATATTTATACCCGCAAAATAGTTTAAATCGAAATTGGGTTTGCCTTAGTTCGCGAATAGTAAAGTTAATATAAAGGAATCGACTTTCGCATTCGACTTTCATTTGGATTTATTTGGATTTTTATTTGAATTCTAACCAAATTCAAATCAATTTTCGCACGTAACTATAGAGCCCGAGGGAGTTGCGGATCCAAGTGAAGGCCAAGACCCACAAGACTTTGAGCAAGGCAAGTCATCACTATTCCTTGAACATGTTGATCCCATTTGCAAAATTATTTTGTTTACAAATAAAATTGCATGCAATGATAAACATCCTACTTGTGATTATGCCATGCCTTGATTATTGTTTACCCCTTATTTCTTTATAACCATGATTTACGTATAAGTCCCTAATCAACTATGACAAATGCTTAGAAATGCTACTCTAGATTTATGCATACTCATATTTATCAAAAGTTATATGCTTGGGCAATTACCTTTGGAAGGTAATTGAGATGCGGCATGTGGAGACATGAGCGCCACATTGCCATGATATTGATGACATGATTTGTGAAAGAAGAAATAAAACTAAACAACTGTTTTCGACTGGGGCGGACGGAGGATTTGGGTGGTGTCTGGAAAAGGCTAGTACCGTCCCCGGTCAATTAAGGACCGAGCCATGAAGTTAAGCATGAAACGACCCCCGTACAACCGTACTTCTCGAATGGGTATAGACCTAGCGGATTAGATAGTCGAGCGGAGGCAGTATCCCTGCATAGATGGTTCACCCCTGAGTGAGGCAGGTGCGCTACGGTGGGACAGCCGTTGAGGTAGGGCCGAGAGGCGTGCCCTACATTGGTGTCGCCATTGGTAGGACTGCCATGAGTGTGTGTGAGAGAGAACTTAACTTGAACCATAATTTAATATGTGTGCGAGACTTCTCTTTCCTGGGAGCGCCAGAACTCCTCTCACTGCTAGAAACATGGACGCCTAGAGTGCATGAGGATTAAAGTTCATGGAGCGGGTACTGCCAATGCGAGGTTATCGAAAAGCTTTGCCGTGACGCGTCTCATGTGTTGGGACGAGGCTCATGTGTTGTGCAGTCGCGGAGTGCGGGTAAAGTGTACATCTACTGCAGTGTGAGTAAACCAAATCTATTCGAATAGCCGTGCTCGCGGTTATTGAGCACTGGGACGTGTATTACACTTGGCTAGACTCTAAATTCATAACTTGTGTGGGATGGGATGTTGCATGATGATTTCTATGCTGATGGAGCCACCTCCTGAGAGGAGGGAAGGTGGACGTCCTCAGAAAACCATGATGATTCAATGGCGGGAAGCTATCCTTGGGATCACAATGGATGGTGGACCGAACCGTCATTGTTTAATATGAACACTGGTACTAAAATTTGATCAGTCTGTGCTAGGTCTTAGATTTGTGAAAAGAATTACAAAACTTGCTTTGTGTAAAAGAACCATAGCCATCTTTTGAATACCCCTGTCATATGCATTGTTGCTGTGGTGGCTTGTTGAGTACGGCTGGTACTCACCCTTGCAAATATAAACTTAATCAGAGGCCGGAGATGAAGCTTCGGAGGATCCCTATGCCTATTACTAGCTGGAAACAACCAAAGACAGTTTCAGAAATTCGCAGTTTCCTGGGTCTTGCAGGATATTACCGGAGGTTTATAGAGAATTTCTCCAAGATTGCTAAGCCCATGACACGACTGCTTCAGAAAGATGTGAAGCACAAGTGGTCAGAAGAATGTGAGCAGAGTTTTCAAGAGTTGAAAAGTCGCTTAATATTAGCACCCATTTTGATTTTGCCTGATCCAAAGAAGGGTTTCCAAGTGTATTGCGATGCATCTAAGCTTGGGTTAGGATGTGTTCTGATGCAGGATGGGAAGGTGGTTGCCTATGCATCTCGTCAGTTACGTCCGCATGAGAAGAACTACCCTACTCATGATCTCGAGTTAGCTTCGGTGGTTCATGCATTGAAGATTTGGCGTCATTATCTTTTCGGTACCCGTACAGAGGTGTACACCGATCACAAGAGTTTAAAGTACATCTTTGCTCAACCGGATCTGAACATGAGACAACGGAGATGGTTGGAATTAATCAAGGATTATGACATGGGAATTCATTATCACTCGGGAAAGGCTAATGTCGTAGCAGATGCTCTTAGCAGGAAAGGCTATTGCAATGCTACGGAAGGACGACAGTTGCCATTGGAGTTATGCAAGGAATTTGAAAGATTAAATTTGGGAATTGTCACTAGAGGTTTTGTTGCAACCTTAGAAGCAAAGCCTACTCTCATTGATCAGGTTAGAGAAGCCCAGATTAATGACCCTGATATTCACGAGATCAAGAAGAATATGAGAAGAGGAAAAGCTATCGGTTTCTTGGAAGATGAGCAAGGGACCGTATGGTTGGGCGAAAGAATTTGTGTTCCAGAGAACAAAGAGTTGAAAGATACAATTTTGAAAGAAGCTCATGACACTTTGTACTCCGTTCACCCTGGTAGTACCAAGATGTATCAAGATCTCAAAGAAAGATTTTGGTGGACAAGTATGAAGCATGAGATAGCAGAGTTTGTAGCTTTGTGTGATGTTTGTCAGCGAGTTAAGGCAGAACATCAGAAACCCGCAGGTTTGTTGCAACCTTTGAAGATACCAGAATGGAAGTGGGAAGAGATCGGTATGGATTTTATCACGGGTTTACCCAGAATGTCATCGGGCCACGACTCTATTTGGGTGATAGTCGACAGACTTACCAAAGTGGCTCATTTTATTCCAGTAAAGACAACATATTCCGGAAGTCGTTTGGCGGAATTGTATATGGCAAGGATTGTGTGTTTGCATGGCGTCCCTAAGAAAATAGTATCTGATCGAGGTAGTCAGTTTACTTCAAAGTTTTGGAAGAAGCTTCAGGAAGAGATGGGTTCTAAGCTGAACTTCAGTACTGCTTATCATCCGCAGACAGACGGACAAACCGAAAGGGTGAATCAGATTTTGGAAGACATGTTGAGAGCTTGTGCTTTAGATTTCGGTGGAAGTTGGGATAAGAATTTGCCTTACGCAGAATTTTCGTACAACAGTTATCAAGCTAGTCTACAAATGGCTCCTTATGAAGCACTGTATGGTCGTAAGTGTCGTACTCCGCTTTTGTGGGATCAAACGGGAGAACGTCAGGTTTTCGGAACTGATATCCTAAGGGAAGCAGAAGAAAAAGTGAAGGTCATTCAAGAAAGATTGCGTGTAGCTCAGTCTCGTCATAAGAGTTATGCCGACAATCGCCGTAGAGATTTGACTTTTGAAGAAGGAGATTATGTGTACCTTCGTGTCACGCCTCTCCGGGGAGTTCATCGTTTTAATACCAAAGGGAAATTGGCTCCGCGTTTTGTGGGACCTTATAAGATCGTCAGGCGAAGAGGTGAGGTTGCTTATCAGTTGGAATTACCTCAATCGTTGGCAGGAGTCCATGATCTGTTCCATATGTCACAGTTGAAGAAGTGTTTAAGGGTACCCACTGAGGAAGCTAATCTTGAACAGGTAGAAATCCAAGAGGATCTGACATATGTCGAGAGACCAATTCGTATTTTGGAGATAAATGAGAGAAGGACCAGGAATCGGGTTATCCGTTTCTGTAAGGTGCAATGGAGTAATTATTCAGAACAAGAAGCTACTTGGGAACGAGAAGATGAATTACAGTCCGCTCATCCGCATCTTTTCGCCAGTTCTTCCGAATCTCGAGGACGAGATTCTGTTTAAGGGGGGTAGGTTTGTCACACCCTAAAAATCTTAAAGTTATAAATTATTGTTTAAATGGAATTATCAGAATTGATTTTTTTAAAAGCCTAGAAGAAAAGATCTAATTTTAAATAATAAATTCCAATATAAAATGGGGCCAGATATAATCTTATTAAATACTTTGCTTAATTCTATAATTCCTAGATTTTTCTGGGATTTATTTGAGCTAAGGAAGTATTTTTAATAAATGAAATTGCATTTCATGAATTATTTAAATTGAAAAAGGTTTTAAAATTCTCTCTTTTGGCTTTGGGCCGAAAGTCGGCCCAAAACCTTTTCTCTCTCCTCCCCGGCCCAAGCCGGCCCAGTCCGCCGCAGCCGCCGCGCGTGCGCGCGCCCTCGGACGCTGACAGGTGGGGCCCGCCTGTCGGAGTCGTCGTCTTCCTCCGTCTACCCGCGCCCGAAACCCTAGCGCCGCGCCGTCGCCATCTCCTTCCAAATCCGGCCGCGTCTTTCCTTCTCCGGTGAAATCGGTTGAGGGGAAATGATCCCCGGGATCTCCTCTACCTTTTTCGTTTTGGAATCATCATCTATCTCGGTTTGAAAGTCCGCGGATTTGATCTCGAATCGGATTCCCCTCTCTCTCTCTGAACCCTTGGTTTCCATTGCCGTCGCCGGGCCGCCGTGGGCTTCGCCGCCGCCTTCCGACCCCTTTAAAAGGATCCCCGAGCTCCCCTCTACCCGTCGCCGCCCTCGCCTTCGCCTCTCGTCGCCCGTAGCGCCCTAGCGCCGTGTAGCCTAGCGCCGCCGTCGCCGCCGCCGCTCCAACCGTGCGCCGCCGTCGCTCCAGCCGTCGCCGTCGCTCGGGAAGGCCGTCGTCGTGGTCGCCATCGTGTCGCCGTCCTCGTCCGACCCTTCACCGTCGCTATCAGCCGCCGGAGCACCGTTGCCGCCGTCGACCCGATCGTCTCCGCCGCCTTTTCCTCATCGCCGGCGCCGTCCGTTGCTCCTCCGCCGTTCCTTTGGTCACCGGTGAGTTCGCCGTGCCGTCCGCTACCCATTGGTGCCCTCCGTTTGCGCCGCCGCGCCGTCGTTCACCGGCGGGCATGCGCGCCCGAGCCGCCGCCGGTGGTGACGTCATCGCCGACGTCGTCGTCGTCGTCTCCCGTGAGCCGGCCGTGGACCGTTAGATCTCGGCCGTTCGTTTGAGTTAGATCGATCTCGGTCGTTCGTTTCCGTAGACCGCCGCCGTGGACCCGGTCCACCGTGAGCCGAGCCCCGCTGACGCAATAATCCTTTTTTCCTTTTCAAAAATAATTCATTATTGCGTCATAATTCAATTAAAATTTATATAAATGATTTAATCCGATTTAATCTTTAAAAATTCATAACTAATTCATCTTAGCTCGGATTTAGTTGGTTCAAGTCTCTAAATTTTTCTAAAATTGAGATCTACATGCTAAAAATATCCACATGTGTTGTTCATGCTTGCTTATGTGCTGTTTTGGTGTTTTTGCTCTTTTCTGTTTAGATTCCGACGTTTCCGGAGAGTCCGTTTTCGCAGGAGAAGATTTAGAAGAATTCCAAGGCCAACAAGGCAAGTCACACAGATCCTAATCAATCCTTTGAGCATGTTGATCCCGTTTAAAGCTATTGTTTCTATTCAACTATTGCATTTATTTTTGAATGTCATTGGGTGGAATTAGCCTATTGTTTGTTATAGCCCTTTTGTTCTTGATTATCTTATTCCTTGATACCTTGGGTTATTATAACTTGACTAGTTGAGCTTTATATTGGTTCAATTAGATATTAGAGGTAATTGCTTAGCCATGCTTAGAAACTTTAGCACACTAATGGGATAACTTATGATTCACTATTATTTAATGATGGTTTAATGATAGTTCACGATGGTCAATCGTGATTGTTTAATTAATTAATTTGCCAACTAAAACCTGATAATGGTGGGTTGTGAGTACATGGTTTTGATGGTCGTGCTCATGACAATTAAGGACCGGTTCACGAGTTTCGGTTGTGAAACATTAACCGTGCCAACCACAAGCCAGCATGGGCAACGGCTTTATCTTTTGTATAGCATAGTTCATTGTGGAGCACCAGACTGAGAAGTGGCGGAGATAAGCCCACGGGGGTCGCTGGGGAGTCCATGCCTTGTTTATAAGGGGGTGATTATGATCCAGGAATGGTGCACTGTGGTGGATTGTGTTGTGTGAGGGGTAATGTCACAGCTCCTTTCCGAGGTACCGTGGTGGTATTAAGGCACATGATGACATGTTGTGGGGCTGTGTCTTGTGGGTATAGTGGTACACCTCTGATCAGAGTAAAACTATTCGAATAGCCGTGCCCGCGGTTATGGGCGGGTCTAACAATGTCTTTCGTGATTAGTCTCACCCTTCACACCATAATGAAAGATGCTATAACTGGTAATAATTTGATTAGCTCCTGGTTTGGAATGGTATATTCCTGGTTTGGAGATAGAACTGTGCAGCCGGGATTGGTTGTACAGAATGGTTGGGCCTATACAACATGGTATGTTGTATAGTGTTGGATTAATACTGTTTATTTAATACTCTACTGTTTTATTAAATTCTGAAATATCCATTAAATGTTGTTTATGCAAAGAAGCCTATATTATGCCATCCTTGGTCATCCTGTGCACTTGCATATTTGCTGCGTGGCTTGCTGAGTATGTCATATACTCACCTTGCAATGATTCATCAGAGGAGGAGTTCTACAGTGATGCTGATGGTGTTGAGGATTTGGCGTAGTCCGGGTCAAGCTGCTTGTGGAGTGGAGTCGTCTGCACTGTTTATCTTTATTTTCCGCTGCTTAGATCTTTATTGATTAAGAGGAACTATCTACCTCTGTAATGACATTTTATTCGCTTATTAATTAGAGTAATAATTGTACTCTATTATCAATTTGTTATTGTGTGCCTCGGCTGATTCCTGGACGAGGGTTTACACACATGTAAGCGTTTGGAATTTTGGATAGAAATTCCGGGCGTGACAACCATGCTTGCAAAACAAAGTTCTCATCAAAACAACTCCCTTAATGGGATAAAACCATAAGAGCTAGTTAGAAAAATTAGGATACTTACTTAATCGGCCTACACAGATGGCAAGCCGACGTCGGGCGTCAACCAGCAATGAAGAAACTCAGACACCTGACCTAACCACCCAGGCCGGAGTTATGGCCACTCAAACCCAACTTCTGCAAGCCATTGCAAACAACCAAGGCAACCGCGGAGGATCAAGCTTTGGAGAGTTTATGAGGACCAAGCCACCCACGTTCGCCACAGCTGAAGAACCTATGGATGCCGAGGATTGGTTAAGGATTATTGAGAAGAAGCAGACCCTTGTTCGAGTGCGTGAAGCCGATAAAGTGATCTTCGCAACAAACCAACTGGAAGGACCAGCCGGAGACTGGTGGGACACTTACAAAGAAGCCCGAGAAGAAGATGCTGGAGAACCAAACTGGGAGGAGTTCACTACGGCCTTCCGTGACAACTTCGTGCCTACTGCCGTGATGCGAATGATGAAGAATGAGTTCAGGAGGCTACGACAAGGGAATACCACTATACAAGAGTACCTAAACCGTTTCACTCAACTGGCGCGTTACGCAACTGGAGACCTAGCCGACGAGGAGGAAAAGATCGATAAGTTTATCGAAGGCCTGAACGACGAGTTGCGTAGGCCCATGATTGGACAGGACCATGATAGTTTCCAGAGTCTAATCAATAAGGTCGTTAGGCTGGAAAATGACCGGAAGGTTGTGGAGCACAATCGCAAAAGGAGGCTTGCCATGAACCGCCCGCCTTAGGTCGCACCCCAGCGTCCTAAAGGGGCAACCTCCTCAGTATGAAAACCAACAGTGGTGACAACCAATAGTCCTGCCGTATCCAGCAATTTCCACAGGCCGGTTACCATTTAGAACAGAGCTCCTGCCCCACATCAGGCCACTACTGGATCAGTGAGGCCAGGAAGCTGTTTCAACTGTGGAGAGTACGGGCATTTCGCGAACAAATTTCCTCATCCAAACAAGACACCCATTCGCACCGGAGCTAATGCAACGGCTATTCACGGGACTACTACCCCTGCTGCTGGACGAGGTCTATTCAGGACTCCGCAGACTAACAGGACCTCTACCAGATTTGGCCGCGGGCAAGTTAACCACGTTCGAGCTGAAGAGGCACAGGAAGACCAGGGCGTACTGATGGGTATGTTTTCTATCAACTCCACTCCAGTTAAAGTTCTCTTCGATTTAGGAGCATCGCATTCATCTATATCTTTGAAAGCAAGCCAACGACACAATTTGACCAGACTTAAACTAAGGCAACCAATGTTAGTACATTCACCTGGGGGTGAAATAGCCGTGGATACAGCTTGCATTGACGTACCTATTTGCCTTAGGGATGTGGTATTACCCTCCAACCTTATGGTCTTGGTACCACAGACCCTTGATGTTATATTAGGTATGGATTGGTTAACAAAGAATAGGGGAGTAATCGACTGTAGACGTAGAGAAGTTACCCTGACCACACCCTGGGGATCGGATATGAGAACAACCATGGATCAAGATCCTAGACTAACCGAACGTGCCGGAGGCATATTTACGATGCTACCCATGAAAGGAATGCCTGTAGTGCAACGATTTCCCGATGTGTTTCCAGAAGATTTACCTGGGATGCCACCAGATCGTGACATAGAATTCATTATTGACCTGATACCCGGAACTGCCCCCATATCCAAGAGACCATATCGGATGCCAGTCAATGAGTTGGAAGAGCTTAAAAAGCAAATCAGAGAGTTGCAAGAAAAGGGATTTGTACGTCCCAGTTCGTCACCATGGGGTGCCCCAGTGTTATTCGTTAAGAAGAAGGATGGTAGCATGAGAATGTGTGTGGACTACCGCTCACTGAACGAAGTAACTATCAAGAACAAGTATCCACTACCACGGATTGATGACCTTTTCGATCAACTTAAAGGAGCTAAGGTGTTCTCCAACACTGACCTTCGATCAGGATACCACCAATTGAAAATTAGGACCGGGGATATACCCAAGACCGCGTTCTCAACACGCTATGGATTGTATGAGTTCACAGTAATGTCGTTTGGGTTAACCAACGCCCCGGCATACTTTATGAATCTTATGAACAAAGTGTTCATGGATTACTTGGACAAATTTGTGGTAGTATTCATCGATGATATCCTGATCTACTCCAAAGACGAGGAGGAGCATGCGGAGCACTTGCGATTGGTACTCGAGAAACTTCGGAAGCATAAATTATATGCAAAGTTTAGTAAATGTGAGTTCTGGTTAAAAGAAGTCGCTTTTCTAGGCCACGTAATCTCAGCCGGTGGAGTAGCAGTGGATCCTGCTAAAGTTGAGGCCGTTACGGAATGGAAGGCACCCAAATCTGTAACTGAGATTCGGAGTTTCCTAGGTTTGGCCGGATACTATCGAAGGTTTATTGAAGGATTCTCTAAGATAGCTCGACCAATGACTCAACTGCTCAAGAAGGAAAAGAAGTTTGTATGGTCAGAACAGTGCCAGGAAAGCTTTGAGCAGCTCAAGGAAAAGTTGACCTCTGCGCCTATTCTAGTTCTCCCTGACAATAGGAAAGACTTTGTTATATATTGTGATGCATCAAGGCAAGGACTAGGAGGAGTACTAATGCAAGAAGGAAAGGTCGTGGCTTATGCATTGCGACAACTGCGACCACACGAGGAAAATTACCCTACCCATGACCTAGAACTAGCAGCTGTGGTTCATGCGCTAAAGATTTGGAGACACTATTTGATTGGAAATCATTGCGATATCTACACTGACCACAAGAGTCTGAAGTATATTTTCACCCAGTCAGATCTCAACTTGAGGCAAAGGCGATGGCTGGAATTAATAAAGGATTATGACTTAGAGGTTCACTATCACCCGGGCAAAGCAAACGTTGTGGCCGACGCTTTGAGTCGTAAAAGCCATTGCAATCATCTGAGAATGGAAGGGATGGCCCCTGAACTTAAGGAGGAAATAGCCCAGCTGAACCTATATATAGTACCTCATGGGCAGATAAACACCTTGGACATTCAACCTCTTCTGAGAACCTAAATAGAAGAGGCCCAGAAGGACAACAAGGAAATCCGAGAGGTGAAGGAACGTCTAGCTGCAGGATTTGCAAAGGAATTTTCAACTGACAAGAAGGATGTCCTATGGTATAAAAAGAGGATTTATGTACCCGAACAGGGTGGACTGAGAGGATTAATCCTAAAGGAAGCTCATGAATCGGCATATTCATTGCACCCCGGAAGTACCAAGATGTACCAGGATCTGAAGGAAGGATACTGGTGGCCCAACATGAAGAGAGATGTGGCAGAATACGTAGCACTCTGTGACGTGTGCCAGAAGGTGAAGGCTGAGCACCAAAGACCGGCAGGTTTGCTGCAACCCCTTAGGATTCCCGAATGGAAATGGGATGAGATAGGTATGGATTTTATTGTTAGATTGCCCAAGACCGCAACAGGATATGATTCCATTTGGGTGATCGTGGATCGACTCACCAAGACGGCGAGATTCATCCCCGTTAAGACAAATCATAGCAGTGCCAAGCTAGCTGAGTTATACATAATCAGGATAGTATGTCTTCATGGTGTACCTAAGAGGATTATATCTGATCGAGGCACACAGTTTACCTCGCATTTCTGGGAGAAAGTACATGAAGCCCTAGGAAGTTACCTTGCGTTTAGCTCAGCTTATCACCCACAAACAGATGGCCAGACAGAGAGAACCAACCAGGTTCTGGAGGACATGTTGAGAGCTTGTGCATTGGATTTTAGCAAAGACTGGGAGAGATGTTTGCCCTACGCCGAATTCTCCTACAACAACAGTTTCCAAGCGAGCCTAAAGATGTCGCCAAATGAGGCATTATTTGGTCGACGATGTCGTACCCCACTTATGTGGACCGAGACAGGTGAACGGGCGGTATTTGGACCCGACATTATCAAAGAAGCCGAAGAAAAGGTTCGCCTAATTCGAGACCGTCTAAAAGTGGCACAATCACGACAGAAGAGTTACGCCGACACCCGAAGAAGAAACCTGGAGTTTAAGGAAGGAGATTACGTTTACCTAAAGGTTTTTCCGATGAGGGGAACGAAAAGGTTTAAGGTCAAAGGAAAACTAGCGCCAAGGTATGTGGGACCTTTCCAAATCACGGCTAGACGAGGAGAAGTTGCATACCAGTTATAGCTACCAGAGAATATCGCTGATGTGCACCCAGTCTTCCATGTGTCTCAATTAAAGAAATGCTTACGAGTGCCAGAAGAACAAGCTCCGTTAGAAGAGATTCACATTAGCAATGATCTTACGTATCCAGAACACCCGGTCCGGATATTGGATGAAGCCGAGAAGAGGACTAGGAGCAAAGTGTGACGTATGTACAAGGTACAATGGAGTAATCACACTGAGGATGAAGCCACCTGGGAAAGCGAAGAATTCTTGAGGACGGAATACTCGCATCTATTCGAAAACTGGTAAGAAATCGCGAGACGAGATTTATTTAAGGGGGGTAGGTTTGTAACACCCTAAAAATTCGACCAATAGAAACAAAATTCTAAAAATGCGGACCTTCGAAAACTTTTTAAATAAATTGCATCATGCCGATTTTGTTCGATGATTTTATTGGATTTTGATCTCGGAGTTCATCGATTACAAATAGAGGAAAAATTAATTAGGAATTAACCCTGAAATTAGGTTGGTTAAAGAAATAAATAAATTATAATTTAAAATAAAGATTAGATGTGGATTGAAATAAATAAAATATTATCACGACCATATTTGTATCAATTAAATTTAAATGCGATGGAATAAGAATTAACCCTAATTAAAAATTCAAATAAACTATATAAATAAAATATGAGTAATATTAATCTAGGGTGAATTTTTAGTTAGAATAACACAAATATTGAGTGAAATTCATGTGTGTAAAAATTAGGATTTATAGGTCAAAATTTAAATAGAAAATAGGCTAAAATAGGGCTTAATTAGGGATAGCACTATTCATTGCCCGCTAGGTACTCGAGTGCGTCCCCTAGCCCGGTCGCGCCCCTGTCGCGGCACTGTCGCCGCGCCGACGTCGCAATCACCGCCTGCCGCCGCGCGCCGTCTCGAGCCCCGCGCCGCCCCGTCGCCATCGCGTTGCCCGTCGCTGTCGTGTCGCCATCGCCGCGCGTCGAACCCGCGCCGCGCCGCGCTGTCCCGTCGCCACTCCTCCGTCGTCGTCACGTCGACCGTCGCCGTCGCCGCGTGCCGAGCCCCGCGCCGCTCCGCGCCGTCCCGTCGCCGTCATGTCGACCGTCGCGGTAGTAATTAATAACTAAACAAATAGATGAATTCTTATAGATTATTATAGATTATTTTTGGGTAATCTCTATAAGTAATCGATTCACGGTAGAAATTCGGATTTAATTACTAGGGATTTTAGCCGTGTATTATATTTAATCATTTAGTCATAGACTAAATTAAATCGTAAAATATTTCTAGGATTTTGTCCGATATTTAGCTCGCGATAGAAATTTCTATCCTATTATATGGATATAATGCTTGGGAAGATTAAATTAAAAACTGATGACAACAAAATATTTATACCCGCAAAATAGTTTAAATCGAAATTGGGTTTGCCTTAGTTCGCGAATAGTAAAGTTAATATAAAGGAATCGACTTTCGCATTCGACTTTCATTTGGATTTATTTGGATTTTTATTTGAATTCTAATCGAATTCAAATCAATTTTCGCACGTAACTATAGAGCCCGAGGGAGTTGCGGATCCAAGTGAAGGCCAAGACCCAGAAGACTTTGAGCAAGGCAAGTCATCACTATTCCTTGCACATGTTGATCCCATTTGCAAAATTATTTTGTTTACAAATAAAATTGCATGCAAAGATAAACATCCTACTTATGATTATGCCATGCCTTGATTATTGTTTACCCCTTATTCCTTTGTAACCATGATTTACGTATAAGTCCCTAGTCAACTATGACAAATGCTTAGAAATGCTACTCTAGATTTATGCATACTCATATTTATCAAAAGTTATATGCTTGGGCAATTACCTTTGGAAGGTAATTGAGATGCGGCATGTGGAGACATGAGCGCCACATTGCCATGATATTGATGACATGATTTGTGAAAGAAGAAATAAAACTAAACAACTGTTTTCGACTGGGGCGGACGGAGGATTTGGGTGGCGTCTGAAAAAGGCTAGTACCGTCCCCAGTCAATTAAGGACCGAGCCATGAAGTTAAGCATGAAACGACCCCCGTACAACCGTACTTCTCGAATGGGTATAGACCTAGCGGATTAGATAGTCGAGCGGAGGCAGTATCCCTGCATAGATGGTTCACCCCTGAGTGAGGCAGGTGCGCTACGGTGGGACAGCCGTTGAGGTAGGGCCGAGAGGCGTGCCCTACATCGGTGTCGCCATTGGTAGGACTGCCATGAGTGTGTGTGAGAGAGAACTTAACTTGAACCATAATTTAATATGTGTGTGAGACTTCTCTTTCCTGGGAGCGCCAGAACTCCTCTCACTGCTAGAAACATGGACGCCTAGAGTGCATGAGGAATGAAGTTCATGGAGCGGGTACTGCCAATGCGAGGTTATCGAAAAGCTTTGCCGTGACGCGTCTCATGTGTTGGGACGAGGCTCATGTGTTGGGCAGTCACGGAGTGCGGGTAAAGTGTACATCTACTGCAGTGTGAGTAAACCAAATCTATTCGAATAGCCGTGCTCGCGGTTATTGAGCACCGGGACGTGTATTCCACTTGGCTAGACTCTAAATTCATAACTTGTGTGGGATGGGATGTTGCAAGATGATTTCTATGCTGATGGAGCCACCTCCTAAGAGGAGGGAAGGTGGACGTCCTCAGAAAACCATGATGATTCAATGGCGGGAAGCTATCCTTGGGATCACAATGGATGGTGGACCGAACCGTCATTGTTTAATATGAACACTGGTACTAAAATTTGATCAGTCTGTGCTAGGTCTTAGGTTTGTGAAAAGAATTACAAAACTTGCTTTGTGCAAAAGAACCATAGCCATCTTTTGAATACCCCTGTCATATGCATTGTTGCTGTGGTGGCTTGTTGAGTACGGCTGGTACTCACTCTTGCAAATATAAACTTAATCAGAGGCCGGAGATGAAGCTTCGGAGGATCCATATGCCTATTACCAGGAGGGTGATGAAGACGATGGCGCTCAGTAGGTCTTAGTTACGGTCGTTGCCTGTGGCAATGGCGTGCCGCTGCCTTGACTCCGCTGCCTTTCCTACTTCTGTTTTTGGAATGTATTCCGGACCGCTCGGTCCGATGATTTAAGACTATGCCTGCGGGCTTATGATGTAATAATTCGTACTAGACACTCGTGTATGTGCACTTGGTATTTCAGCTATGAATTCGTGTGTACCAGACTACTTGATCTAGGGAAATGGTACTGTTTACACGATTGATTCCTGTTATAAAAACGGGGGTCCACACGAACAGGGAGCAGTCGTGCGAAGCGCTTCCCAAAAACCTTATTGCCGCCTTCTCCCGGTGCAGGACGTCGAAGGCAGAGGTTCCGGAGACCTGCTCTCCCGATCGCCAGTGACGATCGCCGGTGAGCGGGATGGAGTAGTGTACGAGCGACGGCGCAGTACAGAGTAGGAGGCAAACCCTAGATTGATTTCGCGTCTGTTGCGTGTACGCCCGCACGATCTCTACTCCGTGTAACCGAACCGGATAAGTTAAGTGTTGCGTGTAGGCGGCGGCTCGGTTTATATAGAGATAGGTCGCTTGATCAGGGCGCCCACACGATCTCCACAGACCTGCTCTCCCGATCGCCGGTGAGCGGGATGGAGTAATGTACGAGCGACGGCGCAGTACAGAGTAGGAGGAACCGGATAAGTTAAGTGTTGTGTGAAACTGCAAAAGGAGGCTGCATCTGTGCAAGGGTGAGGAGCCAATTTTGCGGACCATTCGACGTATCGTGCACGCCTGCCCTGCAAAGCGAGGCGAGCGAGCGCGTGCATTCCCCCTCTTCTCTCCACCACACATGCTTCAAGTGGCTTGGAGGGCATCCTCCCTTTTAAGGAGGTCACCCTCTTCTAGAATAAGTAAGGTGGTACTAAACTCCACATGCATGCCATCCCATGAGGTGGGCTTTTGTGATTTTCCAAAGAATTAATCTTCGAATGGGCCTTAGCCCATCTATTAATTTCAACAGGTTCAGTGCAGAAACTTATGTGTGTACAATTGCATTGGATGATCGTAGCAAAAAACAAATGCTTCGTCTTATATTGGTTTATTAAGATATATAAGTTTTTTTCTATGACAAAGTCCATATGACCCCTTAAATTTTACTTGGAAGTCAGTATACCACTCTAAACTTTAATTAAGCCAGCAGATATCTAAACCCAAAGTTTTGTGATTCCGTAAAATGTTTTTTTTTCCAATTTGTACTCCCTCCATTCTTAAACAATTTAGTTGCAATTTTGTGACCAATTTGCCTTTGGTAATTAATTGTTAGATAATGGAACTAAGAAAGCGAACTGGACGTGAGGGAAAGGGATGGAAACAAAATATAAATTTGTAGAGTAGAGATGATATTGTAATTTCACTAATGAAAGTGTAGTGGTGACAAGTATTTTGCAGCAAATGATTTGATCCGAATTGAATTGACAGTCATTCAAGAACAGAGTATGTATATATCTGTCGACTTTTGAGGTCACGACTACGGTATTTACATGGTATTGGTATCGTCGGTACCAGGGTATATGCAAGATTGAGATAAAAAAAGAGAGGGATTTTATAAGTAACAATCCTACTCCTGTTGGCCGAAGCCAGTGTTGCTCTATATTTATCCGAATCACACAAGTACAATATTTGAAATAAGCTATCTAGCTGACGTCAACTTGGCGGCATGGATCACCAACTCGTAGTTGACGACAGGGTAGTCTTCCTCCTTGAATATGAACTCGTCGAGATCAGAGATGACGCTAGATCACTCTTATCGGCCTCCGCAGGCACCAGATAGGGTCTGTTTAGGCTTATTTCTGATGTCGATGTTTGGCGGCGTGTGTCTCGTGTCTGTTGTGTCATGTTGGTCTGTCCCCTCTCCTCCTAGAGGGTCTTGCATTTATATCCATAGATGTTCCTTTGTCCAAATAGAACTAGGGAGACCAATATGAATACAATCCGAGTAGTCCTTATAGTTTCCATATAGAACGATACTTGTTCTTCCTTATCCAGAACTCCTTCTGTATACGAGGTGTTATATCGTATAAGACTTGATATATGGTGAGCCCTGCCAAGTTTAGTCGATTACTATAGAGTATGTGGTATTCATAACCCTAACAATACCTCTCAATGATTTTGGCTACATGTTATACACATTAGACATACCAAAAGACAGCGCTGTTTCTAATAATTTGGGAGCCCTGTGTGAAATATAAAATGAGACATTATCTTTAGAAAATACTAAAAACTTTATATATACGTACATATAAAAAACCGAAAAAATATAAAAAAGGAAAAACCAAAAAAAGGAAAAAAAAAGAAAAAACCAAAAAAAAACAAGATAAAAAACGAGGAAAAAACCGCCACATGTGGCCTCCTGCACCGTTCCACCGCTGCTCCCCCTCTCCGCGCGCGCCACGTGGCTGCACCGAGTGGGTAGGGGAGCGTGCGACCGATCGCCTTTTAGTGATCTCGCCGTCCACCCCCAAACCTGAGAAAGAGATAAGGAACGAAGAAGAGAAGGAGAAGGGGGCTGACAGGTGGACCCCACTATTTTTTATTTTTATCATTTTCACTTACATGTGGGACACACTTTTATTTTTAATTCCTCCGATGACTAAGCTGCCATGTCAACCCAATTAGACCAAGTCAACCTGCCACGTCAGCAAAAACCGCTTCCAAAACCATTGAAGGAGTCAATTTGAACCAGATTTTGAAGTTGTAGAAGGTATTATACCCGGTTTTATGGTTAAGGGATACGATTCAATCAAACGCTAGAGATAAGGGAGGACTAATGGACTTATTCCTCAAATTTTCTACTAGCTGGCCCATTACGCGGTTTCCCTTTGCTAGCATATCTTAAAAGGGACTGCATTGATGGGTTGTCATCAACGTCACTTCCCTGGACATATAAGACGTGCACCGGATGAGTGGATGGAGTGTTAGGGCAGTCCCAACCCATAGTATTTATAAATAGTGTCTATGGTGCCATGTTAATAAGATATCACAATAGAAACTACACTCCACAACCCATGATTTCTTAAAGTGGGCCATTAATAAATACATCATCTCTCTTCTCTACCAATCATATTTATTCTTCATATATTATGAAGACACTGTTATCACCCAATGTAAAACTTGATAGTGTCTAGTGCATAGCTTCTCGTGTTGAAGCTGTGTCTTGCATGAGACCCAGTTTCTTCATCTCTTCACTCTCTCTCTTAATTAATATAGTACCATATATTCTAAAAGTCTTAGATGACAATGTAATTAATGCCATAGACACCATCCTAGGTGGAGTGTTGGGACTGTCCTTATGATTGTGTTGTTAATCCTTCCCATTATCCCTTCTTTCTATATAGTTGATACCCACTGCAACATTAACTCTTATAAAACTTGCTCCAGGTTGATCCACATCATTAGTTTTTCTGAAGCCGTCCGATCAAATCCAATGTTCCAGTGTCAAAATGCTATTTGGTCGCTCCTCACCCACGCATGCAAGACCTTAGCCCCTGCCGTTTGGCCTTCCATCTTCCCCTTCCGCTTTTCCGTCCCACACAACATCCAACAAGAATACAAGCGGCCGCGGGACCCATCGCAACCCATCCGCGTGACCCAGCCAAATGATAGATACGCGAGCACCTGATGGCCGCGGCACTACAATCTTTCCATCATCACCCAGTGCGACATGGCCATGCAAGCCAATGCGAGGAACTGATGGGACACGACCAGGGTTTCCCAAACCGCCGGGGCACGGTAACTCCTCACCCACACAAGACCTTAGCCCCTACCGTTTGGCCTTCCATCTTCCCCTTCCGCTTTTCTGTCCCCACACAACATCCAACAAGAATACAAGCGTCCGCGGGACCCATCGCAACCCATCCGCGCGACCCAGCCAAATGATAGATACGCGAGCACCTGATGGCCGCGGCACTACAATCTTTCCCATCATCACCCAGTGCGACATGGCCATGCGAGCCAATGCGAGGAACTGATGGGACACGACCAGGGTTTCCCAAACCGCCGGGGCCGGGGTTACCGTGCCTCGGTGGTAAGCACGGTTACCGCGCGATAACCACGGTAACCGTGAAAAACCGTACAAAATTTATCAAAAATTCAAATTATTTTTTAAACTTATTTGAATTTAAGAAGGTTACCGCGGTATTTATATTACCGTACCCCGCGGTAAGCCCGATAACCGTAGTAACCGCGCGGTTAGCGACGGTAACGTCAACCTGGACACGACTGAGCACTCTGCTTCGCCTCGACATATCCTAGCTTCATGCGTGAGCCCTAGATGATTAGATCCCTTTGGGTTGGGGCGTCACGATCCAGACTCTCTGATGCGTGATCAGTTTTATCTTATATAAGTATTGTTTCATTTCACCAGTTGAAGTTTCTTTCAGATTGTCACTTTGCTTTCCTTACTGTCAGCGATTTATTTTTGCCAAAACGATCGTGCGTATACATGTTTGATGGATATATCCAACCATCAGCCTCAAATCCTATTCACTAATCCTGCATCGCTGATTGGATTGCAGTCATCTTGATTATAATCCTATGAGGTCTTTCCCTGTTTGGTTCGATCGCTTCTTTATATTCTTGCCCTGTCAAGAGTTCCGGTCTATACAAGGCCAAACAGATACATAGATCCACTTAACTAACTGGATTGCTAATGACCGATCTGCTTTTAGTAGTTTCAGCAATTGATGCAAAATCAGAATTAACTTCTCAGGTATGGATTAAGTTGGCAGTACATGATTGGTTTGGTTTGGTTTACTAATTAAACAGGAGAGAATTGGAGCAATACGAGCGGATCACTGAAATGTTAGGAGGTATTTCCTAAATCCTGACACAAAAGGTACGTAATTGCAATTTCGATCAACTACTCTAGGACCATCACCATTAATTGATGTTTTGCATATCTCGACAACATATGTAGCACTGAAGATATTAAATATTACTATGTCTCAATTATACTTTTTTATGCACTTCTAAATAGTATTTGTTGGATTTGTGGTTATATGTAGAGCTGCACACTGAATCTGAAATCCTCATCTCGATCAGATGCAGCATGTGGACAGTTGATCTTCTAAGTTCGCTATCCATCGAACAATATATATAGTCCCTTACTAAATAATTACTTCCTTCATTCCAAATTAATCTATAAGTACACCAAAACCAAGAAAAACTAATAACTCTCTTATACTATATTTACTAGCAATAAACTCGATGCATACACCATCCCTACTATTTCCTAGCCAATAACAAATCAAGATATTGTATGTGGGTTATAAATACCTGTATACATGGATACGTACATCACTGTCCATTTACTTCAATGCACAAATAACGAATAGACTTAATGAATGAACACAAAATATGTAGATCATTTAGGAATAACAAAAAAACTATATATAGATCAATTTGGTATGGAGGGAGTAAATTGCAATTTGCAAGACACCATGCGTTAACATTTAAATGAAGTGTACGCAGTATTCTTCGTTAGTTTACAAGCTCAAATGATGTCGCATTTTTTAAGGCTTATGCTGTAATGCTGAAATATATGCCACCTCTTTTTTTTTCTTTAGAATTTGGGTACCGCTACTGTTCTCAAAACTATTTATTCCATGAGGAAATTTGTTTATCTCTTTTCTTTTCTTGCTTTAGAGTTTAGAGTGCACTATGTTTTCTCTTTTTTTCCCCATTAGAATGCACACCATTATCCCGCAGCAATGCACGGGGAATCATCTAGTTTATATAACATTTTAACCGATATTCATCTATTAGGTAGCCCACGCATTCACGTGGGCATATATATCATACGCTGTATTTGAGAAACTTATAAGGATTGAATATTAAATATATAGCATTGCCATGCGTTAGAAGTATATTTTCGTTCATAAATTATTTGTCGGCCTTACTTAAATAAGTTTTCTTTGGTATTTGTTACCTTTATACTACGTAATATTTAATTCATCCGTATAATGAATTATTATTTTCTGATTCATCATTTAAAAAGAGACTTATTTTGTTTAGAAAACATGTCTAACATTATAATTAAGTTCAAATTAAAAGTAAGGTTTTTTCTTTTTAAATTGATTGTTTTGGGGTTTTTTTTACAAATCTCGAAAAACTATTGTTAATAATGTACCACCAAGCTAGCACTCCTTTTAATTTGTTCACATTAACGCAATTTGTTATATATATTTACATATGAATCAATAAAGATAGTGTAGATATATGTATTCTGATCTTGCTTCCAAAAGACATGGACATGTACTACGACATGAGGAGGGGAGGAGTTTTGTTTCCTTTGAGATAGATCCAATGGTTTCACCAATTTGAGTTATCTATATTTATAAACATAATAATGACCCAAAGTAATGTGCTGGTTAAATATCTATTTTATAATTAAATTTTTTTTTTATTATAAAATTTTTATCAACTTTATGTGTTGCATATTGGTCTTTTAAAAGCTATGTATTGTTAAATAGATCGTTAAAGTATTTATCATGGTTATAGGTACCACATACCTAATAATAGTTGACTAATCTCGGCAGGACCCACCACATACCATGTCTTATACGGAATCATACCTCGTATATAGAAGGAGTTCCAGATAAGGAATAACAAATAGAGTTCTATATGGAAACGGCAAGTACTACTCGGATTATTTCTATATTGGTCTCCTTAGTTCTACTTGGACAAGTGGGCATCTATGGGTATAAATACAAGCCCCTAGGAGGAGAGGGGACAGGCCAGAAGACATATACAATACACAAGCCAACACACGTCAAGACAAGCCACCGGATATCAACGTCAGAGATAAGCCTAGACAAACCCAATATGGTGTTTGCGGAGGCTAACAAGAGGGATCTAGCACTATTTCTGATCTCGCTGAGTGTGAATTCGAGGAGGAAGACTACCATATCATTGACTACGAGTTGGTTATCTATGCCGCCAAGTCGACGACAGCTAGATAGGTTATTCCAAATATTGTACTTGTGTGATTCAGATGAATAAGAGCAACACCGGCTTCGGCCAACAAGATATAGGGCTATTACCTGTCAGATAAGGGGCCCGAACCTGTATAAAAATCCTTGTCTCCATCTCTTTTACCTCAATCTCACATATACCCTGTTACCGACGATCCCCATACCATCCAAATACCGTAGTTACGGTACCACTCGTCGATAGTATCTATAAGATTTTCCATATAAATGTGTTTTAGTTCTTTTACTTATTAAATATAGCTAGTTTGGGTTTTTAATTACAAATTTTGTTGTAAATAATCTAATGATGAACATGGATGAAATATTAGCTATATGAGTAGATCGTATAATTGTTTGGAATTTATTATCACAAAATATATTTTCATAAGAGAAGGAGGGGAGGAGTATATTAGCATACATACGTGCATCGTGCACGTATCCTGTGGGCCTTTTCTTTTTGTTAGCTTTTCTTATTATTATGATAACTCCAATGGTGAAAAATAGTGGGTCCACCGTATTGAAAGTAAAATAGATGGTTAGATTTTTTTTAGAAGGCAAATTTTGCTACAGGACACTGCAATTTCGTGCATTTAGCCGTAGGACACTGTCCGAACTCACTTTTGGGGGAAAACACTCCATAAACGTGTTAATTTGTCAATGGACACTGTGCCGATTAAAATAATAATTTCTGGTTGAAGAGGAGAGAGAAATCGCGTGAATATTCTAAAATGCCCTTGGGCCCACATGTCATATCTTCCATCTCTCTTCTCTCTATCCCCTCCATCCAGCGTGTGGCACCCTGCTGCCTACCCTTGCTCCGCCTCTGGAGAACCCCCTAGTTGGCCGCTCCTCACACCTGGCACCGGTGCCGAGCATGTCCCCGCTACCCCCTGATAGCAGCTCAGTGAACGACGTGATGAACGGCGGTGGCGTGAACGTGAACCCGTGGTCCAAGCCCCCCGTCGACAACGCCATGGCGAGCGTACCACAGCTTAGCCAGCGAGCTAGCGAGCAAGAGCGAAGACCAAGACAAACGACGAAGACGAGGAGAGTGATCGGAGACCAGACGAGACGATGAGACACGGGAGTGGTGGATGGGATCGTGTCGCCAGCGAGGAGGGGGGCAGAAGCGTAAAGGCGGCGATGACACGTGGTTGCCGCTGCTCGCTGACTACGCACTGCTACAGGGTGCCATCATCGACGCCGCGGCGGTGCCGGCGTCCAGCGGAGTGGAGCGCCGGGAGCGGATTCACCGGCATCTCCACTGACCCGGCCACCGCCACCACAGCCACGACGGCGTCCACTGCCATGGCGCCAAAATCAGCATCGAACCTAACGACAGCGACCGCCGGAGGAGGAGGGAGGGAGACGTTGGTCCGCCGTGCCAGGGATGGTTACTACCTCCAGCTCTACCTTGCCATCCGCCTCACCTCTTACGCCTTCCTTGTCGACGTCCCGTCCAAGTTCCTTACGGCGATGCAGATTGGGTGGAGGTGGTGGAGATGGCGGCGGGTCGGAGATGGTTGGTGGCGATCTCGGCAATGGCCGGCAAGTGGTCACGGCGGAGAGTGCGACAAGGAGCACCATGATGTTGTCGGCGAGGATGCTGCTGTGTTGGCGGCGACAGTCATGGGAAGGCGCCAGCGATTGCAACGGCATCGGCCATGGAAGTATGGGAGGAGGGGATAGAGAGATGGAACATATGACATGTGGCCCAAGGGCATTTTAGAACTTTCACACGATTTCTCTCTCCTCTTCAACCGGAAATTATTATTTTAATCGGCACGGTGTCAATTGGTAAATTACCACGTTTATGGAGTGTTTTCCCCCAAAAGTAAGTTCGGGCAGTGTCCTAGGCTAAAAATCCACGAAATTACAGTGTACTGTTGCAAAATTTATCTTTAGAATTATTAGAAATTCCTCTAATTTATTAGAGCGTCACGTGGCAACTTTGGAGTGTTTTTAGGAGTCACACGTGGCGGCTTAAGAGCGTTTATAGGAAGTTTAACTGATTTTTAGTATATAAAAAATAATATATAGATATTAAGTATATATTTATTTATATATTCCACAGGAAAGGAAAGCGGAGATAATACTGCCAAAAGGCCTCGACTATTTGCGCTGACTGTTCTAATTTTCTACTAGATAAAGTTGTCTCACGCTTGCACACTTCACTTTGATGTTTTACTCATGACGAGTCTTAGCTCGTGTCTTGATAATGAAATTGGGGTGGGGCTAGCTAGATCTTGAGTCGTGGTCATCAGATATTCACACAACACGTGTGACTCTCACTACTGGTTGGCTAATTAGTCCACGTTAATTCGTGCCATGTGTGTTGACTGTCATCTTTTCTACCGCCATGTTATATCTTGGTCATCGACCTACGGCCATGGATGGAAGTGATAGGGCGGCATGTCCTATCTTAATTATTTGTTCTAGCTAGCTTCCCCCCTTGACTTCAAAATTATCGAAAGCGACATGATTTTTTTTTACAGGAGGAAACAATGACTTTAAACTTTAACTTCGTAGTTAAATTTCTCGCTTATATGTAACCAACGAAAATTTCAATCCTCAATTTTAATTGAAGTGGTCCCATCACTCCAAGTATCAAGCTAAATCACTAATAATGAATTACGGTCCTCGCAAGAAAAATCAATTATGGACAAAGAAATTAACGTAGCGGGCGCTGCCTCACTGTTTATAATAGAGGGCAGTCAAATTTCTGTTATGGGTCACACACTTTGACACGAGCCTGAGAAAAAAACGGTTGAGTGCTAGTGTCGTTTTTGTCTATATATACTGAGCAGCAAATTTCCATTCCACTTTTGTCTGAAGAAATTTCCAACTAATCCACTCTCTTCCAAAGTGTTCTTCAATGTTTTCCTCCAGACGGGAAGAGAGACTTATCATGTATAGTTATGCTCTCTTCGTCTTTTTCCTATGTTCTGCCCTCTATCTTTGTCAGTCACTCTTTCTCCATTGTGCTCGTTATTAATTCCTCAACAACGAAAAAGAAAAGGGAAATTAAATTATTGCATCACCCGGTAGTACATTGTTTCACAAATATGTACAATCAAATTCGATCTATGGAAGCACTGGTATTTACCAGGAATGGATGAAAGCAATTCGTTTACACTATGGTGGTATGGTGATGTTCGTTTCTACTAAAAGTCGTTTGAATTTTTCTTAGTCAAACTTCTTTAAATTTGATCAAGTGTGTAGAAAATTATAATAATATTTTCAATACAAAATAAGCATATTATCAAAATATATTCAATGCTAAATTTAATTAAACTAATAGATATTGCTATTTTTTCAATAAACTCACTCAAATATAAATAAGTTGGACTAAGAAAAAGTCAATGACTTGTGATATGAAACAGAGGGAGTATGGCATCCTAAACTCAATAAAGCAAAGTTTACGAGAATCAGCATATCCAAGATGACACTTTAATTTTTATTTGAACCACCAACTCAATTTGAAACTTGAAACCCTGTCAACAAACTTCATTTGAAACTCTCTATTTGTGTTGTCATTACCAATAAAATAAATGAGTGTAGCTTAATTGGTAATTTTCCTTGGAGTGAAACCAGCTCACCCGGGTTCTAGTCTCAACTTGACACGGGTGCTCGAATTTACAGTTGAAAAAAATTACAAATTAAGTTTGTTTTAGTTACACAAGCTTCCCTAGAAATATCTTTGTAACGAGATCTTAAAAAATGTTGATGCAAGGACCCCCAGGGTTCCCCAGAAATTTGATGCAAGCAGGTGTGGTGAGTAGTTAAAATATGTTGCACGCAAGATCTTAAAGTATGGCACGTATGGAACCATATGCGAAACTGTGATTCTCCGGTCATTCTCCGGTCAGATACCAATCAACACACAAGGTATGAGGTAGGCTAAATGCATTTCTTTTCTTCGAGGGAAAGAGACTTAATTATTAGGGTTAATAGCTAAAATGTTCTCCAAATTTCATCTGAGATTTAGTTTAGTCCTTAATATTTCAATATGTCCATACTTGTCCTTTAAGTTTTTATTTCAGTTCAAACTTATCATTAAACCCACTTAAAAGCCACATGGCTAAACATAGCCAACAACTCTCTTGATAAATGACAGTTATACCCCCTTATTCACATATATAAGAGAAAAAATGATGCGCAATGAACTTTTTTATAGATAATGCATAGTAATTTATGTAAAACGAAAATAAATTATGTACCTGCAAGTATATACCATAGCTATTATGCTCAAGTTTCATATGCACATGTTGAAATAATAGGAAGTATACATGTATTGTTGTTTATTCATCTTGGTTTTCACTTTTCTAGTGTATAGTTGTATACAAATTAATGGCAAAAGGGACATTTTCTAACATAAATGTTGACTAGATATGCCATATGGCATATTAAGTGGACAGGATGATTCTAAGCAAAAACACGTACTTAGAGAACATATATGGACAAAATGAAACTTGAAGGACTAAATCGAGCCTTCGGTGAAACTTGAGGGACTAAATTAGCTATTCACCCTAATTATTATTATTCATAAGGTCATAGTCATTGCCTACATAATCACGACTACATTTCAGCGCAACAAGAGGGTTCTTTGAGAGCTACTCCCTCGTTTCAAATTATAAGTCGATTTAACCATTTTCCTAATACGAAAGGGCATATAGCCTAGTGTTTGTTGTGACCTGAGTAGTACCCTAGGGTCCTGAATTCAAATCTCCATAGGAGTGAATTTCAGATTGGGTTGTTTGCAGGGCTAAGTTCCTAATTTAATGTACCCCAAGATCCTGAGTTCAAATCTCCGTAGAAAGTGAATTTCAGATTGGGTTGTTTGTAGGGCTAAGTTTCTAATTTAAATAGCCGCATATATCTGGTTGGATGTAGAGGCCGGGTAAAAAATACCCTTCTCTAAAAAACCATTTTCCTATTCAAACTTAGTTATATTTATCTATTTTTTTAAAAAATTAATATCTAAAATATCAAATTAGTTTCATTGAATTTAACATTAATATATTTTGGTAATATATTTGTTTCGTGTTGATAATATTATTATATATGTTTTTTATAAACTTAGTAGTTCGATAAAAAAATCATAGCGATTTATAATATGAAACTTAAGAAATATCCAGTAGGTGAGTTCATACTCGATCATCATTGGGCATGGAGAATTACCGAATAAAGTAGATAGAGTAGTTCATATCGCTCTCGTTCGATCGCTGCTTCTACCTCCTGCCTGCCTTATATGTTGCAAAAGACTTATTATAAACCGTAACAGTTTATTAGTGTGAAAAATAATTTATATGTAATACTTTTATATCTGTGTTGTTAGCAATTTAAAAGCTAATGTTAAAAATATTTTAAAATTAACTTTAAAATTAAATTTGAAATTTGAAATTTTAGTTTTGGCTCATTCTTTTCAGACCTACCGATGGGGCTCTAATTTTATTCCTATCTTCCCTTTGCAGTTTTCTTTTTCATTTTCTTTGCACTGTCTCCCACTTGTGCGGGGAGGAGCTGGAAAGCTCCAGAAGATCAGTTTTACCCTTTTTCACTGATACAATCCAACGGCTTCCTTTCTCTTTTCTCTTTCATCCGATGGTCGAACTTTTTTAGCTTACGTCATTGGTGGAGAAACTGTTTGTAGTTCTGGTTCGTAACCCTCTTTAGTACCGGTTGTCCAACCGGAACTACGAATCCGGGACTAAAGATAGCGATCTTTAGTCCCAGGTGAAATAACCGGGACTAAATATCGATTTTTAGTCCTGGTTGGTAACACGAACCGGGGCTAAAGATGGATCAGTCGGACCATCTTTAGATCTGTGTACCATTTTTTTTATTTGCATGGCCCTGTTTGCTGTATGGTTGATTTTATATATATATATATATATATATATATATATATATATATATATATATATGTATGTATGTATGTATGTATGTATGTGCGTATGTGTATATGTATAAATACATATATTACACACATATTTATAATTTAAATCACTTAACATTTTATGTGCATATATGTTACCAAAATGTATATTAACACTAAAGTAAATGTACGTACATATATAAATATATATATACATGCATGTATATGTATAGTACAATTCATTTGCTCGCTAGTTATAGCTACGACTTCGACGCCGGCGTTATGTCAGAAGAGGAAGGACCGACGTTATGGATTGTCGATCCGTCGTAGTAGAATTCACCATCGGGATTAAGGACTTCTTCGTTGATGAACCCCATCAGTTGTCCTTGAACAGCCGTGATAAAATCCTTGTGTGGGAGATTTTTCCCTTATGTGAATACACTATCATTCGAAAAATAATGACATATCAATATATAAAATTAATAAACAACTTAACAAATCGATACGCAATGAAATTTTGAATCGTACATCGAGCTCTCGTGTGGTGAATATTTGGTTTGATAGGCAGTGGGCATACTCGCATACGTAGTAGCCGCATAAGTTAGTTCCCTGGTCCTGCTTTGCACACTACATGAGAAACGATGAGAGATTTAATATACTCTTTATATTAACTGTAATTAGAGATTCAATTCAATATAATTTTGGATCATGGATGTACTCACTGGAAAATGAAACCTCCGTCTAAGTTTTTCTTTCCAAGTCCTGCGGACCAATTGAAGGAACCGATCCCAAGCCCTACATGTGCAGTTGCAAGCTATGATTAATTAATTATTACCCGAGATCAACATAATAGCAACAGAGTCCCGCGACCTTGGAATAGATGGCATTATATTACCTGTCTATCAGTTGGAAGACCTTGTCAAAAACCTTCTCCTCTTTATTCATTGAGTCGTACACAGTGACTTTGCATGCGTCTAAGTCGAAAAAGAACAGGACCCAGTGGAATCTGGAATATGCGTGAGATGAGATAAATATCATAATGTACATGTTATATGTATGGGAATGAAATTTATTCGATCGACAATAAAAACTCACTCTGTGTTGTACAGCAATAGTATGAACGTCTTGAAATGCTGCTGCGTTAGGAGATGGACGAGATTGTCCTCTGTGTCTTTCTCGTACTTGTCGAGCATTTCGGTGTTGATTTTCCGAGGGTCGATGAACCCAGTATCGTAAACCCCCTGCCGTCGAGCCCTTTGAATCTCCATTCTACAACAATGAAAGGAAATTATTATTACTTACATATATGCCAGGAGCTAATTATTGAACGAAACAAATCGAACTCAAAGATACTTACAAAATCCATGCGCTCAGAAGAGAGACATCGAGGGCGTCCAGATGGTACAGATCGAAGACATCCTTGAAATGGATCCATAGAACATCTTCTCCTTGCAAGAAGTCGGGGTTTCTGATCCTCGCTCCGATCATCTCTCTACCCATGGCGCTCATTTCCATGTACCGTTCATGGAATTTGTACATTTGTGTCGGTAGGGACTGCAGCTGCTCAGGCCTGACAAGCGGTTTACCGACTTCAAACTTGTATGCCACTTCTGCCTTCAGGATTGGTGCGCCTCCAACCAACTGAGCCACAGTTAGACCGGTTTCCGAAATTAAATCCGTTATGCCAAAGTCTTCGCAGGTCACCAACGGCTCGACCACTTGGTTTGGTTGTTCTCCAAGCTGAGGAACTGGTTTGGACTTCTTGTAATAGGCTTTCCTAAGTGTTCGGTCATAGTCCGATAGCTTTAAGGCCTCCTTGTTTGTGGTGGACATTCCCTTGAAGAAATTCTTCACGCTCGGGTCAATAGGTATCTTCTTTTCAGGACTCCGAGGCTTAAGTTGCCTCTTCACTTCTTCTGCCACATAAGCGTCAAGCTCCTCTTGACTGCAATCGTACGGCAGCTCCTTGTTTTTGGTGGTGTCAACTTTGGCCTTCTTCATTGCCCTTGTGCTGGCAGGAGGTGGAGCTTGGCGAGACCTTGTCTTGGGAGGTGCAGGTGGACACGGTGGAGGTGGAGGAGATGGTGCAGGAGGAGGAGGCGGAGGAGATGGTGCAGGAGGAGGTGGCGGAGGAGCCGGAGGAGATGGTGCAGGAGGACGTGGCGGAGGAACCGGAGGAGATGGTGCAGGAGGAGACTGCGGAGCCGGAGGAGATGGTGCACGAGACGCCGCTTGTCGCCCAGCGAGGATGATGTACCGCTTGCGCCATAGTATAATGGCGTGGCTTGTGTCTCGTAGATGCGTCTCACCGTCTCCTCCTGGGTAGTCCAACTCGAGGTCCTCGTACTCGGCGTCCACCAGCTCAACTTCGACCCTCAAGTATCCTGCTGGAATCGGCCTGCAGTGGTAAGTCCCTGAAATGTCCGTTGGGATGGCCATTCCCGACGCCACCTTCACATGATGAGAGGTTATCTTTTAGTAATCAACCTAAGCAGCAACTTGCGGAACGTACAAGTCAAAAATCATATATTACATCGAGCATACCTTGATTGATAGGTTCTTGAAGGGAATATGCAGCTCACATGGTGTCCGTTGCGTGATCTCATCAACGGGGCAGGTGGTTTCGTCCTGGGTTTGCATGGCGTCCATGCTATGTGATCCTACCTGCCCCATTAAGGCGCAGCTGCTACGATTGCCTAATGGGCTGACCATTGGAGGAGGTATGTACGGCTGGGTATTGTGTGACCGATGTGCTGCCATGCGTTCATCCACCTTCCGGGCCACCTCCTCTTGCATGCTGAGCTTGTAGCTCGATACCCTGTACTCAAGATCTGCAATCTTCGCCTCGGTATCTCTCTTGCTCCTCATCCGACTCCTGTACGTGTGGATGTCCTCCTTGAATCCAATCTTCCAGGGAATCACGTCTTTCCCTCGTGTCCGTCCTGGATGCTCAGGAGTCTGTAGGGCGAGTGACAGCTCATCCTTCTCTCTGTCGGGTCGGAACGTGCCCTGAGAAGAGGCTTCCACTGCGTCCGTTAGTCGACTGGCAGCCTCGCGTATCTGATCGCTGAAGACCAGGGAGCCATCAACTGAGTTAAGTGTTCCACCGTGAGCATAGTACCAGAACTTCGATCGATCCGGCTATTTAGCGGTGGCCGGTTCGATACCCCTCTCAATCAAGCCTGCCTCCATCTCCTCCCACTTCGGCATTGCGACGCTATAGCCGCCTGACCCCAAGTGATGATGGTACTTCTTCTTGGCAGTGTTTTCCTTGTTTTTGACCATCATATCTTGCCCTTGTTGCCCTGTCTTGTAAGCAACGAACTCGTCCCAATGATCCCTTAGCTTTGGGAATATGTTGAAGTTCGGTGTTAGTCCCTTCAGGATGTATTTCTTGTACAGATCTCCCTGGAAGCTCTGGAACTGTTCTGCCATTTTCTTAAGAGTCCACTGTTTCACTATGTTCTCCGTACCCGCAGGGAGCGTGAACATTTCGAGCATTGTGGTCCACAGCATCTCTTTCTCTGATTCCGGGACAAAGCTGTCATTATCCCCGCGTGCCCTTGTTCTGCGCTAGTACACTTTGCTGACAGGCACGTTAACCCACACAACTCAACCGTTGTGGCGTACAAAATTCCTGGCTGCTTCTACCGGGGCACTAGGTCGGCCATCTGCGTCCACCTCAGTTATGATGTGCCGACCCTCTATCTTCTTCGCGGCACCTCGTTGTCCGCGTGCCCTCTTCTGTCTAGCGGAGGGATGACTTCCACTAGCCTCCTCTTCGTTCCCCTCCGCATCCCTCTCCATGTTCCCCTCCTCGTTCCCCTCCGCATCCCTCTTCACGTTCCTGTCCTCGTTCCCCTCTGCATCCCTCTCCACGTTCCCCTCCTCGTTCAAGTACTGGTTTGGATCCTCGTTCCCCTCTTCTTCGTTCCAGTACTGGCTGCTTCCCTCTGCGATTGTATCTTACAGTATCTGTTCCTCATCGCAATCAGCCATCTGTTCATAGAAGAAATATTTGCTAAGCGTAATATTAAAACTCTACTAATCTTGTATTAAAACTCTACTAGTCTTGTCCTCTACTCCGACAATTTTTCTTTTGCCTGGGAGAACCACGTGGCGCTTCGGCTCGTCAGGCCCTTTGCCCTTCTTTCCTTTGCTAGACATGTCCTTCGCGTAAAAAACTTGCGTTACATCATTGGCAAGGACAAAAGGTTCGTCCGAGTATCCAACCTTGTTAAGGTCAACCGTTGTCATCCCGCTGTCATCAATCGTTACGCCTCCACCAGTCAACCTAACCCATTGGCACCGGAACAGAGGGACCTTGAGAGGTCCATAGTCAAGTTCCCATATCTCCTCGATGGCACCGTAATACGTGCCAGTTGTACCATCGTGTCCCATGGCATCGATACGAACAACACTGTTCTGGTTCGTGCTCTTCATGTCTTGGGCTCTTGTGTAGAATGTGTACCCATTGATCTCATATCCTTGGAATGTCGCGATCGAGCCAGATGGACCCCTCGCCAGGAAGGCTAGTTGCTGGTTAATCGTCTCGTTACCCATGAGATGTTGTCGCAGCCATGCGGGGAAAGTATCAATGTGATGCCGTGTAATCCATGCATCGGACTTACCGATGTTTCTGGCGCGAACTAGAGCCAAGTGCTCCTCGATGTAAGGAGCCACCAATGAAGATTGTTGTAAAACCTTGAAATGGGCTTTACGGAATAAATTGTTGTCTACCGTCATTATTGCTTTCCTTCCGAGAGTCCCCTTTCCCCATAGTCTCCCTTCATGGCGTGATTCAGGTACCCCGATTGGGCGAAGGTCTTCAATAAATTCTACGCAGAATTCAATGACCTCCTCTGTTGCATACCCCTTGGCGATGCTTACCTCTGGACGAGCACGGTTATGAACATACTTCTTCAGAACGCCCATGTACCTCTCGAAAGGAAACATGTTGTGTAGGAACACAGGCCCGAGAATACCGATCTCTTTGACTAAGTGCAGGAGCAGATGCGTCATTATATTGAAAAATGAAGGTGGAAATATCAACTCAAAACTGACAAGACATTGCACCACATCATTCTGGTGGGCTTCTAACCTATCCGGATCGATGACCTTCTGCGAAATTGCATTCATGAAAGAACATAGCTTTGTTATTGTTGCTCGGACATTGTCTGGGAGGATACCCCTTATTATAACTGGTAGCAGTTGTGTCATCAACACGTGACAGTCATGAGACTTTAGGTTTATGAACTTCTTCTCTTTTGTGCTTATTATTCGTTTTATATTCGTGGAGTATCCAGATGGTACCTTGATGCTCTCCAAGCAATGAAACATACTTTCCTTCTCTGCCTTGCTAAGAGTGTAGCTGGCTGGACTCAAGTAATAGTTGCCTTTCTCCTTTGGTTCCGGGTGAAGGTCGCCGCGTTGTTCCTTATGCTTCAGATCATTACGTGCTTCCAGTGTATCTTTCGACTTTCCATATACACTTAGGAAGCCAAGAAGGTTTACCCAAAGGTTCTTAGTGAGGTGCATCACGTCGATTGCGTGGCCGACGTCCAAGAATTCCCAATAGGGTAACTCCCAAAATATGGAGTTTTTTTTCCACATCGCCGCGTGACCATCTTCGCTCTCTATAGGCTGGCTGCCAGGCCCCTTTACAAACACTACTTTAAGATCTTTCACCATAGCAAACACTATTTTTCCGCTGCAATGTTTAGGCTTCGTACGGTGGTCTGCCTTATGGTCAAAGTACTTGCCTTTCTTCCGTACTGAGTGGTTTGCAGCAAGAAATCGACGATGACCCATGTATACAACCTTCCTACAGTGCTTAAGATACGTACTTTCTGTTTCATCCATACAGTGAGTGCAAGCCTTGTACCCCTTGTTGGATTGCCTGGATAGGTTGCTAAGTGCAGGCCAATCATTGGTGGTTACGAACAGCAGCGCTCATACGTTAAACTCCTCCTGTTTGTCTTCGTCCCCACGGGGACACCTTCCTTTTTCCACAACAGTTTAAGATCTTCGACCAGTAGTCTTAGGAACACATCGATGTCGTTACCAGATTGCTTGGGGCCTTGAATAATAATCGGCATCATTATGTACTTCCTCTTCATGCATAGCCAAGGGGGGAGGTTGTAGATACACATCGTAACGGGCCAAGTGCTATGGCCGCTGCTCATCTCTCCAAAAGGATTTATGCCATCCGTACTTAAACCAAACCGTATGTTTCGTGCGTCCTTTTCAAAGTCTTTAAATTTTCTGTCGATGTTTCGCCACTGCGAACCATCTGTGGGGTGTCTCAGCATCCCGTCCTGTTGACGTTCTTCAGCGTGCCAACGCATCATTCTAGCATTCCCCTTGTTCCTGAACAAACACCTTAGCCGTGGTATAATAGGAAAATACCACATCACCTTAGCAAGAATTCCCTTCTTCGTTAGCTGCCCGTCAACCTCACCTGGATCATCTCGTCTAATCTTGTATCGTAGTGCTTTACAAACAGGGCATGCTTCTAGGTTCTCGTACTCCTCACCACGATATAGGATACAATCATTTCTTCATCTTTAATTAGTTTAATTTGTAGTCCAGTACAAACAACAGTACTACATATCAGTACATTTTACATAGCAATGACAAGCAAATTATTTATATTCCTCTGTCAAAAAAAACTCAATTCTAGCTATGAACCTAACATGTATTTATCCAATTACATAGTTAGGATTGATATTTTTTTTCAACGGAGAGTATATATCAATTCTGAAGATAGGGAACAATGATCTTTTCAGTTCTCAAGAGAGTGAGTAATGATCTTTTCTATTCTACTCCCTGTTCCATAAAAAAAATCAAACTCGTAATGAATATGGTGTATACTAGTTCTACAAATCTAGTCATACATTTATTTAGATTCGTTGTATTAAAATATATCACATTAAATACTAAATTTGTTTTTAATAGTACGGAGCAAGTATGTCCATCTACCCGGACGCTAGTGGGCATTCCAATTCTGTCAAAAGAACAGTTATCAATAGTAGCTCCCAAGTCGGCCAAGTTGAGCCAGATATTACTCTTGACAGCATTGCTTCCAGTCTTCCTCCCATGAACCTATTGATAGGACTGCTCGCTTAGTGCCACCCCCTACGCTATCCCCTGCCGTGGTGGGGCCCACCATAAGAAATTATCACTAATCTTGATCGTGTCTCTTGGGCGCGGTTCCAGAAGCTTCCGTCCAAGCAATGAGTTTCCTTTTCTCCCGAAATAAACAAATTTATATAGAGTTTCAATTTTGTTTCGAAATAAATTAATTCATATCTTCCTACGTTTCATCAAAATCAATTATTATCAAACAATCACAAATAATCAATTACGGTCCTCGTAAGAAAAATCAATTATGAATAAAGAAATTTGCGGAGTGGGCGCTGCCACACTGTTTATAATAGAGGGCAGTCAAATTTCTGTTGTGGGTCACACACTTTGGACACGCGCCTGAGAAAAAACGGTTGATCAGCAAATTTTGTCCACATACTGACCAGAAAATTTGGATTCCGCACTTTTGTCTGAAGAAATTTTCAACTAATCCGCTCTATTGCAAAGTGTTCTTCGATGTTTTCCTCCAGACGGGAAGAGAGACTTCTACCATGTATAGTTATGCTCTCTTCGTCTTTTTCCTATGTTCTGCCCTCTATTTTTCTCAGTCACTCTTTCTCTATTTTACTCGTTATTAATTCCTCAACAACGAAAAAGAAAAGGGAAATCAAATTATTGCATCACCCAGTAGTATATGTTCGTTTCTTCTAAATACTCCCCCCCTCCCGCCCCACTTCATATTAATCATTCAACTTTTCTTTTTCAAACTTTTTAAGTTTGATTAAATTTATAGAAAAATATAATAATTTTTTAATACAAAACAAGCATATTATTAAAATATATTCAATGTTAAATTTAATTAAAATAATAAATATCGCTAACTTTTCAATAAACTTGATCAAACAAAAATAAATTTGACAAAAAAAAAAGTCAAACGACTTATAATATGAAACATATGACTATGACATCCTAAACTCAATAAAGCAAAGTTTACAAGAATTAGCATATCCAAGATGACACTTTAATTTTTATATGTACCACCAACTTAATTTGAAACTTGCAACCATGTCAACAAACTTCATTTGAAACTCTCTATTTGTATTGTCATTACCAACAAAATAAATTAGGGGTCCTAGAGAAAATGAGCGTAGCTTAATTGGTTAGGTTCCTTGCAGTGAAACCAGCTCACCCGATTTCAAGTCTCAACTTGACACGGGTGCTCGCATTTACGGTTGAACAAAGTTACAAATTAAGTTTGTTTTAGTTACACAAGCTTCCCCAAAAATCTCTTTGTAACAAGATCTAAAATTTGATGCAAGCAGGCGCGGTGAGTACATAAAAAATGTTGCACGCAAGACCTTGAAAATATGGCATGTAGGAACCATGTGCGAAACTGTGATTCTTCACTCAGATACCAATCAACACACCCAGGGTACGAGCTAGGCTAAATGCATTTCTTTTCTTCGAGGGAAAGGGACTAATTATTACTATTATTCATAAGGTCATAGTCATTGCCTGCACAGTGACAAGAGGGTTCTTTGAGAGCTACTCTCTCGTTTCAAATTATAAGTCGAGTTAACCATTTTTCTAATCAAACTTAGTTATATTTAATATTCTTTTAAAACAATTAACATCTAAAATATCAAATTAGTTTGTTTTATTAAATTTAACATTTATATATTTGACAATATATTTGTTTCGTGTTGAGAATATTATTGTATATGTTTTTTAAAAACATAGTAGTTTGATTAGAAAAAAAAATCATAGCGATTTATAACATGAAACGTAGCAGTAGGCGTACTAGGTATATATAAGGTGTCATAACTACCGAATGAAGTAGATAGAGTAGTTCATACCGCTCTCGTTCGTTCGCGGCGCCTCCTTCCTCCTGCCTGCCTGCCTGCTGCGTTTCGATCGATATCCTCTGCAGTTCTGCCCGGGTCGTCATCGTCGCGAATGATGCTGCTAGGTTCCCCTTCGTCCGGCTACGGCGGAAAATTCGCCGGAGCTTCACCGGCCGGTGGGACGACGACCATGGCGCCGTCAGCAAAGCAGCCGAGCAGCAGAGCTCCTCCTCCTGGGATCGCTGGAGGTAGTAGCTAGATCTCGATAGAGCTAGTATTATTACTGTAATAATTTCGTATCTTTCTCACGTTCATAAAAACATATATGTTGAAGGACGCAATGGGCTGCGAATTCTTTCGCCAGCAGCAGCAGCAGTAGCTGATGGAGGTCTTGAGATGAAGACGCCGGAAGCAGGGGGGATTGCAGCTGAGAGCCTGCAAGCGACGGTAAGACTAGCTAATTACAGATATTTTGATGGAAAATCTGTTAAATTTTTGTCCACTAGAGACGTAGTTAATTTGAGATGGGATGAGTAAAAAGTTAACACAGGCACATGCCAACCCACCAAGCTATGACATATTTTGTGACGTCCATACCACTTACATCCTATATACATTATAATTAATTACATACTAATCTCTACTATTATAAAAATTAAAAATGCTTTTGCCGGTATTTTGGTACGTCATCCGTGTATGAGTCGGTTTTTAACTTTAATTTTTTTGAAAATACATATCCATATTGAGTTACTTTTTAAAATCGTTCACTTTTGGTAATCGTATAAGAAATCTGTTTAAAAAAACTCACATGCTAACTTGAGACGATCAGACTTCTAACTGCAGCTCATGATTTTCTAAAAATATATATATATCCAAGCGAACTCCCACAGTGAATTTCATCTTAACTAAACCAAATAACAATAATAAGATTAAAATAAACTTCACCCGTTGCAACATACGGGTATTTTTTCTAGTCCTATAATAATTATAATATAATTGTACTATATTATATATGACAGATTTTGTAAGGTTTTCTGTCGAATGATGAATAGATAGCCCCTTATTTTTTAAGTTAGGGTGACAATACTATAGTTTTGGTGGTCTCAAATTTTCAAATTTGGAAACCATTGTAAAAAAAAGTATTGATTCAAAACATAAGCGCAAGTATCGATCTCTTGCTATTTGTTTGCTTAGCATATGCATGACAGGGACAGTCTTGTAGGCGCGATGGTCCATGGAAGTTTTGCCCCTTGCATGACTTGTTCTGGACACGTACGCATGCATATCAAAGACTGGTATAACAGTGTTCTAAAAAAAAGACTGGTGTAACAGGACTAATTAGCATGAGTCTTCTTTGACACCGACTTGTGTTTGTCTTATAGGAGTTTACAATATTAGATACGCGTATCGCAATCAACGAGGTACACGCAGTAAACATTATGGCCCTTTTTTTAATATGACACAGGTGATTTTTTTTAAGGTTTGATCATTTATTTTATTTGAATATTTAGTGAAAATATGCAAAAGTATATGTTAAGGTTAGAGTTAATTTCATGGATGATAAAATAAATCACAACAAAATAAACTATATAATTTTTTGAATAATTAATATGAATAGTCAAATGTCGAGCTAAAAGATAACAGCGTCAAATATTAAAAAAAATGAAGATAGTAGATTGGATGTCCAACTTCTTTTCTTCGTTCGATTCCTTAATCTGTTGGAGAACTTTCAACCATTTAGGATTAATGAAAGACTGTTTGGATTTTAACTACGCAGGATTAATATATATGGAGGATAATAAGAGGGTCTCCAATTAATTAGTATGAAAAACTACCCAAACCCATGAATCCGTACATGCTACGTCCTATCTTACGATAAAGTTAGAACCCACTAAATCCAAAAGTTCAATATGCAAAGATATCATATTATAATCTACTAACAATTATTATAACTTAAACACCATACAAGTATGCTATATTATCTATAATTTATTAAATTTTAAAACTTTAAAATGCAAGCATGTTAAACCACTATCCTACATAATTTATATAATATTTTAATATATCATCTCTCCATTATTTATTATAATATCCTATATACCTATATATTTTATCCTCACATAATTAATATTATTTCTCTTTTCTATAATTAAGCCATATCACACAATTATTTTTAGCCATTAGATGATTAATTTATGGTCCAAATTATCTTGCTCTTTTTCTTCTCATTATACCACCTTAATTATTTTTAACCCTTAAATGACAAACCTATTGTCCAAATTATCCCCCTTATTTTCTTCTCTCCTAAAATCCCATCACTTTACTTTTACATTTAAATTATCATTTTATGTACTATTTAAATCATCATAAACCACATCAACTTATGTAAGCTTATATTATCTAGCTATCTTACACATTATTTCTATCTATTGTTATCATACTAAACTCCCGTAGCAATGCGCGGGGTTTTACCTAGTTTGTTGGACAACTAATACTGTCTCATTATTTACTAATATAGATTTTTAGAGTATTACCCGCTCTTTAAAATATTACAATTTAGATTCTAAACTAAGCACATCACTATATGTTATTTTCGAATTTTTGAAATGACTAAATTATAAAAAGAACTAGTCGAGAATTTAGGTCAGGTACATCTCAATATTTGTATTTGTTGATAATTAAATTTATTAGTAGTTCCGAATTTTCAAATCAATAAAATAAAATAATATATTGAGACAATAAGCCTAACACAATGCAACTTGATATTTTCAATACACAATTGTTATTGTATATAAAAAAATATTTGGATCTTGCACTATATCCTTTGTTGAGTTCATTATATATTGTTGTGATGAACGCTGCAGCACAGGAAAGAACTCGAGGCAAGTATAAGGAAGCAGCTCCAAGGAGTGGAATTATCAGCATCCCCATATGACACTGCATGGGTGGCTATGGTGCCACTCCGGGGTTCCTCTCAGAATCCAAGCTTCCCTCAATGCGTTCACTGGATACTAGAGAATCAACAGGACGATGGATCGTGGAGTATTGACGGGTCCATATCCACAGCCAACAAAGATGTCCTATCATCTACGCTAGCATGTGTTCTGGCACTCAACAAATGGAATGTTGGTAGGGAGCACATCAGGAGAGGTAACATATCAATGTTTATATATATATAGATACACTTAACAAGTTAATGTTCATTTCTATTTTCTTTAAACATTTTTATACCCATTGAAATTTGGGTTATACTTAATTTAAAACTTAGAGCCCAAACACCACTAGTATCTCAGTTATTTTCTCTCAGTTTGGTGTGATATGGTAATTTAAAACTTAGAGCCCAAACAAACCATATCACACCATGCATGGTTGGTTATGTTAACCAAACAAACACCATGCATGGTTATGTTATAGCTAAAACAAGCTTGGGTAATAAAATCTTTACTGTAAGAGAAATTATTGTCAAATACTTCTATTAAGTCTATTAGTAATTTTTTTTACTACGGGATACCTATATATTATTAAAATTTTCACGATGAGATATATTTTAGGACTATATGTCGCAGTAAAGATTTAACTATACGAGGGTACCTTTCAACCTTTCCACATTAATTGCTTTAATCATATCTTAATCTTCAACGTCTTAATTAATCCTATGGTAATGACGGCTGCAGGACTAAGTTTCATTGGAAGAAATTTCTCGATTGCGATGGATGATCAAGCAGTTGCTCCTATAGGTTTCGGCATCACTTTCCCAGCTATGCTAACCCTTGCCACTGGGTCCGGCTTGGAAGTCCCCGTCAGACAAAACGATATTGATAGTCTTAATCACCTTCGGGAGATGAAAATACAAAGGTTTAATTGCCAATATCAAAGTTTATCCTAGAATGGATATTTATATTGTTGCCGAATAAGTTTATATCGATTTCCAAGCATCAACTTTTTAAAACTAGATAAAACTGATCATCCGCCAACTTTAAAAAAAGTATGAACTTTTTCAGCTAAAATTGTAAAAATGAATCGTCTGAAACTATTTTTTTACACATAATTTAGCCACGGCTACGGGTGCGTGGCAACATTGTTTGCCACCAATCCAAGGCAGAATGATCAAACAACTGCTACGCCATGGAAAAAAATGAATAAACCTAGCCCATGCATTAAATTGCGTTGGCTCAAAGTAAAAGAAAAGACCTGAACTTTTATTAGCTAGCCAACTGGGTAACTATTAATTTCAATTTTACAATATATTTTTTTTGACTAAATAAATAATACAAACGAGACTGCAAACGATTGATTTGACGTATATCTGAGTTACAAGTAAATTATCCTGAATGTTTTGATTCATTAATTTAGAGAGGCCGGGGACCATTCTCGTGGAAGAAAGGCCTATATGGCCTATCTGGCAGAAGGATTTGGGAACCTTCTGGAGTGGGATGAAATCATGATGTTCCAGAGGAAGAACGGGTCGTTGTTCAACTGTCCTTCTTCAACTGCTGGCGCATTAGCCAATTACCACGACGATAAAGCTCTCCACTACTTGCAATCTCTAGTCAATAAATTCGATGGCGTAGGTGAGTTTTGTATATATACTACTCCTGATTTTTTTCACTTTTAATTTATTTTTATATACGGTTAATCATTTAAGTTATAAAAAGAATACATAATTATTGTTTATTTTATTATGAATTAGTTTATGATCGATAAGTAAAGATAATTTAATTAAGCATGATTTTTTTTATATCTGCATAAAAAGTTTTGAAAAGACGAACGGTCAAATGCATATTTACCCAATTAAAAACGGGGGGCAGTATTGTCAAGAAATTGCTACATTCTGTTATTAATTAAGTACATAGCTTATACCGTAATACTTTGTTGCAGTGCCAACACTGTATCCACTAAACATATATTGTCAGCTTTCAATGGTGGATGCGCTTGAAAACATGGGAATATCTCAGTATTTTGCCAGTGAGATAAAGAGCATCCTGGACATGACATACAGGTAATAACCTCGAATAAATATTTCTGTTTGTTTAATTTGTATATATGAGCTCAAAAATTGACGAGCAAGTTTACAGTTCCTGGTTAGGGAGAGATGAGGAAATCATGTTAGACGTAACAACGTGCGCAATGGCATTTCGCCTTTTAAGAATGAACGGTTACGATGTTTCCTCAGGTGCGTTCTCGAATTCTGGAATTTGATCTTATTTCATATTGGGGTTCATCTAGAATTTTTTTTGATTTAACGTATTTGATTAAAATACGTTGTAGATGAGCTGTCTCATGTTGCTGAAGCTTCAGGCTTCCGTGATTCGCTTCAAGGGTATCTAAACGATAGAAAATCTGTACTGGAATTATACAAGACCTCGAAACACAGTATATCAGAAAATGATTTGATCTTAAATAGCATAGGCTCTTGGTCAGGCAGCCTATTGAAGGAAATGCTGTGCTCTGATGGGATCCAAGGAACTCCATGCCGTGAAGAGGTTCTTGCCTTGAATTTGAAATTCCCATTTGGCCATTTCGCTTCACACAGTTCAGTTTGTGTTTAAATGAGAATTTCGCTTTTGGCCTTGTTTAGTTCCAAACTTGTTCTTCAAACTTTCAACTTTTCAATCACATCAAAACTTTCCTACACACATAAACTTTCAACTTTTCCATCATATCGTTCCAATTTCAACCAAACTTCCAATTTTGGCATGAACTAAACACACCCTTTGTAATTTCAGATGGAGTTTGCTCTGAAGTATCCCTTCTACAGCACATTGGAACGTCTAGTCCACAGGAAGAACATTGTGCTTTTCGACGCTAAGTGCTCCCAGATGCTGAAAACAGAGTGCAAGTAAGGCTTTCATCGAAAATATATGCAAAATCTAAGTAAATAAAATAACACCTGAGGTACTAATTAGTTCCCTTATGCTTCTTACTCGATCAGGCCTGTTCATGACAATCAAGATTTTCTAGCTTTGGCTGTTGATGATTTCTGCATATCTCAATCTAATTACCAAAATGAACTGAATTATCTCGAAAGGTTGGTGTTCCAGGCCATTGTCATGTTGTTATTCTTTTTTTAAAAAAAAAAACAAATCAAGATCAATACTGCTCCCATATGGTTCTAACTTGGACAAATTGCCAAAAAAAAAAAAACTTTTTTTACAGTTGGGTGAAAGACAACAGACTCGACCAGCTACATTTCGCACGGCAGAAGATAACATATTGCTATCTCTCTGGTGCTGCCACCACATTCCGTCCTGAAATGGGCTACGCTCGCACCTCGTGGGCAAGAACCGCTTGGCTGACGGCTGTTATCGACGATCTCTTCGATGTTGGTGGATTAGAGCAAGAACAAGAAAACCTCCTAGCATTAATGGAGAAGTAATTAATTAATATGTCTTCTTTTTTCTCAAAAATGTTGCCATGCTTTATATCTCTAGCGAGCTAGCTAGCTAATTTGTCTTCTCTTCCGTGCAAAAAATGGTTGTCATATATAGGTGGGAAGAGCCTGGTGAAGATGAGTACTACTCTGAAGATGTAAAGATCGTGTTCCAGGCTCTTTATAATACGGTGAACGAGATTGGCGCAAAGGCTTCCGCGTTACAAGGCCATGATGTTACCAAGTACCTAGTAGACGTAGTGAGTCACTCTCGTGTTGCGCGATTGCTTGAATTCTTTTGTTGCATACTCCCTCTGCCGTAAAATATAAGTAACTTCCATCCGTCCAAAATCCCTTATATTTTAGAGATGAAGGAGTATTTGCTTACTTCCGGTTAATATTAACAAGTTAGAATTCTCTCTCTATATGTATCTGCAGTGGCTACATGTGGTGAGGTGTATGAAGGTTGAGGCAGAATGGCAGAGGAGCCAGCATCTGCCAACGTTCGAAGAATACATGGAAAGTGGTATGGTGTCACTTGGACAGGGCTGTACGGTGATGTCGGCATTGTTTCTGATCGGAGAAAAGCTCCCGGAGGGTATTGTCGAACTTGAAGAATACGATGAATTGTTCAGGCTGATGGGCACTTGCGGCCGTCTCCTGAATGACATTCGAGGCATCGAGGTACGTACTTTCTGACAGAAAGTCCATGCTGTTCTTATCCTCTTATAATTTTTTTTTCAAAATTTTGGTATATATGCAAATTAAAAATTTTAAGGTGTAAGTAATCAGTAAGATTGTGTAATTATTAGTTCCAACGGAGAAAATCTGGTACGACATTTCTAAGGCCCTAATTATTAACAAAAATTTCACAAACTGCGGTCATTTTATCAAGACTAACTTTTTGTGCAATTTTGACCGGAAAGTTCATAAAAATTAACAAAAAAAATAATTTTATCATAAAACTGCAACTTTATACCCTATATATATGTGTGTGTGTCTAACATGTAGAGTTGTAGAACTAACTTTCAAAATCAGGTATTGTTTTAGTTCTATGAAATGCCTAGCTAAAGACTGTAATTTTGATAAAATAGTTATAAATGTTTTTCTTTAAAAAATAATTTAATTATTACTCTAATTTGTTTTGGAAAATACTAGTAGCTGTTGGTCAGTTAGAGCTTGCAAGTTCTGACGAAGCATTGCTTCTCAAATTGCCGCAGAGGGAGGAGTCGGACGGCAAAATGACAAACGGCGTCTCGCTGCTCGTTCACGCTAGCGGCGGCTCCATGTCCGTAGACGAGGCCAAAACCGAAGTGATGAAGCGCATCGACGCCTCACGGAGGAAGCTGCTGAGCTTGGTCGTCAGCGAACAGGAAGGCCCTATCCCGAGGCCGTGCAAGCAGCTGTTCTGGAAGATGTGCAAGATTCTTCACCTGTTCTACTACCAGACCGACGGATTCAGTTCTCCCAAAGAGATGGTCAGCGCAGTGGATGCAGTCATCAAGGAGCCACTTCAACTCAGATTATTGTAGATTCATCTCTGTCACTTTTTCTTTTTTTTTTTTGGATACTAAAGTACTACCAGTGTTGCATGTAAAAGCTGAGGTAATCAGAATGTGGATGACTTAGTTGGGATTACACAGTTTGATCGATGGCCGCACTTTCATAATTTTCACCGGTTTGTGGACAGAGTGGAACCATATATAAGAGAGTAGAGGATGGTCGTCGTCCATACTCAAATTTGTTAGGATTTGCGTCATGTATGTTATATGAAAGAGCAAATAAATACATAGGTTAGGTAATGTGTAATAAACAGAGATACGATGTAAGTATCCAGAGCTGGTGGCTACCAGAACAACATAATCGTACATCTTTGGGGTATGTTGTCACGACCTAGCACAGGATGTAAATTGTACACTCCATCGCTACAAGAGGAACCCCCTTTAGCAATACTATAAGTATTGCTAGGGTCTGCACCAACGTATTTAATATGCGTTGCCTATGCTGCCGTTGCTAGGATCAATTACAACACATAGACAACCGTTGATAACAAGTGGGAATAAGCGTTGCTACTTAGCAACAATTTTAATAGGTTTCAGCAATACTTATATATGTTGTTCCCTTGAGAGATGAACAGTTTTATATAATCTTAGCAATGGATATAAGCAAGTTGCTGCAACATGTACAAATATTGTAATTTGAGCTATCCACTGTAGGTGGCCTTTGACCAATTATTTTGTCGGGCAAGAGACCCATGAACTCAAAGCATGCACAAGTGACAATAGTCCAATCAATCATGATAATCGATTATATATTAAATATAGTATTTTGCATTACATAGACAATCATCGGCATAATTCATGGCATTAAACCTTTGTTTAGAACATTAATGCAGAAAATAGAATCTAAAGTATATAAAAAAACACATCTTGTTGCCCCCATTCTCCACCTTGCAGCCATCATCATTCCGTGGCATGTACAGGTGACCTAGTTGCGTACTGGCAGTCACGAAATTTCCTCCACAACTTCACCCATTTATCTTGTCAACCTATAATAGAAAAAATATATAAGCATTAATATACCATTATGAAGACGAAAAGCACATCTCCGAAGTAAGAAGTAAGAGATAGGAACATACGAAAATTGCAGGCCACGCAATTTCAAGTCCTACAACATGACCAATAATTTTGTAGCCTTTGTATGGCCTAATCAAATCTTCGGATTTTGCCAATGCAAGATCGACATGAACCATTAAAAATTCATTTCCTAGCTCAACACCTCCAACTCTGCGTGTTGGATCACAGCTTACAATAGTGGCAAGAGCCACGTTTGTATTCCGATTTTTCCAACTTTTTAAGAATATTTTAGTTCCAACCTGAAGTGCATAAATACATCCATCAATATTATCAATGTACTTTAAGAAATTCAAGTATCATAAATAATTTCACAGTAAAATACCTCCATTGAATTATCAGTGATAAAGTCCATTTTGCTGCATTGTTGTTTCTATAAAAAAAATTTGGATCATGGTTTGCAATTTAACCACAAGATAGAAAGAAAGAAAGACCAAACAGAGCCAATTATTGTTCTCCAATTCAATCATAATACTAGTGAATCATGCATGTTATAGTTTGAATGGACTGATATTTGTAAACATGGTGAATAAAAAAACAACCTTGTATGCACCACCAACTTTATGTGCATGTACCATATGGCTGTCCTGATTGTCGGGTTTCTTGTTCTATAGGGGAGGGCAACAAATCAGTGCTAAAATTATATATATTAAGAAATTTTACTTTCAAACTTTTCTATCAAATAACTTTTGAACTCAATAAGAAGTGAAAACTAACCTTGGCACAAATAATCTCCATCTGTTTCCCATGGTCATTTAGGCCAAAGGTTCGTTTGTTCTAGAATAAAAGAATACATCACATTGTCATGAACTATAGTAAACATTCATAGTTAGTTACAAACAGTACCAAATAATATAATGCTATGTATCCATGATAACCATATAATAGGATGCAACCATGGTGAGTTTAGAATAAAAATATAAATTGAAAGACAAGGACCTTGTGTGCAGTAGCATGCTTGGTTGGTGGTGTCTTATCCTCATCTTGAACATGGCTTTGTGAATTCTGTTGTCAAAGAGAGCATATATTCCCAGTTACAAAATAGTGCAACTATTCCCATGTATAAAACAATGAAATTTATGTATATTACCATCACAATGTTTTCCTGCTCAACATGACAAATTTCTTGCAAGGGACCGTCACCATACACTTTCTATCACAGTGGAAAATAAATGGACATTAAGACCAGATTTTATTAAACTATTTAGACTAAAATGTTAGCAATGTTTACCACTGTTGAATTGTCAGTTAAAAAGTCCATTGTGTTGCATTGCCATTTCTGAAAAAACAGAGAGAATTTACAGTAAAAACCAACATGTTGTGTGTGCTATTTTAGTTGTTGTGTAGTGTTCAATAAATAGAAATAGCATTTTGAACTTGAAACAATTAGACTAGCCTTAGAAGCAGTACTATACTTGTTTAGGCTTGGTCTAACAAGCTTGCGGGTAAGGTTCTCTTTGTTCTGCAATACAATCATTATAACTAGTAAATCATATGTGTTATAGTTTCAAAGAGCTTATATCTGTAGACATGGTGACTTAAAGTGATGAAAAAATAACCTTATGTGTACTTATAACTTTGTGTGCATTCACCATATAGTTGTCCTGGTTGTCAGGTTTATTGTTCTACAGTGGAAGGTAACAAATAAATTTTACAAATCTATATATACATTTATATATCGAAATTAAGCTACTTTCAAACACTTATTGACTATGGCATTGAGTTTGAAAGGATAAAGAGAGAACTTAATCAACTTACCTTGTATGCACTAGAAATACTCTTCCCTGGTTGCATAAGCTCATTCTGGTCCAAATTTCCTTTGCGCTGCAATGGAATAGGTCATAAAATTGGCACAAACTATAATGTTCCAATTATTTGTTTACTCTGACATCATGCACTCCAATTAATGAAAAAGTGAAAATTAACCTTGTTTGCACAGGAAGTAATCTTCCTTTGCTTCCCACTGTGATTCTGGCCCAAAGACTGTGTATTCTAGAGTAAAAGAAGGCATATGATTATAATGAATGCTATGTAAATAATAGTGAATATATATATAATAATATTTTAAATGCAAAGGCAAGGACCTTGTAAACAGTAGAATGCTTGGTTGGTGGTTGCAAATTCTCATCGTACACATGGCTTTGTGTATTCTATTGTAAAAGAGAGAAAATAAATGCTATTCCCAAGTAAAAAAACACAGCTATTCCCAGTTATAAGATGGTGCTATATCACATTACCATCAAACTGTTGTCCTGCTGATCCATAATGTTTCCCTCCTCAAACATACAAATTTCTTGCGAGGGGTTGTCACCATACACTCTCTGTCCATAACAGAAAATGAACAGAGATCTATACCACAGTTTATGAGATAATGCAGAAAATGTTATGATATTTCTTCCATAAAGATACATACCCTCCTTTTTGAATTAGGTACATCATCACAAATAGCTTCTTTGTTTGTAGACGCTCCATCTAAACCTCCCTGTAACTTCAATTAGGTAAGTTAGATGCATTCATTGGGTCACACACAAGCTCATATAATTTTTTTAAGACTCAACTCCCTTAAATTCACCTGATTCTTTTGTGCCTTTTCCAACTTGGTTGCCTTCTCTTTTAATTGTAAAACTTCAGCATCATTATTCTCAACATGGCGTTCTAACTTTTCCATCTGCAGTCTAATAGCCATTACATCTTCACTGGAGTTATCCTCCACTGTAGTAAGATTTATATTCTGCAAACATCGGGAAGTTGGCACATCAAGTACTTGTTTAGGCTTTGGAACTAGTCCAAGACCATGCACACGCCCAGGCTTGTCATCTCCTAGTATTTGGTTCAATGCATCTCCTTTCCAAGCAGTCTTTCCTTTACTAGCATCCGCTAAAGCTGGTTGTTCAGCTATAAGTCTCTTCAAATTATCCTAAACATATGAAAAATTAATACGAATAAAACAACATATGAGAATAACTGAAAAATATCTATGGTTGAGTGTTAATAGTATACCACATGCCCATTTATATTCTTGTCACTTTTGCGCTTGTGTGTGTGGACATAAACAGCAGCTCTATGTGGGTTCTTCTTTGCAGGATCTTTTTGTCTCTATGGAACACATGACCAAATCAGTAAAGTCCTAACAGTAGCTATACATGCTTGAAATGGAAATAGATGAATACTATTCAAGACATGTTTTACCATCTCTTCTCTTGTGCGAGCAAAACTCTTTATCCCTGCTGTGTGAATTGCCTTCTTCTTTTGGTAGTTTTTCTTATTCTGCTCACTTATTCTCTGTTATGGTCTCGTAGAGTTAGCAATCAAAAAAGAATATTGCATTGTTTTGTTTAGTATAGAGTTCTAATTTGTAAGACCATTACAGAAATGAATATGGTACATGTACCTTCGATTTCTCGTTCATCCAATGATTGACAAGAGCAATCCACTGGTCAGAAAGCACACCTTCTGGGACATTGTTGCAATTAGCTTCCTTAGTCTCATTCACATCAAAATACAAATCTTTTAGTTTTGCTTTATATTGCCGCCATCTTTCTCCAATTTTTTTTTAATATGAACTCTTCCATCCGAGGAGCATAAAGGAATCTCATCTACATATAGCAACACAGAAACTCATATGGCCATATGGGGATATGCATAACATAATACAAGAAGTTAGCAAAAATGTTGATCTGAAAAGGAATTACCTTTACTTGCTTAAGTATGTCCTTTTTAACTTTTAGTTCATTTGTATTTTTCTCTCTCTTTCCTATTACATATCTCCAGTCTGTGTAGCTTAGTCTGTGTAGCCTAAGCTACACAGACTACCATTCCTAGCTATCATTCCAAGAAATTTACCCAAAATTCCAGCTTCTTCCCCTACCGCCTGATTGAGATCATTGCATTGAACCACAATTCTAAGCCCTTTCAGAAGGTTCCAAACATCTTTCAGTTTTGTCTTGCCACGTGTTTCAGGTGCTCCATTTTCAACTGTTCGGTGTTAAATTGCAAAGACAAAAGTGATCCTTAGTAATCAGGGATATGAATAATAATGTCATTATTTCTTACCATTAGGACTGTTAAAAACTTAGCAGTTACCTCGAACATTAATATCAACATCAGTATCAACATCGTCATTAGTGTCTTCATTGCCTTCTCCATCATTGATATCAAAATCGTCATCAGTGTCTTCATTGCCTTCTCCAGAATCATCACATACAGTTTCTTGTTCAGATGGTGTGGCAAGCTGTGGAAGGGTATTTTCTTCTTCAGTCTGTTCCTCTGACAAATATTCCTCATTGCTCTCAACAATACGCCTTCTTCTACTCCTTGCCATATCTCTTGCACCCAAAAAAAACCTATTTGTCATTTATGGCGTCGAAAGTATATCATTCTCATTTCAGAAGTAGGACTGTGCTGTACATAGTTTCAGAAAGAATAATTTCAGAATTGATTATACCCTGAGCCATTTTGGATTTGTTTTTGAAGAACAACAGAGTACTGCTGTCCCAAAAGTAATGCTATAATATGGATCTGTTTGTCATACTCACTAATTCATTTGTCCATTTTATAGGCCAACAATTTGAAACAAGTAATGGGTAGAAATAACAAAATTTAATTTGCTGTAAGGTAAAACTAGATCACATATTGTATTGCTTACAGTTGTGTGAAGCCTAGCCATACATAGACCAGGCTCCTTCAGTTATGGACGGTCAGTGCATCTGACTCCAAACCTGAAAATACAACACATCAAATTGGTAAGTATTGTAGTACTGGAAGGGAATTAACCTCCATTGCAATTTGGCAACTCAGAGAGGTAGTAAGATGTGCAGAGGGAGGCAGAGATTCCGAGGATTGGAAACATTGCCGCCAGCCGCGCGGCGTGGAGCAGAGCGAAGTGGACAGCCAGTGTCGGGAGGTATAACCCGCATCAATTGCAGTGCCCCGGTCAGCCGGCACATCGGCTAGGGGCGTCTCCGGCCCGCCGCATGCCCTACGTCATCCATGGGGCATGGGGGTCGCCTGCTCGTGGTTGTTAATCGGCAAGAAGGTGCGACAGTAGTGATGGCTGGTACAGCAGCCGGCGGAGCGGAGCGGTGGAAGATCTAGGAGCGCCTGCTTGGGGCTGTGGGTCAGTAAAGCACCCGGCATCTTACCTATAGATCAACACCGATGAAGACGAGGAGGAGAATCGTAGAACGACGGGAGAGTTCGTAGGAGAGAGAAATCCCACAACAGAGGAAAGAGATTTACTCAGGGAGTCAGGATAGAGGAAAGAGATTTTTAGGGGCAGTTGGCTTGTTTTTCTCGATGGGGAAGGTGGGGGCAAAAAAAAAAAGTTGGCGGCAAAAAAAAAGAAAACCGAGAAAAAAATTGCGGGAGCAAAAATAAAGGAGGGAAAGAGTGGAGGGAGAAGAAAATAATTTTCGTAGAGGCACAAATTGCTAAATTCAGATTGATTTGGGGTTGATTTGTCCCGTCAAACTAGTTATTTAAATTATATTAGCACGATGAAAAAATCACGTGTTATTTCATTATTGATCTTGTCCGGACAGACCGCATGAAAAATTATATATAATTAAATAACAGTGATTTAATTTTTTTAGCACGACCAAAAAACAAGTTTTTTTTCGCTGTCGGCCCGGTCCGGACAGACTGGATGAAATTTGGACGTAACATATTTTGGTCTAGTTATTTAATTTATCTAAGCACGACCGAAAAGACACGTGTTTTTCCATTGCCAACCCGGTCCGGACAGACCGCATGAAAAAGACATGTAATATATTTTTGGTCGTAAAATATAGTTATTTAAAAAATGTTAGCACGATAAAAAACACGTGTTTTTCGTTGTCGACCCGGTCCGGACAGACCGCATGAAAAAATATATATAATTAAATAACAGTTATTTAATATTTTTTAGCTGAACCGAAAAACCACGTGTTTTTTCGTTGTTGACTCGGTCCGGACAGACCGCATGAAAAAATATATATAATTAAATAACAGTGATTTATTTTTTTTAGCAGAACCAAAAAACCACTTGTTTTTTCTCGTTGTCGACCCGATCTGGACAGACCTTATGAAATCTGGACGTAAAATTTGTGTTAAAATAGTAGTTAGTTAATTTATCATAGAACGACCAAAAAAACACGTGTTTTTTCGTTGTTGATCCGGTCCGAACAGACGGGATGAAATTCGGACATAACATATTTTTGTCTTAAAATAGTAGTTATTTAATTTATATTAGAACGACCGAAAAGACATGTGTTTTTCCGTTGTCGACCTGGTCCGGATAGACTGCATGAAAAAGTGGCATAATATATTTTAGGTCTTAAAATATAGTTAATTAAAAATGTTAGCACGGCAAAAAAAATCATGTGTTATTTCATTGTCGACCCGGTCCGGACAGACCGCATGGAAAAGAGATGCAATATATTTTTGGTCTTAAAATATAGTTATTTAAAAAATGTTAGCACGACCAAAAAATCACGTGTTATTTCATTGTCGACCCGTTCCGGACAGACCACATGAAAAATATATATAATTAAATAACAGTGATTTAATTTTTAGGACAACAAAAAACCACGTGTTTTTTCATTGTCGACACGATCCGGACAGATCGTACGAAATCTGTACGTAAAATATTTTTTTGTCTTAAAATAGTAGTTAGTTAATTTATCATAGCAGGACAAAAACACGTGTTTTTTCGTTGTCGACCCGGTCCAGACAGGCTGGATGAAATCCGGATATTCTGAAAATAAGTTTTTGAATGGTTTATTTTTAAAATTTAAAAATAAAATAGTTCAAAAAATTAAAAAATTTCTGGGGCAACAGAATTTTTTTTCCCGTTCAAGGAGAGGAAAAAAATTTTAGGAATTGCCACTAGAGAAGAAATGAAAAAATTATGCATTTGCTAGTTCTCGAACTGGAGTTGTCAATACAGTAGAAGAAGCTAAGTACCACTAGGCTATGTCCCCCTTTATTTATTTTTTCATGTTAGCTGCAATTGAGAATGTAAATAGACTTCTCCAGGTATTTATATAAGATGGAAATTTATTTTTTTTGAGAATATATAAGATGGAAATTTAAATTCTGTTAGCACGACCGAAAAGGCACATGCTATTTCGTTGTCGACCCAGTCTGGACAGACCTCATGAAATTGAGACGTAAAATATTTTTGGTCATAAAATAATAGTTATTTAAATTATGTTTGCAAGACTGATAAACCACTTGTTCTTTAGTTGTCGACCCGGTCTGGACGAGCCGTATAAAATTAGGATGTAAAATATTTTTTCTTTAAATAATTGTTATTTAATTTATGTTAGCACGACCAAAAAACCACATGTTTTTTCGTTGTCGTCTCGGTCCTTACTGATCGCATGATCAAATCCAGACGTAACATATTTTGTCCTAAAATAATAGTTGTTGTGGCCAAAAATATTTATATTGAAAAAATAAGTTTTCGATCGGTTTAATTTTAAAATTAAAAATAAAAAGTTCAAAAAATTCTCGTTATCTGGCCAGATAAGAAGGATAGGGAAAAAAAAACTAGGAATCGCCCCTAGAAAAAAAATAAAAAAAAATCTAGGCTGGCATATTTGTCTTCCTCGTTATCTAGCCAGCTAAGGAGAGGGAAAAAATTTTAGGAATCGCCACTGGAGAAGAAATGGAAAAAAATGCATTTGTTATGATTTGAACTACAGTCTTCGATACGGCTGAAGAAGCCATGTACCACCAGGCTATGTCCACTTCATGTTGGAGTTGTCCATTCGACTTACTTATTCACGTTAGGTGCCATTGACAACGTAAATAGTTTTCTCCAGGTATTTATATAGGTGGAAATGGAATAACAGAACACAATAGATGCAAAGATTATAAACGCCCATTCCTTTTTCTCATCATATAAACAATATGATATCCTGGATATTTAAAAATAAGATCTAACCACCAATTCTGTATATAACTAATGTAGAACATTATTACAGGACTTATGTATGCAAATAAAAAGTTGAATCGATCTGGCTCAATCACTTAGACAATCCAAGGAAATATACGAATGACATTTTCATCCAGAAAAGCTATTGTGGTGAAGAAGCTTTCATCGCAGTAAATCTCCATCCAAAATTACTGCCATAAAAATAAAGTGCTCCCCAAGTGAAGATATAAACAATATAAGGAAATCATTGATAATGGACAGATAGATAGTGAAAAACCTTCATAACCTCACCTTTAATTAGTTACCATGTTATCGACAGTTGTTCCTTCTATATCTCTTCGAATCCATGTCTGACCATCATGTGCACTGTCAAATAGCTCCCCAAGATTACTGACATGGTATGATTCGCATTCCACATCATTCCATTCTTCGCCCAGTTCAAATAAATCTCTGGGTTTCATCTTCCTTACAATAGACCACCCTGGATTTAAATGGTCTTCAATGTAAAACACTTGGTCGACTTGATTTGCAAATACAAAGGGCTCATGCTCAATCTTTTCACTGGTATGAATTTTATTTGAGAAATTCACAAGTGTGCAGCCAAACTTATCTATTTTCACTCCTTTTCCTTTAGTTACATCGACCCATTCACATTTAAACAACACAACTGAGAAATTTCCATAGTAGTCTAACTCAATTATATCAAGTATCCTTCCGTAATACATGATATCACCAAGGACAGGGTTAGTATCACTGGCGGACGTGTAGCTCGATGTTTTTGCAGTCACAACAACTCCACTGTTTTGAGTCACCCTATCATAACGCTTTAATCTGAACCTATACCCACAGGTATTGAATGCTCTATGTCGTTTTGCTACCTCAATTGGTCCACGTGCCAACCATCTAATATCCTCATTAATACTATCGATACCTCTTTGATTCTCCAACTGCAAGATCTACACCAAACCAAAAGATGTATTAGTTGTACTTATATTTGAAAAAGAGAAACCTAAATTTTGAGACTTACATGATCTCTGAACCAATCAGGGAATTGTTCCATTTGCATGTTCTCAATGTTTTTTGGAGTTAGCCTTTTGCGTTTCTTCCTTTGCAAATCAGCAGCATGTTCTCTGCAAAACAAATAAACATAAATTTGAAGCAAAACACTTACAACACATAAAAAAAGGCTATGTTAGGACAATACGTACTTCAGATATGTCACTACAGCATCACAGTTGTATAGCACATATCTATGTGCTTGCAATTTCTCTCTATTAGTTAAGGAGTACGCCGATGGTTTTCCCAATGGTTTTCCTACTGGAGGAAACAAAGTGGATTCTTGCCTACTCATGGGAGTCTCAAATTGATCTGGTTTGTCATTATTCCTTGATGGTATGTTATGCTTGGTAGGGAAACCTTCCAAGTATCTTGATCAAAATGCCATGCACTCATCTGCCAAATATGATTCTGCAATTGAACCTTCTGGACGCGCTTTGTTGCGAACATACGACTTCAATTTACCCAGGTACCTGCAATATACATACAAGGCACAAAACTAATAAGTTAGTATTGTATCATATGACATATGAGAAATATTATAAATTGCATGCTAATATGTTTTTAGTACCTTTCAATAAAGTACATCCATCGATAGCAAACTGGCCCAGCAATCTTACATTCAGTAGCTAAATGGACGACTAAGTGAACCATAATAGTGAAGAATCTGGGAGGAAATATCATTTCCATTCTGCACAATGTGATTTTAATTGCTTCTTCCAAACGGTCAAGCTCATCAACATGGAGAACTTTTGAACATATTCCTCGAAAGTAAGCAGATAAGTCAAACAAGACAGATGTGACTTTATCGGGAAGAATACCCCTCAAAGCAATTGGCATCAATTGTTGCATTAGAACATGGCAATCATGTGTTTTGAGCCCATGAATTTTTCCTTCAGCAGAGTTCACACATCTAGATATGTTTGAGGAATAGCCATCAGGAACTTTTATATCCCTAAGAACTTTACAGAACAATTGCTTCTCACTTTTGGACATAGTAAAGCTGGCAGGTGGTAAGTAGAACTTGCTTGAAGTTCTTTGTTGTGGATGGAGCTCCCCTCTAATGTTCATTTCCTTGAGATCAAGACGAGCTTGGAGATTATCCTTTGACTTTCCTTCTAAATTTAGAAGTGTACCATAAATATTGTCGCACACATTTTTTTCTATGTGCATCACATCAAAATTATGCTAAAGAAGATTGCCATCCCAGTAAGGTAGTGTGAATAAACTACTTACTGCCTTATAAGTTTTTGACTTCTTAAAATCATCGATATCATTTATTTCATCCAATACCGGACGCCCATAGTAAGTCATAGGCTCTGTACTAATCTCTGTGGTTCCATCAAAAGAATTTCTATCAAAACGAAATTCATGATTAGGTGGCAAAAATCGACGATGACCCATAAAACAAGATTTCTTCCCATGTGCCAAACGTTTGGACCACAAGGCAGGCATGCAAATTCTCCATGCACCATATGTGAAGCAAGCATTCCTAAAGCTGGCAAGTCATTTATAGTCCACAGTACAGCTGCCCTCAAATTAAAAGTTTCATTTCTAGATGCATCATATGTGGAAATGCCATTGACAAATATGTCTCTTAAATCTTCTAGAAGCGGCTGGAGGAAAACATGAATGTTATCTCCAGGACTTTTGGGCCCAGGAATTATTAATGGCATTAGAAGATTAGGTTCCTTCATGCAGAGCCATGGTGGAAGATTATATATTACTAAAACAACTGGCCAGCAACTATAGGTAGAGCTCAACATACCATATGGGTTAAACCCATCTGTAGCTAACCCAAATCATATATTACGAGAATCAGATGCAAATTGCTTGAACCTTTTATCAAAGTTCTTCCATGCCGGAGAATCAGCTGGATGTCGAAGCACACCATCCTCTACTAAGCGCTCTTCATCATGCCAACGTGGGAGCGATGCTGTTTCTCTACACATGAACAATCTTTTCAGCCTCTCCTTTATTGGAAAATATCGTAAGACTTTGCTTGGCGTTGCTTTCTTTCTTTCTTTCTTCGTTAACTTGGTTTCTGGTTTTTTATCTTTCCATCTAGAAGCCTTACAAGTTGAACAAAAATCATCATTAACCTTCTCTTTCCAAAACAGCTGACAGTTATCGGGACATGCATGAATTTGTTGATAATCTAGACCAAATTTTGAAACCACCTTCTTAGCCTCATAAAAGTTTTTTGGCAATTCTTTTCCATTTGGAATTGCCATGTGAAGAATATCAAGTAGATCTCCAAATGATTTATCACTCCATTTGTTCATGGATTTCATATTGAACAAAAGCACTGGCAAAGATAAGTGTGATAGTTCACATCCATCCCATAAAGGCTTCTCTGAATCTTTCACCAACTTATAAAATGCTTGAGCTTCTAAATTTGGTCCATCAGTGTGTGTACATGGCGAATCTGTAGAATCACTCATAGGCATGTCGTCATACACAGTCCTAAGTGCATCATTAATTAATTCGTGCATGTTAGCACGCATGTCTTCATTGTGAGGCTCTGGTTGTTGGTTCCTAATTTGCTCCTCTGAAGACTCACCATGAAAATCCCATTGGTCATAACTCTGAAGCATTCCATTGCACACCAAATGATGATAGACATCATTTTTTGAAAGTAGCATAGTATGTACGCATGTTTCACATGGACAATAAATCTTTGTATCCTCTAACTTATCTTTATATGCAAATTCAAGAAATCCATCTACTCCAGCTAAGTACTCAACAGAACCTCTAGGGTAGTGCAAAAGAATCTTGATGGTTTCTAAATCCATTTCGACCTATATAAAAAAAATTAATATTTCAGGTTCTCGTAGATAATAACAATGACAAGGAATTGTCTCTTATGATCATGATGTAGCAAAAATAGGGCAATTAGAAAAGTACCAGTATAAAATCAGTGTCAGCTAATTTTGTCACAACCTAATAGACCTCCTTTATACGCTGAAACAAAAGCTTTTACTCTGCAAAAATAGAGAAGAGCTAAATCAATTTACAGAAAAAACATCCAGCAATCTAATGTCAAAGTTGTCATCTCCAAGTTAAATTCCTTACTATAAATTACCTCTAGTTAATCTACAGATGATGACTCCAGAAGCACATGCGTTTAAAACCTATGTTCCAAATATCCGTTCGGATGAACAAGAAAAATCTGCCGGTGTTATTAAACTCAATCAGATAGACTCATGATGCAACAAACCTGAATAATAAAAAAAAAGCTGACATTGACCTGGATCTAACACTGACCTGGATTTGGGGCCAAATGGGGAATCAACCTATGAGAAGTGGCTAAGAAAAGGACCGTGCTTGCCATTGACCCACTGTCGTCGGCCTCGGCCCGTCGCCGGCCTGCCGCGGCCGATCCCCTCGCGGGCTCGCCGCCGCCGCTGCTGAGAACGCGCCGCTGGCCGCCGATGCGCGCCGCCGCCGCCGCCGTCGGTGTGTGTCGTGGCAGTGATGTGCGAGAGCGTGAGAAGAAAATGAGATGCGGTGTGGGAACAGGATGGGGCGGCACTCTCGTGCGTGTTGGGTGAGGTGAGAGACACGAGAGGAGAGGAGAGAAGGTGGGAGACTAAGGTTGCCTACTAAAGTGCTAATTTCACAGATCGTATTTTAGTTGTGATAATATAAACAACTAAAGAAATCATTTGATAAGAAATGTGATTAGCTCAGTTGGTTCGGTTGTGCATATTCTATCCTAGAGACCAAGGTTTGAATCCTCTGTTTGCATCTTTGCCCCCCTAATTTATTCCTATCAGGTATCAGCATCCTATTTTTTTCCCCTATCAGCAGCCACTTCGCTTGTGGCATTTTTTTTTAAAAAAAATAAACTCGCTTGATAAATTTTTTAGAAAACAAAAACAGCACGCCCAGTATACAATGTAAAAAAACAACTCGCTCAATTATTATTATTTTTTAAAAAGCATGCTTAGTCCAAAAGTTTTAACAGGAAAAAAAAAGCAACTCACTTGATAATTTCTTTTAAAAAACAGTTCGCTAGAGGTCCGAAATGTAAAAATAAATATCTCGCTCTATTATTTTAAAAAAATACAATAAGTTCGCTTATTCCAAAAGTTTTTACCCTATCAGCAGCCACTTCGCTTGTGGCATTTTTTTTTAAAAAAAATAAACTCACTTGATAAATTTTTTAGAAAACAAAAACAGCACGCCCATTATACAATGTAAAAAAACAGCTCGCTCAATTATTATTATTTTTTAAAAAGCATGCTTAGTCCAAAAATTTTAACAGGAAAAAAAAAGCAACTCACTTGATAATTTCTTTTAAAAAACAGTTCGCTAGAGGTCCGAAATGTAAAAATAAATATCTCGCTCTATTATTTTAAAAAAACAATAAGTTCGCTTATTCCAAAAGTTTTTACAGGGCATCAAGACCATTGCAACGCATGATATCTGTTGTAAAGTGGATTCGGCCGTTGCAAGATACTCAATCTCTGCAACGCATGTTTTGCAGCACTTATTATCTATTACAAATTGGGCTCACCCACTACTAAGCGTTGCTAGGGTCGTATTTTGGTAACGCATGCTTAATGCGTTGCCAAGCATGTATTGCTAGAGGGGGGTTCTTGTTGTAGTATATCCCAAGAAAAAAATCTACTTCTGAGAACGAATCTGGATAAATAATTGTCTGGATTCATTTTTAAAAGATATTCTTTTGTAGATAGAGAATATAGTCGTGGTGTGTTGGAGGATATGGTCCTGACCTCGCCGCCGGTGTAGTTGGTAGATAATGAACCTGCAGAAGAAAGCAAAAAACCGTAAAATAGAGTAGAGGGCACGCAGGGAGGAAGGACGAAGAAAGGAATCAAGGAAGGATAGATATATTAAAAATATAGATTCTGTTTAATTCTTCGTTAACTCTTCCTAAACAATTACAACTCTTTAAATAGATTCTAACTCTGCTTCTTATCCTAACAAACTGAACTACTTATCTCTAAGAAAATGACTTGATGCTTAATGATAAAAAACCGAAGACAAATTAGAAAAACATTTCAGATCGGTCTTTCGAGCGTAGACAGAACATCGATCGGATACAACATGACGACCTTACTTTCAAATCAATAGTTCTCTTCTTCCTACAGACATGCTAGTCTCCTTCTCCCACATCTGGAGTGTGAGCTCGTGAGCAGAATGTGTGCATGCAACTCACATGCAATCAATGCATGCGCAAATTAAGGGACGATTTCTTAAATTATTTATCCAATTTACAAATACACCATTGTATTTATCACAATTAAATCTTTATAATAAGATCTCTATTGATTTTATTTCGATGAAAATATATATATATATATTGGCCATTGAAACTCATTGTTTCATGTGTGAGAAGACAATGTTTTCACAAGAGTTCGACTAAGTTCTTTTGTCGCAATGAACTTTTTTAATATTTCATTTGGTATTGTTTGGATATTTCAATAAGTGTATTTCGATGTTTTATTACATTTTGCAAACGTTACATGTGGTGTTCTTTGAATGTTTCAGGACGCATTTTATAATGTTTTGGCAGTTACAAATGGATGTTTCATATATAATGTAAAGGTGTTTCATATATAATGGATATGGATTTTCATCCCTTGAGAAGATATCCCTCGTTGGTTGCATGTCACCTAAATAGATATAATTTTTTTAACGACATAGATTAATATGAATTATGTCATTCCACAAACATGCAAAGCCAAATTAAACTTGCACAAGTTGCAACAAAAAAATAAATTAAAATAAAAATAGTTATTGTATATTCGCAGTTATGTTTGTTATTTTTGTTATAATTTGTAGAAATTGAATTTTTAACTTGCATGCTTGCGGGGCGATATATTTCATATTAATCTATCTTGTCAGTTTATTTCAATTTGTTTGGTGACTATGTAGATGGCAAGCAAGAAACAATGGGATATCCCCTCAAGCGATAAATACACTTTCCCGGTAACTATTGTATCAATAGACTATTAGATTAATTATAAATAATTTGGATCTAGTAGTTGGCTATACTATTAAACTTAGCTTCTATAGGAGACAGTGGAGAGAGGGTGAAAAGAGAAAGGGTGCGAGATGGAGGAAGGTGAGCTTTGCCACTTACATGTGGGTCCCACTACCCCTAATGCATATTTATTTTTATTTTCTGATTAGGATGCCATGTATATCAAAACCACTCTTAATACTGCTAAGGATTTGATTTGTATCTGCTTTAGAAGTTGGAGGACGCTCTATATCCGATTTAGCGGTTGAAGGGTATGAATTAAACTCCACCCATGTTTGAGGACCAAAGTGAACGTTTTCCCCCTCAACCCTAATCTAACATGTTTATTTTACCTCGCACCTCTTTCCCTCTCAGCCCACCAACCCAAGTCCATTACATGTCCCTCTCCCTCTCTTTTCTTTTAGCCCAACAGTCCCTGAGCCCAGCAGCTAGCCTTTTCCTTTTATTTTTTCATCAAACAGAAGTCTAAAAAACTATCTTCTTCTCCCTCTTCTCACGGAACAATGGACCAAACCTGTCAGGGAATATTCTGCGAATATTACTTTCTAATTTCAACTAATTCCTTTCTTTTTTCAAGAAAATCATTTCTTTCGAAAATTCATATCTCCACCGTAATTCCAATCGACCCAGTTCAAGTGTCTAATCTTTTTCTAACATTGAGATATACCTAATGACATTAATATTTATTAATAGTAATATTTTATATCTTTAGGATTTGGTTGGTTTTCTCCCTTTTGCAGGTATTTGACGACGCCCGAAATTATTTTGGACAAAGACTGAGGCAAGTCATCCTTTGATCATATTGCTCCCATTTTATAAAATACTATGTTTGCAAAATTGCAAGGCCACTGTGCACGACAAACCTGACTAGCCCTGGTTTGCATGACAAACCAACATACCTGCCTAGTAGTTGCATTATACCCATAGGTTGTCGATAACCTGATCATTGTTGTTCCGGCATTGTGGTACCTCGGCACTAGTGCATTAAGGCTTAGGATTCCATGGTTCCACTCACGGGCACAATTGTTTGTCGAAATGGGAAACTTGGTTCTATGAAACCTGTGAAAAACTCCACATGTGGTGTCAGTGAGTTTGTGAAATAAAAGTTGTTTGTGAAACCCTGCAATGCAAAGTGGTCGCCTCTATGGTGATGCTTTGTAATCGCACATACAGACAGTTTCCAATGGAATTCTATTTGAGCATCTCACAATGCGACCACATGGGTGGAATCAGACACCCATGACTAAGTAATTAGCTGGCTAGAGATGCCTTGTGTGCCAATAGTTGGAGAATGCTGGGATGAGGTGTTGTGAGCTGAATTGTTGTGTTGGGCGCACGTCAAATATTAACGTGTTGGGCATGATTGAAAAATGGCATCCAGATTCTTGGGTAGAAGATGGTTGAGGTTTTCCTCATACTTAGTTCAAAGAGAACCCTTCTATGTGGCATGAGGTACCTTTGGTTGGCTTTGGAAAAGCCTTGTCATGAACCTCCCTAACTTGGCTAGTGAGGGAGTAAGATCGCGTCATGTGGGTGAAGCGTGCACCCTCTGCAGAGGATATCAAACTGTTTGAACATCCGTGCTCATGGATACAGGCAAATCCTCTAGCATAGTTTTATTTGCTAAGTGTTGAGAAAAGGTTGTGGTTGGAGAAAAGGTTATGGTTGGGAATCGTTACCAGAATCGGTCATAATGACTGATGGATGACCGTGGAACAGGATGTTGGGTAGCATCATAGCTAGGCTTCTCGAGGGGAAACAATATATGTTGGATATTTTTGGATGGCTCTGGGAGCCAAAAAATGAGTTTGTGAGATCAGCTGATGCGCTGAGGTCAAGAAACTAACAAATGAAATGAGTTAGAAATTGCCTGTTGGCAGAAGGTTGTGCGCCAGTGTCATGATAGGACAGTAGGCATGATATATAGTTTTAATCAACTAAAATTTGTTTCGTTTGCTTGAGTTGTTGCAAATCAACTCACGCAAAGGATCAAGGTGAAAGCCTCTTTCCGACCATGATAAACAACCCACGCTTAGAGTTTAAAAAAGTGCTTTCAAAAGTTTGCGAAATAAACCCAGACCTCCTTTGAAGCCAGCATGCTCAAAATTTCAGTCGGTTGCTAAGTACGTATGTACTCACCCATTGTTGTTTTTTCCCCTCCCCTAGGAAGATATAAGTGAAGGTTAGAATTTCATTCCTAATCCTAAGCCGATGCTTGTGGATTGGGTCTAGCTGTGCTTCTCTTCTTGCCGTTTATATTGGAGGAGTTGCTTTCAAGGTGTGACCTGCTAAAGGTATAATCTATTCATACTAAGTTTAGTTGCAATGAGGCGTCTCGGTTGATCGCGGGTACCAGCGATTATGTGCATGGATTGGTACTGGCATCTTGATTTGATGGGAGTCGGTTCATGTTGATTTCCTACAGCACACCCTCTCTTCAATTAGGTGGGCGGGGTGTGACATGAAGAAAAACCAAGGAAGTAATTATCTATTGGGGGAAAAGGTCCCTAAAATAATATTTCCATGTATACTTAACCTCCTAAAATATTTTTTTGGCTCATTTACTCCTTAAACTATTGAAATAATTCATTTTACTTCCTAACGGTATTTTTCTCCTCCCTATAGGTTGTATTTTGCACTGGAATTTGGTAATATGATGATAGATGTATTACAACTTATCTCTCATTTTTTAAAAAAGATCTTTTATCTCTCTAAACCTAGGTTGAAAGCATCTAGGATTAGTTCAAACATCGAGATTTTAAAGTTTAACCAAACAGTCATAAAAAAATTTAACATAATCTATGACTAAAATATTTCAGTTTTAAAATTAGTTAATTGGATCGATGCCATTACAAATTTGCCGATTTGGAAAAATAGCACTATTTTTCATGATATCGGGTACGTCCCATTGAAATTTTGTAAAATTTGAACTGTGTGACTTCGTCACGATTTCTGTCAATACCTCCAATGGCTCCAACTCCTGCCAACGCCTTTGTTTCTTCTCAGACTCAGGCGAATGTCTGGTGGTACTCAGGCTAATGGACGACAGTGCAAAGGGACTTTCTCTGGCAATGGAGCCGAGCTCAATACCCGGCGTGGCGTCGTTGGCTGCATGGTTAGGGAGAAGATGAGGCGGCGCTGGTTCTCCGTCCCCAACCTTGCCTCTACTACATCATCGTTGTCTGTGGCATGCGGGGCTCCACCGGTAGGGAAGGCAACAGCTCTGGAGGCAGTGGGGGAAAAGACGAGGTGAATCTGGAGGCCATGACCGGCGCTCACCTCCACCCTCCACTAGTCTCACGGTTCAAATTTTAGAAAATTTCAGTAGCATGCACCTGATATTGTGAACAGTAGTAGCATTTATTTTTTTGAAAAAATTACGAATTGAAATGGCATGGATCCAATTAACTCTTTTAAAATATAGCTTATGAAAAAAGAAATAAATGAAAGAAATTTTCCTAGGGAGTGAACCATTTTCAATAGTTCATTGGTAAAATGAGAAAAAAATAGTTATGAGGTTAAGTAATCCAATATACTTTGAGGGAGTAAAATGAACTTTTTTTAAAAATATAGCTTATGAAAAATAGAATTGAAATGGCATTGATCCAATTAACTCTTTTAAAATATAGCTTATGAAAAAAGAATAAATGAAAGAAATTTTCCTAGGGAGTGAACCATTTTCAATAATTTATTGGTAAAATGAGGAAAAAATAGTTATGAGGTTAAGTAATCCAATATACTTTGAGAGAGTAAAATGAACTTTTTTTATACTAAGATAACTACATCCGTTAAGTAGTTATGAGCCAATCGCTCGCTAGTGGCGGTTATATACATAATTAAACTGCGGGACTGGCTGACCCCACAGCTTTTTGATAAGACCCATGTAGACCTTGATTTTCATGTATAAATTTAGAAAAAAAATAGAAAAATGATCTCACTTAAATATATCACACATAATGTTTTTAATAATTTTTTTATAACTATAGATCCCGTCGCCAGATGACAGGGACGAGATGGAAGGACGCCCACCGACCATGTACCGCGTAGGGGCGCTGGTACTGTGCAGTTAGCTAGTCTAACTCGTGATTTGATATTCCAAGCTCATGCAGCTACTTTCTCGTTACTTGTCGTTGTTCTGTACCGTTGGTGCTAGCGTATATATGCTCTTGAAGGTAGACATCTGTGTGTACTACGTGGGATGTTAGTACTTCCGTTGGTGCTAGCTAGCATATATGCTCTTGAAGGTAGACATGTGTACTAAGCAGGATGTTAGTACTTACATATATTAATATTAACAAAGTTATCATAGTTGTCTCGTTATTGACGAGTACATCGTCTACCATTGAAACAATAATTAGCCGTAAATATGAACACCTGTTTCAAATTTATGACTTGAACCCGGTTAGGTTGATTCCACACTACTAAAAAAGGCAAATATGTGTCATCACTATAGGTACCGGAACATCTAAAACTGGCACCTATAATGCCTTTCCCGCCGATGCACCCGCCCCCACGAGCCAAATATTCAAAACTGGCACCATTATGTCCAAATAGGTGCCGGTTTTTAAATAAAACCGACACCTAAAACCTATATCAGAGAAAGGTGCCGGTTATAGACCCAAAACCGGCACCTTTAATCTTCTCCCTCCCACACTAGCCGTTGGTGGGCCCCACACATAGGTGCCGGTTTTAAGATAAAGGTGCCGGTTCTCAATCCAAAACCGGCTTCTTTGTTACAATAGTGCTTTTCATACCCGATGGTGGGTCCTATACATAGGTGCCGGTTTTTTAATGACAAGACAAAGGTGCCGATTCTCGACCTAAAACCGGCACCTTTGTTCCAATAGTGCTTTTCATGTCCGATGGTGGGCCCTACACATAGGTGCCGGTTTTTGTATGACAACACAAAGGTGTTGGTTCTCGACCCAAAACCGGCACCTTTGTTCCAATAGTGCTTTTCATGACCGATGGTGGGCCCTACACATAGGTGCCGGTCTTTTGTATGACAAGACAAAGTTGCCGGTTTTTGGTTTAGAACCAACACCTTTGTTCCAACAGCGCTTGTAGTAGCCGTTAGTGGGCCCCGCTCATAGGTGCCGGTTTTGGTTCTAGAACCGGCACCTTTGTTCCGACAGCAGTACATATACTCCATCCCTTGCCACTCGAGCTGATTGAGCAAGAAGAGAGCGGCGCCTCTCGTTCTTGCCCGATCAACTAGAGGAGGGGATCACATTTTGCTCCATTTTTTTGTGGGGTTTGGTTAAAGATTGAAGGCTAAAGGTAAATAGTCATTATTTCTCGATCCATTTAACTTTTGGTTGTTGATTTGATTTAACCTAAAAACCGGCACCTATTTGACAGCCACGTTGCAATTTGGCTTAGAACCAGTACCTATTACGACCATATAGGTGCTGGCTTTAACCTAAAACCGGCACCTATTTAACAGCCATGTGGCTCTTTGGCTTAGAACGGACACTATTAGAATTTAGAACCATATAGGTGCTGGTTTTAAGGTCAAAACCGGCACCTATTACAAGTATCATCTGTGCCGCCTCCATTGTGCCGGTTGGGAAAACCGGCACCTACTAGGGTTTCCCAACAGGCACCTTTTACCCTTTCAGTTGAGCAGTGTCATATCTATTTAGACCTATACTGACAAAAGTGCTACGCTAGAGATGAGAGGAGAGGAGGAGCATGAGTTGGCGACTAATTTATCTCTGACTACATACGCGTGCCCATGCAATTGTGGGGTTCACATGATTAGTAAAGTGGGAAGGAAAAGATAACAAGAGTGGGCATGACATTAGAAAAAGAAAAGAAAAAAAATTGAGAATGACATGGTGGCAAACTTGTAGACTGTTGTTGTATAGACTAGTTGGTTGGTAGTATCACTTCATGTGACTTGGCCGGCCCACACATCCGTCATGCTCATCTTCCTACTTCCAATTAGCAGCTGGCATCTGGGCTCATCAATATATCCGCTTCCACGCATTCTGAGATGGACCACAAGTGCCCCTGCAATTAATCTAGCAGCGAAGGGAGACTTCTGCCAGGAGAGATTTGGCTCATGTGTAACAGGCTATCTCAGATTCTAATTAAGGATCAATAGGTCGAGAAAAAAAATAGAATTAGTTGACTCGATCTAGGAAAACAGAGAGATGGTTTGGTCCACAAAAGACATGTGGGACAATAAAATTTAAGTTATGAGATATAAAGGAGTACAGTAATTTGCATCCATCGGATCACACATCAAATACAATGTCATTCATATTGGTCTAATAGTTGCACATAACAAACTGAAATAGCTATCCCTTCCACCGATCGAGATCTGGCCGCTTTGCAGGAGGGATTGGTTTTGTGGGATATCTATAGGCCACTGAGCATGAGGAAGGTAGAGATGATGGTACCTGGTTTGCGGACCTTATATTTACAGTGTACTTGACGACTATATCAGTTGTGTCTGTGGTGTTATATGTGACATGCATAGTGATACAAGTGAAGGTTTTAACTCCTTCGTTTGTAGCACCTAAGCTAACCAGACCAATTAAGTTGAGCCATAGGTTGATCTTTAGTAGTGATACTTGTAAGTATCAATGTCATACCTATCAAGTACTAGTGATGATAGCAATATTTTGAGGTAATTACATATCAGATATTGTGCCTATTTTTATCAAACTTGTTGGTGCTCATGGGTATCAGACTTGGTAATTAGGTGTCAGATAGGGTACCCACGGGGTATCAAACTTGTTTAATAGGTATTGGACATGGTGCCCATGAGTGTGAGACATGGTACCAAGATAACAGATGTGATACCCATAGGTATCAGACCTAGTACCTAGGTAACAGATGTGGTATCTATGGGTATTAGGCCTGAAACCTTGCTATTCAATATGGTACTCACAGGTGTCACAAACGTGGTACCTATGAGTATCAGACCTGTTTTCTAGGTATTGGATGTGGTATCCACATGTACCAAACCCATCTGTTATCTAGGACCACTTATGTACACCTCACATGGTGTCACGCTCGATAAAATACAATCATTTTATCAAACGCTCATTGTATTAATCCCCATCCCAGGAAGGCAGGGTACACTAACAAAATTGTAGTATTACAAGCCACACTTGCAGGGGAACATATCCAATGCACACAAGCTTTCCGTGCCCGGGAAACTTCTGTGCATAGGATATGTTCCACACTTGCAGAAGCGTAGATATAGTACTTTATTAGAGGGTGAGCATATGTCCCGGTAAAAAAAAGGGTGAGCATATGCCCTTACATTCAAAGATAAACAAAAAGATAGCGGAAGTCTATGGAAGCAGCATCCACAGGCCCTCGACGACGGTCGAGCTAGCAGTCCAAGCCTTCTCCTCCAAAGCATACAACTTTTCTGAAGTAGAGGTGAGCAAGAATTAGTACCACGCGGTACCAGCAAGCCATACCGGAGATGCACAATAATAATGCATAGGCATAGCAAAGGAATGGCATAATATGGTTCATTTTGCAGAAAGCCATAGCTTACAAGTTTAAAGCTATTTTTAAAACATGATCCCGATCCAAGTCATAATTATAATTATAGCTAATAAGTTTGCGAGCCACGCAACCAACCCAGGTTAAACAATCTACTTAAAACCATCATGAATCTATTCTCTCAAGTTTTAGAAAGTCGAGACCTACTTAAAGTAACTTTGCTAGGCATGCCCACCAGTAAGGGCGTGGCTATTCGAATAGATTTTAACTCTGATCAGAGGTAATACAACTTTCCCCCACATGACACGTCCTCCTTGTCATGTCTACCATGCGCCGCGTTACCTGAAAGTACTCGGTCTCGGATGGAGTACATGCCAAGACCTTTAATATGATTCACCTCAAAACAATGAAACTCTTGAAGGTAACCCTCAGTGGAACATACTAAAGTACTCGCCCCCTCATTATTGGTCTCTTGGTCCTCAGGATGGGATTGGCCATCGCGACTGGGCACCAATTGGCCAAAGAATGACCCTTGGCCCATAGTTCCTGAGTTTCACTGTCTCGAGACAAATTAAACTTTCGATTAGGGCTTACCCATTAGATTTATGGTTCCACGATAAGACTTCACAATAGATGCCCGAGAGAGAGCCCCAAAACTAGTTTTTTCTTTCGCAAAGAAAACACCATTCCTCCCATCCATCAACTACTTAGTTGATGGTCTAGCACTTAATCAAGATTTTATGTTGATATTAGATATGCACGTATTCATTTTAGTACTAGGATATGTCGCATCCGATACTAGATTGGTTTTTTATGGGACGGAGGGAGTAAACCCTTCCTAACATAATGTTTGTACTCTCTCCGTCCCAAATTAGTTGTCTTCATACCATTCAAATTTATTCTCACAATACTTGTCACTACCAAGTACTACTTATCCCATCAATTCACTAATGGAGAAATGATCTTTGCTAGGGTCGACCCAAAACCACAATAGTCCTGGTTCCAAAAAGAACCGAGACTAAAAATGATCTTTAATCCCGGTTGAAAACCCCACAGCCATTCTATGATCTTTAGTCCCGGTTCATCCCCTGTCAGTGGCCTGTCAGGGGGCCGAGGATCTTTAGTTCCGGTTGGTGACACCAACCGGGACTAAAGATCACCACTTTAGTACCGGTTGGTATTACCAACCGGGACTAAAATTCAATGCGTAGTATATAATCCCTCGCACTTATCCTCTCCTCCACAATCGCAACCACATCCTCACAGTTCCCTTCCTCCTCCCCTTCCTCGTACTTATCCTCTTCACAGATCCCTCTCCTCCTCCCCCTCCTCCCCTTCATCCTATCCTCCCCTCCCCTCTCCTCCCCCTCCTCCCTTCCCATCCGGCGGCCGGCGGCCTGCGGGGCCGCGGCGGCGGCGGCCGTGGTAGGCGGTAGCGGGCATGGGACGAGTGGCGAGCGGCGGCAGCGGCAGCCGGGCGCCCTCTCCTCTGCCGGCTGGCGTCCTTTCTCCTTTTTTTTGATAATTTATGATTCACTGAGATGTATAATTTTGTGATTCATTGCATGGATCTGAGATGTATAATCTGTGATGTATTTGAATTGTGTGTATTTTTTTAAGATTTGTGATGTATTTGATTTGTGTATATAAGTAACTTAAGATTTGTGATGTGAATGATTTGGGATGTTACTTTGAATTGGGGATTTGGGGATTTGGGGTTTGATTTGGGGATATGCATGGCACTTGATTCGGGAGAAAATTCAGGGATTAACTCTAGCCAAAGAAACAATGAAAAAAAAAGAAAAAGGACCAACTGGGACCGCTACCCTCTCTTTAATCCCAATAAGTAACACTAACCGGGACTAAAGATGGGCATCTTTAGTTCTGGATTTCTAGTCCTGCTTGAAAACCCGAGTCTAAAGGGGTTACTAACCGGAAGTAAAAACGATTTCTCCACCAGTGATCACATCTTATTTAAATTTCTCCCAATTCTACCCCTTCACACACACCCATCTTTTCTCATCCATAAATTACTTTGTAAGGATATTATAGTTTTTTATTTCAAATTATAGAATATGTCAAACAATTTTAAAAGACAAGTAATTTATGACGAAAGAAGTATATAGTGCAGGTCTGACCATGACTCGAAAATAATCCTCACTCGGCCACTGGCTGCAGTTATAGCTCAGGCTGCCAGTGCAAGGATCTCTGGCCTAATCTTTCGTACTCACTCTCTATCTCTCTGTCTCTTTTCTTCATGTACCGTACAGGAGTCTAGAAAATATTTTTGTTGCATTTTCTTTCTCTTGAAATGGTTGGTTGGGTGCGAGTGCCATGTGGTGGGATATTTCTTTCATTTTTTTTCAAGGAGGCAGCGTACAGTGTTTTTTCTTCTTCTTCTGGATTTTCCTATTCACTCCCGCTCCACGCTACAACACGTGTCGGAACACGTGTCAGTATACGGTAGAGTCATCTAATAGCGAATCAGCTGGCCGGCGGCATCCACCACCAGCTTTAGATATACTCCCTCTCTACCAAATTATACTTCAATAATTAATTTATTTCATATCATATTTCTAACAAATAAAAAATCAGTATCACATAAAGTACATCAAAATATAAATCTAGTATTATACTCCTTCTGTTTCAAAATATTTGACACCGTTGACTTTTTAGCACATATTTGACCGTTCGTCTTATTCAAAAACTATTGTGAAATATGTAAAATTATATGCCTACATAAAAATATATTTAACACTGAATCAAATGATAGGAAAAGAATTAATAATTATTTATTTTTTTTAATAAGATGAACGGTCAAACATGTACTACAAAGTCAGCGACGTCAAACATTTCGAAAGGGAGGGAGTAGCATAATAATATTTAGTATAAATGTGGTTAGCATGATCATTAGTCAAAAGTCACGAAGTTTAATTTTTTTTAGAAAAAGGGTGTCTTATTATTTAAAACGGAGGAAGTATTACTATAAATAGCTAAACATCGATAAGCAAACGCAAGGGCCTCGCCAGCCGCAAGAGGATGGAGCTCGTCATAAGACGGATCATCCAAGAACGGAAGGACCAGCTGATGGACGACAGCGCCGCCGGCGCCGGCGAGGCTGCGGCGGGGAAAGAGTGCTTCCTCGACGTCCTGCTTCGGCTGCAGAAGGAAGGTGGCACGCCGGTCCCAGTTACCGACGAAATGATAGTCGTGCTTCTGTTTGTAAGTGTCACACTCACACTATATACCTATTTCCTCTTTATATACTCCTTCCGTCAAAAAAAGACAAATCCTGAGTTTTCGTGTCTAACGTTTGACTGTTCGTTTTATACGAAATTTTTTTATAATTAATATTTTCGTTGTTGTTAGATGATTAAAACATGATTAATACTTTATACGTGACTTATCTTTTTAATTTTTTTCATAATTTTTTCAAATAAGACGGACGGTCAAACGAACACGGAAACCAGAGTTTATCTTTTTTTTTGGGACGGAGGGAGTACAAACTAGCACAGTGTTACTCCCCCATCTATCTCAAAATATAGTAATATATATTACTACCTTCATTTCATATCATAAATCGTTTGACTTTTTTCTTAGTTAATTTGTTTACCAAGTTTATCCAAAAAAACAGCAATATTTTCGACACAAAATGAGCGTATTACCAAAATTGACAAAATATATGAAATGTTAATTTGAATGAAACTAATTTCATGTTGCAGATGTTGCTAATTTTTTTATAAACTTAGTCAAACCTAAAGAAGTTTAATTAAAAAAAAAGTCAAAATAACTTAAAACATGAAACAGAGAGAAGTATTCTCTCCGTTTCATATTATAAGTTTGACTTTTTTTATTAGTCAAAATTTTTTAGGTTTGATCAAGTTTATAGAAAAAATTAGCAACATCTACGTTATAAGATTAGTTTTATTAAATTTGACATTGAATATATTTTGATAATACATTTAACTTGTACTAAAAATATTAGTATATTTTCCACAAACTTTTTTAAACTAAAATAAGTTTGACTAAGAAAAAATCAAATGATTTATAATATAAAACAGAGGGAGTAGTATCTAGACAACTTCTAATTTAGCATTAGGTTGCTACATATATATGAACGCAGCGAGTATTTATTAGCTGCATGAGTTTTTTCTCTTATTTGTTGGTCTTCTAAGTTCTAAACTTGAATAATGTATATGTGTGTGCGTATATATCTATATTCTAGGACATGGATGACTATTCATAAAGTAATTTATTTATATTTTACTTTTTTGTAAGTAATTTTTCAACACCTAAAAATATCAGTTCAATATATCATATAGATTATCAACAAAATAAATTTATTTTTGGTTAACCCTACAGATTCAGGAAAAAAAATAAAAATTACTACAGAGATCCGCTAACTTTCATGCAAATTAGCACTGAAGTTTAAGTCAATGCGTTCTGTAAATTTAGTTACATATTGTGCAAGTATATATGATAGAAGTCATACAACTGACGAGAAAAGCAAATACCATTTTTAGGACATGATTTCAGGGGCCAGTGAGACATCGCCGACAGTGCTGATTTGGACCTTGGCGGAACTCATGCGGAATCCAAGAATAATGGCAAAGGCACAAGCTGAGGTAAGACAAGCTGTTGCTGGGAAGACCACCATCACGGAGGATGATATTGTTGGGTTGAGCTACCTTAAGATGGTGATTAAGGAGACTTTGCGACTCCATCCCCCAGCGCCGTTGTTGAACCCTCGTAAATGCCGTGAGACAAGCCAAGTTATGGGCTACGATATACCAAAGAGAACATCTGTGTTCGTAAATATGTGGGTGATATGCAGGGACTCCAGGTACTGGGAGGATCCTGAGGAGTATAAACCAGAGAGATTCGAAAATAATAGTGTAGATTATAAAGGGAATAACTTCGAATTTCTTCCATTTGGCTCTGGTCGTAGAATTTGTCCAGGTATAAACCTTGGGGTGGCCAACTTGGAGCTACCATTAGCTAGTCTTCTTTATTATTTTGACTGGAAGCTACCCAATGGAATGGCGCCTAAGGACCTTGATATGCATGAGACGTCTGGAATGGTTGCAGCTAAACTCATTACGCTAAATATGTGCCCTATTACTCATATTGCTCCAAGCAGTGCGTAACATCCGTCCTAATGGAATGCATCGTCAAAGACAGCGCATATATATAGTAGTTTACTGAAAAAATAAGGTGCTGGGAGAAAAGGGTTTATATGTATCCTATGTACAAGTTGTTTGCGGGGCAGACTGGCCTATTTGTATATAAACTTTCATGTTGCATGTTATACATGATGTATCATTCCAGTGTGTAATGCTACCACTACTTTAATAATGTTTTTTTCTAGGCAGGCCACTGGCCACGTACGGTGTCATCTCTACAGGCTGGTACAACGAAATAAGTTTGTGGTTCCTTAAAACAAAACGAAATCAGATTATGATAATGGCAAGGGTTCTTGTGGCATAACATCTTGTGTGAAAATCGATTTTCATAAATGGTCCTTAAGAGAAAGTCCAATCGAAATTGAACCGTGCGCCTTTGAAAAAAATAAACAATCCTATTTCAAGAAGAATCACAACTTTTTTATATGAAATTATTGGATGGCGTCAAACATATGGAAATTATTACTCTCAAGGAGTCTACAACTTTGTAGTTGTTGTTGTTTTTTATTTGAGATTGTTTATGAACCCATATTTATGTTGGAATTGATATTTGCTTCAAAAAGATCAAAAGAATATCTGGATACATTTGTACAAATGAGTTTATTTTTCAGAACAAACAATTTTCCTTTTCTTCTTGGAAGCATCTTCTTAAGAGAGACATCATGTTACTGTTGTTTGGGTTAAATGAGAGAGATCAGGATATAGTCAAGAACTGGATTTTGATGTTGTAATTTATTTTTTCTTTCATATATTAATAAAATATTAACAGTGGGGATTTCCCCTGCTGTGGATTTCTTATCAAAAAGATCAAAAGAATAAGTTGTTTGATAGGTATTACCTATGAGTGTGACTGTGTGAGAGTGTGAGGTGGGATGGTAAGGTGGGATCGGGTGAAGTTCGAGGTAGGGGTTCGATTCTTAAAAGCTGCACACATATAATTAGTGCAAAAAAAAATACATGTGACTTGTGCCCTGTGACATCGTGAGTGTGCTAGTGTTAGGAACGCCAAAATGATATATTTTGAACCACCTATCGGTGACGGCTACCGGCTTGACACAAATGAGTTTTCACATCACTGACCAATAATCCGTGACCAAGCCGCTTATCAACACATATGAAGGTTCCCGTCCAATACAGATGACCAGATCCACACTAGTATTTGTGTGCAACACTACTGCAGAAACCATCATAGTTGCTGGTTAGAAACTTGCTATATGTGTCGGTTTTCTAGCCAGCATCGGGTGCCGGTTATTAGTTAAGATCCGGCACCTATAGTCAATGAATCAAAAAAAAATGCCAATGCAATGCATCGAGCAGCTTGCCGGTGGATTTAGACCGCCACACAGCTCGGTTCTGGAAAAACCAACAAGCAAGGTGGAAATTAGAGTAGACTTGCATGTTCTGAGAAAAAAGTAGTCATCTAACATCATTATGGGAAGGAAAAAAGAGAATAAACAACAGTCGTTTTCATGGAAAAGTAAGTGCACTCTAAAGCTCAAAGTTTTCCTTTGGTTAATGCTCAAGGACAGATTCAACACAAGAGAAATGCTGCAAAAGAAAAAGTTTAATATCCAAGGTGGAAGCAGATGTGTAATGTGTAATCGTTCACACGATAAGAATATGATGCATCTCTTTTTCTCCTGTCAAATTGCACAACAATGTTGGCAACATGCTGGTATCCAGTGGAATCTCTTAATGGAATTTATGAATATGATCATCACAGCTCATAACAGCTTTCAACACAGTTTCTTCATTGAGGTTCTGGCTATGGTTTGCTAGCACATTTGGAGTAGAAGGAATGATTTCATTTTCAACAGCATTCCAATGAGGTTGGACAAATGGAAAGTTGATTTAAAGTCAGAATTTGCCATGCATATGCACAGAGCAAAGGAATCGGACAAGCATCTTTGGCAATCATGGGTAGATAATCCGCTGTAAACTGCTCTTCTTTTTGGATTTTCTCCCCCCCCTATTGTAAATACTCCTCTCTCTCTCTCTTTTTATTATATTATAATATATATCACAGTAGGAGCCTCTACTGCTGTTTTCATGTCAAAAAGAAAAGAAAAACAGAAATTTGTTGGCTGTTCCAGTGTTCTTCCAACAAAACCTGGATCCGGCTACTCAACTTAGCTGCTAGTAGAACAACAAGTGGAATCTCCCCTACATCACCTCACCGCCGACGTCCTCCCCCGGTCTGCGCACTGCGCTCTCTGGCCCATCCATCCTCGCCGCTCCTCATCCCCAATCTCCCCATGCACTGCAGTGATCCGCTCCATCCTTCCATCTGCTTCTCAACCCATTAATTGAGGCATACAAATGAAGAACAAGTCAATGAAAACAAACACAAATTGGACACAAACCTGCTCGTTGTTCGATTGGACCGAGGTTTGAACATGCGTTCGCTTCCTGCGATTACTCAGGAGGCCGGATCTGGTGCGGTTGGGGAGAGAGAGCTCAGAGGTAGCGAGGAGGAGAGGGCGCCACCAGGGAGAGGAGGCAGAGGAGGGGAAGGGTGGCTGGTGCGCAGAGAGGGAGGAGGAGAGGCAGCAGAGAATGATGGAGGACGAGGAGGAGAGGAAGTGGTGGCTAGGCACGGGCGGGGCTGGAGCGGCGGCGATGTGTGTAATGCGGCGATGGGGAGCGATGTGCGAGCAACGGAGCTAGGAGTTGAGGATAAGGTGGGAGCGATTGAGAGGATAAGGGAGGAAAAGCGCTTGGCTTGGAGCAGTACATGCGTTGCGGCGGTGAAAGTGCTTCTAGGCCCCTAATGATTTTGGTGATTAATTACAATGCGATTAGAGAGGACTAACATTTTTATTTAAGCAAATGTGAAGGTTGTTATGTTCTCAATGAGTTAGCGTAATGCATATCCCGCCAAATATGTTGATGTGATGTGATGCGGCAAAGGAGCAAATGGTATTTTGTACCTTTATCTTTTCCTTGAGTCAATAGGAATGCCGCACTATTAAGAGAGATGATGCATTGACATATGAGGAGTGATCAAAGTGCTCAAAATCATTTTTTAAAAGTGTTTCTCCTCAGTTTGATATGTTCTGGAATTTTTCGGAGTTTTCCGAAAGTCATTTTCGGACTTTCCGAAAATACACAGAACCAATTTTCGCTTCTGGAAATTTTCGGATATGTCCGAAAGGCATTTTCGGACTTTCTGAAAATGACTGAGAAGGCAAACATGGTTCTGGATATTTTCGGACTTGTCCGAAACTAATTTTCGGATTTTCCGAAAAACATCAGTAGAGTCGTTTTCGCTTCTGTAAATTTTCGGAGTTTTTCGAAAGGAATTTTCGGACTTTCCGAAAATGTCTAGAAGGGTGTTTTTGGTTCTGGAAATTTTCGGACTTGTCCGAAAAGTTTTCGAAATGTCCGAAAAATCTCTCGTTGACTTTGCTGTTGGTGCTGAGTTGGAATTTTCGGACATGTCCGAAAATCTTTCGGAATATCCGAAAATCACAATTATTGTGCACAACGGGCAGAATTTGGGTTGTGTCTATAAATAGCCCCCTCCCCTCACTTGTGAGGGCTGCTGGTCACATTGGATATTCTTGTACCCTTGGCTTGCTCTTCTTGAGATTCACTTTTGAGCCTAGCTTTCTTGTTTCCCCTCTCACCCGTGTTCGATTTGGATTTGGTGGGTATGTGAGAGTTGTGGATTCGAGTTTGTGTGAGTGCTTGTTGTTGACTTCGTGAAGATTTGTGAGCACTTGCATCATCTCCGGGAGTTCTTTGCTTCATTTGTTACTCTTGGAGGTTGAGGACTCTTAGGCGGCTAGGTGTCGCTCCCGAGCCACCGATCTACTTGTGGTTGGCCGGGAGAAGTTTGTGAAGGTCGGATCTCACCTCCGAAAGGGAAGAGATACCCTTAGTGCAAGGAGGAGTGCTTAGTGCAATCTCTTGAGGAAAGGGTTAGCTAAGATCCGTCTCTTAGTGAGCTCCTCAACGGAGAGTAAAATCCCCTCAAAGATTCGAACTTCGGGAACAACTTCGTGAGCTTCATCTTTGGTGACTTTACTTCCTCCCTCTCCACTAGCTTTGCTTCTTTGAGCCGCTATAGATCTAGTTGCTGTTTGTACTAGCATATTCTTTGTTGTAGGCAATTAGATCTAGGATTTACTTTGCTATTTGTGCTGACTCCGAAAATTTTCGGAAATATCCGAAAATTACTGCTTCCGCTTTTAATTGATTTTTTTTAATTAGCCTATTCACCCCCCTCTAGGCCTAATTGACACTTTTAGGCGGTTTTTAAGGATATTGGTTTTTAAAAAATCGACACCTATAATATATTATAGGTGCCAGTTCTTTTAAAAAACGGGTATTGGTATCGGTTTTATTTCAAAAATCGGCACCTATAGTGCTTAAAGACGCCTTTTCGATTTTTTCATCAGGGAGGTGGAGAAAAAGACCATAGGTGCAGGAACCGGTACCTATGAGTCGATAACTATGAGGTGTTTTGTAGTGGTGTACGTAATATCCCAACGTTAACCCATAATTGTGTTCTAGTTCAACCAGTTTGCGTATTTTGGTTTAGGCTCATGTAGACCCAATGTTCTTGTGTGCTAGGATAAGTCGCACATTGGAAGTATCGATAGGTTTTCCAGCAAACCATAACACCTCAGAGTTAAAAATTTAAAACAAAGTGATCACAAAAGTATAAATAGAGCACACTAATAGAATTTTCATAGGTGTGCCTTTAGCCACCCGCATGTGGAGATCTTCAATTCACACATGCAGTAAAAATGAATTTTGACACATTATTCCTAAATATCATTCTTTTTTACGTAAAAAAAATCCCCAATACCCTACCTAGGCAGCACATGCATGCGCAGTCACAAGCCACAAGTACGCATAATTTTCGCATGAAATCACTAGTCTGGTTTTCAAGAAAACTTTCAAGCTCCGTGCCACCCCACCTCACACTCATAGCTAATAGCGATGCAATAATTTATTATTTTGATCCTTTTTAGACAAATATACCAATGAACATACTTGGGCCCCTGAACATATCTCAAATGAGAAAACTTTCAGTTGTAGATCTTGCCGAGGGCTTAATTGTAATTTTTTCCAATCTATCATCCAATGAAGAAGTTATGATTTTTTTCATGAAATAGGAGTGTTCACATTTTCCAAGAGACGGTTCTATTTGTGCATACTGTTCTCTTAAGGCACTTTCATGTGAGAATTAATGCAATTTTCATAAGTGGTTTGGCCACATGTCACATGACTCCCTCACCACTATCACAAAACACAAGTGGTTATTTTATAACCCCATGAAGAGATTAAACCGGGGATGTCTGCAGAAAATTGTTTTCATGGAAGTGGTAACAATAGCATTACACTTTTCAAATGACATCACATATACCATGTAACGAGAATAGCTACACAAATAGGCCAGTCTGCCCAGCAAAGCAACTTGAGAATACATAGGGTACATATATATAAACCCTTTTTTTTCACAACACCTTATTTTCTGTGTGGTTAAACTACTATATGTGCTGTCTTGGAGGACGTATTATCTCTTATGATGCATCTTCTGCGCTGCTTGGAGCAATCTGAGTAACAGGGCACATATTTAGAGTAGTTAGTTTAGCTGCAACTATTCCGGGGGTCTCCTGCATATCAAGGTCCTTGGGCAACATTCCATTGGGTAGCTTCCAGTCAAAATGGTAGAGAAGACTAGCTAATGCTAGCTCCAAGTTGGCTAGCCCAAGGTTTATACCCGGACAAATTCTACGTCCGGAGCCAAATGGAAGGAATTCAAAGTTATTACCCTTAAAATCTACACAATTATTTTCAAACCTCTCTGGCTTAAACTCTTCGGGATCCTCCCAGTACTTAGGGTCCCTACATATCGCCCACATATTCACAAACACAGATGTGCCTTTTGGTATATCATAGCCCATGACTTGTGTTGTCTCACGACATTTACGAGGGTTCAGCAAGGGAGCCGGGGAATGGAGTCGCAAGGCCTCCTTGATCACCATCTTGAGGTAGCTCAGCCCAACAATATCATTCTCTGTGATCCTAGTCTTCCCAACAGCAGCTTGTCGTACCTCAGCTTGTGCCTTCGCCATTACTCTTGGACACCGCATGAGTTCAGCCAAGATCCAAATCAATACTGTTGGGGATGTCTCACTAGCCCCTGTAAACATGTCCTATAAATAGCATTTGCATATAGTCAATTTCCAAATAAAAAAATCATCAACCAAATTATGCCTAAGCAGAATGGAACAACCAAATCGTTTAATATAACATGAGGGAACCAAATAGTTTCAGAATAAAGTGGATGAGGGAAGGCACACTAGGAGAGTGGAGAGCTGCCAATAAGACCAAATATAAATATCATTCCGTTGGAATGTGAAATTATGTTTTTGATTTTACACACTTTGCATACAACTGTTCGGGTCCTACCATTTTAAATTTGTAATCAACTATAAATCTATATTCAGTTCAATTAATTAGTATCACATTAATAGTATTAGTACGTTAACATGTCCAAAACATACTAAAAAGGTTTTAAAAGCAAATAAAATAGCCAATGTAAACCGCATGAATGATTAAAATTGAATTAGTTTCAAATCTATACTAGTAGTCTAGTAGTCGTGGTGGTTCTCCCAGCAACCAACCACCATTTGCCATATGGGGCCACAAACAATAGGACTAGTGAACTATAGGTCAAAGCTAACCACTGAAAAATATGACTAATGCAAATATGACATTTTTTATTAGACAATTGAAAAAATGATTTTATAAAATTTATGTTAAGCAAATCTCTTAACTTTCGACTAATGTAAGTATTATCCCATGATTAAAACAATAGGAAATGGTATAACAAACTATATGATGATATCTCTTTGCAAAATTTCGTTGCAATGTATAGGAATTTAGCATTTTAACTACTCTATCCGTTTCATATTATAAGACTTTCTAGCATTAACATCTATATAAATGTGAACAATGCTAGAAATTAAACCTTATAATATGAAATGGAGGGAGTAGTATATATAAAAAACGCATGCTATATACAGTTGTAGTATATATGTTGTTTAAGATTAGAAGACTAGTAAAAGTCAGAAAAAAAAAGTGCCCTTCTGGCCTTCTGCCATATAAAAGAGTAATAGGTACTCACTCTGTCCCAAAATAAATCAACTTCTAGATTTCAAATTTGTTTCTAAATAAACCAACTTCTACTTTTTTACCTACCACCAATCCGCAAAACGAGAAATTTTATTACTTCAATAACCCTCACCTACCCATCATTCAATACCACATTCACATTAGTTAAGGGCATGTTGGTCTTTTATTTCTATCCTTAAAAGCTTCTTGGACTAGGGTTTGATTTATTAAGGGACAAAGGAAGTATGTATGTAGTGACAGTAGTGTGAGCGTGAATACTTACAAACAGAAGCACGACTATGATTTCATCGGTAACCGGGATCGGCGTGCCACCATCCTTCTGCAGCCGTAGCAGGACGTCGAGGAAGCACTCTTTCCCCGCCGCAGCCTCGCCGGCGGCGGTGTCGTCGCCGTTGTCCATCAGCTGCTCCTTCCGTTCTTGGATGATCTGTCGTATCACATGCTCCATCCTCTTGCGGCCGGCGAGGCCCCTGCGCGGGGCCACCGCCACCATCCGCGCGAGCTTGGACGACGGGAACAGGTCGGCGACGCTGAGCCACGTGATCTGCTTCTTGGCGACCTCGAGCGCGTCCAGGAACTCGTCGCGGTGGCTGCACCGGCCGCCGACGGAGCTCACCATCACGATGTCGTTGGCGAGCTTGCTGATCCTCTCGTTGAGGTTCACGCCAGCGTCGCCGCCCGCACCCGCGTCGGCGGCCAGCTCACGCACGAGCCGCGCCACCTCGCGCTCGCGGACGCCCTGGAACGACCTCACCCGGGCGGCGGTGAGCAGCTCCTGCATGCAGATCTTGCGGAGGTGGCGCCACCGCTCGCTGTAGGGCGCGAAGGTGACGTCGCGGCCGCCGAAGGAGACCTCCTCGATGGTGGCGGTGAGGTGGCGGTCGGCGAACCTGAGGTCCTGGTGCTTCAGGACCTCCTCCGCCACCGCCGGCGACGACACGACTACCGCGGGGACCTCGCCCATCCACAGCTGCATGATGGGGCCGTGCTTCTCCGACAGCGCGCGCAGCGAGCGGTGGATCTGGGGGCTCTTCATCACGAGGTGGTGGAGGCTGCCGATCAGCGGCAGTGTCCATGGCCCCGGGGGAAGGTTGAGCCTTGGTTTCATGGCAGTTGATACCAGCTTGGAGAGGAGGACGAACAGCGCTGATAGGCCTAGAGCCAGTATCAGCTTGTTGTCCTCCATATTCTTAATTATCGATCGATCGTCGGAGTTAATTAGGTGCCTAATTAAGTTGCTAGTTTGGATGCCCCTTCTATGTGCAAAGGATTACGCGTTATTTATACTTTCGCTAGTACTACGATCGACGTCGATCTGGGACTGGGGGAGCAAAAAAATTTGCTTAATTTATTTGTCAAATTTGTCGACGTCGTCGCTGGTCGGTCCAATCAATCTAGAGGGTTTAGTTATTCTTATCAAGGTTAGAAAATATCCAGACAGAGACAACAAACACTGGTGGAGAAACCAGTCCCAGTTACAACAAAAACCGGGACTAAAGATGATCTTTAGTCCTAGTTAAAAAGGGTAACGGGTGTATTTGATCTTTAGTCCCGGTTGGTAACATATACCAACCGGGACTAAAGTTGATCTTTAGTCCCGGTTCAAATGCTGTCAGGACTTACCGGGACTAAAGATCGTAACTTTAGTCCCGGTTGGTGTTACCAACCGGGACTAACACCAACCGGGACTAAAGATCCCGGTGATCTTTAGTACCGGTTGGTAACACCAACCGGGACTAAAGTCTCACCCCTTTATATATGTCTTCTTCCTCCTCCAGCCCGAGCAAGCTTTAAAATTTCTTCAAAAAAGAGGGGAGGTCATGCCAAAATTTATAGTGAATTTACTTTGGGGATTACATACAAATCGGAGGTGCCTAAAAGGTTAGCAACTTCATCCTCCAATGTTTTTTTTGTCATATTACATTTGGAGCTATGTTTTGCACACTTTTTTGTCTCCAAAATTTTGTTGTAAGTTAATGAGAGAGAAAATTTGTGTGGGAAAAGAAAGAATATATAGAAATTTTGTTTATTTGCTAAATAAGGTTTTATAAAATAGTTGAGTAGGAAAATATAGTGAAAGTTAATCTTAAATAAAAGAAAACAAACTAAATTGAAAATTAAAAGAATTTAAAACTTCAAAAATAATAAATAAGAATTATTTGGTGGAATATTTTATAATTTTTGTATGAATAATGATATGTCATTATTGTATGACTGTTGAAAGAGATTGTGATTATTTTATCATTATTGTATGACTATCATTATTGTACGAATGATTATTTGTGTACGATTTTTTTTTCATTTTATGTAGATGGATCGGCAATGGATGTACACTGACCGGCGGTCCAAAAAGTTTATTGACGGCGTGCATTATTTTTTGAGAGTGGCCGAAGCTAACAAGCAGAAGGGTTTTATTTGTTGTCCATGCAATAAGTGTAAGAATCAGAAGGGGTATTCTGCATCCAAGACTATTCATTTCCACTTGTTTGAGTCGGGTTCATGTCAAGCTATAATTGTTAGACATCCCACGGAGAGCAAGGGGTTGAAATGGAAGAAGATGAAGTGGAAGACGACAATATTCCAGACTTTGCTCAGTACGCTAGATTTGAAGGAAATCAAACGGGCGAGGATGACATAGATGCTGATTATAACGACGTTGCGGATGATCTTGGTCAGATGTTACAGGATGCCAAGGAGGACTGCGAAAGTGAAAAGGGGGCCCATAAATTGGACAAGATGTTAGAGGACCACAGAACGTCGTTGTACCCAGGTTGCGAGCAGGGGCACAAAAAGTTGGATACCACTCTGGAGTTCTTGCAATGGAAGGCAAAAAATGGTGTTAGTGACAAGGCATTTGGCGATTTATTGAAACTCGTCAAGAACATTCTTCAGGAGGGAAACAAATTGCCCGAGACAACGTACGAGGCTAAGAAGATAGTCTGCCCTCTAGGACTGGAAGTTCAGAAGATTCACGCATGTCCGAATGATTGTATCCTATATCACGGTAAGGAGTACGAGAACCTAGAAGCATGCCCTGTTTGTAAAGCACTACGATACAAGATTAGACGAGATGATCCAGGTGAGGTTGACGGGCAACTAACGAAGAAGAGAATTCCTGCTAAGGTGATGTGGTATTTCCCTATAATACCACAGCTAAGGCGTTTGTTCAGGAACAAGGGGAATGCTAGAATGATGCGTTGGCACGCTGAAGAACGTCAACAGGACGGGATGCTGAGACACCCCGCAGATGGTTCGCAGTGGCGAAACATCGACAGAAAATTTAAAGACTTTGGAAAAGACGCACGAAACATACAGTTTGGTTTAAGTATGGATGTCATGAATCCTTTTGGAGAGATGAGCAGCGGCCATAGCACTTGGCCCGTTACGATGTGTATCTACAACCTTCCCCCTTGGCTATGCATGAAGAGGAAGTACATAATGATGCCGATTATTATTCAAGGCCCCAAGCAACCTGGTAATGACATCGATGTGTTCCTAAGACCACTGGTCGAAGATTTTAAACTGTTGTGGAAGAAGGAAGGTGTCCCCGTGTGGGACGAGGACAAACAGGAGGAGTTTAACCTACGAGCGCTGCTGTTCGTAACCATCAACGATTGGCCTGCACTTAGCAACCTATCTGGGCAGTCCAACAAGGGGTACAAGGCTTGCACTCACTGTATGGATGAAACAGAAAGTACGTAACTTAAGCACTGTAGGAAGGTTGTGTACATGGGTCATCGTCGATTCCTTGCAGCAAACCACTCGGTACGGAAGAAAGGCAAGCACTTTGAACATACGCCGGACCACCGTACGAAGCCTAAACATCGCAGCGGGAAAACAGTGTTTACTATGGTTAAAGATCTTAAAGTAGTGTTTGGAAAGGGGCCTGGCAGCCAGCCTATAGAGAGCGAAGATGGTCACGCGGCGATGTGGAAAAAAAACTCCATATTTTGGGAGTTACCCTATTGGGAATTCTTGGACGTCCGCCACGCAATCGACGTGATGCACCTCACTAAGAACCTTTGCGTAAACCTTCATGGCTTCCTAGGTGTATATGGAAAGTCGAAAGATACACTGAAAACACGTAATGATCTGAAGCATATGGAACAACGCGGCGACCTTCACCCGGAACCACAGGAGAAAGGCAGCCATTACTTGAGTCCAGCCAGCTACACTCTTAGCAAGGCAGAGAAGAAAAAGTATGTTTCAATGCTTGGAGAGCATCAAGGTACCGTCTGGATACTCCATGAATATAAAGCGAATAATAAGCACGAAGGAGAAGAAGTTCACAAACCTAAAGTCTCATGACTGTCACGTGTTGATGACACAGCTGCTACCAGTTATAATAAGGGGTATCCTCGCAGACAATGTCCGGGCAACAATAACAAAGCTATGTTCTTTCATGAACGCAATTTCGCAGAAGGTCATCGATCCGGATAGGTTAGAAGCCCTTCAGAATGAAGTGGTGCAATGTCTTATCAGCTTTGAGTTGATATTTCCACATTCATTTTTCAATATAATGACGCATCTGCTTTGTCACCTAGTGAAAGAGATCGGTATTCTCGGGCCTGTTTTCCTATAGAACATGTTTCCTTTCGAGAGGTACATGGGCGTTCTGAAGAAGTATGTTGATAACCGTGCTCGTCCAGAGGCAAGCATCGCCAAGGGGTATGGAATAGAGGAGGTCATTGAATTCTGCGTTGAATTTATTGAAGACCTTCGCCCAATCAGGGTACCTGAATCACGCCATGAAGGGAGACTACGGGGAAAGGGGACTCTCGGAAGGAAAGCAATAATGACGGTAGACAACAATTTATTCCGTAAAACCCATTTCACGGTTTTACAACAATCTTCATTGGTGGCTCCTTACATCGAGGAGCACTTGGCTATAGTTCGCGCCAGAAACATCGGTAAGTCCGATGCATGGATTACACGGCATCACATTGATACTTTCCCCGCATGGCTGCGACAACATCTCATGGGTAACGAGACGATTAACCAGCAACTGGCCTTCCTGACGAGGGGTCCATCTGGCTCGATCGCGACATTCTAGAGATATGAGATCAATGGGTACACATTCTACACAAGACATGAAGAGCACGAACCAGAACAGTGCTGTTCGTATCGATGCCATGGGACACGATGGTACAACTGGCACATATTACGGTGCCATCGAGGAGATATGGGAACTTGACTATGGACCTCTCAAGGTCCCTCTGTTCCGGTGCCAATGGGTTAGGTTGACTGGTGGAGGCGTAACGATTGATGACAGTGGGATGACAACGGTTGACCTTAATAAGGTTGGATACTCGGACGAACCTTTTGTCCTTGCCAATGATGTAACGCAAGTTTTTTACGTGAAGGACATGTCTAGCAAAGGAAAGAACGGCAAAGGGCCTGACGAGCCGAAGCGCCACGTGGTTCTCCCAGGCAAAAGAAAAATCGTCGGAGTAGAGGACAAGACTGACGAGGATTACGATCAGTTTGATGGACAACCCCCTTTCACGGTGACGGTTGACCCTAGCATCCTCCTATCAAACGAAGACACCCCTTACTCACGTAGCGATCACAAGAAAGGAACAATAGTGAGGAGAAAGTGCGTGCGGACAACCGTCACCGCCGATCTATTGCCGTAATTGTTGTAAACTATTTTGGATGTATTGAATATGCTAGTTATATATGATTAATTACAATTTTTAACAATTTAATATCCTGCATATAGTAATTATATACGATTATTAGAATTTTTAAAAGTTTTAAATCATGCATGTGGGATTTACATATGTTAGTTATAATTTTTAACAATTTAATATCATGCATATGCTAATTATATATGATTATTAGAATTTTTAAAAGTTTTAAATCATGCATGTGGGATTTACATATGTTAATTAGAATTTTTAATGCATTATTTACTATTTTAGAAACATATATACAACGAAATTCAATATTCAATGCTATTAACTTTAGTCCCGGTTCTTAACCCTGACCGGGTTTAAAAAAGATTTTGGAAATAGCGGGAAAATATCTTTATTCCCGGTTGATGAGAAGAACCGGGAGTAAAGATATCTTTTCTCCCGGTTCCTAACAACAACCGGGATTAAAGATAAGATCACTATCTTTAGTCTCGGATTCGTAGTCCCGGTTGGACAACCGGAACTAAAGGGGGTTATGAACCGGGACTACAAACGATTTCTCCACCAGTGAAACTAATGGTCGCTCTGATGACCCTTTTGTGGTGCCTGTTGCACACTGGTAGTTTTTAATTCAATTGATAACTTGGAGATTGGCAAGTTTCGACGTGGTACGGAAGTAAATTCTGAGTGAAATTTCTAATGATTTTTTAGAATTTAAATTTGAAATAGTAAAATTTAAAATGTGCGCCCTTAAAGGTTTTCAATCGAGGAGCACTTTAATTTTTTTATAAGAATTAAAACCATATGAGATTTTCTACCACAGCTAATTTAATTAGGAGCTAGGTAGGTAACAAATCATGGATGATCTAAGCTAGATTGATTTAGAACTGATAATACTCGGTACACAAATAATCCCATGCACAGGCACCTAGCTCCCCTCCGTCTGCAAGCATTGGGTAGGTGGAAATTAAAGGCGCGCAACTACGTATTTTCGAATTGTACAGTCGCCACCACACGCCGTATTCGTGCGCTCCCCGTACAAACCAACACCGTCGCCAACTCCACCGCACGAATTAGTCTTCCTACCATTTAGTTCCGGTTTATAAACCCCTTTTATTTTCGGATTGTAAATCAAGACGTCTAATCCGGTTCATCTTTAGTTTTTGTTAAAATAACCGGGAGTAAAAATAAATCTTTAGTCTTGACCACCAACCGGGATTAAAGATGGTAGTGCCACGGCATCTTTATCTCGGTTGGTTAGTTTTTTTTATTTTTTATTTTTGCTACTTGCATTTATTTTCATCCACAAATCCCCACAAATCATGCACAACAAATCATCCACAATTCACATACCCATCCACAAAATCATCTACAATCCACAAGTCATTCACAAATCTAAAATAAACTACAAGAAAATTTACAAATCATTCCAAACATCTTAAAACAATTGACAAAATCCTGCTGGCCACGTGCCGCCTTCTGGTCACCACCGCCCGCCCTCCCTTCCTACCGGATCTAGCGGCAGGAGGCCGCCCGGCCGCCGCCCATCCCGCAGCTGCTACCGTGCGCGGGGCCCGGCCGCCGCTTGCAACCTTGTGTGCCGCCACCGCCGTGGCTTCCACCGGGCCGCCACTCGCCGTCGCTGTCTTCGGAGGAGGGGGAGGGGGAGGGGGAGGAGATGGGGATGAGGTGGAGAAGGAGGGGAGGATGAGAGAGGGTGGAGGAGAGAGGAGGGGAAAAGGACGAGGGCGTGGGATTCGGCTGGATTTTCGGCATTTTTTTAGTTTGGGTCCCGGTTGGTATAAACAACCGGGATTAAAGATGGATATTTAGTCCCTGTTGGTAACAGACTAAAGATAGTGGGGGTCTGACATGTTTTGAACCGGGATTAAAAATAATATTTAGTTCCGGTTGGTAAGATTAAAAAAGTACCATGGGTTTTTAAACCGGGACTAAAGATATTTTTAATCCCAGTTCTTACTCAAACCAGAGCTAATATGATTTTTTTGTGATCCAGCAAAATTCATTTTTCCAGTAGTACATGCACTCATACTTTGTTCCCTCCACCTCTCATCTCTACAACCGAACAAGGGACATGGAGTAAAAATAAAACTCCTATCCCCAATCCCTCTACCAACTCTCTTTCAAACTCCGAATATCCTTCCCTTCTCTTGTCAAACAAGTCGTTGGGGATTAGGACCTAGGGTTGGTTGCCCTCCTCGTGCTGGTGGTCGTGATATGGGTGCTTCAAGGTGGGAAGAGGCGAATAGGTCGACGCAGCAGGCCTGCAGCGTGCCAAAAAGGGGAACAGTGCCACTTTTTTACTGCCACCTGCTGCTTCGGGCGGTTTTGCCACCGGTGCACCAGTCCACTACCACTACTTTTATACATTTTATAAATTGACCTTTGATATTTTCTGATATTAGACAATAATCTAATATTCGTTTGAATCAAGTGAATAACATATATTCAAATAAGTATAGACATTTCACTCATAGTAAACCATAGGCAATTTGTTAGTAGTTCAAAAGATATATTCTGAAACCGTTAAAAAAATATCACTACTAGAGAAATCCTCATCTCTCCCGGTTTGCAACCCCTGTAGTCCCGGTTACAAACCAAGAGAGAGAATCCGGGACTAAAAATAGCGATCTTTAGTCCGGGTTTAAATACACGGGAGTAGAGATGCATTTTTAGTCCTAATTGGTAACACCAACCGGGACTAAAGATAGTAATCTTTAATGCCGGTTGGTAATACCAACCGGGAGTAGAGATTTTTTTCTTTTTTTATTTGCTTGTGGATCATTGCTTTTTGCTATTTGCACTTGGTTTTTCAGCAAACTCATCCACACATCATCTCCCAACATCCCAAATCATTCACAAGAATAAAATCATCATCCACAACAACATATATACTAAAAAAATCATCCACAAATTAAGAGAGGAAAAAAGGAAAAAAAAGAAAAACATCCGTCGCGCTGCCTCCCCTCCCACTGGATCCGGCGGAGGGGAGGCCGCCGCCACTGCCCGCCACCTCCTCAGACGCCCGCCCACCTGCCGCCCCGCCGCCACCAACCGCCCATCTGATCGCTCCCGCTCGCCGCCGGCATGCTCCCGCTCGGGTGTGTTGTGTGAAAGGGGAAAGAGAGAGCGCGCTATCTAAAGCAGAGAGAGGGAGGCACTATCTAAGGAGATAGAGAAAATATAGATACTGGAGGAGAGGATAAGTCCTAGGGATTATATAGGACGTTTTAGTCCCGGTTGGTAACATCAACCGGGCTATAGTTAGGATCTCAGGACTAAAGATCCCAGGTGCCCTGCCAATGTTTGACACAAAGGGAACCGAGACTAAAGATCATATATATATATATATATATATATATATATATATATATATATATATATATATATATATATATATATATATATATATATATTCCCATCGCACTTATAAACCGGGACTAAAAATGGTTTCAAGTCTTGGTTTTTGGTTGAACTGGGACTATCGTGGTTTTTGCCCAACCTGTAAAAGATGGTTTCTCCAGTGCTGTATAATGGCATATATCCAATTAACTAAAAACATTGGTATCTAATAGGTCTTGTTAATTTCTTGACCAGCCATGGTTTGATTCAAACTTTCATTATTTTTCTTGATGAAATTAAAACTTCCATTATTTGTTTTTTAACTGATCAACCACAATTAAAATTAAAATTTTAAAACATAGTATAAAGTTATCTTTTTTTCTTTGTTTTTTTAAATCTTTGACTATTTTGCAACCTTAGCTTTTAAATTTTACCTATAACAAAATATAGGTCTTTTTTTAAATTTTTTTTCTACGTCTCATCAGAAATAGCTGAGCCGACCAGAGACTGGCCTATCTAGACACATGCTCGAGACCCAGAAGATACTCCCGAGAGTGACACAACTACTTTTCCTGGTCGCTAGCTGCTGCACGCAGGAGAAAATTAAGATACAAACGCGCGCCATCAATATTGAAATCGGCATTTGACCCGGATTACATGTGCCCCGGACTGATCGATCTACCATCAGGTAACTACAATCCTAGTGAACTTCTTGGATTCAATTGGATGATACGTGGATGCGGACACGGACCGCAACGTTAATTTCTCGTTAAAAGTCGGAACGTCCGCGTCCGCTAGCTCCGTGAGGATATTTGATAACAGACGATCGACAGCCTCGTTATTTTCTTCAATGTTTTCTACGTAAAGACTTTGAAAAACGTATAGTACTATTCCATACGATGTACACCAATGGCTGTGTTTGAATCCAAACTTCCAACTTTTTCCATCACATCAATCTGTCATACACACACAACTTTTCAGTCACATTGTACCAATTTCAACCCAAACTTCCAACTTTAAAAGGAACTAAACACAACCAATATCAATTAGCTAGCACAAGTGTCAGGATGTCGACGTAGCGCCCTGAAACAAGTGAGAAAAATAGGGGTGAGAAATCCCAAGCTTTATGGAGAACGCACCGCCTCCTGTAAACTATTGGATCATCCAACCTCTATTTCATGTCATAATAGTATTCTCACTGCCATACATGCATAGGACTAGCAGCACTTTTTCCACCCATGCACATTTATCTATTTATCTTTAAACGACTTTTACTCACAACAGTACATGTGTATAGTACCAGTGGCACTTTACTCACCCATACACATTTATCTCTTTATCTTAATTTAAAATATTTTTTCTCGTAAATTACTCCTCCAATCAATTATTTAATTACATCATTAAATTCGCTGTAATTAAATCTTTACAGCAAGACCACACATAGTTATATTCCGATGAAAAATATATTTAGCTTTTCGGATTCTCCCAAATGTTATACCTGGCTTTATTTAAATTTAAATGTTTCAACAAGTATATGCATGATGTTTAACTAGTTAATTTAAAAATCTTGCACGTAGAATCCTTAAAATGTTTCAGTAAATATTTTATAATGTTTCATGAGCTACGACTTAATATTTTATACATGATATAAAATGTTATAATATCAAGTATTACAAACATATTGTATCCTTTCATATGTTTATTTAATGTCTCACACTCGTTTGGATTCATTGTTTCATATAAGTAGTTGTTAGTGTTGCTGTCATTATATTTTGAAAGTTTCACTTCTCTGAAACATTTTATAGAACTAACTAAAACATTTGACCAAGAAGTGAAATAATTTTCTATAATTAGTGAAACAACGTTCGATTTCTCTTGTCAAAATATATCGTGTGAAATCTTGTTGGAAAATTTTAATTACAAGGAGTATAATGGTATAATCTCAATTTAGAAGAAAAATTCATTTAAAATTTTATTTAACGTATAGTCATGCATGCATCACCATGCAAGCTATGTCGGATGTCAGGGTTTCTAGTGTGGCACACTACTAGAAAAAGCATTTTCACCGACGTTGGGTATATATTTTCGCAGGCAGATATGACCATTAGAGCCAAATAGCCGCCTATAAAAATACAAATCGGGGTGAAGTTCGCTGTCCTATTTTCATAGGCGGACCACACAAGGTGCGTCTACGAAAATTAGCGTGGTATATATATGTGGCACATGGTCTGATATTTTTTCTAAGTGTTATTTCCTCTCCCTTCACCTCTCCTCTCCCCTCACTCTCCTCTCCTCTCCCCTCCCCTCCCCTCCCCTTCACCTCCCCGCCGGTGGCGAAGGGCGGATGGTTGCCGGGCGTGGCGGGGCAGCCGCCACGCTCGGCGGCGGCTCCCCTCCCTCCCCCCTCCAGATCTGGCTGGAGAGGGGAGGGGGGAGGCCGGTGGCTGGCTGCGAATGGCGGACGGTGGCCGGGCGCTACGGGGCGGCCGGCGGCGGTTCCCCTCCCTCCCTCCCCTCCAAATCTGGCCGGAGGGGGGAGGGGGGAGGCCGGCGGCCGGCGGCGAAGCGCGGACCGGAGGCCGGCAGGGGCGGTGGCGGCGGCTCCCCTCCCCCCCTCCCTCCCAGATTTGGCCGGAGGAGGGAGGGGGGAGGCCGGCGGGGGCGGCGGCAGCAACAACGGAGTGGTGCGGCGCGGCTGCTCCCCTCTCCCCTCCCTCCCAGATCTAGCCGGAGGAGGGAGGGGGAGGCCGGCGGGGGCGGCGGCGGCGTGGACGGCGCAGGGCAGCGGCGACGTGGACAGCGACGACGACGGCGAGGCGCCCGTAATTTTTTTTTTTTGCTCGTTCAATGGATTTTCGCATGCGAGCCATTGCCCCGACTACGAAAATCATTGATTTTCATATTCGTTGGCTGCAGACGGTCCTCCTCTCCGCCTGAAAACATCACTTTTGGCCGTCTGCGAAAATACTTTTTCTAGTAGTGGCATATATTCAAATCTCCATGCGTTAGGAGCTACGCCCAATGCGTAGTCTCCTCAAAGCTTCAATTTCTACGTGCTGTTTCCTCTCAGTTTGCCACATTTTTCCTCGGTTTATCATTATTATGTGTAAATTCCGAATTCCACGCTAGATGCTAGTGCAATTTTCATGGTTTATACTACTGTAAGCTTATCTAGAAGAATTTAAATTAACTAACAAGTAAAGAGTACGTCTAGAGGCAGAGACATATGGTTTAGATGAAATTAGGGATAAGAAAATCCCGAATTCCATAGGACGAGGTGAGCTAGCCCATCACAGAGTAGGACTAATAGGATTTTTAAATTTTTAAATTTATTTACTGAAATATTTAAATATAGCTTTTTCCTCAAAATTTTACAAATCTACACCCCTTTCAAAGGGTGTTTTTTTAAGGCGTGAAATGGGGTTGGCCATTATTAGAGGACGACATGGGGGTTAGCTGCAAAATGGCTATTAGTGGCGCCTAATCGCTTTCGGTCCTTTTCAAAATGACCGGCCGCGGGCGAAAAAGCACCCTTTGAAAGCTCTCCCATAGAGTGTTTTAGGGGTGTAGATTTGTAAAACTTTTTAAAAAATATATTTAAATATTTTGATGAATAAAATTAAAAATTTTGAAAAAAAAATCCTAAGATTGATTGGTGAGGGCTGCGCGTAGTGTAGTTGACTTGTCCGCTAGTGAATGAACGGCCGCATGGGCGAAGCCCAAGTGCACAAGCACCCATGTCGATTTTCCTTTTCGCTAATCCAGTCCATTTTATTCATATGTGCAACGCTTACGTCCAATTCCGTCCACCTCTTGAGCTCCACATGGCCCAAAAGGAAGAAAGACGCACAGCACAACACAACGGCTGGTCAAGAAATTAACAAGACCCACAGGTCGTTTTTTCACGCTACTTTTCTTGCTACAACCTGCATCCATTATACTACCTCCATTCCAATATAAGTAAGTTTTGGAATTCCATGTATAACATTTGACCATCCATCTAATTTAAAAAATTATAAAAAAATTAAAAAGTAGTCACAGTACTATTTATATTTTATCATCTAATAACGACAAAAATACTCATCATAATTATTTTTAAATAAGACGGACGGTTAAACGTTAGATACAGAAACCCAGAACTGCACTTGTATTGGGACGGAGGTAGTACAGAATTGTTGATGTCAAAATTTATCCGAAAACAGAGCAAAGTAATGATTTGAAGGTTGGGAGTGTCCAGATTTATCGAATGGCGGTGTTCCGAGTTTCGGGCAAGACAAAGATGACGCCATCACCAATATAGAGAAAAGGATTTCAGTGTACCCGACCTCTACATCCAACCGGATATATGCAGCATTTTCAAATTAGGAACTAAGCCTATCAAACATGCAACTTACCCCTCAAATAACGAATCTGAAATTTGCTTTTATAGAGATTTGAACTCAAGACTTTAGGGTGTTACTTGGGCCACTGCAACCACTATACTACAAGTACATATGACTTCTAATATCAATTAAATACTAATATATCCAATGGAGAGGCTTTTAGTTTACGTGAGCTTAAAATTACATTTGTCAGTAAACGATAGCAAAATAAAAAGTTACATCTAACATGACAATAAATTAAAATCCAACAGATTTAGAAGCAAAATAAAAGTTTGGATGTGTTTTTTAATGTGGGTTGGAAACTAATCCCCGTTCACAGAAAACGAAAAGGTAGATTAGCACTAATTAATTAAGTATTTCAGGTTATAAGATGTTTTGAGTTTAGTCAAAGTCAAACTATTTTAAGTTTAACCAAGTTTATAAAAAAATAGTAACATTTTTAACTCAAGACAAATTTATTATAAAAATATATTCAATTATTGATTTGATGATACTAATTTAATATTATAAATATTACTGTATTTATCTATAAACTTAATCAGACTTGAAACAGTTTGACTTTAACTAAAGTCAAAACGTCTTATAACCTGAAACGGAGTAGCTAAATAAACTTAAAAAGAATAATAATTTATTATAAAAAATCTTTTTTAGATGAATATACAGTTTTACAATTTGAAAGCACAAAGGAACCTCAGGAAACGCCCATGACCTCTGCAGGAAACAATTTGTCTGGGCTGGCCCAACACTAACTAGCCAACCAGGTTTCCAGGCCCGGCGCATTATGCACGACAGCTGTGGCCCAGCACAACTTTTAAGTCATAAAAATGATTAGTTGCCAGAGATTTGAACGGACGACTGCCTCTACTCGCAGGGTGCAATGGTGCACACACCATCGAGTAGGCTAAATATAAGACACCTATTATTTTCAGGATAATTACTTATTTGATCCTGTTTTAAACTTTAACTACTAATTTGACTCTATTTTTTAGAGTTTGCTTATTTGACCATTCTTTTAAAAAACGAACCTCCTGATTGACCCTATTTCCACTCATTCGTTAAGGTTTGATTTTAAAACAGAAAGAAATATGATTATTATTCATAATACCCAAAGTACCCTCAGACCCTATCCATCTAAACCTATCCATCCGATCCCCATCTCTGTCTCTCTCGGGCTTCAGGCGGCGGCCTCGGGCGGTGCGGCAGCGACGGCGGCGTCTAGAAGCTGACCCCCGCCGGCGCCCGCTCGTGAACGTAGAGGGCGGCGGCGGTGGGATCCGCACCGGCGCCCGGCCGTGAAGGTAAGGAGCGGCGGCGGCGGGAAGCGAAGGAAGGGAGCAGTGGCGGCAGTAGCGGCGGCGTGAAGGGAAGGAGCGGCGGCGGCGGGAAGCGGAGAAAGGGAGCGGCAGCAGCGTTGGACGAAACGACGGCGGCGACTGTGGGTGCTTTGAGGGGCGGCGGCGGCGTGAAGCCGACCCCGCCGGCGCCCGGCCATGAAGGGAGGGAGCGACGGCGGTGGGAAGCGGAGGAAGGGAGCGGCGGCGGCAGCGGATCCCCAGCGGCTGCGCGCGATGGAGCTTCGCGCGCAGTCAGGGGTAGCGATGGTGGCTACCACCCATGTGTCCTTGGATTCGAGCTTGGCCTCCGCCGGCGCCGCGTCGTACGTCTTCGGGCTCGACCTCGCCGTTCATCTGCACGCTCCCCGTCCTAAAGGCGTCTTCTTCTTCATCCTCCAAAAGACAGAGATGCCATGCCCAGCTTGAGCTTTTGGAACTATGCCATTGCAACTTCAGCTATTTGGAAATATGCCATTACAATTAGCGAAACCGGCTGGGTGCCATCGCAATTTCTTCCAAATTGGAACCGTGCCATTATGTACGTCTGAATCGCCATCCATGCCGTTTGTCCTCGTATGTATTTCCGTATGGACGCTTGTGCCCCTGGCCGAGACGATACAAGCCAGCCATCCCGGTCCGGCTCAACCATCTCTGTTCCCCATTCCCCATTCCCCATTGTCTGCAAACCCTAGCTCGCCGACGGCGATCGGTGCAGCGCCGGCGACAACGACGGGGGCTAGGGATACGGCGCCGGCGACGACGACGGGGGCTAGGGATACGGTGGCAGCTGTACCGATAGCTTCTCCCGGCGCAGACGGATCAACGCGGCAACGAGGTTGGAGGCGCCGATGGAGGCGAGCTATACCAGTGGCGGTGGTCGCTCTGCAATTTCGAGAAGGTGCAGAGTCCCATCGGTGGCTCCTTCAATCCCAGAGCTGAAATGTTCTTGTGGGCATGCCGCTGCGGTGCAGACATCGAACACACCAAGGAATCCAAGGCGGCGGTGGCTGCAGTGTCCTGGGGAGGTGAGAATCCAGTCCTACTTGTGCATATTTGTGTGTGATTTTCTTTCTGAATCCAATCTGGTTTCCTTCTTGTAGAATTGTAGATGTGCCTTGTGGATTTGGGAAGATCTCCTCAACGAATACGTTGAGGAGATGGTCGCTTACTGTCATGCCGGCGAGTACGACTATCTTAGAGAGACATGCGACAGTTTGAAAGGAGAGAACATCAACTGAAAATCTACATGTAAATACGATGAAATACCCAATGCACTTCTACTTCAGCTATCCAAGGAGTATATTCGAGTTCAAGTTACTCACGGTATCGACGAAATAGGAGGAATCGAGCCTCCCAGATCCATCCCCTCCATCGGCAATTTCGCTGCGCACGATGATGTCGCAGGGGAGCTTGCGATCTTCAGGGGAACTTCTACATCGTGGGTCGTCGTCGCCGGCGCCGTATCCCTAGCCCCCGTCGTTGTCGCCGGCGCTGCACCGATCGCCGTCGGCGAGCTAGGGTTTGCAGACAATGGGGAATGGGGAATGGGGAACAGAGATGGTTGAGCCGGACCGGGATGGCTGGCTTGTATCGTCTCGGCCAGGGGCGCAAGCGTCCATACGGAAATACATACGAGGACAAACGGCATGGATGGCGATTCAGACGTACATAATGGCACGGTTCCAATTTGGAAGAAATTGCGATGGCATCCAGCCGGTTTCGCTAATTGTAATGGCATATTTTCAAATAGCTGAAGTTGCAATGGCATGGTTCCAATTAACCCTATTTTTTTTTCTTCTATCTATGTGCTTCGATTGATTGATATTATCGGACACATGTGGTTCAAACTAGATTCCAAGGTGTGGTTGTTTATTTTTTTAAAATTCTATCAAATTTAAGTCGAGTTTGTCAAAATAATTCAAATTTGTCAAATTTATGCCAAATCTGTCATAACTGTGTCAAAATTTGTTTAATTTATTTTGTCAAAATTCTGTCAAATTTAAGTCAAATTTGATAAATTGATTCAAACTTGTCTTCAATATAAAACTTATGCAAAACTTATTACAAATATGTCAAAGTATTTGAATATATACACGGTATGACATAATAGGTTCAAACAAGCAAGATATAATCGGGTCAACTAAGTAAGGGTAAAATGGACTATTTACCCCTAAGTTAACACCGTGAAATCACTTAATTGGAATAGGGTCAGAGAGGAGCTTCGTTTTTTTTTTTTGAAAAAGAGGGTCAAATAAGCAAACTCCAAAAAGTATGGTGATAGTTAGAGTTCAAAACAGGGTCAAATAAGCAATTGCCGCATTATTTTTTCATGTCTCATAATATAAGCGTGCATGCTTGCATATATTAACTATCACCTATTGGTTCTTTCAATTGGTTTATTTAAATTTTCTACCATCAAATCCCCAATCATATTGCTTACATGTACCGATGTTATCCAATCAAAAAGATGATTGATTTTTTTCTTGATCTTTTTATGTTAGGAGTGATTGAGTCTTATATTTTGAGATGATGGGGAGTTGTACTACTTGAGTAGCACGTAGGGCTGCAGCATATGTAGAAAACCAGACTCATATGTGAATTGTGGAATGAATGAAATGTAAGAATCATCCATCACATCGCGCGACACCCCTGGTATTGTTTTTTTTTTATTTTGAGTAGAATTCCAACCCAGCCTTTGCTTAAGAAGTTATAGCCAAGTATTACACCAATTCACTCAAAGGGAGCGCAGTTCAAAGAAAACTTATAAAAAACACTCCCAAACATGAAGCAAACACAAACTAATCAACACCAACGTAAGAGATAAAGAGTATACAGTTATTGGATCCTATTTATCTCAACCCTATTATTGTACTGTACAAAAAATGAAAGAAGAAGAAGCAGGCTGAGCGAAAGGCTGAAAGCCAGAGCAGCTAACGCACAAGAGGTTATTGTTTTGGTTTTTTTTTGGATAGAATAGCTTTCGCCGGCATGGCTTGCTTATTACAAGCCCTGCACATAGTTTGACCGTTGTAAAACTTATTCTATAATAAAACATACAAAGCGAAGCTTTTGAATCGTTTAGAAACAAAATGAACAATCCTGTCAAGACTGCCGCTTGGACGTATATTGCTTTTACCATGATCTCTATTGGTATTATTCTAATACGTAATAGCACAAATGTTTTGGTCTAATAATTTATAATTGGTATACTGATATTTTCTCTCCCAATATGCAATTGTTATTTATCTTTTTAGATTTTTCTTTTTGCATGAAATAGAATCGGATCAACACTTGGCACTTGACAAGACTTTCTTATAGTCTCATAGACCTAGCGGAAGACACGCTGCATCTGTCACTGCCTCCGACCGATAATGCTCCGTCCCCACTGGTGGCACTCCTTGGCCACACTGCTCCCTTCCTTCCCTTCTACTCTTCTAGCTATGCACGACCCATCTTCGCCGCACTGGGACCATCAACTTAATATTCTAAAAAGCAACTAATTAGTAGTCAGCTTCCAAGAATATGAAGAAGTTGAATTTCCCAACTTTTAATTTTTAGTTTATTTTATGAATTCTAGAGTTACATATTCTGACAATTTGGATTAAAATCTGAACTGTTTTGGAAAGCTAGAGCTACTGGGAGAAGCTGTAATTGCTAGAAGCTCTTTCAAACATGACGTTAGCCTTATAGCATTATCGTCTGTCTATCCCTGTACGCCATAGATGAAAAAACGAACTGGTGGGTGACCCGGTCAACCTTTCGGTTTACCGGTCAGACGGTCTGACCGGTGAACCGGAGATCTAACCGCGGTTCACTAATGATAGAAAAGATTTATATTCCCACATCAACTCTAATAAACCAATGTCTAGATGGCTAACGGAATTTGCTTCAACCCATCCACTAGAGGTCTACTCCCCACCATACCTCTTTTCTTGATGATTTTTACATTACACAAAAATCAAGTTGTTGTGAGCCTTCGAGTTAACTGGGCTTCTTCCAGCCCATCTAAAGCAGTCCATTGGGTCAACCGTCGGGCTGATCCGGTTTTTTCCACTACGTTGGTTCTTTCTTTCGGGTTCAACCGTCGGACCGGTTTCATTTTTCCCCTATGCTGTACGCTTAGCATTTGCTGGCGGCACGGCTTGCCAAGCAGAGTTAGGAAAGAGACCCACCTCTGCGGATGACCCAACAAATTTGTTCCTTGTCTTACGAGCAACGGGAATTAATTAAGGAGATGCTTTGCTTCTAAATATTATGGTTGTGTTTGCTTTACGAGGATTAAGTTGTGATTTTCGTAAGTCCCAATTTTCGATTTGCAACGTCTATAATAACTAGAAAAAATACCTGTACGTTGCAACAGGTAAAGTCTATTTTAATCTTATTATTATATAGTTTAGTTAAGATGAAATTTATTGTGGCAGTTCACTTGGATATATATATTTTTAGAAAATTATGAGCTGTAGTTTGGAGTTCGATCGTCTCAAGTTAGCATGCGAGTTTTTTTAAACAGATTTCTTATGTGATTTCTTCTGTATTACCAAAAGTGAATGATCTTAAAAACCGACTCAAATACGGATATATATTTCTAAAAGCAAACAAACTTAAAAACCGACTCATACAGATGATATACCAAAATACTGGCAAAAACATCTTTAATTTTTATAATAGTAGAGATAGAGATTGATGGTTGTAGTTTCTTGAAAGTAAAGGCCAAAATAAATTTTATTATCTTAAAAATTCCGTATGCAATACATGATTAATGGTAAAATTCTGTTCAAGATTTCATATTACTAGAAATACGGAGCCGACGGAAATGCTACCCACAACCGCACCTTGGCGCCGTCGCCGGAAACAAGGCGATTGAGCTCCAGCCCACCTACGAACAGGCGAAGCACCTATTTCTATGAACAATTATATCCGTGTTTCTATTACCATTGATGTTATAAATATATTTTGTCTATTTAATAGAAAATAGACCATACCATACCATCATACTAAAACGACTATCCAAATTTAAATATTTTTATCTAGGATAATAGACTGTTTAAATTCAATTGCAGTATGAAGTAATTGGATCTTACCTACCAAATGTTTGAGGATCACGAGACATATGGTACTGCTAGTATCTTATAGCCTTATCGCTCGATCCTTGGTAGGCTTAGATTTTTGGTGTACTGTTTGAAAGATTACTAACTGGCGTGCGTGAGCCAGCAATAAGTTTCGCTATGACCGGTTAGTAAAAGATCCTACGAAAAGGACAGGAAAGAATAACTATAGTAGAATAAATGGACAAACACATGAGATGAAAGAGACATGATATATATCTTCGGTGAATGTTCCTTGGTGTGGGGAGGAAGAGTAGGCAAACATCAGAGACACCACATGGTAGAGTTAATTGACCTGTATCATAAGATCGTCTTTCCACGACTTATATATATATTAACGGCACAAACGAACAATCAAAGCAGACGGTGTTCTTTTAGCCGCTGATAGGCATGGCGCTTTGCTCCATGCTTTTGCCATCGATCATCGATGGGCGATTGGGCAAATTGTTAATTCTGTTAATTGATTTGCAAATTGCGTCCTTCATTTTCCTATTGACCATTAATTAAATTAACAAGGAGCTAGCGACATCTAATTAATTAAGTGACATATATATACCGGACGTCGTATAGTACATGTCACATGTTCTCAACTTTCTGCACGCGTGATTGATCCTGTGCTTCTGCGTTAATTTAATTTGCTTGTCTTTTTTCATCGACAGCCGCTTGAAAGAGGCTCCACGAGTGTCTAGAAGGCCCGAAATGGTACGGGCAGTCGTGACAGCCGATCGAAGAACACAACGCAGCACATGTTGCGACTCGAGCGCCGGCCGGCGGTCACCCCGAAATTAATGCATTGTAGGACCTCGGTTCATTTCTTTCGTGAAATGCATGCTGATTCTATAAAGTCGATTAAACTTGAAAGGATTTTACAAATACTCGTCTTAGGGTATAAGTGTATGATTGTATATAAGTTTACCCCCTATAATTAAATGTATGCATGCATATTTTTTATAAGAGTCCCACTCCGGTGCTCTCGATCAAGTGGTAGTAGAAAGTAATATGAACCATTAGTCTTATTTGATCGAAGGATTCAGATTTATTTCTACTACCATCTCAGTTAACGGTAGTATGAATCGTGAAGGGATATTATTTGTCTAGAAAAAAATATTTGCGGAGAAGTATACTTATCATTTGCACTCACTAACCTTAGTAGCCCACGCACTGCCGCCGCTGCCTGGAACGGATCGGAGGTCGCTATATCGATGCTCATGCGTTCAAAATCGGCGCAGATGGTGGGTTACCGGGGATGGTTGGAGGAGAAGAAAGGGGCACGCTGGAGTGTGTCGTCGCCGGCGGGATCAACACGTGCCGTCGGGCGGAGGACTTGCCACTCGCCGCCGCCATAACTTGCGTTCCAATTTAATTTCTCGATGGAATCGATATGGACGATGCGCCGAGCTAGCCACAGGCCTGATGGCATCGACCTGCCGACCCATGAGGTGAAAAAAGGAAAATGGCTAAGTTACCCTTATTATTATATTAATAAATTACTAATTTATTCTTAATAATGAATGGTACAGATCTTTTCTACTTATAGTATAATAGAGAGCACCGGAGTTTTTGTTTTACAAAACATGTACAGCACATACGTTAATAAAAATATATACATTATACTTTATAAATATCAAAATATGTAGGCCCAATCTTTAAATGTGTATTTTAATTATAGAAATGACACATACGCAACTACATTAATATAAAAAATTAAGAAACTTTGCCATGTTGAAATTTTCCGAGGGCAGTAGCCGCGGAAGCTTTCGAGCGGCGCTAGATCGCTCGCTTTGATATCATATTGAATAGTATAGGTAGAGATAAATGCTGTGAATATTGATACATATTGTATTAAGCCTCGGGGGTTGGTATATACATCGGATAGAGATAAGGAAAGCTAGGATACAAATCAATCATATTCTAATACATTCCTAACTACCATATACTCTACTACTCTATCCTAATAAATTTTTAACTACCATATACTCTAATACGCTAATAGAGTGTAGTATACTCTAGTACTCTAATAGAGTGTAGTATAAACAATAACAACTACTACGTACTTTGTACGCGAGATAGTAAGCAGTCTGCGCATGAGAGACAGGTAGGCTTGAATTCTATATGTTCATGTGCGTATTTTGTGCAAAAAATCTTGTGATTTGTAAGTTGTTAAAAAACGTATAGAGGCCTAAAAAAATCTTGGATTATTTTGGCATATAAAATCAAGTCAAACCAAAATTAATTTGGGTGGCCAGATTTGTGCTTTAATCACGACCTTGGTTGGGACCCTATAGATGAAAATACAAGACTATATCTTTGATACCATTGAAATAGATGAAAATACAAGACTATATCTTTGATACCATTGAAAAAGACATTACACGAGGGGAAAAAAACCAATCACAGATAATTAAACTACTACTTCCGTTTCAGGTTATAAAACGTTTTAACTTTGGTCAAAGTTAAACTGCTTTAACTTTAACTAAGTTTGTAGAAAAAAATAATAACATTGTCAATATAAGACAAATTTATTATGAAAATATATTCAATTATTGATTTAATTAAATTAATTTAGTATTATAAATATTATTATATTTGTCTATAAATTTAGTCAGACTTAAATTAGTTTGACTTTAATCAACAAGTCAAAACATATTATAACTTGAAACGGATCGGATAACTTGAAACGGATCGAAGGGAGTATCAAACACTACTGCAAACCCCAAATAGGTACTTCAAATTGGTTTCGGCTAAAAAACTGGGTTCCCAATCAGCACCAATAAAAATTTCTACAGCAGTGAAGGTCCCGACACATGTAATATTGGTCAAGCACATCAGTGATGACCATCGATTTATTTATGACCTATATGATTCGATCGTTGCTAAAAATTCGTGGAATAATCTCTCAGTGTGGACACTTTAGTCATGGAGGAACTTCCTATTCAGGCATGTTTCACTCATTTAATACACAATCCACCTAATATTGAGAGATAGATCGAGATATCTGATTTTGCATACATGCACACCAAGATATTGACAAAAGACATATACCTGGAAAAGGACGGAGAACTTATGTCGTTGTGTGCTTTGCCCTGCCCATTTGATGAGCGACGAGCTTCCATTCAAGACTGATGCAAGTCCCTCTTAATTCAAGCGCGTGTTCATCAGTCACCTAAGAGGCCAAAATGAATTTCTCTCCTCTCTCTCTCTATATCCCCTACCCTTTTCACACTGTTAGACCCAGGACACCTATAGGAATATTTAGTTTGATTCCCTCACAAATAAATAACCTCTGCTCATAAATATTTAGCGTTTAGAATTAGATTTGGTCGACCTTTCAAAAATTAATTCGGCTATAAATAATGTTTTATGATGCTTAGTTTGTAAAAGACAATTATGTATAGTTTTGCCTTAAAATTACAACCATATATAATATTATATTTGATAAAATTATTTTAATGTAAAATTGGTGGTTAGAGCTTTAAAATTTTGACTGAATTTTATCCTAAATCTCAAATATTTACTATGACTGAAGGAGGCAGTAAAATATTCTTGCTTTCCATAGGGCCACCTCCCTGCAAATGTTTGGTTACAAACTAGACTGATGCCTTCCTCGCTCCTTCTGCATTAGTAGCACTGCCATGTGCATATTGAGTCAATCACAAACATTTCTATTTTTTATTAAAAAATATCCTCTTAATTAAGAAAAATTCAATTTACCCTAAGGTTGTACTCAGCTACGATATTAAGCAATTTCCTCCCTCAGCTCTTGAAACATGATAAATTTTTTTCTCTGTGGTAAATAAGGACAATATAGAAATAGATTCTCTGCAGTACTATGCTCTAACATTAAGTGACTGATATGTGAGTCGTACACCAAATGGGTTCACATGCAGTAACCTGCGGGAGCAGGTAGTACTGTATAGGAGACTCGTCGTGACAGATAGCTCGTATGCCATCTCCTTTTTATTTTCTTTTGCTTTCACTTTCTTCCTCTTAGGGTGTGTTTGGATAATGGGAAATGGGGGGTTGGATTGGGATTAGTAAATGAATGAATGATTAGTATTAAATGGAAGAGGGAGAATAAATGGTTAGGATTTAAAGATGGGTGGGAAATCATTTTCTTTTGCCATTTGCCAAACACTACCTTAATCCTTCCTACTTCGCAATATCCCTGTGACATGGTTAGAAAATGGGGACAGTAGCGGGAGGCGCCCGATTATCCCTCCATAGCTTCCTCCTGGTAAATGAGTTCTGTTTTTCTTTTCTATATTAGTGATCAGCATCTTAATTACTTACACTATGCCTATAGAAGTGCGGTGTTCAATAAATTTCTTGGTCCGCAGATTATGCAAATGCGCCAGTAGTAATGTCAACCTAAGATGACCGCTGCTGTCAGCTGTGTTGATTTTTCCTTGATCAAGCAACCATCCGAATATTTTGCAGGCGTTTGTTCTCTCAACCTTCGCTTTCCAGATATAAGAAGGGTTAAACCGGAAAAGAAAAAAAAGGCCAAAACCTACAACAGAATGGTGTACCGTGTACAGTAGTTATCTTGGCGCTGTATCGACCACATATAGTTTACCGTTTCCAAACGACTCTAGCATGCAATCGGGCACATCCAGTTGAAGCACAACACGTACGTTGTGTTAATTTTTGTACCTTTTAGAAAAGATTGACTAGTTCGTGGAATTATTGGCCGGATTGGAAATTTCGTAGCCCTCTCTCTATCCACGGAATTGTGCTTGGGTAATTACAATCTATCAAATCCTGCAGCCCGTTAGAACTTTTTTTTATTTCTATGCGAAATAACTAATAAGGAAGTAGAAAGAGAACTGTGGGCCGGAAGACTACCAGAAACATCACTGTAGTCCCGTTTCCAAGCACATTTTTCTGGATGCTGCAAACAGGATTAGTTGAAAACAGAGTTATTTTAATTTAGTTGGACCACATATTAAATGGGAAATTACCTAATTAAGAATATATCAAATGAGAGTTTTTCATTTCCTAAGGGCATGTATAATGGTGTCTAATAACAGGCTCTCTTCATTGTCATGCAAGTAAATTTGTTGACGTGGAAGAAAGAGATGGAACAAACGAGAAACATCGTTGCTATGCATGACAACGGCTCAGAGTCGACTCTTAGCATTTATTAACGGAAAGTTTGTTACATGAGGGTGTAGAAAAGGAAAGAAGTATAATAAAAACATATTTAGTGCATTAATGGTTTAGAAATCTTATTGTCTCTACTATTGTAGGAGGATAGTCTCTAGTGGTATTAGTTAATATAAAAAGCTCATATTAGACTCTACCTTTGTACATGCCCTAATATGAGCTCTCTATACTAATTAATATCATTAGAGACTATCATCCTACAATAGTAGATTTGCACTAAATAATTTTTTATTATACTTCTTTCCTTTTCTCCACCCTCATAAAATAAATTTTCCGTTAATAAATGTTAAGAGTCGATTCTGACCGTTGTCATGTGTAGCAACGATGTTTCTAATTCCTTCCCTCTTTTTCTTTCACGTCACCAAATTTACTTGTATAACAACGAAGAGAGCATGTTATTAGACACCATTGTACATGCCCTAATTACTAAACCCCGTTTGTCGTCTTAACTACTCCATCTGTCTCATAAAATATAGCTACCTTTAAAACTTTTTTTTTCATAGGGATTAAGGAGGTAGGTGAAAATAAATGGAGTGTAGTTTTGATTGATTGAGACGGAGTGTTTGAAGAAAATTAAATGTGAAATTATATAATATGATTGCTTGAGATGAGAAGGTAAGTTATTTTGGAGAAAATTTAAATATTAAAGGCAACACTTTTTTGAAATAAAATTTAAATGCTAAAGGTGCATGTTTTTGGGACCGAGGGAGTAGCTTATACTCCACCTTTTCCACAAATGAAGAATTTCACGGTTATTAGGAAGTGCCAAAATTATTTGTATAAAATTGAGGACATCTTAATATGAGTATATGAGTTAATGATATGTATCCAATATTAATAAGATACTCCTCGCGGAACATAAAATTACTTAAAATAAATAAATACTTGATGATTTGTATATATATATATATATAGTCCAACTCAGCAATGGATTTTGAAATAGTTAGTTTGAAAATATTTTTTAAAACCTAAGCCAGCCGGGGCTGGTTTTATATTAAGCCGAGAGAGAACTGTACATGATCACCAATCGATGATCAGAGAGAGAAGGAGCCAAAAACAAACAAAACAAACTGCTACAACAGAAGAAGCTAAAGCGCTATTCTCGTAATGTCTTTAGCTCCACAGGCAGACCAAAGCTGCACTTCGTCCAGCACTCTCACCACCAGCTGAGCCATTGAGATTTCCTTGTTATTGAACACACGCCTATTCCTTTCGCACCACACTTCCTAGCAGAGGAGCATGTGCAGCGATCGCAAACCTTTCGCTTTACTTGTATCCGGGTGTTGTGTCCTTTTCTCCCACCATTCAATCAGTTCCTCATCTGAATTGTGCGTCGGGAATGCGTTGTCACATTTCAATCTCGTGGCCACTCTGTCCCAGACTTCTCTTGTGAACGGACAATTCTTGAACAAGTGCTGCCCTATTTTTAGGTTCCTGTAGCAGAGCTGGCAAAAATAACAATTCGGCCACTGTCTGATTTGTAAACGATCCGCGTCCAAATTCTGTTCTACAGTAGTAACCATGCGAAATTCTTGCATTTAGATAGCGCCCATGCTTTCCAAATTATAGTGGCTGCCCGTGACTGCACCCTGCCGGCGAATTGGGCCATGTAAGCCGACTGTGCCGTGTATTTACCGCTATTTGTCCATCTCCAAACGATTTTGTCTTCAGACCCCTCAGTCAGCACTAGTGAAGAGTTTGAAAATATAGAGATGGTGTTTAATTGTAGATTTGTGTTGAAAGTAGTTTTATAATCTTATAGAAAACTTATTAGATTTTATAAATTAATTTTAGTATAAAATTATGATAAAAGGTATAGCTCGATTAATATGAAAAATCAAATGTCAAATGCTTTTACAAGAGGGAATATCCGTTACCAGGATATATCAAGCTAAGTCGCTTGTTCTTTTCCATGTGAATTAATGCGTTATTTTCCATGCGTGCTGCCACTATATAAGCTAGATGCCTAGATGGGACACTTTCTCGAATGTTTTCTAGGGTTTTTTGGGTATATGTTAGGCACCAGGCAACTTTTCTTGAAGGAAGACTTAGACAACTATTATTACAGTACCTACAGACGTAATTCTAACATGTGATTAGTTTTTTCTACCCTGTCAACGATAATTACAGTCTACAGACGCAAACTCACAAAGTACGCACTCTGCACGACGGCATCAATCAATAGTTTTCTTTTTTCCAGATTTTGATTGATTGGCCTAATTGTTGTTGGGCCTATAGAATTACATAGTCGTGGACATCGGGGTAAGGTGGTGTTTGAATCAAGGACTAATTTTTAATTCATGTCACATCGGATATTTGGATACTAGTTTGGAGTATTAAATATAGAATAATTATAAAACTAATTGCATAAATGAGAGCTAATTCGCGAGACACTTTTTAAAGCCTAATTAATCCATAATTAGCACATATTTACTATAGCATCAGGCTAATTATGAATTAATTAGACTCAATAGATTCGTCTCGCGAATTAGTCCAGGATTATATAATGGATTTTTGTCATTAATCTACGTTTAATACTTCTAATAATATGATAGCGACTAGCTAAAAATTAGTCCCTCCATTCAAACAAACCCTAATTAAGACCGGAAGGGGGTGGAGGTGGAAACGACAATGAGGACTTTGATAATTAAGGTTGTACTGATCGTGATACCGGCCGGTTTCTTTACTCTACGGCTAAATCACTAGGTTTAGTCTTAACTAGTTGTTCATGATAATGCGTGATGTTATTTTCTTGTTTAAGGTATTATCTGAGTCATAGTTTGTCTGCGGAAAAATCTTATGGTCTTGTCTTTATTGATTGGACCATGCATGACAACAATGTAGGGGCGCGGGTGGGGGCGACACCGATTTTTTTTTTTTGTTTATGGAGATGATTTTTACAGGCGGGTGACTGGGCCGCTAGGCGATTGCTTCCAGGCGGACTATTTCTGTCAGGGTTACGGATAAGGTATATCCTCTACCCTTAGATATACATCGTGTACCGATATGGTATACCTACGCGTATACGGATGTTCTCTGTACACATTAAGGAAATTCATCACGGAGTCCACATATGGAAGGAGTCCTACTTAGATAGAACTGGGTCGTTACTGTATCGTGTGGGGTCCGATGTCTTCGAGTTTTACTTGGAGACCAACTGGCCTGCGGTATAAAAGGGATCCCTCGGGAGGACCTAAGGCATCGAATCTCATCGCCAATACAACCACCGCAGCCTACGAAGTCAGAGCTTATAGGAGCCAAGTCGCCGGGTGATCCAGTTGAACCAACCCGACTACGGTCTCGTCGGTATCATTGAGTTCTGCTATCCCCTTTGTAATCTGTGGTTTTCATGATATAATCTCATACCAACTGGATTATGGCTATTACCTATCAAGGGGCCTGAACCAGTATAATCTCTGTTTTTTGTTTGCTTGATGTCGTACTACATAGATTCTCATACCAGCGTATCCCAATACCCTCTATATCCGGTCTACGGGTACCCCCCGTCGACAGTGGCGCGCCAGGTAGGGGGACTTTGTGCTCAAAGTTCTACTACTATGTCATCAAGCTTCGTCGACAACAGCGTCAACCCCGGCATCAACCAAGGAGTTTCTACTTCAACAATGCTGGTGTGGACTCTAGTCAGCGAAATCGTCTTCCCGGTTTACACCACAGTGCCGATCTCGACTGGTCCACCAATGACCGGAAGCGAGAACGCCGTGGTTACAACCCTGGGCGACTCCATGTCGAAGGATCCTCCCGCAGAAGTGGAGAACAGAACATTGATGACATCCGAGCCTGAGAAGGATCCTAGGGCGGCCAAATCTTGTCCTCCCGACGAGAATCACGAGCCGACAAGGACAACTTCCGAGGCGACAAGGTCTTATTATCCTATCCACAAAACCAGGAAACACACCGTGCAAGCTTGCTTGGTTTTTCTCGACATACAAGCCGAGATCCATGCCTGCAAAAAGCGTGGAATTTAACGTACTTCTCCAACTCGTGATGTCTATTGTCCTATTCATGAGACAAAGAATCACGACCTTTCAAGTTGCAAGGTTCTTCTCAGCGCCATGAAGACATCACCTCCTAAAGTTCAGCAGTCACAAATCTCTCTTAGAGATGCGGACAAGGAACGAGGAGCGACGGTTATCTCGGATCGATTCGTTGGGGTAATCGACATCGATCCCCACGAGCCGTCAGTCCTACACTTGCTCGAAGACCAGGCCTCATCATCGACAAGTACACCACGCAATGTATTTGCTATCATTGTCCGCGCGCGCTAACGCAGAAGCAGAGAGTCAAGTGGCTACACCGGCCCAGCACATCGGGGCCATCAACGCAATACTAGGGAAACCCCTTATGATCCTGTTCTGAACGATGACCTTGCACGGTGGATGGAACGAATACGGGAATCAGTGGCAAATCTCAGTAATGCGTTCGAGGAGGCCGCTGCCAGAGCACAGCCAGAACAACCGACAGCTGGCGGTGCCGATGGCGAACCACCTGAGCAGCGGACATCACCTCAACGAGCCACTCCTCCACCTCGCGGCACCAGCGATCTCCGTGACCATTTGAATGGCCGCCGAGAAGCACGACGCGCACGTGACAATGAAAATCGTTCCCGACATTGCGTCTTCTCACGACATCGAGGAAACGAGCAGCGAGGAGGACACCCGAGCGAGAACCACTACCATGATAACCGCCACAGCTGCCACAAACGCAATGATCATGAATAGTGGGTGCCAGGCGATACTGGTCAAGGACGTCGCCATAACAATGACGACGACAGAGATCGACGCCGGAACAACAACGGGGAGCATCGTCAGGATTCTCGAGAACCCGGACGTCATCCTCGAAATCGTACACCGGAACCAAGTGAGTCATCGTCGTCATGATCATCATCCTCATCGTCAGATAGACATCCACGGAGGACATACGATCGCCGATAACCCGCCGCCGGGAGCCTTCTCTACGTGATCCAATGGCCTGAGAGATTCCAACCGGGAGCAATAGAGAAGTACGATGGGACCACCGACTCTACGCTGCCGGAGCAGACGACAACACGTTGGCGAGTTATCTGTCGGCAGCGTTGAAAGGTTCTGCGCGTTCATGGCTAGTTCACCTCCCGCCATACTCGATTTCTTCATGGGCAGATCTGTGGCAGCAGTTTGTCGCTAACTTCCAAGGAACTTACAAGCGCCACGCGATCGAAGACGACGTAGACATGTTGACACAGAATCCGAGCGAATCATTGAGGGACTACGTTCGGCGCTTTAATGAGTGCAGAAATACAACCCCCGAAATCACCGATGCTTCTGTGATTCGTGCTTTCAAGACTGGTGTCAGAGATCGCTATACCACCCAGGAGTTGGCAACAAGGCGGATCACGATTGCTCAAAAACTATTCAAGATTGTCGATAGATGCGCTCACGGGACGACGCACTGAGACGCAAGAACGACAAGCCGAAGACAGGGGGAGAGAAGAAACCAGCCAAAGACGCACCTGAATCAAGTAAGAAGAAAAGTCGCAAGAGTGGGAAAAGGAAAGTCCAAGCGGAAGTCCTCGCGGAAGAGTACGCGAACCCTCCCAAGCACCCAGACCCACAAGGCGGCGACACGAAGAAAATGTGGTGGTGCCCTATACACAAGTCGGACAGACACTCTCTAGAAGATTGCCTCGTCTTCAAAAAGTCGCTTGCAAAGCAACTGGCATTGGAGAAAGGCAAGCGAGTATGTGTAGTCGAGAAGGCCACAGAAGCAGCTACTCAAGACTCGGACTCAGCATACCCAGATTCCGACCTCCACGTCTCGCACATCTTCGGAGGTTCTACGGCGTACTCTTCGAAGCGAGAGTACAAGAAAGTGGAGCGTGAAGTTTGTTCGACATGGCAGGGGGCTGCGCCCAAGATGAAGTGGTCTGAGCAAAAGATCGAGTTCTCCGAAGAAGATCACCCCAAAACTGCTGTCACCCCAGGACGATATCTGATCGTGGTTGAGCCCACTATTCGGAACATCAAAGTCGCACGGATCCTCATCGATGGCGGCAGCTCCATCAATTTACTCTTCGCCAGCACTTTAGACGCAATGCGGATTCCACGAAGCGAGTTGACGCCCACCAATCAGCCCTTCCGTGGAATTACTCCTCAGTCATCGTCCAAGCCATTGGGCAAGATTACGTTGCCTGTGACTTTCGGCCAAGCAAATAACTTCCGAACAGAGCAGATCACCTTTGATGTCGTGAATTTGATACAACATACAATGCCATCATCGGGAGAACTGCACTCGCGAAGTTTATGGCCGCATCTCACTACGCGTATCAAGTGCTCAAGATGCCCGGGCCGAAGGGAACAATCACTGTTCAGGGGAACGCAAAGCTGGCGGTACAATGCGACAAGCGGAGCCTCGACATGGTCGAGCACACGCCCAACCCACCCGCCATAGTTGAGCAACCCAAGAAAGTGAGCAAAACAAATAAGACCCCGAAACCAGACGGCGCAATCAAGATCGTTCCTCTCTCCAGTGCCAACCCCGACAAGACCGTCAAGATCGGGGCATCACTGGGCGAGAAATAGGAACTCGCGCTCATCACCTTCCTCCGCGACAATGCAGACGTGTTCGCTTGGCAGCCGTCCGACATGCCGGGGGTCCCTAGGGAGGTGATTGAGCATAAACTCATGGTGCAACCCGATGCCAAGCCAGTAAAACAAAAACTGTGGAGATTTGCCCCAGATCGAAAACAGGCCATACGAGAAGAGCTCGACAAGCTTCTCAAAGCTGGCTTCATCAGAGAGGTACTCCATCCAGAGTGGCTAGCCAATCCAGTCATGATGCGGAAGGCCAACGGGAAGTGGAGGATGTGTGTCGATTTCACCGACCTCAACAACGCGTGTCCCAAGGATCACTTCCCTCTCCCTCGAATAGACCAATTGGTGGACTCAACAGCTGGTTGTGAGTTGTTAAACTTTCTTGACGCCTACTCCGGTTACCACCAAATCAGCATAGCGAAAGAGGACGAGGAGAAGACAGCATTCATCACGCCACGCCAAATTTGTCGCTAGGATGGGAGAACAAGGACAACCCTTCTTCGCTCTGCTGAAGAAACAAGACAAATTTGTATGGACTCTGGAAGCCGAAGAGGCGTTCATCGCACTCAAGCGCTACCTATCAAACCCCCTTGTACTTGTTGCTCCCCAACCTAATGAAGAATTATTCCTCTATATCGCCGCCACGTCATATTCTGTGAGTACTGTCATTGTTGTCGAGAGAGAGAAGGTGCAAAGACCAGTCTACTACGTCAGTGAAGCTCTCCACGACGCAAAGACAAGATACCCACAAATCCAAAAAATGCTCTATGCAGTAATCATGACATCAAGAAAGCTACGCCACTACTTCCAAGCCCACAGGGTCATAGTTGTTTCCTCCTTCCCTCTTGGTGAAATCGTGAGAAACAAAGACGTTGTCGGCCGCATTAAGAAATGGGTAGTCGAGCTAAGCCAGTTTGATGTCCACTTTGTGCCACGAACAGCTATCAAGTCCCAGGTTCTCGTCGACTTCGTAGCTGATTGGACTATGCCTGAAAACAGGTCGGACAGTCAAACCGACAGCGAAACATGGACAATGGTGTTCGACGGCGCACTCAACAGCCAAGGAGTAGGGGCAGGGTTCATCTTGACATCACCTTTGGGAGTTCAGTTCAAGCATGCAATTCACCTCAACTTCAGGGCGACCAACAACACAGCCGAATTCGAAGGACTACTCGTTGGGATAAGAGCAGCAGCCGCACTTAGAGTCAAGCGACTGATCGTAAAAGGGGATTCTGAACTAGTCACAAACCAGGTGCACAAAGACTACTAATGCTCTAGCCTCGAGTTATCCAAGTACCTCGCAGAAGTCAGGAAGCTGGAAAAAAGATTTGATGGAATCGAGGTCCGACACGTATACCGCAAGGACAACATCGAACTGGACGATCTAGCATGGCGTGCGTCCAGACGGGAGCCACTCAAACCCGGCACCTTTCTAGACGTCCTGACAAAGCCATTGGTGAAAGAGACAAACGACGAAGATAGCACAGTCGCCCCCAACATTAGCTCGGGGGCTACAGAGGCAGAACACGCCATTGCCGACATCGAGACCACAGACGACTGGCGGATCCCACTCATTAAATTCATAAGTACCGATGAGTTGCCCGAGGACGATGCAGAAGCCGAGAAAATAACCTGTCAAGCCAAAATCTACTGTATGATCGGCAACGATCTATACAAGAAGGCGCTAAACGGGGGACTTCTCAAATGCGTCTTGTCCGATGACGGCAAACACCTCCTCCTCGACATACACGAAGAGATCTGTGGGTCACATGCCGCCGGTCGCACATTGGTCGGAATAGCTTTTCGACAAGGATTTTTCTGGCCGACTGCCCTCAAAGACGCTTGCGACTTGGTACAGCGGTGTGAAGCTTGTCAATTTCATAGTAAACACACAAAGCTACCAGCGCAAGCGCTCCAGACTATACCTCTCTCTTGGCCGTTCTCGTGCTGGGGGTTCGACATACTCGGACCATTCCCACGAGGACAGGGCAGCTACAGGTTCCTATTCGTGGTGATCGACAAGTTCACTAAGTGGATCGAAGCGACACCCACGGGGGAAATCAAGGCCGACAACACCATCAAATTCGTTAAAGGGATATTTTGCAGATATGGATTGCCCCACCGCATCATAACGGACAACGGCTCCCTGTTCATCAGTGCCGACTTCCAGGATTACTGCATAAGGCCGGGAGTCAAGATCTGCTTCGCCTCGGTTTCTCACCCTCCGAGCAATGGATAGGTCGAGAGGGCAAACAGCATAGTACTACAAGGAATCAAAACCCGTGTCTATGACAGGCTGATGTCACATGACAAGAAGTGGGTTGAAGAACTCCCTTCGGTACTATGGGCCGTGCGTACCACACCGACAACGTCCAACAAGGAGACACCCTTCTTCCTCGTGTACGGCTCAGAGGCCATGCTCCCCACTGAGCTATGACATTAGAGTACACGATTACAGAAGTACTCCGACGAGGATCAGGAGGAGCAGCGAAACGACGACGTGAATCAACTCGAGGAACATCGAGAAAGAGTTGCCGTCAGAGCAGCCAGCTACCAGCAGGCCCTTCGCCGATACCACGAGAAGCGCATCAGAGCACGCACACTTTTGATCGGTGACTACATCCTCCGACGAGTTCAAAGCCAAGCAGGGCGTAACAAGCTCTCACCCAAATGGGAAGGACCGTATACGATCACGCAAGTCTTGCGGCCAGGTGCATTCAAGATAGCAGACGGCGATGGTCGAGAGTTAGCAAATTCTTGGAACATTGATCAATTACGTAAATTCTATGTATAAATCAATAGTATCCATACTTGTAAGACATCTTACAGCTTCAATAAAGTTTATTTTCAGGTAAAGATTATAATCAAAGTGTTCCTTCCCGACGATCCCTTACCATGAAGACACCTAGCGTTGAAACCTATCCTCATGTCCCTTTACGCCGTCTTGACAAGGCCTCCGAGGAACCTAAGGGAACTTCGACTGGGGATGCTCAGAGCCGATAAGGCCTTGTCGGATCCTGAAGAGACAAAAGATCATGTAAGATCTGGTCGTGTAAGAGTTCTCGCCGTGCGTATTAACCAAGCCGTGTAATCGGAAATTGGGTTTTCCAACTTCACGGCTGTGGGCTAGGATCAGTGCTTGTTCAACCGAGGCAGGTCAAAGGTCCAAGAGCCTTATCTTCCGAGAAAAATTCTCCGATGACAAGGCTGGGGGCTAGAGAGAGTGTATGACTCAAGTGACTGATCGAAGTCACGAAGTGAGAAAACACTCATACACAGCACATCCAGAGTAAGAAAACTTAGATAGATAGATTTCTTTTCTATTCCACAAGTAATTCTTACAACTCGTAAGTATTACAAAATATATTACATGTCTCCTTGAGATATTTGTCACAGGATATAAAGATTACCAGGAAGGCCAACGCCAGTCCATGGACTGGAAGACTTTCTCCGCAAGCGGTGCCATCGACTTCGCCAGGTTATTTATCTCTGCGGGAGTCCTCCGAGAACGAGTAAACCCTTTGTGGAGGAACTCGAGGTGCAGCTGCGGGCGATGATCTCGGATACAGGCTAGCACGTGCCCTCCAGCATATGGGCTTGATCGACGACATTCCTGCTTCAGGGCCTCGTCGATACGCTTGCCGATGCCTTCAAGTTGAGCGCAGGCCCCGTTTAACCACGAGATGTATCCGGCCGCCGACTCCTCGGGATCCCCACGAGGTACTCGGAGCTCCCTGCAGACTCCGGCCATGGCCGTACAACAGCTCCTGAGGTACAAGTTGAACCACACCTCGCGACCTCAGAGTGCTTCCACGGCTCGGTCCTTCTTCACCTCCACCATAGTCCTCTCGAGTTCGGCCACCTCGAACTTCGTCCTCCAATATTGGATTCGACGATCTCAGTCGGCCAGCTCACTCTCGAGGTCTGCTCAATACGGAAATGACTAAGTCAAGTCGTTCCCCTCCACCGAGGACACGGCAAATTAATTCGGCCCAAACAAAAAAGAGCAAAGGAGATGAGGACCAAAGTGCCAACCTAAGGAAGTCGTCGCCATGCCTGACTCCACGGACAAGCTTTGATCTACGTCGTCCCGCGGCACATATGGCTCGAGCGCAAGTGCCGGAACGAATACCGGCGACTCAGGCTGCCCACGCTGCTGGACATCCTCGACATCGACATCTCTACAACGATAACAAAGTACTCGGAATCAATATGCTAAAGAAAACAAAGGAGATGACTGCACACACAAAGGCAGTTTGAACCAACAAAAGTTTTACAAGCATAATTGACTAAGGAATACAGGGGAACTGAAATCCTACTCTTCAAAAAGGGGGAGTATGGACTCCCCCAAGTCATCGACTTCTTCCATCATGCCCTTGCGCGCGTCACTAGCAGCCCCCTGGTCCAAGATCGTCTGGAGGTCGAGTTCAGGGTGCGCCAATCTTACGCACGCAACAACGTGGCACGCCCCGGTGTAAATCCCATTGGACGTCTCCTCCCCAATCCTGGCCGCATGCTTGGAAGGAATCTCCTCCATCGCCGTGGCCAGTTCCGCGAGTGAGGACGTCAATGAGAACTCATCAGGGTTCGCCGGGATGGTCGTCGTGACGCCGCACTCCCCGGCGAGCTGGTGCAGACCAGTGTAGGTGACCCGCAGCGAGCCGCAGATCTCCGACAAGTTGTTCTCGAGCTCCGACATGCGGTGCTCGAGCCCCTGCCGCTGCCTCTCGTTGCCGGCCACCAGCTCTCTCATCTTCTGGAGGTCCTCCCGAACCTCCGCTAGGTCACGCACCAGCTTGTCGGCGCGTTCGTTCGCCGACGACACTGCCGCTGCCTTCGCCTCCTCAATCTTGCGCCCTATGCCGCGAGCACCAGCCTGGAGGATGCGCTCCATCTCGATTTGGAGCTCCCCTCAGGTGAGGATGTCAGCAGGCGGGCCTCGAGCAGGCACAAGACCGCCGGCGGGGCCGCTGGGCGTCGCCTCACGGCTCCTGGGCACGACCACGACATCCGTCGAAGCCACTGCAGGAGACGCACTGGAGTTTCCCCCAGACCCGTCCTGCGCCGCCTTCGCCCACACCGCCCTATGAAGGATTTCCGTGATTTCCATGAAGACAGGCTACCAAAGTTATGTGAATTAAAAGACATCAAATTCATCCACTTACTTCTCGCCAAGCGTCACCAGCCTTTGCCATTGCTGAGGCGGGAGAGACGTGTCCGAGGCCTAAGTAAAACAAGTATGGTGTGAGGACAAGATCTTCCGACTACGCAATAATGGACCAAAGGGGCTTACCGATGGGGTGGGCGCCTTCCGACGATTCCCGAGCACGGAGGAGAACTTCCTCCTTCTCTTCGGAATGTTGCTGCCACTCGTTGTGGCAGCAGCAACAATAACGTGGGACGCCTCCTTAGCGACGCCCTCTTTCAACGAGGCCGCTGCCTTGTGGTCCGCGAGCGGCCCGATGACGTCAGTCAGATGGAGAGCCTGCACGCATGAAGTCACAGTACGATCCAGAAAAGCAGAAGTAAAGGAGTTCTCAAATACACTCACGTTGATCGCAGCCTCGCGATCAGCCTTCCCCTTCTCGCAAAGAGGGACGGGGACGTTGCTCGCCATCGTAGGGCCGCTGATCATCACTTGACCGATGCGGCGCTCCACGGTTTCGCTGTTCAAACCTGTAAGATCGAGAAGTAGAACTCGATAAGTTAGGAGGAACATGCAAATAAAGAATGTAATCTGAAATACGACAAAAATACCCCGAGGAGAAACCCGGGTCTCGTCCTCCGGCCCAGAATAGTGAAAGGCTGGGTGGGCTCGGGCTTGGAGCTGCTGAATCCGCCTACCGATGAAGTCAGCAGCGACTTCATACCCTGATAACCCTCGTACTCGGAGGTCATCGATGACATCGATGAAAGACTGAAGGGAAGGGGTTAGGGCGCGTTTGGCGGTCCATTCAGAAATCTTATCTGGTTGCTCCTCAGGAACAACAAAGACTGGATTCGAATTCTCTATCTGAAGATAGAACCACTTTGCCCGCCATTTGCTATGAGAAGAGGGGCATTGGAAGGGGATGTACCGCGACTTCAGGCCATCCCGAAGCCGGAAACCGACACATCCGGACACCTTTTTGGATTCCATCCTGCGCAACTCATAGTAGAAGTGGAAGAGATCAAGAAAGGGCTCTACCCCGATGTAGGCCTCACAAAGATAGGAGAAAATGCTGAGGAAGGCGATGGAATTGGGATTCAGATGGAGCAAAGAAAGACCATAGAAATTCAAGACGAGAAGGAGAAACTCAGAGGGCGGAGGAAGAAAACCGCAAAGAATATAGTCTTCAACCACAACCATGCGGCCTAGGACAGGTTCGGGTTCAATACCTCCTGGTTCTCTCTCCATGGTCCCGTGGCCAGGGAGAGCACCGTCCTCCTGCAGCTTCTTTAGGGACGCGCTGGTGGAAGTGGACTTGTCGAGATCCATTGCCGCCGGAGATCGCCAGAGAAGGGACTGAGATGAGCAAGCTAGGGTTTTTTGCGGGAGCGGAGAAGACGAGGAGCGCTTGGAGGCTGGAAAGTTTTTCGCAACAGACGGACTTCAAAATGGATCCCCAAAACTCCCTTAAATAGACGCACTACTGACGGTACGAATTCCAAGGAAAGGAGAGAGATGACCGCCGGAAATTTCTAGGTCCGTTACGCGCAGCGGTTTTCGGACTTCAATTTAAATTCACTCATGACCGTTGAACTTCGCATGGTGTCGTCGATTACTCCTTGTCTCTACGGTTCTCACACCAAGATCGACCAGTCGAGAACGACGACAACCCCGACATCAGAAGTCGCGATCGATTACATGAGCTCATTTAAGCAGAAGTCGGGGGCTACTGTCAGGGTTACGGATAAGGTATATCCTCTACCCTTGGATATACGTTGTGTACCGATATGGTATACCTGCGCGTATTCGGACGTTCTCTGTACACATTAAGGAAATTCATCACGGAATCCACAGATGGAAAGAGTCCTACTCTGATAGAACTGGGTCGTTACTGTATCGTGTGGGGTCCGATGTCTCCGAGTTTTACTTGGAGACCAACTGGCCTGCGGTATAAAAGGGACCCCCCGGGAGGACCTAAGGCATCGAATCTCATCGCCAACACAACCTCCACAGCCTACGAAGTCGGAGCCTACAGGAGCCAAGTCGCCGGATGATCCAGTCGAACCAACCCGACTACGGTCTCGTCGGTATCATCGAGTTCTGCTATTCCCTTTGTAATATGTGGTTTTCATGATATAATCCCATACCAACTGGATTAGGGCTATTACCTATCAAGGGGTCTGAACCAGTATAATCCCTGTTTTCTGTTTGCTTGATGTCGTACTACGTAGATCCTCGTACCAGCGTACCCCAATACCCTCTATATCCGGTCTACGGGTATCCCCCGTCAACAACTCCCCCGCCAGTAAAAATAGTTTTTGGCCGCATGAAAATACCATTTTTGTAAGAGTATAGTTTAGTATAGAATTGAACATAACCGAGTATTATAAATTTGAATATGACTTCTATACTACTACATTTGTCTAAAAGGACTGCAGTTTTGCACCGTACATGTCCAATGTTTGACCGTCCATATTATTTGAAAAAAAAATGATTAATATTTTTGTTGTTATTAGATGATAAAACATGAATAGTAATTTATGTTTGACTATTTTTTTAAAAAAATTATAACTTTTTAAATAAAACGAACAGTCACACGTAAATAAACAACTACACTTAAAATGATGGAGGTAGTAGTTTGGTATTATGGGATGGATAAAATAACCACCGTGTTAGCGAGAATTGAATCTTGGTCCCGGCAATGATGACAACACGACAATCTATTAGTTAGGAGCGTATCTCGTACTTTACAAACCTCTCTTCTTTCTTCCTCTTTTCAATTAAAGTTTTACAACCTAATAACACACAGCAGATATATATGTCCGAGATAATTATTCCAATGTGATATACATGCACACATGTGTGAGTCGTCGCACGAGATGGAAATTTCACAATCACGAGCTAGACTAACTGCACCAAAGCTCCCCCTACGCCCCGTACGTAGCCGTTGCCCGGACGGGATCTGTAATTATATGCAATGCCATCAGACGACAGGATCTAGCTAGCTAGCGACTAGTCCCGGCAGGTTGTTCGCAATATATATAGAACAGCGCAGCGCAGTCCGAGCTACTACGCCGGCCGAGACAGTGTGGTGGTGAGCCGGTGATCGATCTTGCATCTTACGAGCATACGGGATTCCAGATCGATCGAGCTATAGCTAGCTAATTAGTTACCACGTACGTACGAGTACTTTGTACAACTCGATCAGTGGTTAAGTTTCGCACGACACGCGCGCGGATCGGAAGCCATCATGCAGATGCAGGTGCTCACCGCTGCTTCTTCGCTCCCTCGCGCGACCTTGCTCCGGCCGGCGGCTGCCGAGCCATGGTGCCAATCTTTCCTGCAGCTGCAGGCTCCAAGCAAGCGACCAGGTAATAATAATATCAACGATTCATCATGCTGCGCGTGCATTCGATCATATCCTGATCGATCGATGACCTCAACGAACGGGGCGTGCATACATACATGCTAACCTGTGAACTGTTCTACTGCACGCTCATCGCACGATTCAAAAACCGATCGATATGTAGGTCTTCATCGCACGATTCATAAACCGACTGATGGAGGCCGATCCTGTTTAGGGAGTTTCTGATAACTACATTTCCTTGCAGAATCTCAGCTAGCTAGCTCTCTCAAACAGTTTATTTTTTATAGTAGATTCTAAGAATTTGTAGCTATAAAATAAAATCAGAAGCTAAAACTCCGGTCCTTTTAAATTATTATCGGTTGGCTACTGTGAGAAGTCAAAACATAGTCTAATATCCATGCCTAATTATCTTTCAGGTATCATGCTACACTGCAAGGCCCAGCCACAGGGGCAGGAAACGCGCGAGCGTCGTCAGCTCGACGACGATGAACACGCTAGACCACCACAGGGCGGCGACGACGACGTCGCAGCAAGCACCAGCGAGCTACCCTACATGATCGAGTCCATCAAATCCAAGCTGAGGGCGGCCAGGAACAGCCTCGGCGAGACCACCGTCTCCGCCTACGACACGGCGTGGATCGCGCTCGTCAACCGCCTCGACGGCGGCGGCGAGAGGAGCCCCCAGTTCCCGGAGGCCATCGACTGGATCGCCCGGAACCAGCTGCTCGACGGCTCGTGGGGCGACGCCGGCATGTTCATCGTCCAGGACCGGCTCATCAACACGCTGGGCTGCGTCGTGGCGCTCGCGACGTGGGGCGTCCACGAGGAGCAGCGCGCGAGGGGCCTCGCCTACATCCAGGACAACCTCTGGAGGCTCGGCGAGGACGACGAGGAGTGGATGATGGTCGGGTTCGAGATCACCTTCCCCGTTCTCCTCGAGAAGGCCAAGAACCTGGGCCTGGACATCAACTATGATGACCCTGCCTTGCAGGACATATATGCCAAGAGACAATTAAAGCTCGCAAAGTACGTGTTACATACTTCCTTTGGTTTTTAATAAATGATTTTATTATCTTATATATATACACACATATATATTTGATCACTCGTCTTAATAAAAAGTTTATGTAATTATCATTTATTTTTATTGTGACTTTATGGTTCCATAAAGATCCTTCAAACATTACTTACATGTCAAAAAGAGAAAAAAAGCATTACTTACATTTTCTCTATATATATTTACCTAAAATTCTTAAATAAGATGAATAGTTAAATGAAAGTTTCTTAAATATACTAACGAAATTGAAAAGGGAAAATTTACAATTCTTAAGAGGTATCAAGAGATATTAAAAATTTTAATGTAAATTTGGTATCTTCTAATACTGGAGATACTAATTAAGAGCTACAAAATATTTTACACTAGAAAATGTAGTACTATCTCCCTTAGTATAACTTTCTCAAAAAATGAAAAATATTTAATGATCTATATGTCTGGAACCATTAGTTAACCAGCTGTGACACTTTGAAATTAATTGCAGGATTCCTAGAGAAGCACTGCATGCTAGGCCGACCACCTTGCTCCATAGCTTAGAGGGAATGGAAAACTTGGACTGGGAAAGGTTGCTACAGTTCAAGTGTCCAGCTGGCTCCTTACATTCCTCACCTGCTGCGTCAGCTTACGCTCTCAGCGAAACGGGTGACAAGGAGTTGCTCGAATACCTGGAAACAGCCATCAACAATTTTGACGGTGGAGGTATAAAAATCATGACTAGCACTAAATTTTCAGCTAGTCAACCAAAACCAGGAAGTGACGAGAAAAACAGATTTTATTAGGGTGGAATTTTGCCGTTCAGGTTGATTTTATTCTTCAATTTAATTTGTTGAGAAATTTTACGGTTTGTGAGAGATACCAAGAGGTACCAAAACTTTTAAAGTAAATTTTTGTATGTTTTAGTAGTGGATGTACCGAGAGCTAGCTAGATATTCCTAAATTTCACAATTGAAAATGTTCCTCTTTAAAACCGTAAAATCACTGTAATTTGTTTCATTTCAGCACCATGCACCTACCCTGTCGACAACTTTGACCGCTTATGGTCGGTCGATCGGTTGAGGCGGCTAGGAATATCGAGGTACTTCACGAGTGAGATTGAAGAATACTTGGAGTACGCCTACAGGTAATTAATTTACAAACAGCTCGTTCAGAAACGAAGTGGTGCATGTATGCACATTAATTTTTAGGCCTTGTTTAGTTCCTATTTTTTTTTCAAAAACATCACATCAAATCTTTGAACATATGTATGAAGCATTAAATATAGATAAAGTGAAAAACTAATTGCACAGTTTGCATAGAAATCGCGAGACGAATCTTTTGTGCCTAATTAGTCCATGATTAGCCATAAATGCTACATGCAACCCACATGCGCTAATAATAGATTAATTAGGCTTAATAAATTCGTCTCGTGGTGTTTTCAGGTGAGTTATGAAATTAGTTTTTTCATTCGTGTCTAAAAACTCCTTCCGATATCCGATCAAATCTCCGATATGACACCTAAAAATTATCTTTTCACGAAGTAAACCAGACCTTACTGGGTTTGAGACGAAGTGTGACTAACTACATATACGCGTGCACATTTGAAACTAAAAGGCACCTGAGTCCAGATGGCATGAGCTACGGCGGGCTCTGTCCGGTCAAGGACATCGACGACACGGCCATGGCTTTCCGTCTCCTCCGTCTGCATGGCTACAATGTCTCATCATGTAAAAAAACAAAAACTCACATTTTCTTCCAAAAGCGCCAATGCATGCTGCTTTGATGAGTACTTAATTACTCTGTGGATGTCTGTGTTTTTCTCAATATTTGTAGCGGTGTTCAATCACTTCGAGAAGGACGGGGAGTACTTCTGCTTCGCGGGGCAGTCGAGCCAGTCGCTGACGGCGATGTACAACTCCTACCGCGCCTCGCAGATCGTCTTCCCCGGCGACGACGACGGCCTGGAGCAGCTCAGGGCCTACTGCCGCGCCTTCCTCGAGGAGCGGCGAGCCACCGGCAACCTCAGGGACAAGTGGGTCATCGCCAATGGCTTGCCCAGCGAGGTACGTACTGTTGCAAAATTGATAAATATATGGTTAATTGTATTTAATTTGTTACTACTAAATATTAGTAATGCATAGGGAAATTTGGCACAGCATATTTGTTCCATCCTACTGAAATTTGACAATTCTACCAAATCTACCGAAAATTTGGTATTGCTAAATTTTTTTGAACAGAAATATTGTCAAATTTTGGTGAACATGCCCATATATAGCAATCTATTTTCGTAGTAATCACAAAGCTCGATCTAGTACAGTTAAGTTGACAATAATCTATTATTATTACTTCGATTGCTGAAATGAAAATGGGGGCATATATAGGTCGAGTACGCGCTGGATTTCCCATGGAAGGCAAGCTTGCCGCGAGTCGAGACGAGGGTGTATCTGGAGCAGTACGGCGCTAGCGAGGACGCGTGGATCGGCAAGGGACTCTACAGGTGACGAGCTCTTCGATCTAATTAACCTAGGACTACACGCAAAATTATAAAAAAAAATTAGTACCTGAAGGCTAAAGCCGCATCACGTACGTTTTTGTCATCTTTGTTGTGTTTTTCTTCGCATACTTTCAGGATGACCCTAGTCAACAACGACCTGTACCTTGAGGCGGCAAAGGCTGACTTCACCAACTTCCAGAGGCTCTCCCGGCTCGAGTGGCTCAGCCTGAAAAGGTCACCACACGTTCCTCCTAACTATCAATATCACAACAACTTAATTTATTCGCTAATCAACTAACAGCCTGATACGACGAACCTATGATGTGTTTTTATGTATAACGCGGTTGACAAAATAGTAGTAATAATTAATTAATATATTATGTGTCACTTCACAAACATATAAACTTACACTCAACATATACAATTAGTAACAAAATTGACAAATTAGACAACGAATTGTGTGCTCTACTAAAGTCAATTTCATCTTTCTTTTATTTTCCTATTTATGTAATTTGAAATTACTACATCTGTCTTAAAATGTTGTAATCTATAATGGGATTTGACTCACAATTTTACTACATATATAGGATGAGATTTGATCCATCCAAATCTTATCCTAGATTGTAACATTTTGAGATGGAGGAAGTACATCTATGTGCATGTATGTGCAGTGATAAATATTCATTTTGCTAAAACTTTTAAATTTTTATTATATCTTTTTGGATGACATGAAAAACAAAGGGATATTCACTCGAGGGACGAATAGACTTTCCGTCTGGTATGATATTACTCTACTGTGTAACTAAAGATGTTTCTTACTCACAAGCGTGCGTATGCATCATGCTGCGCAGGTGGTACATCAGGAACAATCTGCAAGCGCACGGCGTGACCGAACAGAGCGTGCTGAGAGCCTACTTCTTAGCCGCGGCGAACATCTTCGAGCCCAACCGGGCGGCGGAACGCCTGGGATGGGCTCGCACGGCGATCCTCGCCGAGGCCATCGCGTCACACCTCCGACAGTACAGTGCCAACGGCGCCGCCCACGGCATGACAGAGAGGCTCATCAGTGGACTCGCCAGCCACGACTGGGACTGGAGGTTTACTCTTCGGCCGCTCATATATACTTTTTTAATTTCTTCAATGGATTTCTTCCTTCAAAAAGAAAAGAACATAATTAATTATTCTTATAATCAAATTACATTGTTGGAGCAAGTTTAATAATAATAATAGCCAACTATTAGCTGCAAAAATTAAAACATCATTTATAACCAACCTAATAGTCCACTTATAAAATATTTAGTTATAGATATATATATTGCATCATTAATATCTAATCCACTCATCTTTCACACATAGTTTTTATTTGAACCTGTGTTGCAGCTAGCTATAAATTAATTAATTTGTAGCTTATTTTTCTTCTATCTTCTTTTCCCTCCTCAACATAAGAACAAATGTGAGGTGGTAGCTTGTACAACCTGATTATATCATCTTATTGTGCTCGCCTATACAGTGATTCATGTAAGATTTTCGTTTGCGTGTGTGCAGGGAATCAAAGGATTCAGCAGCGAGGAGCTTACTGTACGCACTTGATGAGCTCATCGACCTCCATGCGTTCGGCAATGCTTCTGACAGCCTACGTGAAGCGGTAAAATTAACTTTAAACTGTTGACATGGTGTGTTAATTAATTTACCCTGAAAATTTTAACACAGTTCAATGTGTTCTGTTAACTGCAGTGGAAGCAGTGGCTCATGTCATGGACAAACGAGAGCCAAGGATCAACTGGTGGGGATACCGCATTGCTGCTAGTTCGCACAATCGAGATCTGCTCAGGACGGCACGGTTCAGCCGAGCAGAGCCTGAAGAACAGTGCAGACTACGCCAGGCTTGAGCAGATCGCCTCTTCCATGTGCAGCAAACTTGCCACCAAAATTCTTGCTCAGGTACGTGCATTGATCACTCATCATCACGAATTACAAAAATTAATTAAAATGCTGCTTGAGGTTTTTTTTTTTAAAAAAACATGAATTATGATCAAACAGAATGGAGGAAGCATGGACAACGTTGAGGGTATAGACCAGGAAGTGGATGTTGAGATGAAAGAGCTCATCCAGCGTGTCTACGGGAGCAGCAGCAACGATGTTAGCAGCGTGACGAGGCAGACATTTCTCGACGTGGTGAAGAGCTTTTGCTACGTCGCTCATTGCTCGCCCGAAATAATCGATGGGCACATCTCCAAGGTTTTGTTCGAGGATGTCAATTAGGAAAATGGTTGACTACTAGAAAGGCAATAAAAACAAGAGTTGTGTCTACCAGCACGGCTCGTAAAGTTTTTTACAGAGGCGGAGGAAGATCAAGTAGTGATGACTGCGAAAATTTTCTCAAAGTGAGATGAATTTAGTCGATATTTGTTTCACTTGATGGTACACCAGATACACATGTTGTTATAAGTTGTCTGATAGCTAGTATACTATATATATATATATATACATACATATATATATACATACATACATATATATATACATACATACATATATATATATATACATACATATATATATATATATACATATATATATATATATATATATATCTATGAATATGTTCTGAAGTGAGATGTCAGCTATATGAATTGTCTTATTTCAGAACAAAACTTTGCACATCGATATGCCATTAAAAATAAATATGTAAATATGTGAACCTTTTTTTCTTTGTGTTCTTTCTTTTGTTTCCCATCTCAATGACTACGAGTTCTAGATCTTCTTTGCAAATAGAAGAAGTTTGCAAATATACTACCGTGTCGCTCTCGTAGGCATCCTCCATAGCTCAAGTAGTAACTACTTTTCATGAAGAGAGGGCCATGGAATACACTATTGTAGTAAATGGCGGATTCCTTTGCTATATTACAATACCTCGCTCCTTATACGGGGGCAGCCCTGGCTGAGTTTTTTATTTACCGTGAACGACGTACTTTAATAATTTTAATAATTTATGACGATCTCTCCAAACAGGCACAAGCTTATCGCCAAATATCCCTTATATTAAGAAGACCCCCCCCCCCCCCGTGAAGCTTACCTAGGGGATGTTTTTTATTTGCACTCACGCCTTTTAGAAAGAGCCGCTAAATTAAATTTTCTTTTAGGGAAATGAAGTATGACTGCTTTACCAACAATTACGACTCAATCTGGAGATGTTTCCGTCTATATTCCTACTAATGTAATCTCCATTACAGATGGACAAATATTCTTATCCGCAGATCTATTCAATGCCGGAATTCGGCCTGCTATTAATATGAGTATTTCCGTTTCTAGAGTAGGATCCGCGGCTCAAATTAAAGCCATGAAACAAGTAGCTGGCTAATCAAAATTAGAATTAGATCAATTCACAGAGTTACAAGCCTTTGCACAATTCACCTCAGCTCTCGATAGCCCAACCTCTCCTAGCCCCACACCGCTGGCTACCTTGTCGCAGGGGGCGGCACCACCAGTAGCGCCTTCTTCCACCCTTTATCTCCCTTAGCCATCTCCTTCCTCTTTCCTTCCTAACCTTCTATTTCTTTTTTTTTTCCAGATCCAGAAGATTCATCCTTGTCCCAGATTCGGCCGGGGTGCTTGGAGCCTAAGGTCTGGCTGGTGGTGAGTAGGATGACCAGTTCGCGTGCTGAGGTGGTGGTCGCGTTGGGGCTTGGCGCATGCGTCCATGGGTGCTGAAAGGCTGGAGTCTGCCATGAGTGGCGAGGTCAATGATGGCCATGGCACGGGGGCTACTCCTTCGTCCCCTTCCTCTATCTTGAGTTCTTGACCCCTTAATATGAGTACCTCTAGAAAAAGCATATACACACAACTTATCTCTATAAGCATGTTCAACATATTTTAAGACTAAGAAAGTCACCACTAACACTTGGACTAGAAGAACAATTTAATGTAAATGCGACCATCCGTGTCAAGTCTGGACTTAAATCCAGGTGAGCTGGTTCCACTAAAAAAACCTAATCAGTTCGGCCACGTTCATTTCGCCACAAAGAAGAGGTGCAGTTTTACTAATTAAACTGCGTAGGGTAGAAATTCTTCTTTTTTTCCTCCATAAAATTTTCAACAAGACCAATTAAATTGCTTCTAATAATTCAAAGGTAAATTTTAATGGAATGAGGGAATACACTGCCACTAATACCTCCTAGGATTTCTTTTTTTTTTCTTCTCAGTTTTTAAGTTGTTTTTTACTAAGTAGAAATTGACGCATGATTGTTATTTCCCAAAAAACTCCTCGTATTTAGACAGAATATCCCATAGATCCTTTGAACCAACTAATGTCCCGTTGTGTTTTATCTGGAAAACCCCTTGTATTTTAAACATACAATACAAAGAAGAGAAAATTTGGCTTCTAGCAGTGGCGCTGTAAACATGAAAAACATAAGGGTGTTTCCGAAAAACAAACATATTTATCTCCAAACCCTATCCCCGGCCATCTCCCACCTCCACCCCGCGCCCCACTCAAGCTCTGCACTCAACACCGACGCCGACACGGGGCTGCCTCCGACGTTGTCCACAAATTTTATGGTTTTATAACATTGTTCACAAAATTTACATATCTCTAATATGGTTTTATAACCTATAAGTGAGATATGTAAATTTTATGAATAATGTTAGTATCACATTGTCGGATAAAGAAATGACAAAAATAAAAGTTATAGATATTGATGAGTTATACAATTTTATTGTTGATGACCTTTTCAGTTGAAATCATTTATTATTTGAAAATGTTGTTTGAAGTTGTCATAATTTGAAATTCAAATTCAAATTATTGAAACAGAGTCATATAGCAAAATGATCAAAACAAAAGTTGTAGATCTTGATAAGTTATACAACTTCGTTGTTGATAGTTTTTTATTTAAAAACATTTACTACCCGAAAAATTAATTGAATTTAGAGGAGGGACGCAAAATGGACTTCTCGGCGAGGGAGGAGCAAAAGGGTTGGGCCGACGGCTCGAAGAGGGAGGAGGGGAAGGGGAAGCCGGCCCAAGGAGGGAGAGAGAGGCTGTGGGCTGAGGAAGGGAGAGAGTAACACTTGAGACGAAAAAGGTGCAAGGACAGAAAGAGCGATTTTAATTTGTTTTCCATTTATTTTAATAGGTTAAATAAACTTTGTGGTATTAAAATTAGTTATTGAGCTCTGAAAAGTCATGAAAAATTTCAGAGAATAATTTAGATCATGTAGAATATTACAAAAATATTTATGGCCATGATTTTCAAAGGAAAATTTTAGTTTCCTCGTTAATTCACTTGATTAAATTGCTTTAACTTTTATTATATTTTTCTAGAAATGCATTATATAAATCTATGACGCTTGCCTTTTGCCCCTTATGACAAAGTAATATTCGTCACAATGTCCCATTGAAATACTTTATGACGATTTCTAGTTGGTATTAACGACGAACACCTTTTTTCGTCGCTAAGCCACCACATCTCATATTAATCGTTATAAAATGGAATGCGCTAATGACGAATAGCTCCGATGTCACGAGGAATTCGTCACAGAAGGTCATATTTCTTGTAGTGACCCTCCCCCCATTGTCGTCGTGCACCCTCCTACTACTACAAAAATGGCTATAGGTGCCGATTGGGAAACCCCATGGATGCCGGTTTCCCAACCGGCACCTATTAGTCGGTACCTTTGAGGACTTTATTCTGACAAGATCCCCTATCTGGCGGAGGGGAGGGCGCCACCGCCACTGCAGTTGCCGAGGTCCGCCACCTCCCCTCCGGCCGGATCTGGCGGAGGGGAGGGCGGCACCACCGCCTGGAGCCGCTGCCGCCTCCACCGGACTGCAGCCCGGCCGCTACCACCTCCGCCGCTGAGGCAGGCGAGAGAGAGAGAGAGAAGATAAGGATGGGAGGCGTGCGTTATATGGATAAGGCCGGTGCTCGATTGGCTTGCCGGCTCGGCTCGGTTGGCCTCGGTATATATAGGTGTCCGTTTTTTTAAAAACGACACCCGTAGTATAGGTGTCCGACACCTATAAATTAATTATTTATGTTCATCCACGTGTTTCATGTACATATATGATTAATCTTTCAGCGGCACTGTAATTTTGGCTGATTAGAACTAATCAGATGAGACGGATTTGCTTATTTAAAGGGGTCGCATAAACTCTTAGGTAGATAGCCACGAATAGTCTAATCCCCACACCGAAGAACCATAACACTATAAAACCATCAAATCCCATGGGAATCTATCAAATTAGACGAGTCCTAACGGTTTTATAACCCATCAAAATAGACACGATTTTACGGATTTGGGATTCCAATGGTGTTAACATGATTTGGATTTAGTATTTTCCGTTGCAATGCACGAGGCACTTTTTCTAGTGTTCAATAAAATCGGCACATCTAATACCGTTTGGTTAAATAAAAAGCAACACACGTGTACAAACCAAACAAGCCCAATGTTTATTGCTTTCTCCAAAGATCACGAGAAAATATGCTTCTCGAGTCTCGAATCTTTGTTAAGCTCTTGTAAGTCCTTTCTTGCAGGGAGAAAATAGTGGCATCATCAGCGAACATCCGTGTCATTGTTCCGTCCGTGGCTGCGCGTGGCTGACTAGCCTCTGTAACATTAATCGACGGGCTATCTTGCGTGTGGAAACTGCTTGCAGTGACGAGAGTCGTCTGACGAGTAGGCTTCAGCTGCCAGGACGGGTTTTGTACATTGTGGTATGATAGAGAGTTGTAAATTACGGCCATGTGGTTTTTTCCTGCGACAGGACATTTTTGCACGTTGTTGGGTTTTTTCCTCCTGCAGTACATGGAAACCACATAGTAAACACACGTGGGATGACCAATGGGCTGGCTTTTTTGTGCGAATTGATTTCGTACACAATATAGACCGATTAGTTTGTAGGAAAAATATATATACAAGAGCGATACATTTTTAGATAATAAAATTTATTGTGGCCTTTACTTTTGAAAATAACAACCTATTATTACATGCTATTGGTTAAACGACAACGAATTACAATTTTTTCAAACTATGATTAGAAACAAGGAAACTATTTAGAATACTAGCCTAAAGATAGAGATAACACATATTTTAAAACTTATATCTCTAGTTAACGAGGAACCGCATATCGTTGTTTGTCCAGTGACTTACAAGGTGTATATAGTGTATATAGTCCTTATCTTTCTCAAATCAGGTAATGGAATATCATGAGAACAATGTCTTATTATTGTGTGGAGCGAATTTCACACTTCATCATGCAGTTGACATTGAACCAAAGCGAAAGATAGCATCGGATTGTAACTGCACTGTAAATCACTTACTCAACCAGATCTTGCTATCGCCATAACAATTGAAACCGATCCGGCAATGATGTCATCGCTATTCTGGATATCCAGAACTAGGTTTTCACCTGAAAGTCAACCTCGAGGCACAAATAGATCGCACATATTGGTCGGACGCTGCCGTGGGCCCTAGAAATGGTTGTCTCGTAGCAGGATCCATGCGATCATTGGAGAGAGCACTGGTGGAGAAACCATCTTTCGTCGGTCGGCCGAATTCCACGATAGTCCCGGTTGTAACAAAAACCGAGACTAAAGATGATCTTTAGTCCCGGTTAAAAAGGGTAACGGGCATATTTGATCTTTAGTCCCGGTTGGTAACACCAACCGGGACTAAAGATGATCTTTAGTCCCGGTTCAAATGCTGTCAGGGCTTGTCAGGCCCCCCCGGGATCTTTAGTCCCGGTTGGTGTTACCAACCGGGACTAAAGATCGTAACTTTAGTCCCGACTAAAGATCCCGGTGATCTTTAGTACCGGTTGGTAACACCAACCGGGATTAAAGTCCCACCCCTTTATATATGTCTTCTTCCTGCTCCAGCCCGAGTAAGCTTCAAAATTTCTTCAAAAAAGAGGGGAGGTCATGCCAAAATTTATAGTGAATTTACTTTGGTGATTATATACAAATCGGAGGTGCCTAAAAGGTTAGCAACTTCATCCTCCAATGTTTTTTTGTCATATTACATTTGGAGTTATGTTTTGCACACCTTTTTGTCTCCAAAATTTTATTGTAAGTTGATGAGAGAGAAAATTTGTGTGGGAAAAGAAAGAATATATAGAAATTTTGTTTATTTGCTAAATAAGGTTTTATAAAATAGTTGAGTAGGAAAATATAGTGAAAGTTAATCTTAAATAAAAGAAAACAAACTAAATTGAAAATTAAAAGAATTTAAAACTTAAAAAATAATAAATAAGAATTATTTGGTGGAATATTTTATAATTTTTGTATGAATAATGATATGTCATTATTGTATGACTGTTGAAAGAGATTGTGATTATTTTATCATTATTATATGACTCTCATTATTGTACGAATGATTATCTGTGTACGATTTTTTTTCATTTTATGTAGATGGATCGGCAATGGATGTACACTGACCGGCGGTCCAAAGAGTTTATTGACGGCGTGCATTATTTTTTGAGAGTAGCCGAAACTAACAAGCAAAAGGGTTTTATTTGCTGTTCATGCAATAAGTGTAAGAATCAGAAGGAGTATTCTGCATCCAGGACTATTCATTTCCACTTGTTTGAGTAGGGGTTCATGCCAAGCTATAATTGTTGGACATCCCACGGAGAGCAAGGGGTTGAAATGGAAGAAGATGAAGTGGAAGACGACAATATTCCAGACTTTGCTCAGTATGTTGGATTTGAAGGAAATCAAACGGGCGAGGAGGACATAGATGCTGATTATAACGACGTTGCGGATGATCTTGGTCAGATGTTGCAAGATGCCAAAGAGGACTGTGAAAGTGAAAAGGGGGCCCATAAATTGGACAAGATGTTAGAGGACCACAGAACGTCGTTGTACCCAGGTTGCGAGCAGGGGCACAAAAAGTTGGATACCACTCTAGAGTTCTTGCAATAGAAGGCAAAAAATGGTGTTAGTGACAAGGCATTTGGCGATTTATTGAAACTCGTCAAGAACATTCTTCCGGAGGGAAACAAATTGCCTGAGACAACATACGAGGCTAAGAAGATAGTCTGCCCTCTAGGACTGGAAGTTCAGAAGATTCACGCATGTCCGAATGATTGTATCCTATATCACGGTGAGGAGTACGAGAACCTAGAAGCATGACCTGTTTGTAAAGCACTACGATACAAGATTAGACGAGATGATCCAGGTGAGGTTGACGGGCAGCTAACGAAGAAGAAAATTCCTGCTAAGGTGATGTGGTATTTCCCTATAATACCACGGCTAAGGCGTTTGTTCAGGAACAAGGGGAATGCTAGAATGATGCGTTGGCACGCTGAAGAACGTCAACAGGACGGGATGCTGAGACACCCCGCAGATGGTTCGCAGTGGCGAAACATCGACAGAAAATATAAAGACTTTGGAAAGGACGCACGAAACATACGGTTTAGTTTAAGTAAGGATGGCATGAATCCTTTTGGAGAGATGAGCAGTGGCCATAGCACTTGGCCCGTTACGATGTGTATCTACAGCCTCCCCCCTTGGCTATGCATGAAGAGGAAGTACATAATGATGCCGATTATTATTCAAGGCCCCAAGCAACCTGGTAACGACATCGATGTGTTCCTAAGACCACTGGTCGAAGATCTTAAACTGTTGTGGAAGAAGGAAGGTGTCCCCGTGTGGGAAGAGGACAAACAGGAGGAGTTTAACCTACGAGCGCTACTGTTCGTAACCATCAACGATTGGCCTGCACTTAGCAACCTATCCGGGCAATCCAATAAGGGGTACAAGGCTTGCACTCACTGTATGGATGAAACAGAAAGTACGTATCTTAAGCACTGTAGGAAGGTTGTGTATATGGGTCATCGTCAATTTCTTGCTGCAAACCACCTAGTACGGAAGAAAGGCAAGCACTTTGAACATAAGGCGGACCACCGTACAAAGCCTAAACATCACAGCAGGAAAACAGTGTTTGCTATGGTGAAAGATTTTAAAGTAGTGTTTGGAAAGGGGCCTGGCAGCCAGCCTATAGAGTGCGAAGATGGTCACGCGGCGATGTGGAAAAAAAACTCCATATTTTGGGAGTTACCCTATTGGGAATTCTTGGACGTCCGCCACGCAATCGACGTGATGCACCTCACTAAGAACCTTTGCGTAAACCTTCTTGGCTTCCTAGGTGTATATGGAAAGTCAAAAGATACACTGGAAGCACGTAATGATCTGAAGCATATGGAACAACGCGACGACCTTCACCCGGAACCAAAGGAGAAAGGCAGCCATTACTTGAGTCCAGCCAGCTACACTCTTAGCAAGGCAGAGAAGGAAAGTATGTTTCAATGCTTGGAGAGCATCAAGGTACCATCTGGATACTCCACGAATATAAAGCGAATAATAAGCACGAAGGAGAAGAAGTTCACAAACCTAAAGTCTCATGACTGTCACGTGTTGATGACACAGCTGCAACCAGTTATAATAAGGGGTATCCTCCCAGACAATGTCCGGGCAACAATAACAAAGCTATGTTCTTTCATGAACGCAATTTCGCAGAAGGTCATCGATCCGGATAGGTTAGAAGCCCTTCAGAATGATGTGGTGTAATGTCTTGTCAGCTTTGAGTTGATATTTCCACCTTCATTTTTCAATATAATGACGCATCTGCTTTGTCACCTAGTGAAAGAGATCGGTATTCTCGGGCCTGTGTTCCTACACAACATGTTTCCTTTCGAGAGGTACATTGGCATTCTGAAGAAGTATGTTCGTAACCGTGCTCGTCCAGAAGCAAGCATTGCCAAGGGGTATGGAACAGAGGAGGTCATTGAATTCTGCGTAGAATTTATTGAAGACCTTCGCCCAATCGGGGTACCTAAATCACGCCATGAAGGGAGACTACGGGGAAAGGGGACTCTCGGAAGGAAAGCAATAATGACGGTAGACAACAGATTTTTCCGTAAAGCCCATTTCACGGTTTTACAACAATCTTCATTGATGGCTCCTTACATCGAGGAGCACTTAGCTTTAGTTCGCGCCAGAAACATCGGTAAGTCCCATGCATGGATTACACGGCATCACATTGATACTTTCCCCGCATGGCTGCGACAACATCTCATGGGTAACGAGACGATTAACCAGCAACTGGCCTTCCTGGCGAGGGGTCCATCTGGCTCGATCGCGACATTCCAAGGATATGAGATCAATGGGTACACATTCTACACAAGAGCCCAAGACATGAAGAGCATGAACCAGAACGGTGCTGTTCGTATCGATGCCATGGGACACGATGGTACAACTGGCACGTATTACGGTGCCATCGAGGAGATATGGGAACTTGACTATGGACCTCTCAAGGTCCCTCTGTTCCGGTGCCAATGGGTTAGGTTGACTGGTGGAGGCGTAATGATTGATGACAGTGCCACGTGGTTCTCCCAGGCAAAAGAAAAATCATCGGAGTAGAGCACAAGACTGACGAGGATTACGATCAGTTTGATGGGCAACCCCCTTTCACGGTGACGGTTGACCCTAGCATCCTCCAATCAAACGAAGACACCCCTTACTCGCGTAGCGATCACAAGGAAGGAACAATAGTGAGGAGAAAGTACGTGCGGACAACCGTCACCGCCGATCTATTGCCGTAATTGTTGTAAACTATTTTGGATGTATTGAATATGCTAGTTATATATGATTAATTACAATTTTTAACAATTTAATATCATGCATATACTAATTATATACAATTATTAGAATTTTTAAAAGTTTTAAATCATGCATGTGGGATTTACATATGTTAGTTACAATTTTTAACAATTTAATATCATGCAAATGCTAATTATATACGATTATTAGAATTTTTAAAAGTTTTAAATCATGCATGTGGGATTTACATATGTTAGTTACAATTTTTAACAATTTAATATCATGCATATGCTAATTATATATGATTATTAGAATTTTTAAAAGTTTTAAATCATGCATGTGGGATTTACATATCTTAATTAGAATTTTTAATGCATTATTTACTATTTTAGAAACATATATGCAACGAAATTCAATATTCAGTGCTATTAACTTTAGTCCCGGTTCTTAACCCTAACCGGGTTTAAAACAGAATTTGGAAATAGCGGGAAAATATCTTTACTCCCGGTTGGTGAGAAGAACCGGGAGTAAAGATATCTTTACTCCCGGTTCGTAACAACAACCGGGATTAAAGATAAGCGGTGAGAAGAACCTGGAGTAAAGATATCTTTACTCCCGGTTCGTAACAACAACCGGGAGTAAAGATCCGGGGGTATATATATTCCCGGTGCGCCCTCGTCTTCTCCACCAACACTTAGACGTTTTTCCATCGAGATCGAGCATCTGCTTCTCCTTCGCCGCCACTCCCTAGGGCAACCCCGCGCCGACGCCGCCGTCGTCTCTCACCGTCGCCTGGCGGTCCTCGCCACCTCCGCCGCAGACGCCGCCGCCACGTTTCTTGGGTGAGAGCCCCGCCCTCTCTCTCTCTCTCGATGTAGCTCTCTGTCTCTCTCTCTAGATCTTTTGCCGACGAACGCCGACGACGCCGACGCCAACGTACGCCGCCGAGCCGCTACGTTACGCCGCCGCTGCGCCTCCACGCCACCGGGCCCCCATGCCGCCGCCGTGCCCCGCCGCCGCCGCGCCCCCACACCGCCGGGCCCCCACGCCGCCGGACCGCGCCCCCACCGCCGCGAGACGCCGCCGCCGCGAGACGACGCCGCCGCCGCGCCCCCACGCCGCCGGGCCAGTCCACAGCGCCGGACCGTGCCCCCACCGCCGCGAGACGCCGCCGCCGCGAACGAACGCTTAACGAACGTGACCAAACGCGAACGAACGCGAACAAACGTGAACGAACGCGAACGAACGCGAACGAAACGTTAAAGAAACGTGAACGAACGCGAACGAAACGTGAATGAACATGAACGAACGCGAACGAACGTGACTGAAACGTGAACGAACGTGAGTGTTAGTGAACGAATGCGAACGAACGCTTAACGAACGCAAATGAACATGAACGAACGTGAACGAAACGTTAAAGAAACGTGAACGAACGCGAACGAAACATGAACGAACGTGAACGAACGCGAACGAACGTGACTGAAACGTGAAGGAACGTGAGTGTTAGTGAACGAACGCGAACGAACGTGAATGAAACGCGAACGAACGTGATTGAAACGTTAACGAACGTGAATGCCCTTGAACTAAAAGTGTGAGAACGAACGCAAGCGAAATGTGTACAAACGAGATAATTAAACTATTGTTGAACTTAGCATATATATGATTATATATACTTGAAAACGTGAAATACATTATATGTTCCTCTGTATTTAGACTAATACATTTTTTTTGCATGTTGCAGAGAAGACGTCGTCGTCGTCGTCGTCGTCCTTCAAGCCGAAGTGGTAGCTAGCCCTCGAAGGAATTCGCGCAGGCAAGTGATGTAAAGATGTGATTGTTAGAGATATAATATAAGATTGTTAGATTTCTAATATAAGATTATTAGATTATTAGAGTTAGCATATGTGAATGTTAGAGATTATTAGATTATTAGACTTAGCATATTTGAGTGTTAGAAATAGTTAGAGATTTAATATAAGATTATTAGAGGTTTAATATATGAAACTTAATTAGGCTTAGCATATGTGAGTGTTAGAGATTTAATATAAGATCATTAGAGATGTAATATTCGAAACATATTTGATTGTTAGAGATTTAATATAAGATTATTAGAGATGTAATATTCGAAACTTAATTAGACTTAGCATATATGATTATCTACCGTACAAATACATGACACTTAGACTTAGCATATTTGAGTGTTAGAGATAGTTAGAGATTTAATATAAGATTATTAGAGGTTTAATATACGAAACTTAATTAGACTTAGCATATGTGAGTGTTAGAGATTTAATATAGATTATTAGAGATGTAATATTCGAAACATATTTGATTATTAGAGATGTAATATTCGAAACTTAATTAGACTTAGCATATATGATTATCTACCGTACAAATACACAACACTTAGACTTAGCATATATGATTATTTGAGTTGTAATACAAGATTAGTAGAGTGTTAATATTACGCTTAGCAAATATTTCTTCTATGAACAGATGGCTGATCGCGATGAGGAACAGATACTGTACGATACAATCGCATCGGGAAGCAGCCAGTACTGGAACGAAGAAGAGGGGAACGAGGATCCAGACTAGTACTTGAACGAGGAGGGGAACACGGAGAGGGATGCAGAGGGGAACGAGGAGGGGAACGTGGAGAGGGATGCGGAGGGGAACGAGGAGGAGGCTAGTGGAAATCATCCCTCCGCTGGACAGAAGAGGGCACGCGGATAACGAGGTGCCGCGAAGAAGATAGAGGGTCGGCACATCATAACTGAGGTGGACGCAGACGGCCGACCTAGTGCCCCGGCACAAGCAGCCAAGAATTTTGTACGCCACAGCGGTTGGGTTGTGAGGGATAACGTGCCTGTCAGCAAGGTGTACTGGCGCAGAACAAGGGCACGCGGGGGTGATGACAGCTTTGTCCGGAATCAGAGAAAGAGATGCTGTGGACCACAATGCTCAAGACGTTCACGCTCCCTGCGGGTACAGAGAACATAGTGAAACAGTGGACTTTTAAGAAAATGGCAGAACAGTTCCAGACCTTCAAGGGAGATCTGTACCGGAAATACATCCTGAAGGGGCAGACACCGAACTTCGACGTATTCCCGAAGCTAAGGGATCACTGGGACGAGTTCATTGCTTACAAGACAGGTCAACAAGGGCAGGCGATGATGGAAAGAAACAAAAAAAATGCCGCCAAGAAGAAGTACCATCACCACTTGGGTCAGGCGGCTATAGCGTCGCGATGCCGAAGTGGGAGGAGATGGAGGCAAGCTTGCTTGAGAGGGGTATCGAACCGGCCACCGCTAAATGGCCTGATCGATCGAAGTTCTGGTTCTATGCTCACGGTGGAACGCTCAACCCAGGTGATGGCTCCTTGGTCTTTAGCGATCAGATACGCGAGGCTGCGAATCGACTAACGGAAGCAGTGGAAGCCTCTTCTCAGGGCACGTTCTGACCCGACAGAGAGAAGGACGAGCTGTCACTCGCCCTACAGACTCCCGAGCATCCAGGACGAACACGAGGGAAAGGCGTGATTCCCTGGAAGATGGGATTCAAGGAGGACATCCACACGTACAGGAGTCGGATGAGGAGCAAGAGAGATACCGAGGCGAACATTGCAGATCTCGAGTACAGGATATCGAGCTACGAGCTCAGCATGCAAGAGGAGGTGGCCCGGAAGGTGGATGAACTCATGGCAGCACATCGGTCACACGATCCCCAGCCGTACATACCTTCTCCAATGGTCAGCCCATCAGGCAATCGTAGCAGCTGTGCCTCAACGGGGCAGGTAGTATCACAAAGCATGGACGCCATGCAAACCCAGGACGAAACCACCTGCCCCGTTGATGAGATCACGCATCGGACACCATGTGAGCTGCATATTCCCTTCAATAACTTATCAATCAAGGTATGGTCGATGTAATATATGATTTTTGACTCGTACGTTCCGCAAGTTGCTGCTTAGGTTGATTACTAATAGATAACCTCTCATCACGTGAAGGTGGCGTCGGGAATGGCCATCCCAACGGACATTTCAGGGACTTACCACTGCAGGCCGATTCCAGCAGGATACTCGAGGGTCGAAGTTGAGCTGGTGGAAGCCGTGTACGAGGACCTCGAGTTGGACTACCCAGGAGGAGACGGTGAGACGCATCTACGAGAAACAAGCCACGCCATTATACTATGGCGCAAGCGGTACATCATCCTCCCTGGGCGACAAGCGGCGTCTCGTGCACCATCTCCTCCGGCTCCGCCGTCTCCTCCTGCACCATCTCCTCCGGCTCCTCCGGCTCCTCCGCCTCCTCCTGCACCATCTCCTCCGGCTCCTCCGCCACCTCCTCCTGCACCATCTCCTCCGGCTCCTCCGTCTCCTCCGCCTCCTCCTCCACCGTGTCCGCCTGCACCTCCCAAGACAAGGTCTCGCCAAGCTCCACCTCCTGCCAGCACAAGGGCAACGAAGAAGGCCAAAGTTGACACCACCAAAAACAAGGAGCCGCCGTATGGTTGCAGTCAAGAGGAGCTTGACGCTTATGTGGCAGGAGAAGTGAAGAGGCAACTCAAGCCTCAGTGTCCTGAAAAGAAGATACCTATTGACCCGAGCGTGAAGAATTTCTTCAAGGGAATGTCCACCGCAAACAAGGAGGCCTTAAAGCTATCGGACTATGACCGAACACTTAGGAAAGCCTATTACAAGAAGTCTAAACCAGTTCCTTAGCTTGGAGAACAACCACACTAAGTGGTCGAGCCGTTGGTGATCGGCGAAGACTTTGGCATAACGGATTTCATTTCGGACACCGGTCTAACCATGGCTCAGTTGGTTGGAGGCGCACCAATCCCGAAGGCGGAAGTGGCATACAAGTTTGAACTCGGTAAACCGCTTGTCAGGCCTGAGCAGCTGCAGTCCCTACCGACACAAATGTACAAATTCCATGAACGGTACATGGAAATGAGCGCCAATGATAGAGAGATGTTCGGAGCGAGGATCAGAAACCCCGACTTCTTGCAAGGAGAAGATGTTCTATGGATCCATTTCAAGGATGTCTTCGATCTGTACCATCAGGACGCCCTCGACGTCTCTCTTCTGAGCGCATGGATTTTGTAAGTATCTTTGAGTTCGATTTGTTTCGTTCAATAATTAGCTCCTGGCATATATGTAAGCAATAATAATTTCCTTTCATTGTTGTAGAATGGAGATTCAAAGGGCCCAACGGCGGGGGGTTTACAATACTGGGTTCATCGACCCTCGGAAAATCAACACCGAAATGCTCGACAAGTACGAGAAAGACACAGAGGACAATCTCGTCCATCTCCTAATGCAGCAGCATTTCAAGACGTTCATACTATTGCCGTACAACACAGAGTGAGTTTTTATTGTCGTTCGAACAAATTTAATTCCCATACATATAACATGTACATTCTGATATTTATCTCATCTCACGCATATTCCAGATTCTACTGAGTCCTATTCTTTTTCGACATGGACGCATGCAGAGTCACTGTGTACGACTCAATGAATAAAGAGGAGAAGGTTTTTGACAAGGTCTTCCAACTGATAGACAGGTAATATAATGCCATCTATTCCAAAGTCGCGGGACTCTGTTGCTATTATGTTGATCTCGGGTAATATTTAATTAATCATAGCTTGCAACTGCACATGTAGGGCTTGGGATCGGTTCCGTCAATTGGTCCGCGGGACTTGGAAAGAAAAACTTGGACAGATGTTTCATTTTCTAGTGAGTACATGCATGATCCAAAATTATATTGAATTGAATCTCTAGTTACAGTTAATATAAAGAGTATATTAAATCTCTCATCGTTTCTCATGTAGTGTGTAAAGCAGGACAAGGGAACTAACTTATGCGGCTACTACGTATGCGAGTATGCCCACTGCCTATTAAACCAAATATACACCAAACGAGAGCTCGATGTACGTATACATAAACCATTCAAAATTTCATTGCATATCGATTTGTTAAGTTGTTTATTAATTTCATATATTGATATGTCATTATTTTTCGAATGATAGCGTATTCACATGAGGGAAAAACTCCCACACAAGAATTTTATCACGGCTGTTCAAGAACAACTGATGGGGTTCATCAACGAAGAAGTCCTTAATCCCGATGGTGAATTCTACTACGACGGATCGATAATTCGTAACGTCGGTCCTTTCTCTTCTGTCTGACGTAACGCAGGCGTCGAAGTCGTAGCTATAGCTAGCGAGCAAATGAATTGTACTATACATGCATGTATATATATATATATATATATTTATATATGTACGTACATTTACTTTAGTGTTAATATATATTTTGGTAACATATATGTACATAAAATATTAAGTGCTTTAAATTATAAATATGTGTGTAATATATGTATTTATACATATATATACATACGCATACACACACACACACACACATATATATATATATATATATATATATATATATATATATATATATATATATATATATATATATATATATATATATATATATATATATATATATATATATATATATATTTTGGTAACATATATGGACCTGTTGGACGATCACCATGGGAGTGAATTCATCACCGCCTCTCCATTTCCCCACCGCGCGCCTGACTAACTGATTGTTCGAGCCTAGCATGGTATTTGGATGGAATGGCTGAACGAACATTGTGTTGGGCTTGCTAGTTGTGTATGGGGTGGGTAAGTTATGTCTGCCAGGGTACAATAGTCCTTTTGCATTTTGTAAATAGTTTTTTCCTTTTATGTTATCTCACAAATTTGAGTCCACCTTACTGCCATCCAGAACAAGGAATACTAAAGCCTAGTTTGAAAAATGTAAGGACAAAAATGCAACCTAAAGAAAACAGGAAAAAAAAAATCATAAGTGCAACATCAATAGGAGTAAGAACACAATTGTCTTTTTTCTTTACGTTGGTTAGTTTTTTTTAACTAACTAACTTTGTTATATAAAAAGATGGAAGAATTAAGGTGTTAGAATTTCCTTGAACACGAGGCATATACTAGCACCCAAATGTCTTGTTGGAAAATTATACTCCCTCCGTTTCAAAATGTTTGACACCGTTGACTTTTTAGCACATGTTTGACCGTTCGTCTTATTCAAAAAAATTTGTGAAATATGTAAAACTATATGTGTAAATGAAAGTATATTTAACAATGAATCAAATGATGTGAAAAGAATAGATAATTACTTAAGTTTTTTGAATAAGACGAATGGTCAAAGACGTACTTAAAAAGTCAACGGTGTCAAACATTTTGAAACGGAGGAAGTATTTGGTATGGCTGAATATTGTACCTTTTGATTTATTTGAAGTTGCATGTTCATCTTCGTAAGAAAAAAGCAATTAATCTTTTTCCCCTGAATCACTGGAAATGTATTTCCTCTTATGCGTGTGTGTGTGTGTGTTTTATCCACTTCACACTGTTTTGCAGGACTGAAAAGAGTAGTTGTATACATTACAAGCAACCTATTTCATACTTACGAGTAAAACGTTGAACGTTTGAATACACTACATGCTTTCTAGACCAAGAATTATTGAGTGATAGACATTACAAGTAACTTATTTCGACCAAGTAGTTATAATTTGCAGGAAAGCTACACGAGCAATAAACACTTGCAGGCAGCTTAACACAGTACAAATTTCAGGTTTTGTTTGGTCACAGCGTTCCCAAACCAGATGGAAGAAGTGTCACTTGCAGGGGATCAAGAATCACCGCATTTGCTGATGCCATCATCCCATCGGCCGTGAAATACCCGTCCTTTTCCATGTAGACGAAGTGCAAAACCTTGCTCATGAACCAGAAGAGCTTCCTGCACGGTGGAGGAACAACCCCCCCATCTCTAGTCACCAGCCTTAGGAGGTCACACCTACTACCCTGGAGAACCCTCCTCATCTCTCTCTTGGCCTCCTCCATCGATGCCTCCGGTGAGCCGTGGCCGCCGCCGCCGCTGTGGGAAAGAGCATGCAACATGACGCTATTGACCTTCCCCATTTTGATTTCCTTCTCGTATGTCTGCATGTCATTGAGAAGGCGGCCGATAGTGTTCACAAGGTTCATTAGGTGGATGTACTCCTTGCTCCTGAAAACCTCTTCCGAGAGCTCTGGTCCGACGAACAATGCCGCCGAGGTGATGATGGGGCCTACAGCAAAGGAGTCCACGGCAGCTGACATGTACTCCTCCACTGTTGTTGGCACATACTTGTCCATCCTCCATTCTGCCTCGGTCAACATGCCCCTCACTGTGAACCACCACTGCAAATAGATTATATATTATATCGTGGAAAAGTAAAACCTAGAAGCCTTGAAAGTGGAAACTCACACACATAGAAGAGAGAGATTTACCGATTCGGCGATATGATCCACGACATTGCGTTTCTGCAGCGGCACGGCCTTTTCCGCAATCTGCTTGCTCGTGTTGTAAATAGCATAGAATAGAATCTCGACACACTCGGAGGAGAAGCCAATCTCACCGTGCCCGTCCCACCTGTACAGCACGATATGATCACAACAGGACTAATAGATATTATGTGTACAAAAGACATAGTGTACAGGTGTGTTGTACTTCTCTATTAATTTGACCAAGTTCTCCATTTCTTCTTTTGATCCTTCACCGTCAAAGAAGTCATCGACTGTGGTCGTCAAGATGCAGTTCTGGGTCCATGCAATGCGGGTTGATTCAGAAGGCAACAGGACGGCAGCAGCACTGAAATAGGTTATAGGTGGCATTAATCTTGCAAATTTCAGCTCATCCAATCTGGTATGTGCCACCCAACTGTCATATGCTCAATATTAGTGAATGATATCAAAAACATCTTATCGGAATGGATGAATCGAGGATAGGTATATATGATCATATACAGATAGATTTCGCACCTATTGAGGTCTTGGAGTTCTTGTTGGTAGACAGATTGAGAGGAATGGAATTCATCAACAGCCAAAGCCAGAATTTCATCATTTGGAATAACGCCACTGATCCATGTTATAATAGGTTCACGATTTAGACAACTACAACAGAAAGAAATAAATTGTACGGCTGTGATGTGTAGCAATGATATCTACCGGTATCCTGATTTCAGCAGCTTGAAGCCCTCAATTTTTAGTTGTTCCTTGGTCTTGAATTGTTCTATGTTCCTCTTCTGCTCTAGCCTTTCCAAGGTGGCATAGACTGGGAATTTCAAGGCATACTCCACCTGCGAAAGTATGATAATGGCATTATGAGAAATATTCGCCTTCTCTTTTGCATGGCTGCGATGTTTTTTTGCAAGAACATTAGTTCGCTAATATGTTATTTAGTAGGCAAATTTTTCTACAGAACACCCAAAGTATTTGTAATTTGTTGATATAAACATCATAAAAACATATCATGGTTAAAAAACACTCAAAAAATTGGTAATTTGGTAGGGGACATTTTTAGCCCAATTAGATAGATAAATTCTTCAAATAGACGAGAATGCCCCAATGGTCACAGACTTGTAACATGGATGTTGGAGAGAAAATTTAGAAAAATATGACTCTAAATTTGCCATCACCCCAAATACATTACTAGCATGCAGTATTTTCTATCTTTACTCTTGCTCACGTTACAAGCTTTTGGTCCTAGGGACATTCTCATTTTCTTTTAATAATTTCTCTCTTTAGTTGGTCTGAAAATATCCTCTCACAAATTACTAGCTTTTTTAGGGCTTCCTTCAACCGTGACACTTTTTACAATGATTACCAGCAAATTACATAAACTTTAAGTGTAGTCCAGCAAAATTTGCCTATTTAGTACTTGCCTCCGGTAATTCTGATATGTGTATCATTTTGGAAGATATTTTTTCCAGTAGTACTCTTGCTGACCAAGAACCAATTTCTTCTAGAATCAAATCATCTTCCAAGCAACGAATTTGTGAACTTTTGTACAACTCAAGCAAAGCCTTAGTATCATTTAGATATCCATGAATTGAACCATCAAAGCTGGATTGTTCCACAAATTGAGCCATTCCATCTGCTCAATAGTTCCGAAATGATTATTAACATTTCCAAATGAAATTTTGTACTGCAAAACCGAGCAAAAGCTAGGATATTCAAATTTAAGTGTCCTGAAGCTCCATGCAGTACCTGAGGTGATGTCATAACCATGCATACGTAATAGGCGAAATGCCATTGCACATGTTCTCATGTCCAACATTAGCTCCTCCTCATTATGCATCCATAACCTGCAAACATAATACAATAGAAATAAAGTAGTAGGTACAAAGGCACATCAAATTGCCATCATTAGCCTCTCCTATATCTTTTTAATTAGGTTTTTTTTATGAGTTGATGTTACCTGTATGTCATGTCCAATATATCACTTATTTCACAAGCAAAACTCTTAGAGATACCCATCCTTTCAAGAGTATCCACCATGCAAAGCTGTGAGTAAGCATTTTGTGGATACATCACCGGGACTGGAAAACACCCATTTCCAGTTAGTATATTTGACATATCATATTTCTACTTGACATTCTTGGTCACTTGCTTGGGCAAAATACATATAGGACCCGGGGAGGGGGGGGGGGGGCACACCTGGGCCACCAAACTTGCTTGTAACAAAATCCAAGTAAGCGAGGCTGCTATAGTTGTGGCCATGGATTATTGTAGCAGCAGTTGCAGAAGGCGAGTTGAAAATCGATCCATTCTTCCTTTGATACGCCATTACCTGATTCCAGTCTTGTAGGTTGCCTAACCCTTCAGACACATATGCCATGAAGGCTCTTCTTGATGAAGCTGTACCATAAGCATCCCTGACCATGGAGATCATCAAATGATAACATTGAAAATTCTAAATAAATATAAGGACTTCTTAAGGAGCTCCAAGTATATTTGAACAGTTCATTAGTGTTTGTCCAATGGGTGATATAATCTAGAGATAATCTAAGAAATGCCATTGACAAGCGTCCAAATCCAAGAAATGCTATCGATAAGTGTGAGTTCCAAGAAATGTCTTTGTACAAACGACTTTATCCTAAAAATGCCATCATCGTTAGGGTTCCGTTCATTCCACGCCGTAAGTACACTGTCAATTCCTAACAGCGATAGCATTTTTTGGGACAAAATAATTTGTACGATAGCATTTCTTAGAACTTACACTTGTCGATGGTATTTTTTGGATTTGGACGCTTGTCAATGGCATTTCTTGGATTATCTCTATAATCTATTACCTTGTTAGAGGTAAAACCTCATAGTAAGGAAAGAAAACATCTTACAAGTGCCATTAACAACAAACCTAACCTGTTAATAAGGGAAGTATAATAAGTAAATATACTCCATCCAAAAATATAAGTACTTTTAGAGTTCGAAATTACTCCCGGAATACAAAGGCTTAGAACATCTCCTGCAGATTGTCAATAAGAATCTTCGGTACTAAAAGAAACTGTCATTATTTAGGTTTTGGGTGCTCCAACTCCAACATCCCTAATGGATGAACCAATCCCACCCCATCCTCCCATCACCGCCCTACCGTCTCGGCATCCCGACAACTTCCTTGCCCTCCATCGCCTGTCCCCGAGTGTCGTCGTTCCCATCCTCCCACCACCAGCTCCTAGCCGGCCTCTCATTGTGCGGAGATCAACCTCTCACTGCATATTGCTGCCTCACCGGGACCGCCTTACGCTCTAGCGGGCATCCTTGATGCACAACCCCTATTCCTAACCTCTCCCATCACTCATTCATGGCATCCTACTGCCATCCAAGAGTGTCACCCGTCCCCGACCTTGTTCTTTGTGGTGAGCCCTTTGTTCTCAGGTCAATAGCGGTGAGCTTTTCGTCCCAGTCACGCTTGATGGTGCAGAGGCCCTCGATCTTGGGTTGGTGGTTGTGCCAGTGTAGAACTTGCTGGGGTTTATGGAAGCTGTGATAGTGACCTTGTCCTCTGCGGCACTGCCATTGGACAAGGTCTACTAGGCTGCAACGGCTGCATAGGACTTAGTGTGATGCTCATAGGCCCTCGTGAATTATACGAGTGCAAGCATTGTTTGGATAAATTAATTGAGGTTTGTAGAACATTTGGTCCCTGTAGATGTCTTTGCATGATAAATTTGTATTTTAGAGATGAAATAACATTAAACCACTGTAGGACTATGTTGTAATATCAAACTACATGAGGGAAGTAGTGTAAAAATATAAATGTGTAGGACTATTTTGTAATATTCACTGCTACAACCATTGCATTTTTTATAATGGGACAATTGTGTTCTTATCCCTGTTTCTGAGTGCAATTGTGATTTTACCCTTACTTTTCAGACTTTGTGATTTTGCCCTCACTTTTTTGAACTGAATAATCCGTTTACCCCTGGATTGGATGTCCGTTCGGTGGTCCCAGATTAAGTGAGGTAAACAAAACAGAAAATTGACTAACAAAATATGAAAATACTCTTCTAGCCCCACCTATTCAACCAAATCCACTTCCCACTCTCGATCCCCTCCCAACCATCGACTTCCCGACCCCTCCCAAACCCGGTGGCAGCGCATGGCAGAGTGAGCGGCGATGGCGGACGCGGCGCGCGGGGGCGGGGCGGCGTAGGCCGGAGAGGGGCATTTCACCTCTGCTATCTCGTTCCCCCTCCAAAACCCTAGCCAAGGGTGGTGGCAGCGGGATGGGCCGGCCTGGGGCGGCAAGCGCTGCAGTAGGGGGTGTGGCACGAGGCGACAACGCTGTAGTATGGGATGGCAGCGATGGATGTAGTGGCCAATTGGGTGCTTCTTGCCGCCGCTCAATCTCAGGAACAAGAGGATGCGGTGTCTGCTGAAAACATCCTGTTTCAATATTTGTTTCTCTGCTCTTTATAGTCATCTTTTTTCTTCCTGTTGATCTAGAGATTTGTAGCCACTGATGATATTGTTTTCATTTTGATTTTTCCTCCTCTTGATCTGGATGGATCTAGATGGAGTTTGTGGATATTTTTAGTCACCGGTGATGTTGTTTTTACTTTTGTCTTCCTCGTCTGGATGGAGTTTATAGCCTTCAGGTGATATTGCGATTAATTAATAGGCTGATGAATTCTAATGTTTGGTTCTATATCCTGGAACCGATTTGGTTACTGTGGGGAATGTATGGAGCAAAGGATCATCCTTACCAGGGGGCACTAGAGGCAAATATGGGCATTGATGTATTTTTACCACCAAGTTAACACCGTTAGGATGACATGATAGAATAGGAGCAAACCTGAGCTTCATTTTAAAAAAGTGAGGGTAAAATCACAAAGTTTGAAAAGGAGGGGTAAAATCACAATTGCAAATCGAGAATAGGGGTAAAAACACAAATGCCCCTTTTATAATAGTATAATATAGATATGATGTTTTAAACTTTTTAACATGAAGATATCCATTCGTCATATTAAAATTATCGTGCAAATATTTTTTTTTGCAGGGAAAAAAATATTTGCACAAAAATTTTAATATGACGAATAGACATCTTCATGTAAAATATGTAAAAATATATGTCATCCTTGAAGTATATTTATTGATAAAATAAATCACAACAAAATAAATTATACTTTCATAGTTTTTAAGAATGCGACAAAAATGAAATAAAAAATATTCCAAAACGATGCTTCCATATTTTCTTCACTTTAAATATCAAATGTTAGCAACAACCCATCCCCTATCCATTAGGGATCTCTAATCTTGGCTCTGATCCTCCCCGAATATGTGGAGTTCCATCGCGTTTCCTATCCCCATTCTTCTTGTTCTTTTTTTTTTTGCATGAAATTTTAAATTTTGTAGGATATCAACAAAATACTAGAGGAGAGTCAGATGTATGCTTGAGATAGGTTAGGGAATAAAAAAAATAGAGAGGGTGGGAGGGGGTGGATTAAAGGGACTCTCAATACAAATATACAGGAGGGGAATTCAATGATGTTATACATAAAAAGAAAAAAAAAGTACTCTATAATCGCTTTATTTAATCTGTACCAAGCAGGTTTGCTTTACTGCCGGTTATTACCACGATAATCAGGCTTACCATTAGGGTGTGGTAATGTTTAACTGAATTTTTTATATTTTGGTCCTTTTTAAAAACTTATTTTACAAATAGACCCCTGGGAAAACTTAAACCGGAAATGGTCCTTTTTGGGGCGCCATAGCCCAACATGGCGGCGCCAGCCACACTGGCGCCGTGCCCATGCCACCATGGCACTAGGGCTATCGTGGCGGTGCTGACTGGGCAGAAGGGGGGCGCCAGCCACACTGGCGCCGCCCCACATACCACGGCGCCAGCATGGCTGGCGCGCCCCTCCTCTGTGGGCCGCGCCCTTAAACCCCGTGGCCCCACCACCTTTCTCCTCCCCACTACCATTTTCGCCTGAGTCCAAGCCCGAGCCGCTGATTGCTGTTCTTCTCCGTCTCTCTCCCCCTCACCTCTCTACCTCAAATCCACTCAATTTGAAGCCATTTTTTGCGGGATTTTTTTATGGAAATCGAAGAGAAAGGTAGACTCCTCCATTACCCCCTCTTCTTTTTGTTTTTAGTGGTTGAATTTGTAGATCGGAGGGTAACCCTAGAACCCCTTTTTTGCCCAAATTTGTAATTTTTAGCATTTGTTATTGGGATTAGCTTGTTGTAGTGCTACATGTTTACAATGTACTCATTGGTTTCACGATTTTTTTAACCATATATGTGGTAATGTTAATTTTTGGATGGTTTGGTTGGCGGACATGCTGGCGCCATCTTATGCGCGGCGGCGCCAGGGTGGCTGGTACCCCGCTCTGCCGAGTCAGCACAGCCACGTGGGCCCTGTTGCCACGGTGGCACCGCCGCGGCGCCAGTGTGGCTGGCGCCGCCATGTTGGGGGACGGCGCCAGCCACTCTGGCGCCCCAAAAAGGACCGTTCCCGGTTTAAGTTTTTTCAGGGGTCTATTTGTAAAATAAGTTTTTAAAAAGGACCAAAATATAAAAATTTCAGTAATGTTTAAGGTCTAGTAAGCCAGCTAATATAACTTCAAAAAAATTAAACAAAACCTTCAAATTATGGTAAATTTTCTCTAGTTTTTATCAGTTTACGGTGGTTCCCGTAACTAGGCTTTCCACCATAAAGAGATTAGCCCTCCCAAACGGTAATATGAATCAGAGGGAATATTTTAAACGCATGAGAATTTTGCCTCTATTTTTATTAAAGGTGGCAGATTGAGCCATCTGCACCGAACTCTAACTCTAGTGTACCAAATTAGTTCATAAGCTAATGAGAAAGGGTAGGAAAGTATTTCTACTTGAACACGCCCTACATGCCTGGCTGTGTCTCCGCCAATATTAGTTGTCACGTAAATACAAAGCTAAAAATAACAAATAAATACAAATATTCACACTTGAATTTTGAAATGGACTAACCTTTCCAATTCGATCTTCCGAATGTGAATAATCCCATCAATATCTGTTTGCATAACGGGCAATTCCAAACCCGTTCCAGTGGCAAGGCTAAGCAAGCCAGAAAAGGTAATGTTAAAACCCACAGGAGCAAGAGTTTGCTCATCCATGGCAACCGAGAAATTTCTTCCAATAAAATTCAGTCCTGCCAAAACCATTTTTCGTAGCTATATAAGAAGGTTTCACCCTACAGTACAAAGATCAAGACAAGGTTAAAACAACACCCTCATGAATGCAATTATTGATTTTGTACCTCTGCTGATGTGATCTCCGCCAGTATTCCATCTTTTCAGTGCAACAACACATGCCAATGTACACAAAAGAATGTCTTTGTTGACTACCAAACCTGGCAGGTTTGTACCCCAAGATCCATCATCATATTGGTTTTGCAGTATCCACTCGATGGATTGCGGAAAGCGTGGAGTTTGATGAGAGCCCTGCACTGGCACCATGGCCACCCATGCAGTGTCGTATGAAGATGGTGGTAATTGGACATCCCTAAGCTGCTTCCTTATCTTGTCATGCAGTTCATTCTTATGCTGCATATCCCATCGGAATAATAAACTCAACCATGGATATGTTTCACAAATCAATGCGTGAGGTTTAGTTATAATACTCAGCTGCGACATGGTATGAGCACGCTGGTGTTCGATCTACCCTAAATCTGTTGATAGTCACAACTAATCGAGTCTGGTTTTTTAGAAGCTTTAATGGGATGCAGTCGTTGGTGGCAAACGTTTATCTATCCCTTGTTAAAGGTGTTGTATTGAAATTGTTGTGGTGAAAACCTAACTTTTTGATAGGACAATATTGGTAAACGTATATATGATGTTTTCTTTGGGAGGGTACTATCGCAGTCTCTTGGAGAGTGCCTCATTTGCATAGATGGCCTTCATGTATTCTTTTTTCATATATCTTTCAAAATGCATTTTCATCTTTTGTCATGTTGTTGTGGTTTTTCTACTAATTTTGGCAGTATTTTGGTTGTGCACATCTCTGGCTAATCACTAGTCAGTACGGAGGCCGAGAGTTTCTTTAATAAAAAAAAGGAATTGCTAAAAAACGGTCGCAAGATTTTTGGGCAAAAAAAACATTCAATTGTATAGTATAGTTGTAGTATAACTACAATGTGATTATATTATAGTAACATTGTAACTACAGTATAACTGCACTGTAACTTATAATCTCTATATAAGTTAGATATAAAGTTGCATATATTATTTTAATACTGACATACAAGTTATATTATAGTTTTAGTGGAATTATATTACAATTATACTATAGTTAGATTTGAAAGTTTTTCCCTTAAAAAACTTGTGGCAGTTTTTTAATACTCCCTAAAAAAAATGGGCCATGTATATATATGTCCTACCATGCCTTGCTGGCTTCCCGCATTCCTCCCTAATCCCAGGCTCTTCTCAACACCTGCTGCTCCTGGGGAAAGCGAAGGAAATGTGTAAGATATCTCTTTGCAGTAGAAAGGATTGTGATAGACAATAAAATTTATCTGTCTAGCATAACAGCTTCGACAACTGTACTCTCAAATACTTCCTCCGTTTTATATTATAAATCATTTGACTTTTTTCCTAATCAAATTTCTTTAAGTTTAACCAAATTTATAAACAAATATAGTAGTATTTTTTTTCAACACAAAACAAATACATTATCAAAATATATTCATTGTTATTAGATTTAATATAACTAACTTAATATTTTATATGTTGCTAAATTTCTCAATAAACTTGATCAAACTTAATAAAGCTTGACTAGAAAAAAAATCAAGCGACTTATAATATGAAACTTATTATAAACGGAGAGAGTAGCAAAGAGGTATACCATATATTAAGAGATTTGTAGCGTTTGGGAGGTACCTCATACCTCTTATACTGACAAGAAGACGAGGCGCTCTGCTGAACTGCTTTGGTATTATCCCATGAGGTGAAGCTCCGGGGAATTGTCCTCCTGAGCATGCTGATCTCATAGGAAGCATCATTCACGACTGCCCTGTAAAGATACTACACAACATGGTTTTGAGTTACATGAAACATGGGTTTATGTTAAAACAATAATAATAAGATAAGACCAAGTCACCACAATATTCAGCTATCTATATTATTCTCTCTCATCGTTGGTCCGGTTTACCATCTCAACTATTACAAAAGTACAATTGGCCCTCTCAAATCCTCAACTATGAAAGCAAACAAAATAGACCACTCATCTATTTAATTCGAACACTTAAACCGCTCGTACCCTATTTTATGTGGTTTAGGACTGAGCTATTTGATAAATCACCGAATCTTGCAAACTAGACTTTATGCAGACTCTCATTTCTTACATGTGCCATTTCTAAGCCTACGGGACAGATGATGGGTTATTCTACTCGTATGAAATATTAATAGTGTACTTGTGCTATTCTACTCCCTCCGTCCCATAAAGACTCTATTTTTCAGTTTTTGGATGCAACGTTTGACTCTTCATCTTATTCAAAAAGTTTCTATAATTAGTATTTTTATTTTTATTAGATGATAAATTATGAATATTTTATGCGTGACTACTTTTAAATTTTTTCTTTTATAAATTTTTCAAATAAAATGGACGGTCAAATGTTAGACACATGACCCAACACATGACCCAAAAATGAAGTCTTGTTCAAGTATCTTCCAAGTAATATAAGGCTGCGTTCGAGCGCAGGAGAAAGAGAGAAAGATTGTTTCGTTTTCCGCGCGCACGCTTCCCGAACTACTAAACGGTGTGTTTTTTGCAAAAAATTTTCTATAGGAAAGTTGCTTTAAAAAATCATATTAATCTATTTTTGAAGTTTAAAATAGTTAATACTCAATTAATCATGTGCTAATAGCTCATCTCTTTTTGCGTATCTTCCCAATCTCCCTAATCCCCTTCTTCTCAAACACACCCTAAGTTGATTTGATTGTGCAATGAAGTCTGTGCAAAGAAATAGAATAAAGGACGAGAAGCAAGTAATATAAGTCTTAATAGCAAAAGTTTGACACTATGTCAGACGAGGTTGTTTTATGTATAAGCAGTGGCGGAGCTGTCGGGGGGCGCCGGAGGGGACCAACCCCCCGGTGGCCCCTGTTGCTGTATGATTCTATGGACAAGTCCATGCAGTTAGCAAGTCTAGAAAACATTAGCCCATTAACAAAAAAACAGGTTCTACAAAATTAATTAATGATAGAGATCAGAGAAGTAACACAGATAAATGCCACTTTGTTTTCATACGTCCATAGTTTATATGGAAATGATTTAGAAATAAAGGCTAGTTCCAAATTAAGAGCTGAAATTCAAGTTTTTTTTAATAAAAACCTAGTTTACGTATTGATTATTATCAAGAGTGACTATTTGGCCTCTTTTACTATTAATATTGGTCTTCGCCAGTGTGTATGAGAACACAAACGGTAGTGTTAATTAGAAGCAAAGTGTAGAGCACTAAAAGGACACAGATGTTTACAAGTTGGTCGTCTGTTTAGATTCATCAGAGAAAGAAACCCACCTTGTACAGACGAGAGGCAGGACGTACGCTGGAGAAGCAAAACGTGGCAGACCAAGGGGGCAGGAGGAAGAGATTCCAAGAGGGAAGAACTAGCAGCTTATCGTTGATCAGCTTTCCGTGCCTGCATCAAATTAAGAGGGCAACACCAATGGAACTAGCGAGTGTGTTCACCTTCCTTATATATTGCTCCCCCGGTGACATGGCATCATCAGTAAAGGGAAGCAACCACTGTAAACCAGAGAGGCGGCTGAGAGAGCCTGATCAGGCAGACCGGCATCCCACACCATTTGTATTAATGCAAAACAGTGTGAAGGGTTTGTGGCATCACATCATGATTAAGTAACACGGGACCCTACTTTTCACAAGTTGTTAATCTGGTGAGATGGTTCCTTTGCTATATATCATAACAAAATAAAGACTACAAGTCCAAAGTCAACGCAAAAAAAATCAGTAAATTACACTGACAGTACATAAGTCCTAAAATTTTGAAATTACACCCAAATTTTGTTAAATGTATCATCGTATATCCAAAAGTTTATACAGCCCTTCAACTGCTGATGTCCCCTACGGCCCTTGAGAGTTTCAGTGAATCAAGCATATATGCTTCCGATTTATACAGTGGTTTTGTCCTGAGCCCTTTGATATCTAGAAAGATTAATTGCTCAAAAAACAGTTCCCCACCCCCCTTTGCTCAACTAGTACAAAAGTTCCTTTTATAAAAACATCGGTCGCTCAAAGTTCCAGTTGTGTTTATAAGGCCTTATTTAGTTGGGGAAAAATTTTAGGTTTGGTTATCACACCGAATATACAGACACACATTTAAGGTATTAAACGTAATCTAATGATAAAACAAATTACAAATTCTGTCAGAAAACTGCGAGACAAATTTATTAAGCCTAATTAATTAATCAGTCATTAGCAAATGTTTACTGTAGCACCACATTGTCAAATCATGGTGCAATTAGGCTTAAAAGATTCGTCTCGCAATTTACACGCAAACTGTGTTGATTTTTTTTCACATTTAATACTCTATGCATGTATCCAAACATTCGATGCAATGGGTGAAAAGTTTTTGTTTTGGGAACTAAACAAGGTCTAAGCGTGCGTACAGGGTAGCGGGAGAATTTATCTGTCCGGTCTTGTATATTACTTCCTCCGTTTCTAAATATTTGACACCGTTAATTTTGTAACACATGTTTAACCGTTCGTCTTATTAATTTTTTTTTTTGAAATATGTAAAACTATAAGTATACATATAAGTATATTTAACAATAAATCAAATGACTGGAAAATAATTAATAACTACTAAATTATTTGAATAAGACAAACGATCAAACATATTTAATAACGTTAACAGCGTCTACTAGCATTTTAATTGTCTGTGTCTGTATGTTGTCTGTTTCGTTCAAATTTGACCTGCCACATGCAGGTGCAGCTAAGAGTGTGGCTGATATACAAACATAGCTCTTCAGTCAGACATGCCCAAAATACAATTGATTAAACTTGCTGTCATATAAACGAAAACGATTTACTTGTGATGTATTTATGGATGTAACTTGAACGGAACCTGTACATCCAACCGTAAGAGTTTCCGTGGTTGACGGAGCAGACGATCGAGAACGGCAACCAGGCGCGGGTGGCGGTAGAAAGACGATGCTCATCAGTCCTGTGTCCATACGCTATTACGATGGAGCAGGGCTAGGTACCAAATTAATCCCGATCATCTGTTGGTGTAGATCAGACGGCTCAGAATTGGTAGTACTGAGCAGTACCATGTCGCTAGCGAGGTGGTACCGGCAAAGGGATCGTGAAGTCGAATAGTAGTAAAATGTTTTGGGGAGTAAAATGTCAGACACATTTTAGACTAAAAATTATTCAGTTTTTTTTCCACTACGGTAGTAGTTAGGCTTAACCTATCACAGTAAACCATTAATGTGCACATCAATTTAAAAGGGAGTATCTATCTAAATGTCAGACACATTTTAGACTAAAAATTAGTCAATTTTTTTTTCCACTAGTAAGGCTTAACCTATCACTGTGAACCATTAACTTGCATGCACATCAATTTAAAAGATGTTAGGTGTCATTCCAATTCTAGTTTAGTAATTACACTATAGTTACACCCTACTTACATTATGTAAGTAGGCTGTAAATGTAGTGTAATTAGGATGTAATTATGACATATACCCTTTAATTTAATTTGTTTTGTTTCTATCCTCTTGATGTAAAAAAAATTGAATTAATTGCATTGGCCACTCTTTGCCTAGTAGTATCATTCGTGGTAGCAAAAACTCAATTAACTTGTGTCATGGGCCAACAGCCATGCCGCCTTGTTCCACTACTGGAGAAACCAGGACTAGAAACCGGTTTAAAAGTACATGGGGACTATATGATCTTTAGTCCCGGTTGATAATCATTTTTAGTCCCGGTTTTATTTGTGTCAGACGATGTCAGGGCGCTAAGAATCTTTAGTCCCGGTTGATATTACCAACTGGGACTAAATATCTCCCTCCCACGTTTTAAATGGATCGAACCAGACACTATCTTCTGCAGCGGAGTTGACGGGAGAAGGGGCGGCAGTCACCGGGCAGGGTCGGCGGCGGCCGGACGGGGGCGGCAGCGGTCGCCGGGCTGGGGAAGCGACGGCGGCCCGCGACAGGAGGAGGCGGCAGGCGGCGAGCGGCGTGCAGCGAGCAGGAGGCGGCGGGCGGCGGGCTGCGAGTGGGAGGTGGCGGCCCGCGGCAAGCGGAAGACTCGATTTGGGGATTTCTTTTTTTTTAAGAACTTGTGATTCATCGGATCTGTGTTATTTGATCTGTGATATATTTGTGATGTAATTATTTTAGAATTTGTGATGTATTTTTTTGACAATTTGTGATTTGAATCTTATGATTTGTGATGTTGTTACTTTGATTTGGGGATGTAGGAAGCAACTCAATTTGGAATTTGTGATGATTTTGTGATTTTGGTGAGTATGATGAGTTTGGCGTGAAATCAATATGCAAACAACAATAAAAAAATAAAAAACTGACGCTACCATCTTTAGTCCCGGTTGGTAACACCAACCGAGAATAAAGATGAATTTTTAGTCCCGGTTATTTTAACCAAGACTAAAGATGTCCCGGTTGTATAACCAGGACTATAAGGGGTTATGAACAGTGGGTGAAAACTCTTTCTCTAGCAGCGTTCCAATCTAACTGTGTTAACTAGTCATGTTCCTTAATCAGTTCGTGTTGACGGTAGTCTTGCACAGATCTCACAGAGGATCAAACGGCTCCTATCGCGAAAAAAAAAAGAAAAAAAAAAGAAAAAAGAGGATCAAACGGCTCAAAACAAATCGACTGCAATTAGCCCAAATATGTGTCATATTAAATTTAGTAAAACCGTTGTCTTTTCACCTTAAGTTACGGGCTGTGAAGTTGAAGGGAAATCCTAAATTCGCAAATACGCAGTGCCACCGTTGAGGGGGCTGGAACCCCGGCAGTGGCTTATTGGTTCGCCGATGCCAGCTACGACGGATGAGATGAATCGATGGCGGTGGCTGCTTGGATCATGGATTTGCCCTGAATTGGGCCTTCGCTTGCCGTGGCAGGTGGCTTCAGCGGCACTGGCGGTGACGGATCAAGTAGACAAGGATTCGGCTGCGATGGTTGCTCCCCCGGATCTCTTGTTTTGATCGGTTTCCTTTTTTTTCCTTGTAGTTGTATCTTTTTGGGATTTTGCCGGATGTTCCATAAACAACATTGAACAGAACATCAACACACTACAGAAATCAAACTTAGCCTCTACCATCAACTCCGGTGGCAGTGAGGAGAAGAAGACTGTGTCCGCACTGCCGTTGCCGCGGAGCAAGGACGAGTTGAGGGGAGGACAGGCTGCGGCGGCGGCTAGCAGTGACACATACAGATGCGAGCTGATGAAACTGCGTCGTGCTTGGGATAGGGCTGAATGTTGTGGTGTTGACCTTATGCCCGTGAGATCCTGAGGACGAGGAGGTCGTCGCTAGCTGCCTGCTTTACTTCGTTCCGATTGTACCCCTGTTGAATGAATGGCTAGAATTTCCTTGATACCTGGTGGAAACCCAATTCAAACCTTTTTCTCTCAATAGCATATTGAGGAAGAATATGCATTTTCGCGATTTGTACCCAAAGCTAATTGAAATTGCATCCAAAAAACAAATAGGATTTGGATTATGAGTACAGAGTCGCGAAGCATAATTTTGCATTGGATTAAGGATTCCAATTTTTAAAATATGAGTAAAGGATCTATGGATGAAGATACAAAAAAATTTATTTCCAATCGTAACTAAATCTTCTTTTGTTAAAAAAGGAAATGGAAGCCAAATAGCTAAAAAACGGTAGTTTTGGTTTACTAGAACCATCAGCATATTGTTTCAGCTCGGTGGAAACCCAATTCTTTTCCTCAGGATCTCTTAAATGAAATTAGGGAACGAAGTAATTAGATTAGATAGATTTAGGCAAATTTCTATCTACTACTCTTTAGGGATCATCTAGAAAGCAGAGAGCCTTGGTTCCATTCAGACAAAAAAGCTGACTTAGATGTTAAGTGGTGAGAATACCCATAAAGGAGCCGAATGAAATCAAAATTTCATGTTCGGTTTTGAATTAGAGACGTTAATAATAATCAACCAACGTCGACTATAACCCCTAGCCTTCCAAGCTAACGATGCGGGTTCGATTCCCGCTACCCGCTCCATTCTGTATAAAATAACTATTCTATTTGTCTAGACATGGTAGAGGCCTGTATTCAACCTTTTTCGTCCACCGGTTTCCAGCGCTCCAGAGCGGAGTAGAGCAGTTTGGTAGCTCACGAGGCTCATAACCTTGAGGTCACGGGTTCGATTCCTGTCTCCGCACTTAGCAGTCTGTATAAAAGGACTATTCTATTTGTCTAGATATGGTAGAGGGCTGGGTGTTTGGGCGGTATCCAACCCTTTTTATTCATTAGTTCCCGACCCTATAAGGCCAAATTGAGCAGGTTGCGAAGTAACTTGCTACCACAAGAGGAACTCTCAAGGCCCCCTACCTTGCAGAAAAGAAAAAATAAATGAAAGAAAGGCACAGTCTATCTCCCTTCCCTTTAAAAGCTGTTTGCTGGTTGTTTGTTTCGGTGAATCCCCGGTTTAGGGAACCCTGTTGCCGAGTTCGATTCCCGCCGCTGTAGTGCTCTTTTTTTGAGTGGGGTGCAAAGGGGGCTAAGATAGTAAAGGGGTACGGTACTAGACTAACACCTATTACTTTAATAAAAGTAGACTAAATTTTTTATCATAGTACCTTACTAAATTAAGCTGGCGAGCGGCGGGAATCGAACCCGTATCTTCTCCTTGGCAAGGAGATGTTTTACCATTGAACTACGCTCGCTACGTCCTATATTTTATAGGGTATATCCGCCTGGGTCGACCGTCTATGTCTGGGTCGACCGTTTCATTTTCTATTTGAGTTTTCTTTTTATTAATTTAATTGTCTGTCAATCAATTCGGGGCGCAAATTGCATTTTAATGCGTCTCACAATCCGAATAAACGGCCCTTTTTTATTTTGTATCGGGCTACTAAATACTAAACACATTTAAGAAATGAGAGAATTTAGAATAGCTACCAGAAAGACCAGTCCAATCCATAATGATATACCGGAAAATACAACGTTTTTATTGTTTGACCAACCATCAGGAGAAGCAAATACAAGGGGTACACTAATGACTAAGACTGAGGAAGTCACAATTAATGCAAAAACAGCTAATTGGAAAGCAATAGTCATATTTCTAATCCTCCAAGTTACCATCAAATAAAGTTGACTACATATTATATTTGATCCCTCACTTAATCAAAATTGTAATAAAATACAAGAAGTAGGAGGGGTTTAATCATGAATCCATTGATTCTTCTCTTTAAAACTTATTACTCACCACTTTTTTTATTTGGATATGGGGTTGAGGGGATTTTATGCTTTATTTCACAAGCAGATATAGCGGATCCTGTATACATGGATACAGTATACAGAAATATATCGAAAAGGGATTTGTATTTGAGATGTTTCTAGAGGTTAGTGAGTCATTTCGTATGGCTATGTTCTATTTGTAGGAATAAAATAAGGATTAGGCTGTGGAGAGATGGCTGAGTGGTTGATAGCTCCGGTCTTGAAAACCGGTATAGTTCTAGGAACTATCGAGGGTTCGAATCCCTCTCTCTCCTTTTGCTTTCCTCTCTCTTTTCTTTTGCGTATTGAATACGTTTGTTTCTTTATTTGTTTTTTTTTGTTCTGTCCCCTTATCTTTCTTTCATAGAAAGGAATGAATGGCTCAGCTAGATAGAATAACCGAGCCAGAACAGAAAAAAACAGTAGAACAGGTATAAATAAGAAAATCTTAGTTAAGAGGGGTCATGTAAAGAACAGGCTCCAAATCACGATCGATTCCCTTTTCAAATCCTGCTGCAGCAGCCCGGGCTCTTCCTGCATGCCACAAATGGCCCACAAAAAAGAAGAATCCTAGAACAAAATGGGAAGTCGCTAACCAACTTCTAGGAGAAACATAATTAACTGCATTGATCTCGGTAGCTACGCCACCCACAGAATTTAAAGAGCCTAAAGGAGCATGGGTCATATATTCTGCCGAACGTCGTTCTTGCCAAGGTTGTATGTCTTTTTTCAACCTACTCAAGTCCAAACCGTTGGGGCCCCTTAGAGGTTCTAACCATGGAGCACGAAGGTCCCAAAAACGCATAGTTTCCCCTCCAAAAATAACCTCTCCCGTTGGGGAACGCATTAGATATTTACCTAAACCTGTGGGTCCTTGGGCAGATCCCACATTAGCTCCAAGACGCTGATCTCTAACTAGAAAAGTAAATGCTTGAGCTTGAGAAGCTTCTGGCCCAGTAGGTCCATAAAACTCACTCGGATAAGCTGTATTATTGAACCAGACAAAACAACAAGCGATAAAACCAAAGACAGATAAAGCGCCTAAACTATAAGACAAGTAAGCTTCTCCAGACCATACAAATGCACGGCGAGCCCATGCGAAGGGTTTGGTTAAGATATGCCAAATTCCGCCAAATACACAAATGAAACCCAACCATACATGTCCCCCAATTATATCTTCTAAATCATCCACACTAACAATCCAACCCTCTCCCCCAAAAGGGGATTTTAGTAAATAACCAAATATAACACCGGGGCTAAGGGTCAAATTGGTAATTTTTCTTACATCTCCTCCCCCAGGAGCCCAGGTATCATATATACTGCCAAAATAAAGAGCTTTGAGTACTAGAAGAAAAGCACCTATACCTAACAAAATTAGGTGAATACCCAAAATTGTAGTCATTTTATTTCTATCTTTCCACACATAACCAAAGAATGGAAAAGATTCTTCAAGAGTCTCCGGTCCCAGAAGCGCGTGATAAATGCCACCGAAGCCTAAGACTGCGGAGGAAATTAGATGAAGTACTCCAGATACAAAGTACGGAAAAGTATCTAGAACTTCTCCCCCGGGCCCTACTCCCCAACCTAGAGTAGCTAAGTGCGGAAGTAAAATCAACCCTTGTTCATACATGGGTTTTTCTGGTACGAAATGGGCCACTTCAAATAGGTTCATTGCTCCGGCCCAGAATACGATTAATCCTGCATGGGCTACGTGAGCTCCAAGTAGTTTACCCGACAAATTGATAAGTCTGGCATTCCCGGCCCACCAAGCAAAACCGGTGGTTTCTTGGTCACGACCAGCTAAAACAAAAGTTCCATTAAAGAGCGTTTCCACGTGGTAGAACCTCCTCAGGGAATATAAGATTTTCATGAGGCTGATCCTGAGCTGCCATCCACGCACGAATACCCTCGTTTAAAAGAATATTTTTGGTGTAGAAAGTCTCAAATTCAGGATCTTCCGCTGCACGGATTTCCTGGGAAACGAAGTCATAGGCACGTAGGTTCAGAGCCAGGCCGACTACGCCAATAGCACTCATCCATAAACCGGTGACCGGTACAAATAGCATAAAGAAATGTAACCAACGTTTATTGGAAAAAGCAACACCAAAGATTTGGGACCAAAAGCGATTAGCGGTGACCATTGAATAAGTTTCTTCAGCTTGAGTTGGGTTAAAAGCGCGGAAGGTATTTGCACCATCACCGTCCTCAAATAGAGTGTTTTCCACGGTTGCCCCATGAATAGCGCATAGCAGAGCCGCGCCTAATACTCCGGCAACTCCCATCATATGAAATGGGTTCAACGTCCAATTATGAAATCCTTGGAAGAAGAGGATGAATCGAAATATCGCTGCTACGCCAAAACTCGGCGCAAAGAACCAACCGGATTGCCCCAGTGGATAAATCAGGAATACGGAAACAAAAACAGCGATTGGGCCAGAGAATGAAATTGCATTATAAGGCCGCAATTGAACAGACCGAGCAAGTTCAAATTGACGTAACATGAAACCTATTAGTGCAAAAGCCCCATGGAGAGCAACAAAAGTCCACAGACCACCTAATTGACACCAACGAGTTCCTATTTGGAAGGTTGCAATTTCTTAACCGCAGCAGTTTCCACCCCTGCCAATAGTTTAGCACACTCTTTGTTGCTACTATGGGGCCCGGAAGAAACCTCATTATGACGAGTTGTTAGATCAAACCATAACATGGATGTTGTGTAGCTCAACGTCCCACCACTGGACGTTGTTGTGTGAAGTGTCCGTGGCTGGTCACCCTACTAAATAGCATCCTTCCGAATTTTCTAATTCCCTCACTCGAATTAGTTCTTATTTAATTCAGGCATCATTGATTACTAAAAATAAAAACTCAGTTTTCCTTAGGAACTGCAAGAATAAACACAAGAATATATTACAGGACGTCTCAAAAGAAAAAATTCCTCGTAGTGAAGAAACCAGTCGGCAGCAGACGAGATAGCCGGTAGTGAATTCTATTGGGGGATTATCTCCGGATCAGGGGAAGCAAGCCTCCGAAGGTTTGCAGCGCTTCGGAGAACCATCCTCCCCGGGAGATGACCGTGAGTCGTGGCCGTGTCGGTCCGCAGATGGCCCCCCCACTTCGGAAGCCTCGGGGGATCCAAGGCTATCAGATCCCACAGCGCGAGAGGAGCAAGACTTAAGCAGGCTCCGGATGATGGCCGCCTGGCTCCAGGAGAGCTCCGGGAGGCCATAGCACCATAGGCTCCGGAGGGGATTCCCGGAGTCCGGAAGGGGAGCTCTGGAGGCTACCTCAGGGCCTGGGAGCTCCGAGAGGCCCCTGAAGCCTGATATGCCGACCGGAGCGAAGTCATGCTTCGTATGCTCTCACAAGACAAGCCAAGAACTAGGCGCTAGTGGGCGTGAATAAATGCGCACTACGCGCCCCAACTAACTCTGACATTGTTGATGGCTGCCAAATGGAGCACGCTATTACCCGGGGGATGCCTTTACCCTGGTAATAGCGAGGTCCCTCGGGAGCCTGTCCTCTATCAAACTACCGCTAGGACCAAGGCTGGCCCACCGGCCAGTCGCATAGGCCTATCATAAGGATAGGGGCACCGAGGCCTTTTCCTCTTATGTATCCCTGTATATAAACATGTAAATAATACCCTGAGAGGGCGAATTGACAGCGCTAGACAAGGTAGTAGGCGATGGAGATGATGACGCCTAGCAACAACGCCCAACTAACTCTGACACTGTTGATGGCTGCCAAATGGAGCACGCTATTACCCGGGGGATGCCTTTACCCTAGTAATAGCGAGGTCCCTCGGGAGCCTGTCCTCTGTCAAACTACCGCTAGGACCAAGGCTGGCCCACCGGCCAGTTGCATAGGCCTATCATAAGGATAGGGGCACTGAGGCCTTTTCCTCTTATGTATCCCTATATATAAACATGTAAATAGTACCCTGAGAGGGCGAATTGACAGCGCTAGACAAGGTAGTAGGCGATGGAGATGATGACGCCTAGCAACAACGGCGGTGGAATCCACAGACCGTGAGAGCGCTAGTTGGTATATTAACTGATCCATTCATGAAGTGTAGGAGATAAGCTCATGGCCATGAATCCCTACCATGCATATCTGGATTTGGATCCTGCAGTAATGATAACAATCCGGCACAGGTGGGGTTAGCCGAGGCCCAATAACTTAAGGTTGCCTAGACCCCAACAGTTCTTTGGCACACCCACCGAGGGAAAGGCCCAATCTCCCTAAAAGACTAGTCCAATAGGGGAAGGGTGGCTCTCCCTTTTAAGGTGGCTTCCTCCTCCCAAGCTAAGCAAGGTGGGATTATTCAGAGGCTCACGGGGTCGCCGCCCGACTTTTGCGTCTTTGCCAACGGGTAATAGTGGAGGATGTCCTCATCATTTCCACCCCTGGGATTATTCAGAGGCTCACGGGGTCGCCGCCCGACTTTTGCGTCTTTGCCAACGGGTAATAGTGGAGGATGTCCTCATCATTCCCACCCTCTTAACTAGGGCCTAGGTCTGATACAAAATGATAACAATCCGGCCTAGGTGGGGTTGGGTCTTTTGCGTCTTTGCCAACGGGTAATAGTGGAGGATGTCCTCATCATTCCCACCCCCTTAACTAGGGCCCAGCTCTGATACCAAATGATAACAATCCGGCCCAGGTAGGGTTGGCCGAGGCCCAATAACTTAAGGTTGCCCGGACCCCAACAGTTCTTTGGCACACCCACTCAAGGAAATGCCCAATCTCCCTAAAATACTAGTCCAATAGGGGAAGGGTGGCTCTCCCTTTTAAGGTGGCTTCCTCCTCCCAAGCTAAGCAAGGTGGGAGTATTCAGAGGCTCACACGGTCGCCGCCCGACTTTTGCGTCTTTGCCAACGGGTAATAGTGGAGGATGTCCTCATCAATAAACGTATAGGATGAGTAGTATCTGATGTAAATATAATACTTGAGAAATAATCAGTATTCATTTTGCAATATTTATAAATATGTATTTCTCCTCTATCGATTTTAATTTCCCTGAGTAGTTGACTCCTTGTGTTTAAATACTCTGCTACTCTGCTCGGCTAATCATAGCCCCCAGGCAACGGGAATCGGCTCATGGCACTTCCCAGAGATGCGTATGAGTGACATTAGTTCGTCATTCATGGAGCAAAAGCTTCACGGATCAGAATTTGTGCTACTCAAATACTTTTGCAATTGTAAAGAGTAGAAAACTAATTATTTTATCTTTATGCTTTTGATTTTTTTCGAGTAGTACTTAAAACCTTGTGTTATACTAGTACACTTTACCCAACAAGCTCTCGGGTGCAAGGAAATCAGCTCATGGCAACCATCCATTGCCACATCAAGCGGGAAGCATAAGAAAATAGAGCTTCACTACTTGGCACTTTTTTTACTTGGATTTATTCGCAAGCAATCAAGATAATATTATAAAATTTGTTGCAAAATATGATGTAACATCTGTAGCACTCGACTCACTACTCAATAGAGAACCAGTTGATGTGGTGAGGTAGAGAAAAAGAAAATATCATATAAAGAAGAAAATTAATGATGACTTAGCTTCGTGGTATTCCCCTCGGTGATGACGACGACACCCAATAGCGATGACAAAATAGGTCAGCCGTGAAGGCAAGGACACCAGTCGGTGGCGGCGAAGGCAAGCCGACAGTGAAAACGAAGACGCCTATTAGCGGCGACGTAATATGCCAGCCATGAAGACGATGACACCAGTCATTGGCGGCAAAAGCAAACCGATGGTGAAGACGATGTCTCCATCAGCAACGGCGGCAGAATCCACCAGCCATTGTGGCGAAGAAACCAGTCGACGATAACGGAGATGACCGACGGTGAAGATGATGTCACCATCAGAAATGACGATGGAATCCACCGATCGTGACGGCGGATGTAGCGGATGTACGTGCATACAAAAATAACACATCAAACAATGTTAGTGATTTGTGAATTAGAAGACTAAAAAAAACCAAGATTAATCTAATTTATGTAAGAAAATTAAAACGATAAACCTAGTAATGGTGAATACTGGCCAGTGAAGTGTCGAACGCTTGAACAATACTCCCTCCGTTTCGAAATGTTTGACGCCGTTGACTTTTTAGCACATGTTTGACCGTTCGTCTTATTCAAAAAATTTGAGTAATTATTAATTCTTTTCCTATCATTTGATTCATTGTTAAATATATTCTTGTAGGATCAAATCACAATAACTAAGCCAACCAGACGGGGGTGAATGGTTGGTATACCCAAAAACCGAAAACTTTTAGCCGACTCCCGGTCCATCACCGCAAATACTCTTCTGAGGCATCGAGTCACCTACACATGAAATAAACAAAGAAAACATATTCCGAGACCAAGCTATCACTAACTTTGACTCATTAGTAGCAAGCAACAGTATTACACATGTATAGTATCTATCTAGAAGCCATAATCATGAAATAATCACGGATATCCAAACAAACAACCCGAAACCGAAACCGACACAGAGTCGGCCAGCCAGACCGCGGGCTGGCCGGTCTGACCACTCGATCACCGCCGGTCTGACCGGCATACACAGCCTGGTCTGACCGGTCACATAAAATGATAAAACCTGCGATTCACCTGTAAAATCCAATCATCTCCAAAACCACTTCATGAATAAATTCCAAATAACAAAACCAATAATCTCCAATGCCAATTGTTCATCACAAAATAATAATCAAAAACACCTTTGATTTTACAATCTCTCCCTTGATGAACACATTGGCAAACCCATTAAAAATGTTTTGGTGTTTGGAAAAATAAAAACAAAAGTGGTAAAAAGCACACTTCGTACAAACGTACACATTGTGCTCAAAAATCCAAAAGAAAACTTCTCCCCCTTTTTAAAAGAAAGAAATTCCTAATTGAACCATCATGAACCAAAAAACATGCTCTCTTCTCCCCCTTTTGACAATGATTTCATCAAGCATAGGAATTATGTTCATTAATGTTTAAGAGCTTAGCATACATATAGCATATCAAGTCATGTGTTGCAATAATAAGCATCTATAACATAATAAGCATGCATTAAAGTATAACCATGAACCAAATATTTTACAATTAAGCTTGAATCAACAATCAAAATTCACAATTTCATACGATTTATAATGCAACATCTTAACAAGCACATAGGTTGAAGAATAAACACTAAACACATATACCTATTGCATTTATCACTCTTTCTCAAATAACCTTTAGGACATAATAACCAAGAGAATTTTGTGAACTTTTTCTTTTCTTAAGCCTTTTTGCTCATACTTTTCTCTTTTATTCCGATTACGTCCCTGTCGTCAAGACTGTTTGCAGGGATTCGGCACCCATTATTTTGCTCACATCGAATATGTCCTTGTCGTCAAGACAGTTTCCAAGGATTCGGTATTTATTTTTTCATATTTTTATTCTCTTTTTCACAATGAGCAATTAAAGCTATTTGAGGAATAACAAGTCAATAAAGCATATAGATAAAGCATTTAGAAATCAAACCATATGCTAGCATCAACATTGTATATTTGCTTAATTCAAGTAGAATACCAAATTTCAAACTCAAGTGTATGATTCAAATACCTCATTATTCGCTTGACTGCTTGACGATGTGAAGCACGAGGAGAAGTTTGAAAACGTGCACACAAACACACAGCAAATTATATGTCTGGCCTAGAAGCAGTTAGATACAACAAAGATCCAATCATACTTCTATATTCCTTTTGATCAACAGCTTCACCATCTTCATCAGGATCCAACACAGCTGTAGAACCAATTAGTGTTGAAATTGGCTTGCAATTCTCCATCTTGAACCGTCTCAAAAGATCCTTCGTGTACTTCGTTTGATGCACAAAAGTACCTTGAGGTGTTTGCTTAATTTGCAATCCCAAAAAGTACGATAACTCACCCATCATGCTCATCTCAAATTCCCTGCGCATAGTCTCAGCAAACTCTACAACCAAAGCGTGAGTCGAACACCCAAAGATGATATCATCCACATAAATCTGAACGAACAGTTGAGTATCAACCTTTCCCATTGTAAAACCTTTCACAAGCAAAATGTTCTTGATCCTATCATACCATGCCCTAGGAGCTTGTTTCAAACCATACAAAGCTTTAGACAACTTAAAAACATGGTTGGGAAAATCAGGATTTTCAAAACCTGGTGGTTGTTTGACATAAACTTCCTCCTGTATAAAATCATTTAGAAAAGCACTTTTAACATCCATTTGATACAATTTAAAACCTTTTGAAGCAGCAAAAGCTAACAAAAGTCTAATTGCCTCAATTCTAGCAACAGGAGCAAAAGTTTCATCAAAATCCAAACTCTCCACCTGAGTAAAACCTTGAGCAACAAGTCTAGCTTTATTTTTCACAATCAAACCATCCTCATTTTGTTTATTTTTGAAAACCCACTTGGTTCCAATAATATTATGTCTAGAAGGTGGTTCAACTAAAGTCCAAACTTTGTTTCTCTCAAAATTTTCAAGTTCTTCATGCATGGCGTTAATCCACGATTCATCAGTTAATGCATGTGACACATCTTTGGGTTCAAAAGAAGCAACAAATGCAGAATTTGCACAAACATCATGAGTCATTACCTTAGACCTTGTAGTCCGCTCACCTAGATTACCAATTATTTGTTCCGGCGGATGTCGTCGTTGAATGTGCAGCGACTTCTGAAGTTGATCCATGTTCTGTATCAGTACTGGTCGAAGTAGTAATCTCTGGAGGACCATCTCGATCAGCATCAACAGTACCCGATCCCGACGTCCCTGGCCGGTCTGACCGCTCCTCCTGAAGCGGTCTGACCGGAGGTGTGCCAGCGGTCTGACCGGCCTGGCGCCTGGTCTGACCGGCCGACCAGACCTCGTCGTCATCGTTATCGTAGTCGCTCTCGTCTTCAAAAATACGTCTATCCTCCCCCTGAACCTGTGACAATGTACCTGTAATATTGGGTCTAGTTTCTGGACTAGCCTCATCAAAAGAAACTTCGCAAGTCTCAACGATTTTGTTAATCTCCAAAATAAGTACACGATAGCCACGAGTATGTGCGGGGTAACCAAGAAACAATCCATCGGTAGAACGTGCCTCAAAGTTATCCAAATTTCCAGATTTCAAGGCAAAGCACTTGCAACCAAAAACACGCAAATGTGAAACTTTGGGTTGATGTCCAAATCGAAGTTCATAAGAAGTTTTTCCAAGTTTAGATCTCAAAAAAACTCGATTTGAAATATAACAAGCAGTGTTAATAGCCTCAGCCCAAAATTTTCTAGGAGTTTTATATTCATCCAACATCGTTCTAGCCATCTCAACCAAAACACGATTTTTCCTTTCAACAACACCGTTTTGTTGAGGAACACGAGGAGAAGAAAATTCATGTTCAAGACCTCTTTCGTAGCAAAATTGTTCAAAAGAAGCATTTTTAAACTCACCAACATTATCACTTCGAATTCTTTTCAAAGAACCAGGAAATTCAAGATCCAATCGAAGAAACAAACCACGAAAATATTGAAAAGCTTCGTCCTTAGTTGCCATAAAGAAAACCCAAGAATATCGAGAAAAATCGTCAACAATAACCAACACATACCACTTTCCTCTAATAGATTGCACTCTAGCTGGACCAACAGTGTCCATATATAATAGCTGTCCTGGTGCATCCATCATCACAGAAACAATAGGAGCATGTGAAGTAGAAACCATCTTAGCATGACGACACGGTGTACAAACCAAATCAAGATCTTTCTTAAGTTTAGGCAAACCACGAACAAGATCCAAACCACTTAACCTAGTGAGATGATCAAAACCAACATGTCCAAGTCTACGATGCCAAAACATCACATCTTTATCAAACTTAGCAACCAAACATGTTATCACAGGTGAAACAGGATTTTCAAAATCAGCTTTAAACACTCTTCCATAGCGAGAAATATTCAACACAGAATCACCACAAGAATCAAAAACTTTACTTCCAGTTTTCTTAAAGTGAACCTCAAAATTTTCATCAACAATTTGTGAAACTGAAAGCAAATTGTACTTTAAGTCCTCAACCAAAGCTACATTCTTCAATTCAAAATTTTCATTTACCTTAACCAAACCTGTAGCGAGAACGGCACTTGTAGAAGCATCACCAAAGATAATCGATTCAGTCTTGGATGCCTTCTTGAGAGAGGAGAACCAATTTTTATCTCCGGTCATGTGCCGCGAACAACCGGAATCCACGATCCACACGTTCTCCTTCCTTGCCACTAAAGCCTACACACAAGCAGAAGTCGAAGCCTCAGTACTAGGGTTAGAAGATAATAAAAATTTAGGAATCCAGTACTGAGACATACAACCAGAAGATCCAACAGGCATATATCCACGTGCAAAATCAATTGTAGAATTTTCAGAAAAATTCCTCCGAGGCCGGTCTGACCGAGGTACAGTGGCCGGTCTAACCGGGGGCCGGTCTGACCGCCTCTGTACCGCCGGTCTGACCGGTCGCCGGTCTGACCGCGGGACCCACTGCGGTCTGACCGGTTTCCTCGAGGGAAAACTAGATTTTTGCCACTTTGATTTTGCAAAAGCAATCTCTCTCTCCTTTTTCTGTTTATGAGCTAATCTGAAACAAAAACCAACAATATGTCCATCTTTTCCACAAAAAGAACAAGTATATTTTTCACGATGATTAGACACATTGGTAGCATTAGAAGATTTAGCAACACAATCAACAACAGGAGATTTTGCATGCACAACATTGGATTTTGAAGAAGATGCACTCAAGGTAGACATGATACCAACAGATTTAAACACAGTTTTATTAGTGTCAGGTTTAACCAAAATCTCACCACTTCTAGCACCAACACCTATCATAACAGGAGGATGTCTAGAATTATGAGCATAAGGATTAAAACCCAAACCACGATTATTTGTGCTAACCTTTCATTGATCCAAAATCATGTTGAGGTTCTTTTTACCATCAGAAAATCTTAGCAAAGAATTTTTCAAATAAGAAACCTCATTTTCCAAATTAGCACAATTTTCACAATCTACCATGACACCTTTGCTTTTACGACATTTAGGGCAAGAAAGCACTTCATTGTTTTTTCACAACATCTTCCATGAACTCAACACGACCTAAAGCATCTTTCAATTTCAACTTATTCAAATTACATGTCTAGCAATCCAAAACATAATGAGGTTGTTTTAACTTCTTAGCAGAAATCATGTTAAACATCAAACTAGCATGAAAAGCAATTTAAAATTTTTGCAACAACTTTTTAGTTAAAAACAACTCATCCAAAGTGTGTGTGCAAGGCAAAACTACAAGCAAGAGAAGATGTATTTTTCAAATCATGTGCAGCATTAACATCTCTAATTTTTGAAATCTCATTCATTAAAACCTCACAATTTGAGCAATCATCATCATTAGGAATAAGAGATTTTAACCTATCAATTTCAGATTTAAGAGACTCAATGATAAATTCCTGTTTTCTATAAATCTTCTCACACTTCTTATTTTTTGCACTCAAAATATTAATAGCTTTCTCAAAAACACTTACCTCATTATCTTCATACTCTGTATCCGATTCACCACACGCCATGAAGCAAACACCGGAGATGTTCTTTCCCTTATCTTCATCTCCACTCTTACCATCTACATCACTTAGTGGCTCGAACACGGCGCAAACTTGTTGAAAAGTCTTCCTGAGATTCTCCAGCTTCCTCCCTTGGGATGAACCCTTCGGCTTGTTGTTGTTGGTCTTCTCACCATCTTTGTCTTCTCTTTTGCCTCTCCCAAGCTTAGGACAATGCGAACGAAGATGATCAATTGAACCACATTCAAAGCAACGATTTGGACCACCTCTTTTCCTGTTCTTGGCATTATTCATAGCTCGAGCAATTCTGTTAGCAACCAAAGCCAAATCCTCCTCCTCGATCTGTTCGAGTTGATCATCGGATGTGGCATTAAAAATAGCTAGAAAAGAAGGCTTAGATGAAGAAGCATCAACATCCAAAGAAGAAGAAGAAGAAGAAGAAACCAAAGCACTCGACTTAGAATCAACTTTTCGTGAAAGAACATTCATCTCATGTGTTTTCAATTTTGTGTAAAGTGAATCCAAAGTCAAAGTAGACATATCAACCGACTCCTGAATAGATGTAACTTTCATCTCCTAAATAGATATGTCAAGACCATTCAAAAAGTGACGAGAAATCTCAGATTGTGGATAATTAGCATTATAAGAGGAATCAACAGATCTAAGATCACTCAAAATTTTATTAAACCTAGAAAGATAGTCATCCAAAGCTTCTACAGGTTTCATCTCAAATTTAATGTATTCCTTTTTGAAAATATCACGACGAAGTTCTTTAATGTTATTTGTTCCTTGATGAAAATTACTCAAAGCATTCCAAATTTCATGTGCAGTTCGAAAATGCGCAACACGATTATAATCCGAACGAGAAATATCACTCAAAAGAATGTTGTGAGCTTTGCAATTTTGTTCAAAAGCAGTTTTTTCAGCAGCAGTATTAATAGCTTCAGGAATCACATAAGGATGAGAAACTTTTCTTCAAATATCATAATCTTCAGCCATAATGTAAGATTGCATCCTACTACACCAATGAGAAAAATCCGTTCCATCGAAAACATGAGGCGTAGTTGAAAACCTAACTGGAGTTGCCATAGCAAAAACTCTAGATCGACAAAAATCCAAAGAAGAAAACAAGGCTCTGATACCACTTGTAGGATCAAATCACAATAACTAAGCCAACCAGAGGGGGGGTGAATGGTTGGTATACCCAAAAACCAAAAACTTTTAGCGGAAATAAAAGTTACCCTCGAAATCAACGGAACTCGGTCTGACCAAGATTGATCTGCTGGTCTGACTGAAGCATAGCCGCCGGTCTGACCGGTGTTGATCTACCAGTCTGACCGCCGAGATCACCTGCTGCGCCTGTTGCCACCGCCGCCGGTCTGACCGCCTCGCTCCCGCTGGTTTGACCGCCGGTCTGACCGCCGGTGTGTCGCCGGTTAGACCGCCGATACCCAGTGAAACACAAATCGAAGAACTCTTAAAGTGGAGGACGACTTTATTGGTTCTCTCTGTGTTTACAAATTACACCAACAGCACTCCTTACAAAAATTTCGACTAAACTCGAAAACCTAAACCCTAACTCAAAACTCAACTCAATTGCTCTCAAAAACGATACCGGGAAGCCTCACGCTCCCCCTCTATTTATACCCGAGGTAGGCAGCCTAAAGCCACGAACCAAACTCATACTAGGAGTCCTAAACACCTTAGGAAACCCTCTAGTACAAGAAACAAACTTTACATAACCAATCATACCAAATTTAGACTCCTTCCAAATTCGACTCCGCATCCCATACGCACACAATAACTCCATCGTATGCCATATGGAATCTCCATCAACCACGTGCATCAAGTCTAGCCTAAGTATCCCGCATGATCTCTGACCACCACAGACGTCGTCTTATCCCCAAGCCGACTCCCGGTCCATCACCGCAAATACTCTCCCGAGGCATCGAGTCACCTACACATGAAATAAATAAAGAAACCATATTCCGAGACCAAGCTATCACCAACTTGACTCATTAGTAGCAAACAACAGTATTACACATGTATAGTATCCATCTAGAAGCCATAATCATGAAACAACCATGGATATCCAAACAAACAACCCGAAACCGAAACCGACACAGGGTCGGCCAGTTAGACCGCGGGCTGACCGGTCTGACCACTCGATCACCGCCAGTCTGACCGGCATACACAGCCTGGTCTAACCGGTCACATAAAATGATAAAACCTGCGATTCACCTGTAAAATCCAATCATATCCAAAACCACTTCGTGAATAAATTCCAAATAACAAAACCAATAATCTCCAATGCCAATTGTTCATCACAAAATAATAATCAAAAACACCTTTGATTTTACAATTTTTATGTAGGTATACAATTTTACATATTTCACAAAAAATTTTGAATAAGACGAATGGTCAAACATGTGCTAAAAAGTCAACGGTGTCAAATATTTCGAAACGGAGGGAGTATATGCATATGTAGCGTGCTTCTTAATTCAATCATGGGTAAGTAAAACACAGATGAAAAATACAGTCAGTCGAGAGTTTTCTAGTGGATCGGCACCTCTTGCACACGGTTCACAAAAACAGATAATCAATCTTGGTTTAGTGCTGGTGTTTCCTTTGCATGCCCGCACCTATGATTGTCAATCTGTGCCTTCTTGTTTCTGCTGCATGTATGTATATTGTATATATGGAGAAGTCGCACATGATGACTATTCCCAATTGGATAGATGACTGCCTTCCGTCTTTCTGCGTCTGGCTCATCACGGCTGCGTTGAAATCAGGCCGAGCAGATAATTGGTGTAGGACTTGGCCTGATAGTGATAGGATTCTGACAGCAGGGCATATGTCTGATGGATTATTTTTAACGGTTAACTTTAGCGGCGGTGGCATCTCGGCCGTAGTTGGCTGACAAAGATAGTGCCAGCGACGTCGAAGATTGAAGCCATATCTGAGCGATTCTCTTAAAATTAATTCCATCGCATTTCTTGATGCGAAACTCGGCGCAACACCTACCTGCTAAGTCAACTGTTGATTCTTTTTTTTTTCGAGAAACCGACGGCAGGAGTTTCTCCTACCAGAATTTATAGAAGAAGAAAATTGGCCCAGTTAATAACGGAAACCGGGACCAAAAACAAGCACGGTTAATTAAACAGGAAACCGGCAAAAAACCAATAAAGAAAAGGAAAAGAAAGCAACTGTTGGAACCTCACAAAAGTCGTCGTTGCCGAGCTTGCCAAAGGCAAGCAGCTCCAAACAACATAATGCACGAGGTCTCCAGAACCACCCAACATCCTCTAGTGGAGCAGAAACCTTCTGAGCGAAGCCTTCAACAAGGGAACAACATTAAGAATGTTGTCAACGCCCGTTCCAAAAGGAACCCGGTTTTCACCTGAAGGGAGAGAGAGCCATCATGACGGCACCCACAGGCGTCGATATCATCAACCTAGGAAAACACTAGGCAAGGTTTTCACCCGAGACTCAAAAATGCTCCACCTCCAAACCCTCATCGCGTTGCCTGGACGTCTGTTGAGGGTCATCGTTGCCGAGCTTGCAAGACAAGCAGCTCCGACTCTGCCTCAACGGACAATCACATTGCAGCTCGACCAGAGACCACCTCACACACAGGAACCCAGCTACAGCAAACCTACGACGCGGCCGACGATCAACGAGACAGGATGCCGGAAACCAACTCCGCACGCCACCCCTACCACACCAAGGAGCTCCCCGGCATCAACTGGAAGCAGCCTAGCCTAAGAAGGGAGGAGCACCTAAGAAGAGGGGAGCGGGCGCCGCACCGCCGGTGAGCACTGAAAGAAGAACAACTGAAGAAGAGAGGAGAACTGGATCTGGAGGAAAGGGGGGAGGGAGAACCACAGCCACGGTCACCATCGTGCCTCCTCCCACCACCGTTTGCCACTGCCGCCGTCGCCAGTTGTGGCTGTCGCCGTCGTCCTGTCCAGATCCGATCCGGGGAGGCCGGATCCGTGGCCGCCCTTGTCGTGGCGCGCCGCCACCGCCAGCGCACCACCACCACCACCAGCCCCGTCACCAGCACCACCACTAGCCCCGTCACCAGCGCCGCCACCAGTCTCGCCGCCAGCGCCACCACCAACTCCACGGCCGGATCCGGCGCAGAGGGGTAGGAAGGGGGTGGGGGGATCCGTGGCCTCCACCACTGCCGCCGTGAAGAAGACCACCGCGAGCGCAACGTCCTCGGAATCCGGCAGCCGCCGACGCCCGCCACCGATGCCCACCGTCGACGCTCGCCGCCGACGTCCACACGCCGACCCGCACGCACCGATCTTGCCGGCCAGCTTCCACCAAGGACACGCCCGCGCCGGAACTTCGGTGGTCGCCGCCGCGAGCCCCGCAGCTGCCATCCTCGCAGGCCGTCGGCTTTGCCGGACACTTGCTCAGGTGGCGGCGAGGCGGGGGAAGGATTGGGGAAGAGAGGCGGCGGCGGCTTAGGGTTTCTGCCCGAGTCACCTGTGCGGGAGGCGACGCGAGCGTAGTTGAATCAAAAAAAATTTGCTTACCTTTTTCCTGCCTACAACTGTCGATTCTAGAAATCAACAATAATAAAAGAGGTAGCACACGAGACCTAAAAGTGGATGGATGCGGAGATAAGGATTTAGACATGTTTAAACCCTCACAATGAGAGGTAATACCCTACTCCTATTTGAGGATCTGAATCCGTCGGGTGTATATTGATCTGACAATCTAGTAGTGCTTATGCCTTTGGAGGATCTCCTGTCCATCTTATGAGTCTCACTCTGGTGCTTTCTACTTGGAGTAGAAATTAATCTGGATCGTTGATCTCATTTAATCCAAGGTTTCAGATTTATTTCTACTACCACCTCACTTAAGAGTAGTAGAATCGTGGAGGGTATTATTGTCTATGAAAAAATATTTGCGAAGGGGTACAATCGTCTTTTACATTCACTAACCCTAGCAGGGCTCTCTCCTCCGTCGTTCGTTCCTCACGCTGCCGCATGAAGAGAAGTCCCAAATCGCATCCGGCGCCGACACCGAGCGACCCCGCCTCGTGGCTCCTCCCTTACCCCACCATCGCCGCCTCAGCCGACCTTGCCTGCTCCAACGTCCTCGCCTCTCCCGCCGCCCTCACCTCTTTCGCCACGTCCGCCGCCTCAGCCGCCCTCGACGATTCCTACGCCCTCACCGGCTCACCGCCTCCGCCTCCCTCGCCTCTTCTGCCGCCCTCACCTCCTCCGACGCCTCAGCCTACCGATAGCGCGGGCTTGGCGACGTGGTGAGTATACCCCTACATCTCTCGGTAGTCGGTACTGAAATCCCAAGCTATTACTATTTGCTAGTGAGAAGGTTTAATATGAATCTCTCAATTCCACTTTTATCTGTTGACACACAGGATCATGCTACTAGGTCAGCCTGCGCGACGACAAGCACTGCTGCATCGAGAACTCCATGAAGAACAACTGTCCCATCTGTTACGAGGTGTGTTCTTCTACCAGAACATAACAGTGATGCTTCCTTCTGTACCTACTGTTCATTAAAAATCCAGTCTCTTATGTACGAAACTGTGATCATCGTTCATCGATCACAAATGCAGTGATGTTCATCCATCACATAAGAGGTAACGTCCTGTCCTTCCATTTACTCCCATGCATGCAGATCAGTTACTGATCTTTGATTGCTCTATTCGAATGGTGTAGTTGAATGTAAAAACTGAATTCTGTAGTCAGGTTTTGTATGACTGATTAGATGAATGCTTGTTCTTTTACGGAACTATCAATTTAGTATTGATTAGTAATGTACTGATCAGCTGTTTTCTCTTCGGGAAAAAGACCTTGAAAAACGAAAATAATTCGTTCAGGCTGTTAGTAGTAGGTTCAGTACATATATTTGGATAATGCATGACAGAAATCTTGAGGCTTTAAAAGAACTACAATAGTACAATGCATAAAGGAGGAGGCAACAACTGTGCATGTTTGTATGCTACCAGAAAATACTACTACCTCCCCATATTTTTGTCGACGTTTGATGTCTCGAGTACGGTATTTGGACAGTATGGGGATCGTCGGTGCTAGGATATACGTGAGACTGAGGTAAAAGAGACGGAGACAGGGATTTTTATACAAGTTCGGGTCCCTGAGCGGTCAGGTAATAGCCCTACATCCTGTTGGCCGGAGCCGATGTTGCTTTTTATTCACCATAATCACACCAGTACAATATGTGGGTAGCATATCTAACTGTTGTCGACATGTCGGTCTGAAGGTCTGACTCGTAGTCGACAACGGGGTAGCTTTCCTCCTCGAATCCATGCCTGGCGAGATCAGAGATAGCGCTTTCGTCTCTCCTGACAGTGTCCGGAGACACCGTAGGAGACTAGCCGTGCCTATCCCTGAAGTCGATATCCGGCGGCTTGTCTTGGCGTATGTAGGCTTGTATTGGCTTCTGTTGTTCCGTATATTGTGGTGGTTGCTGATTGAGGTGGATCTCGATCGTGGTGACCGTGTGATCATGTTGATCGTTTCATGGTCCGTGTATGTTGTTTTTAGTCGGCGTCCCCCTGTCCTCCTAGGGGGGCTTGTATTTATACCCATAGGTGTCCCCTTGTCCAAGTAGAACTAAGGAAACCAATATGGATACAATCCGAGTAGTTCTTGTCGTTTCCATGTAGAACTTTGGTTGTCTTTCCTTATCCGGAACTCCTCCTACATCCGCAGGTTGTTTCCGTATAGGACATGGTATGTGGTGGGTCCTGCCGAGATTTAGTCAACTACTATTAGGTATATGGTATCCATAACCATGACAGTAGCCCCTGACTTCAATGCAAATGAACGAATTCATATTCTCGACCGCTGACCATGGAGTAACTGTTATCGGGCTCACGTGACCGTTCTCGGTGAGTTTAGAGATAACGTTAGACTCCCTTTATCAGCCTCGTGCGGGCACCGAAAGGGTTTGTCTAAATCAATCTCTGATGTCGACCGAGAAAGTACAGAGCGTGCGACTAAGTCTCCCATCTTGCTGTAATCGAGAATTTGGATTGAAGTTAAGAAATTTTATCTCGGCGGGTACACCATCTCTTCGCTCCGTATTCCTTGTCGAGATCCAGCAACCGTTCTCGAGCGACCGAGAAGGCGTAGAGTCTGCGACGGAGCCTTGTCGACACTTATCATACTCGCCTTAGTCGATCTTGGTGTAGAACTATAGAGACATGGAGTCTTCGACAATGTCGAGTAGCATTTTTCAATGTTTTGTGTATGAGCGTCTTCTCTTTTACCGACTTCGAGCAGTCAGTTTGTTGAGTTATACACTCTCCCTAGCCCCCAGCCTTGTCGTCGGAGAATCGTTCTCGATTGATAAGGCTCTTGGACCTTTGACCTGCCTCGACTGAACAAGCACTAATCCTAGCCCCCAGCCGTGAAGTTGGAAAGTTAATTTCCGACTACGCGGCTTGGTTACACGACCAGGTCTGACATGGTCTTTCGTCTCTACAGAATCCGACAAAGCCATATCGGCTCTGGGCGTCCCCAGCCGAAGATCCCTTAGGTTCCTCGGAGGCCTTGTCAGCATGGCGTAAAGGGACATGAGGATAGGTGTCAACGCTAGGTGTCATCTGGGTGAGGGATCTCTGTGTAAAACACTTGGCGATCTTGTGTACCTGATACCAACTTTGTTGGATTAGAGGTAGTAGGAGAATCGCTACAACGCTGGTCGAGGACCAGGCAGTAGTCGTAACTCGACCACTTGAAGTGGAAATAGTGGGAGAAACGCTACATCGCTGGTCGAGGACCAGGCAGTAGTCGTAACTCGACCACTTGAAGTGGAAACAGTGGGAGAATCGCTACACCGTTGGTCGAGAACCAGATGTAGTCTAAACTCGACCACTAGAAGTATGGGTAGTGGGAGAATCGCTACACTGCTGGTCGAGAACCAGATGTAGTCTAAACTCGACCACTAGAAGTAAAGGTAGTGGGAGAATCGCTACACTGCTGGTCGAGAACCAGATGTAGTCTAAACTCGACCACTAGATGTAAAGGTAGTGGGAGAATCGCTACACCGCTGGTCGAGAACCAGACGTGGTCTAAACTCGACCCCTAGAAGTAAAGGTAGTGGGAGAATCGTTACACCGCTGGTCGAGAACCAGATGTAGTCTAAACTCGACCACTAGAAGTAAAGGTACGAGAGATCGCTACGATCGACTGGTTGAGAACCAGTGAGTAGGTGTCTCTCGATCAATTAGAGTCGTCTGAAGTCATGGTGCGAGGACTGCTACTCTGCTGCCGGTTGAAGATCAGTCGTAGTTGTACCTCGACCATCTGAGGTTGCGGTGCAAGAGATTGCTACGTACTGGTTCGAGGACCAGCGGACGAGTAGAATTATCTCTCGAACACCAACGGAAGTTGCGGTGCGGGAGATTGCTACGTACTGGTTCGAGAACCAGCGAGCGAGTAGAATCATCTCTCGAACACCAATGGAAGTTGCGGTGCGAGAGATTGCTACGTACTAGTTCGAGAACCAGTGAGCGAGTAGAATCATCTCTCGAACACCAATGGAGATTGCGGTGCGAGAGATTGCTACTTCCTGGTGCGAGAACCAGTGAGCAAGCAGAATTATCTCTCGAACACCGATGGAAGCGCTAGAGTTGGTTTGTTGCAAGTGTATCTTATGTGGCCAGCATGACTCGCGTACCCAACTTATAGCATACCCAGATGTCCGTTCGCAATTATGTCGGGTGATCAAACCGACGGCGTTCGTGAGGAATTATCCGTTAACAACCTTTTCTCGAGTAGCCCAGCGATGGCCAGTGCTATGAGATAGGTCGTCGGTCTTCGTTGGCAGGTTGAATGCGATAACTCCGCATTTGTCGAGAATGTTCTCGATAATGGAGTGTACTCGACCACAACCTACTCGAGTGCCCAGTTGTTCCTGAAAATTATTTTCTAGAAGGCAAGACATATAGCAGATAATATCGAGTATGTACTCAAAAACTGCGTGGATCTTCTAGGATTATCAGGATACAGCAAGCAGATGTAAATATCAGACATTATGTAAACCGTAAACAAGCATGATTTATACAGAAAAAAACAGAGCGAGCCCCCAGCGTTAGACCGTAGTTGGCCTGTCGTCGGAAGTACTCGCACAACGGATGTAGTATAAGAAACATGCTCTAGGTAAACATAATAAATTATAGATCTGACAATACTGTATGAACTGAATAGGTACGATAAATTGTGTATAAAATATTACGTACCTTTGTAGATACATGCCGGATGTATCTACGGAATTAGTAGATCAATTAAAAAATCAATCTCCTAATTACCTTTTAGCGAATCCGATTTGTCCTTAGATCGGCATGAGTGGATGGATCGTTTATGTACGTATGCACGCATACTTATGGCAAAAATAGCCATCGGTATGTAGAGTGCTCTACTGTACATGGTCCCACCGCTTGTTTGGTTGTGCTGCACTTAAGATTCCTCCGACCCGAGCACGGCAAGGGAGCGCAGACGACATGTAATAGTATTGTGTTTGTTAATAGCCCTCTGTGTCCGATAAGGAACAATCCAACACATGGTCTCCAAGTAATCGGACTCAGCTGACAGTAACACGGAAAGAATTTTGGCGATGACGTCTTGAAGGTTGGTTGATCTTGAGAGATCGAATAGTTGATGACGATGATTCCGATCTCGTCGGGAGATGTACTCCAGTCGGGTTAGATCTCCTCACAGCCGAAGTCGTGGAGCAGCTTGTTGTTGGAGAATCCATCTCTTGAACCCATCTCGTCGAAATCCTAGAGCACCAAAATCCCCCTACCTGGCACGCCACTATCGACGTTTGATGTCTCGACTACGGTATTTGGACAGTATGGGGATTGTCGGTGCTAGGATATACGCGAGACTGAGGTACAAGAGACGGAGACAGGGATTTTTATATAGGTTCGGGTTCCTGAGCGGTCAGGTAATAGCCCTACATCCTGTTGGCCGGAGCCGATGTTGCTTTTTATTCACCATAATCACACCAGTACAATATGTGGGTAGCCTATCTAACTGTTGTCGACATGTCGGTCTGGAGGTTTGACTCGTAGTCGACAACAAGATAGCTTTCCTCCTCGAATCCATGCCTGGCGAGATCAGAGATAGCGCTTTCGTCTCTCCTGACTGTATCCGGAGACACCGTAGGAGACTAGCCGTGCCTATCCCTGAAGTTGATATCCGGCGGCTTGTCTTGGCGTATGTAGGCTTGTATTGGCTTCTGTTGTTCCGTATATTGTGGTGGTTGCTGATTGAGGTGGATCTCGATCGTGGTGACCGTGTGATCATGTTGATCGTCTCATGGTCCGTGTATGTTGTTTTTAGTCAGCGTCCCCCTGTCCTCCTAGGGGGGCTTGTATTTATACCCATAGGTGTCTCCTTGTCCAAGTAGAACTAGGGAAACCAATATGGATACAATCCGAGTAGTCCTTGTCGTTTCCATGTAAAACTCTGATTGTCTTTCCTTATCCGGAACTCCTCCTACATCCGCAGGTTGTTTCCGTATAGGACATGGTATGTGGTGGGTCCTGCCGAGATTTAGTCAACTACTATTAGGTATATGGTATCCATAACCATGACAATTTTAATGTACGACGCCGTTGACTTTTTGTCCAATGTTTAACCATTCGTCTTGTTCAAAAAAATTATGTAATTATCATTTATTTTATTATGACTTGATTCATCATCAAATGTTCTTTAAGCATGACATAAATATTTTTATATTTGCACAAAAAATTTGAATAAAACGGATGGTCAAACGTTGGTCGAAAAGTGAACGGCGTAATCTATTAAAATACGGAGGGAGTAGTATCCTACAACTCACAATTGAACTGTGAACTAATATATTGAAAAATTTATAGTAATTCCATTACAGCTAACAAATGTGTTCTGTTGAGTACCCTGATGAAGTCCACTCCCTTGTGTTGTAGGCAAGCCTCACAGCATTGTTACCTCTTATCTGGAATCCATTTCCTGCACTGTGCATGTTGTTTGGAGTTGAGTTTACTCATGTTATTATTGAAATTGGATACAGGATGATATCCTATAACTCCGATGCCTCTGCAACACATCTCTGGATCAACTTTCGGGTAAACAACTACTTATCTGATCTGTGGCCTGACTAACATTAGTTGCTCATAATATTTTCTATCTTATCTTACAATTATTGCTGTGAAGCACTCCTATTTGTTTAGTTTCTTGAGGGAGGCTCGAAGCTGTTTCTGATGTTATCAGAGACTAGAGAAGAAAGGAGAATAACCAGATGCCAATGCGAGGCTCAAAGAGTGTTGTCCCATATTACCTCTGACTTTAATTGTACTATTTTACAAGTCATGTTTTTATGTGACCTCAACTGTGCTTACATGTTTATTGGTCCAATGCCTCTCTGACTTCTTTGATGTTGGCTCGAAACTGGGATAAGGTTGTAATTTTGCACATAGGAAAACCTAGGACCTTGAATTGTATAGTTTTAGAAATCATGTTTTTATCTAATCTCAACTATGCTTACATGTTCTGGAGCCCTTGTGACGTCATGTTCAGTGAATGAGTGCAAGTGCTATCTATACAGTTGCTCCGTGTGCATGTGTAAATGTCAATGGTTCCACAAAATAGTTGATCAGTAAAAAAAGCAGCTCTTTCTGAGATTGGACGATGTCACCCCAATGACCTATCGGTAGTGTACTACACACGATCCAATTTTGAACAGGATAATGGTAGAGTTGCTAACGCCAAATGGTCTTTAGAAAAAAGTCTAGACGATTTTTGTTCACGAAAATACCATCAAGGAGTCGCACCAAAATACCAGAAGGATTTACCATGTGAGAAATTTACCAAACAAATTGCCTGCAGACATGAGCGAAGCAGAGCGTTGCGACAGTGATGAACGCCGGCTGAGAGCTACCGGAATAGGCAACAACGGCAATAGTGCTAAAGTCAGCGAAGGATCGATGCGATACAAGATTGAAATGTAATAAAAATCACGAATATTTTCCTAATACCAAGTTTACCCTTAACCGTAGTCCTAACAAAGTACTAATATGCCCTTGGAAATCGATGGTTTGGATTATTTCTACTTGTAGTATATACTACAAGTAGAAAGCACCGGAGCGTCGCCCCTTATAGGTTGGGGGCAAGATTACAAGGATAGAAACCAAACTAAATACGGTATCAGTTTTCTTAATCTACTTTACAATATTATCGAACCAACACTTTAGGTTGTTCCATAATACACAAGAAGACGTAATACCCAAGTCATGATCCGTTATATAGTATTGTAATTTTACTGGATTATGAGACTTAGTAAAATTACTAAAAAGCAATGTGAAGCACAATTTTGGCGATGAATAAATGATCAGCACATGAGTAAAATTGGGTAGTCACTGAGCTCAACATTCACTGAGTATCAGGGAGTACAATGTAGAGTAGCACAATATGTTAAGCTAGAAGAATATACTCCATTCAGTTTAGCTAGAGTAAAACTAAATCACTTAGGTCTAATCCAAGAATAAATTACTCTTAGAATAAATTACACATGATGGAGACTTGAACACATGTTTTTTTTTTCTATATCACTCTTCTCCCACTGATTCTCCCCCTCCTTGCCTGTAGAGACAAGACACTGATAATAAGTGATCAAAAGAAATGCCACAACACACAAATCAACCTAAGAGAACGACAAGTACCCGAGATAAAGTTTAGCATCATTTACCATATTAGCATTGCACGTCAGTTGCAACAGAAGATGCCCTTGCCTTTGAAGCAACTCTTTTCTAATGTGTGGAACATCATATGAGTTATTACCATGGGTTCGTATGATTTCTTTCATGCATGCATGAAGAGATAGGAAAGTTAGATTTGCTTTGTTAACGGAATAATTTTGAAATGCCTGGTTCATAATACAACAAAAAAACAAACATGTTAGCTCATACTCCAAGATCAAAAGTAATATCACAAAACTTATTAGAGATCAAAAGGTTGCATATTAAATACCTGTTCCACAGCAGGCACAAGTTCTTCAGTTGTTTTTTATGTTGTTTTGGATTGGATGGCTTGAATGGAATTAAAGAAATCTAGATCCAAGATGTTCAGATCAGGTGAATTTACTGGCTGACATATAAGTCTGATGTCGAAACCATCTTGCTTAGCAGCATCACAAAATATTTTATCACTAATTGCAACTTTGGGCTGAGCATTGTCTTGTTGAATGAATATAGGTTTGTTGGTGTCTTCACGTGGCCACTTAGCACAGACAACTGGTAAAACTTTTTCAATCATAAAATTCATGATAACATCCTTTGTGATTGAGTTTATGGGTTTCATCTCCATTGTCCCCGCAGAACGGTTTACACTAGAACGCTTAGCAGCTGTGTATGTGATGAAAGGGAAATAACCAATTTTTCCATCAAAAAAGGTTTGTCGCTAGAATCAAACCTTGGTCGAGCAAGAGCGGTCAAAAACATTATTTTAGGGATATAGTTCTTCATTATTGTAGGGATCAAAACCACTTCCATCAATCACTTGAGCATTTGGGTCAGCCTTGGGATCAAAACCACTGTCAACAATCACTTGACCATCTTCTTTTGGTTCCACATTTAAATCGATATCAAGCACTGATCTTTTACCTCGGCCTTTTGTAGCAGCAGTTGGTGATTTCCCATGTCTCACTGAAGGAGACCTTAGCCACTTTCCTGGTAGATGCGTCCTCTGTGACAATTGCATTGTGCTGCTCAATGGATATCTAAAAAGTGGCATGGCCACGCATGGAGACTTCCTCTTCCTGCTCCTTTGCCCTCCAGCAACGCCATGAAAATTCGGTTCACATTGTGTAACCCTACATTGAGTATGAGTCCAAGTATCAAACATAACGCTCTAAAAGGATTTTAAATAAGGACTAATAAGATTTTAGAATGCCTTGCTACATGTATAAGAAAATTGACAATAACTACATTATGGCTTGATCTGAATCTGAACTCTTAAAATACTAGCACTAGACAAAGCATTTAAATGGCTCACCTGAACAAAAAAGAGGTGAGCCATATCCAAATCTAAATTAATGAGGAACATTTTTACAATATGATTCAAAAGAGCACAGAGAAACAACATCAGAAATGGATCTTAATTCTTGACGCCGTGAACTACATTGCCAGAAGCCTGCACGTACTGCGTGATCTCTAGGATTAATTCTTTAGCAAGTTCACCATAACAGACCAAAACCAAATACTCCGAACCTAATGGCCATTTCAGAGTACTGCGTTGTTCTCTAACAAGAATAACTGAAATAATCCTACTCATGCATTGTTCTCTAACAGAAATCCACGAGTAAGAAGAATACTCTGAACTTGTTTCATGCTACGTACATACTCTGAAATTCAGAAGTATCAACTTGTTTTAAATGGAATGCTTACAACATGTTTTCCTAAAAACCAATTAGAAAAACCCAAATTTGTAATGATTTAGCCTAATCAACTCTCTGCCTTACAATCTACCGCATCATACTGCCTAAATCTTCAGTTCAATCTATACATGCAAGTACTCCAAGTGCTAGCTCAGAGAGGTTTCAATGCATGTCTCTTCCAAAAACTAACAAATACTCTCACCAACCACCTTCCCAGATTGTTTACGACTTTTCATCCAAGATTGCAAAATACTCTCACCATCCAACATCCAAAAATCTCAAGCCTATCATTCTGAATTTGGACTGGAGTAGTAGTTCTAAAATTTCTGAATTCTGACTGAACTAGTGCTAGGACTATTCCAAGATCAAGTTACTCCAAGATTTCTGAATTCCGACTGAACTAGTGCTATGAGTACTTTTCATTTTTCAGTGAGAAAGGATTGAAGTCTGAATTCAGACTGAACTAAGATGAACCTTGGGGAGATGCAGCCGAGGCAGTCCTTGACCGATCGAGAACAGGGCTGGCCGCCGGCGTGCAATGAGGACGACTACATGGCCTCCGAAAATGATTCGTAGCCGCTGCAGCCCAACGCCACATCCTCCATTGCTGCCCAACGCTCCTTGCTCCATTGCCACTCCACCCCTTTCCTCCATGGTTGCTCACCCCACCCTCCGCCATGGTCTTCTTGCTGCTGTTGCCGATCCACCGCATAACCTCCAAGGTTTTTTACGGTATCATCTGAGCTGGGGGAGGGGACGGCGTCGCAACCACCGACAACCATCTGCATCTGCCACCGCCTCCCTCCATGGTTGCTTGCGCCGCCTTCTTCCACATTCCCCCACCCCGATCTCCTCCATGTCGGTGCGCTGCGTGGATGAAAACGGCATGGAGCGCTCAAGCACGTGCAAGGCAGGAGAGATTGGGGAAGGAATGAAGGGCAAAATAGTAATTTCATACTATCCTTAATTTTTACAAACATGTCTCAAACGTCAACTTAAAAAAATGGAGGGAGTACATAGATATAACTTATCCCATATAATCCGATAAACCAGTCGTGTAGGTACACGGTATCTATAATCTTCACAGAGATCTTATAAAATTTCACCTCAAATCCATTATCCTGAAGTTTAAAAGGAGTTGGAATCCTATAAATATCACCGTAAATCCATTGTTTTGAAGTTTTAAAGGAGGCCATAATGACCATTGGTGATTGGTGCAAGCCACGCACGGCCGGCGTGGTGTCAGGTGTGGCATGGCGGGCAGTGGGAGTTGGCATTACTACTAGAGTCTACAGGCGGCAAGAAACAAAGCAACCAAGTTTGAATTGCCCTTTCCGACATGTGCTTGGACAGTTTGACTACTTGTGGAGTACTCCCTCCGAAATTTGATAGTTTGCTTGGACGGTTTAAACACTCATCTTATTTAAAAAATTTGTACAAATATAATAAATAAGAAATTATGTTTAAAGTACTTTAGATAATAAAGTAAGTAAAAAAATATAATTTCAAAATTTTTTTAATAAGACGAATGGTCGTGCAAGCAAAATGTCAAAATCTCTTATATTAGGGGACGGAGGGAGTATACGCTATTGTAGATGTTTAGTGCAAATATTTCATCTGAATGTTGAACACAGTTTCTCAAATATTGCACAAGAACATTTAATCGTGACTATGATTTTCAATTTGTTGCACAAGAGTACCTTTTGTTTTTGTTTTGTTAGAACAGAGTACCTTTTGTTCAACCATGTATTTTCTTGGAACAAAGACATTTTTGTTCCAAGAGGAATTTTAGCTGTTGCATAGTTTTTTTTTTTCTCACCAAGGAGGCAAGGAATTACCATGGCGCGGACAGCGGGAGTTGGAATCTACTAGAGTCAACACCGATGGGCACCGAGTCTGCAGGAAAAGCAATAAAGCAGCCAATGCAAGTTTGAAATGCCCGTTCAGACATGTGCTTCAATTTGAAAGTTTGACTACTTGTGGGCGAATAGACGGATTACTGGCCTCTCCTTTGGGGATATATCATGCTCCCTCCTTTTTCAAAATATAATTGCTTTTAGTGATAAAAGATTAATTATACCATAATATTAGACATATTTCTGATACGCTAATTTTAATATACGAAAATTTATACTAATCAGGTGCTTGGAAGGGGATCTAAGTTTTTGAAGATTTAAAATTTGACTGTGACTGAAAGGGAATCTTTTTCACCAACACTACCCTGAAATACCTAGGGCCCCTTTAAATCGTAAGAATGAAAAAATAGAGGAATTAGAAAAACACAGAATTCTGACAGGAATACAATTGTAAAAGTCAGGATTGCAAAACACATGAAAAACACAGGAATAGCCGTTTGATTGGATCACAGAAAAAACGCAGGAATCATATGAGAGAGATAGACTCAGAGAAAATGTTCCAAGAGGTTAGACCTCTTGCTAACTTTCCTCCAAAATTTACATAGGATTACCCATTCCAAAGGAATTTTAAAGGATTAGATAGGATTCAATCCTTCATTTCAAATGCCTTCATAGGATTTTTCTTTCCATAGGATTGAAATCCTCCAAAATTCCTATATTTTTCCTACAAATCAAAGGGGCCCTTATATTTTGGCTCCATATTTGCATTTCAATTTAACATTCGGATGGAAGATTATTTGCTAAACAACCCAGAAATATATATACTTCATAATGGATGGAGTATATGCAAATATTTGCACACACAGTTTCTCAAATATTGCACAAGAACGTTTTATCGTGACTATGATTTTCATTTGTTGGACAACAGTACCTTTGTTGAACCAAGTTATTTTTCTTGGAACAAAGACGTACAATATAGTTCAAGAAGAACTTTAATTGTCGCATAGTTTTTTTTTTCTTTGCAGCAAGGAATTACCATTGTTGCATAGTAAATAGCAATATTGTCCACCTTTTATTATCAAAGTTTCACTTTGAACTACCCTTTAACTAGTATTTCCACTATCAAATATGTAAGAGTATCATTATTGTATTTTGGGCCACCCTAGTCATTTCTCTAGAGGCATTTATCTTCCCATCTGGCAAATAATTACCTGTGTGTAAGTTAGGAAGAGTGCTGGTGTATGAGCGCTGATGTGTTTAAGGTTATTGATGTGTTCGAGAAAAGTTTTTGGTGATACAAAGTGAAAAAAGACAAAATAGTCTAGTTCAAAGTGAAAAATGGGCTAAGGGCCGGGTGATCTAAACTGAAACTTTGGTAATAAAACGTGGCCCTAAAATAATATTCACTCCAAATATAGAATTTTTTTTTCATAATTTAGTCAGTTTTCTTTCACTTTATATACTCCAATAGAGTATATTTCATTACTATTTTAAAATGTCTGCATAACTTGCTGAAAAACATTTTAGCAGTGTACGTGACGCGTGTTGGCACAATCCCCTTCGTGTGTGAAAATACTACTTCTTCAGTAGTAGACTAGTAGTACATATCAAAGTCATATATAGCACAGAAATGACTATCTAAAAAGACAAATTAAGTAGCTGGACAAAAGTAGTGGCCTCTTTTCTTCACCAAGGAAATTTGGACGATACGAAGTCCATTAATTGTCCTCCCTCGTGCTTTTCCCGCTGGAAATTAGCATGATCGGTCTAGGCCTCCTTGATGCAGTGGTTATTGCTCGTGCGCACACCAGCAAATAAACTACTAGGGATAAGCACTTTAGTCCCAATTTATAACTCCCTTTAGTTTTAGTTTTAGGTTGCAAACCGATACGTTTAATCCGGGATTAAAGATGGTAGCGCCACTTTCTTTTTTCATTGTTTTTTTCTGCTTGTATATTGCTTGAATATTGAAATCCCCAAATACCCACATCAAATTCACATCTAAGATCGAATAAACATACTCAATAACAAAATCATCCATAAATTCACAAATCAAACATCACAGATCTAATGAACATACCCAGCAACAAAATTATCAACAAATTCACAAGTCATCTAAAAAATTCACAAATCATCACATCCACCCGATGCTGCCCGGCCTCTGCATAGCCTATGCACAAGGCCGCCGCCCGCCACTCCCAGGCCGCTGCCGAAGCCAAGGCGGGGCCGTTACGCTTGCATGAGGCCGCCGCCCGCCATGGCCGCCCACTTCGCCGCGCGCCTAGCTAGCCTCGATGTCGTCGGCCGCCGCCACCCGGCCACTTCCAACTGGCCGGCCACTGCAAAGGCACGCCACCGCCGCCTAGCCCGCGAGGGCACTGCCGCCGCTTGCTCGCTCGCGCTGCTGCTGATAAGTGCCCGCAAGAGGGAAGAGATCGAGAGAGGAGAGAGGAGGAAAGGGAGGAGGACGAAAAGATAAGAACGCAGGGAGGAGTTTGCTTGGAGGAGGAGAAAATAAGTGCAAGAAATTATATACGACGTGTCGGTCTGTAGTCTCGGTTGCTAATACCAACCGATACTAAAGATAGTGGGGGATGATATTTTTTTCAACTATAACTAAAAATGATCTTTAGTATTTTTAACCGTAGTCCCGATTCAAATATGAACCGGGGCTAGAGACTGGGATAGAAGAAATGTCGTGCATGCTGGTTGTGCTTTGTCTACACCAGCGTATAGTACAGAATCATTTTCCTATGTACGTACATATACATAAACATACATGCATACACATACATATATGCATACACATACATATATGCATACATAGTGAGATCGTAGCACCTCTAACCACTGGTGGAAAAACCATCTTTGCTCGGTCAACTAAAATCCACAATAGTCCCGGTTCGAATAGGAACCGGGACTAAAGATTATTTTTAGTCCCGGTTAAAAAAATTTTGATCTTTAGTCCCGGTTGGTAACACCAACCGGGACTAAAGATCATTTTTAGTCCCGGTTCAAAAAGTTATTGGACCGAGTTAGACCCTAATTCTTTTTTAGTCCCGGTTGGTATAAACAACCGGGACTAAAAATGGATCTTTAGTCCCGGTTGTTTATACCAACCGGGACAAAAAAGAATTAGGCCGAGCTGGCGCCACTAAAGATGCCTGGCCGCCTCGGTCTCTCCCCCTTTCCATCCTTATCCATCCCTACCTCCGTCCCTTCTCCTCTCCCATTCCTCTCCCTTCTTCTCTCTTCCTCCCCTCCTCCCTTCTTCTTCTCCTTCCCTCTTCCTTCCTCCTCCTCTCCTCTACTCCGTCTTCCATCAGCCGGCCGGCGGCGGGCGCGTCGGGGCCGCGAAGGGGGGAGGCGGCGGCGGGCAGTGGAGCCGGCGGCGGCGGCAGCTGGCAGCGCGTGGCGCGGCGCGGCCGCGCGCGTGAGGGGGCGGGCTGGTTCGGCGCGGCGGCGCGGCAGGGCGCGCGGTGGAGGCGGCCGCGCGGAGAGGGCGCGGGGGCGGCGGCGGCGGCCGCGCGCGGGGAGGCTCCCTCGCGCGTGGAGCGGGCGCGCGCGCGAGGCGGTGGAGGTGGGCGGCGGGCGGCGGCGGCGGCGATGAAGCGAGCCGGCCGCACGGCGGCCGTGTGGCAGCGACGGAGCGAGGCAGCCGCGCGGTCGGGCGGCGGCGGCGGAGCGAGGCCGCCGTGCGGCGGACGGGTGGCGGTGGCGGCCGGTGGGGCCACGCCCGGCGGCGGCGGAGCGAGGCGGGCGCGCGGCCGTGCGGCGGTGGCCGGTGGGGCTGTGCCCGGCGGTGGCTGGCAGGTGGCCGGCGGCCGGCGGCAGCAGCAACCCATTTGCACATTTGTGTGGATAGTTTTGTGATTCATTGCACGTTTGTATGGATCTGTGATGTATGTGATATGTTTGTAATTTTTTAGGATTTGTGATGTATTTGATTTGTGTGTATAAGTAACTTTAAGATTTGGAATGTTACTTTGATTTGGGGTTTGGGTTTGATTTGGGATATATATCCCACTCGATTCGGGAGAAAAAAAAAAGAAAAGGGGACCATCTCACTGCCGCTTCCCTCTTTTTAGTCCCGGTTGGTGTTATCAACCGGGACTAAAGATCCCCTCTCTTTAGTCCCGGTTGATAACACCAACCGGGACTAAAGATCGATCTTTAGTCCCGGGTATTTGAACCGGGACTAAAGATAGCGATCTTTAGTCCCGGATTCGTAGTCCCGGTTGGAAAACCGGGACTACAGGGGGGTTGCAAACCGGGAGTAAAAAACGTTTCTCCACCAGTGAACCCAGTGTGCTAGTAATTTTTTATAGAGTAAAATGCATCGGTGGTATAACAACATGCGAGGTGGGTACAGTTTAGTCACTCATCTTGCAAATTGCTTAAATAAGTCACTCATCTTGCTTCGATGGTGTAAATATTACCGAATACATTGTCACATGTATTGTTTATGTAAAATCAAAGATGTTTTTTATTATTATTCTGTGATGAACAATTGGCATTGGAGATTATTGGTTTTGATATTTGGAATTTATTTACGAAGTGGTTTTAGAGATGATTGGATTTCATGGATGATCTACAGGTACTGCTGTCTGTTGGGTCCGGTCAGACCGGGCATGTGCTGCCGGTCAGACCGGCGTGTATCGCGCAGTCAGACCGGCGCAGCCCGCGGTCTGACCGGCCGACTCTGTGTCGGTTTCGATTTCGGGTTGTTTGTTTGGATATCCATGATTATTTTATGATTATGGCTTCTAGATGGATACTACGCGTATGTAATACTGTCGTTTGCTACTAATGAGTCAAGTTGGGGATAGCTTGGTCTCGGAATATGGTTTCTTTGTTTGTTCTATGTGTAGGTGACTCGAGATGTCGGGAGAGTATTTGCGGTGATGGACCGGGAGTCGGCTTGGGGATAAGCGACGTCCGTGGTGGTCAAAGATCATGCGGGATACTAAGGCTAGAGTTCACTGCACGTGGAAGGTGAAGGTTCTATATGGCATACGATAGAGGTATTGTATGCGTATGGGATGCGGAGTCGAATTTGGAAGGAGTCCAAATTTGGTATGATTGGTTATGTAAAGTTTGTTTCTTGTACTAGAGAGTTTCCTAGGGTGATTAGGACTTCTAGTATGAGTTTGGTTCGTGACTTTAAGCTGCCTACCTCGGGTATAAATAGAGAGGGAGCGTGAGGCTTTCCGGTATCGCTTTTGAGAGCAATTGAGTTGATAGTTGAGTTAGGGTTTCGAGTTTAGTCGAAATTTTTGTAGGGAGTGCTGTTGGTGTACTTTGTAAACACAAAGAGAATCAATAAAGTCGTCATCCACTTTAAGAGTTCTTCGATTTGTGTTTCACCGGGTTTCGATGGTCTAACCGGCGACTCACCGGCGGTCAGACCGGCGGCAAGCACCGATCAGACCGGCGGGCACAAGGCGGTCAGACCGGCAGGCAAAAGGCGGTCAGACCGGTGACGTCGACAGGCGCGGCAGGCGATCTCAGGGCGATTGGACCGGTCAATCTACACCGGTCAGACCGACGGCATCTGGGCAGTCAAATCGGCAGGTCATCTTCGGTCAGACCGATCTCCATCGAATTTGAGAGTAACTTTTATTTTCGCTAAAAGTTTTAGTTTTTGGGTATACCAACCATTCACCCCCCCTCTGGTTGGTTTCGTTGTTGTGATTCGATCCTACAGTTTATTTTCAAATTGGAGGTCGTATTGACCTAACATCATGCATTTTTTTAGCCATGTGGGCAGGGCAAGCATTACAATTACAAATCAACACTCATATTTTTCATGTATATGCTAATACGCCTATTTTCAATGAACATGACCATATTATGCTTGATAATCAATAACAAAATTTATTTTTAATTGGATTTTAGTATCGGTAGTATTGCACGTTGGCTTATTTATGGATCGTGTGACCATGTTTACAAAACAAATTAACATAGCACATAACTTCATTGCGAATACCCCACACAACACATGTTTTATGTGATTTACACCCTAAAACAAAATGAGTAACTTGTTTGAGCATTTTATAAGATGGGTGTAAAAATTGCACCTATCTCACAAGTTGAGGTTCTAGCGGTGCCTTTTACTCTTTTTTATATATCAGATAGCCCACGCTCCCCCTATATGGATGAGTTGACCAGCACATGAGCAATAAATTTTGTACTTTGAATCCTATATGTGGGTAGTGGAAGCTCCTGGGGAGTCAAAAATTTACTATTGATTTATCCTTGCTTAACCCAAACAAATAAGTAATTAAAAAATATTAAACGATAGATACATAAGTTATACGTGTTGTTAACAAACTCACTAAACGATGGATATATACATAGGTTATACGTGTTACTGAACGATGGATGTGAAGTTATATTTGTTAGTAAAAGAATCACACGTGTTAGTAAATGGTGAATGCGATGTTATACGCGTTAGTAAAAGTATCACTGAAGAATAGATGCGGGAGTGATTTGTGTCAGTAATAAACGATCTCTATACGGGGGTTTTACATCAATTTCATGCTGTAAAAAAATAACATGAGGAATAACATGTTGGAAAAAGATACACTACTACAAAACGATTTTTCACAATACTTGGGACTTTTTTAAGGCGGATCTAAACCTTTTCCGCTTGTGAAAATATCAAGAGATCCCAGAAAATATAGCCCCAGACAGTGAAAATTAATTTTTATATGCGGAGCTTACAAGAAAAATGCCGGTGAAAATACACCGATTTTCAGCGGCGGGACTCTTGATTTTCGCAAAGGATAAGTTAAGGGGCCTGCCTAACAAAAAGAAAAAGGCCTTAAAATAGTTGGCCCCTCTCAGCCACACACCCATAGGCAACCTTGTCCGACCCCTTCTCCTCCTCCACCATGTTTCCTCGTCCGCTCCGCTCTTCCTCCGCGTGCCCTTCTTCACGCCGCGCTCTCCCTCCCTCCCGCTTCTACCATCGCGCTCCTCCTCCGTGCGTCCTTCTCCACACCGCGCGCTCCCACCCTCCTGCTTCTGCCACCGCGCGCCATCGACCACCGCATCTGGTGGGCCACGGGACAGTGCAAGCCAGCGTGCTCGGTCTCCCACATAGGCAATCTTGATGATGACACTGCCGGCTGAGAGTGCAGATCCGCCGCCGGCGGTCCTCGGGAGCGTGGATCGAGATCCGGCTGCTCATCCACTCCCCTCCCCTCCCTCTCCATCTCCTAGATCTGGCCGGAGGGGAGGGGGTGGTGGCGGCCTATGGTGGCTAGTAGAGACAAAGGAAGGAGGAGGGGTGACAGCGCGGTGGAGGATAGGGAGGGGTGCACGGCTCAGCGGCGGCGTGACTGAATGGTGGGGCTCAGTGGCAGGGGGTTGGCGACGGCTGCGGGGACGGTGGCTCGGCGACGCGAAGGAGGTAGCAGCGGTACACACGGGAGCTCTGGATCCGTGGGACGGCGGTGGTGCTCGGACTTTGTCACGGCGACAGCGACAACAAATGGTAGCGGATTGGGCTGCTTCTCGACCGGTGCAAAGATCCAATCCGGTTAGTTTGTTTGTAGTAGGGGATTGCTCCAGTTGGAAACTTGTGAATGGAAAGTTGTGACTGTAAATTGCGATGTAAATTGTAATGATCTGTTAACTTTGGAATTTGGGAATAATTTTTGTGGATTTTAGGATCAAGGAATGGATTTGGAAATAATTTCTGTGGATTTGGGAAAAACATCAACTTGTGCTGATGGAGGTGGACAGAGCGCCATCGCTCCATCAATTTTTTTTTAGCCTTGGCCAGTATTAATGCAGGGAGATGATACAATGTAGCCGCTTGTGCAAGTTCATTTTTGCAGGCGGCTACCTTACAAAACCGCCAGCGCAAATACCATATTATCACTGCCAATATGCACTTTGGTCTCTGGTGGTGCCATTGGCCGCTTGTGAAAATCTATTTTGGCTATCATGAAAGATTATTTTTTAAGTAGTGATAACTCAAACAACAATTAAATAAAGTTGGTGTCAATTGATTTCCAAGTATAAACTTGTAACTTTTAAGGATACAGAGGTGGGAACCATGGAGACGCCAGAAACAATGAGGCATGGAGCACTTATGAGGCGTCCTACGTCGTAATTCCTATATATATACGCCATGTTTAGTTCCAAAATAATTCTTCAAACATCCAACTTTTCCATCACATCAAAACTTTCCTACACATACAAATTTCCAACTTTTCCGTCATATCGTTCCAATTTCAATCAAACTTCCAATTTTTGTGTGAACTAAACACAGCCATATACTCCCTCCGTCCTATAATATAAGAAATTTTAGAATTGGACACGGTTACTAAGAAAATAGGTAAAAGTGAATAGTGGAGGGTTGTGATTGGATGAGTAGTGGAGGTAGGTGGGAAAAGTGAATGGTGGAGGGTTGTAATTGGTTGGGAAAAGAAAGTTGGTGGAGAAGTTGTTATATGAGATAATCCATGAAATGCCATTGACAAGCGTTTAAGTCCCAGAAATGCCATCGACAAGTGTGAGTCCAAGAAATGCCATCGTACAAACGATTTTGTCCCAAAAATGCTATCGCCGTTAGGGTTACATCCATTCCGTGCCGTTAAATACACTATTCATCCTATAGAACTTAACGGCGCGGAATGGACGGAACCCCAACGGCGATGGCATTTTTGGGACAAAATCATTTGTACGATGGCATTTTTTGGAACTCACACTTGTCGATGATATTTCTGGGACATAGACGCTTGTCAATAGCATTTCATGGATTATTTCTTGTTATATTTTGGGACAAATCCTGAAGGTTAAAAGTTGTTATATTTTGGGACGGAGTGAATATATATAACTAGCGTGTGACGACTGGCACAGCCTTCAAAGGGGTAGCAAGCACGTTAGCAGTGGCAAACTTCTCAGTCATGTCCATGTCATCAGGCGACATGCCGTCCGGAAGCCGCCACTCGAACGCGTGCAGCAGGGACGCCAGTATGAAGGGCACGGCGCGCTCTGCCAGTGGCAGGCCGGGGCACAACCTCCTGCCGGACCCGAACGGGATGTACTCGTAGTCTTTCCCTCGCAATTCCAGCGGAGGTGATGACTCCTTGTGCAAGAAGCGGTCCGGTAGGAATTGGTCGGGGCTCTCCCACGCCGCCGGGTCGCGCATGATCGCCCACGCGTTGAAGATCACCGTGGTGCCCTTGGGCACGGCGTAGCCACCGATCTCGACGCCGTCCTGCTGCGCCAGGTGAGGGACTAGTATCGAGCCCACGGGGTGCAGCCGCATCGCCTCCTTGAAGACGCACTGGAGGTACGTGAGGCTCGCCGCGTCGCCCTCGTCGAAGCTCTCCTTGCCGCCGAGCGCGTCCATCACCTCCGCCCGCACCTTGGCCATCACGCGGGGATTGCGAAGCAGCTCGGCCATCGCCCACTCCACGGTAGTCGTCATCGTGTCGGCGCCAGCCGCAAAGATGTCGAACAGAAGATACGTGATGTGGTAGCGTGGGATCTTGCCGGTGGAGGAGAGGTTGATGAGCGCGTCTAGGTAGTCGCCGTGCTGCTGCTTGTCAGGGTGGTCACGGCTTTCGGCCATGCGGCGATCGATTATGTCGTCCAACAATCCGAAAACGATGCCAAGATGGCTGCCCGTTTGTCGACGCAAGCCCTGCAGGTCGAGCTGCCGGAGGAAAGGGAAAAAGTCGGACACGTTGGGGCCCGCGACTCTTGCGATGATGTCCTCTATCAGCCCGTGTAGCCCGCGTGCCGACTCCGAGCCCACGTCAGCCATGTCCATGGAGAAGAAGGAGTTGGATATGAGGTTGAGCACGCCGTTGTGCACGACCTCGCGGACACACATCTCCTCCCCGGCGACCGTGCGGATGTAGCCGACGATATCCCGCACCTTGCGCTCGCGGATGCCGCTCAGCGCCGCGAGGGCTCTAGGGGAGAACATGTGCGTCGCGTGGATGCCCCGCAGGTTCTTCCACTGCGGATCGGAGCTCGGCGAGAACACGATGGACCGCTCGGAGAAGCCGTTCGCGCGGAAGGCGTCCGGGACCGGCCGCGCGGCGAGCCGCTGGTCGTGCTTCGTGTAGGCCTCCCTCGCGGCCTCGGCCGACGACACGACCACGGCCGTTGTGAGGCCTAGCTTCAGCGTCATGACAGGGCCATGGACGCGCGCCAGTTTTGCGAGGGTTTGGTGGAAGATGCCGCCAAGGCAGAATAGGTTGCCGATGAGCGGGAGTGGCGTTGGCCCCGGCGGCAATGATAGTCTGCCGCCGCTCGCGTGGCGCCGTCTCCGGATGGTGAGGTACAACAAGAGCGACATGCAGGTGGCCACCGCTGTCATCCATAGCTCGCTCTTCTCCATTGGTCGATGACTATTCAATTTCCTGCTGGCTGGTGTACGTTCTTGGTTGCTGCGTTCGTGCCTGCGGCCTCCGTATTTATACAGGGCATGCAGGAATATATTGTATTAATTAATTTGCAGCTGTTGAATATATTTATTTCCTAGCTTTACTAATTAAAACAAGCATTGTCTTTGTTCTTTCTACCTTCCGGCGGCCGGTAGAAAATGAAAGCACGAAGTCCAGGCCACATTATTCCCGGATTAAATAGGAACCGAGAAAAAAGAGATCTTTAACCCCGGTTCTAAAGCGGCATGATAATTTATGAATTTTAGTCCCGGTTCGTAACACCAACCGAAACTAAAAATCATCTTTAATCCCGGTTCAAAACGTGGTCAGCCCGTATCAGTCCCCCTACTATATTTAATCCTAATTGGTGATAGATATTTAGTCCTGGTTATTTATCCCAACTAGAACCGGAACCAAAATTGAAAAAAAGAACTGCAGCCCGCACATCTCCCCTCGCGCTATCTCCTCGGTAACCGGCGCCTCTCACTAGTACAAAACCTTTCATCTGTGACGGCTTCTAATATGCTTGGAATTAGTGGCCGTCACAAGGAAGTCATCTCTATTGGGCCAAAAAAGCGCCTGATTGAGATGATCATCCGTGACGGGCGCCAACTTGAGGCCCGATTGAGATAGCATGTGTCATCCATGACGGGCCTGAGTTTTATGCCCATCTAACATGTCTGTACGACCATATCTTAACAACTAAGCCCATCACAGATGACTCATCCGTGACGGGCTCTATACTAATGCCCGATTGACATGACTTAGTATTTTTCTATTTTTTTGTATGAAAAGTTTTTATTTGTGAGTTGACATGTAGCAAAATAATTAATTGCAGTATAATAATTTATTTTATTAGTCAAAATAAATTTTCGGGTAGTACATGATTTCAAATGGAAAAATTGTTAAAAACAAAGTTGTATAACTTATCAATATTTACAAGTTTTATTTTGGTCATTTTTCTATATAACTTTTTTTTTGAACAGTTTGAATTTGAATTTGAAAATATGACAACTTTAAACAATATTTTTAAATACTAACTGATTTCAAATGGAAAAGTGAACAACAACAAAGTTGTATAACTCATCAATATCTATAACTTTTATTTTGTTTATTTTTCTATATAATATTTTTTGAATAGTTTGACTTGAAATTTAAAAATATGACAACTTCAAAACAACATTTTAAAATACTAAATGATTTCAACTAAAAAAAAGTTATCAAAAACAAAGTTGTATAACTCATCAAGATCTATATCAAGATTTATAACTCTTATTTTGATCATTTTTCTATATAACTTTATTTTGAGCAGTTTGAATTTGAATTTGAAAATATGATAACTTCAAATAACATTTTCAAATACTAAATGATTTCAACTAAAAAAGCCATTAACAACAAAATTATATAACTCATCAAGATCTATAACTTTTATTTTTATCATTTCTTCATCCGAAAAAGTATTAGTAACATTATTCACAAAATTGACACATCCGTGTTATAGTTTATAAAACCAGATGAGAGTTGTGAACAATTTTACTATCACTTTGTCGCATGAAGAAATGACCAAAATAAAAGTTATAGATTTTGATGAGTTATATAACTTTGTTGTTGATGATTTTTTCAGTTGAAATCATTTAGTATTTGAAATTGTTGTTTGAAGCTGTGATATTTTCAAATTCAAATTCAAACTGTTCAATAAATGTTATATAGAGAAATGATCAAAATAAAAGTTGTAAATCTTGATAAGTTATACAACTTTGTTGTTGATGACTTTTCCATTTGAAATCATTTAGAATTTGAAAATATTGTTTAAAGTTGTCATATTTTTAAATTCAAATTTAAACTGTTCAAAAAATATTATATAGAAAAATGATCAAAATAAAAGTTATAAATCTTGATGAGTTATACAACTTTGTTGTTGATAATTTTTCCATTTGAAATCATTTACTACCCGAAAAATTATTTGAATTTCTTATATTTTAAAAATCAAATTTTATGTAGTTCAATCAAACCCGGATGGAGAAATAACCAAAACAAAATTGGTAGATCTCAATGAGTTCTACAACTTTGTTTTTGACAGTTTTTTCATATGAGTTCATTTAGTATCATAAAATTCAATTCGACATTTATTTTTGCCTAGAAGTCTGATTTGCCTCTTCGTCATGTTAATACTTGCTAAATATATTTGATCCAATTAACTCGGTTTTGCTGGTGAAATATGTGAATGGATATGAAATATGTTGTCAAAATGGATGTTATGTGAATGTGGTTGTGTTAAATATATTGATGGTTGTGTATGTGCATGAATGTATAACTTCTTCTCCGGAAGCCGATCCCCAAAGAACTCTAAGGTTAAGCGTGCTTAGGGTGATCAATTTCAGGATGGGTAGAACTCTATGGTTAAGTGTGCTTAGGGTGGAGCAATTTCAGGATGGATGACCGATCGTGTACACACGAGTGAGGACAAAGTGTGCAGAAAGGACTCGGCCCACGGGCGTGCCTAGCAAAGGCCTGAGGCTAGCCAAAAAACAAAATTTATTTTTTTTGATTATACTAATCCATGACGGGCTATAATTTAGACCCGATTGAGATGAGAGTCATCCGTGACGGGCTATAGTTTAGTCCCGATTGAGATGAGAGTCAATCCGTGATGAGATATAGCGTTGGCCCGATTGAGATGTGTGTCATTCGTGACAGCCGGATGCTCTATTGAGATATTTTCTCACATTAATGACCTTTGCTTAGTGACGGGGGCGCTACCCGGTAGAGATGAGGCTTTAAGCCCGTTACAGATGACCGAACTTGTTCTAGTGTCTCCTCTCTCTTCTTATTCCTTCGCATCCATTCGCTTCTTATCCCTTCGCATCCCTTAGCGCTTCTTACCGGCGCCCTTCCCCTCTCCTCTCGATTTTCTCTCCTTCCTCTCTTCTTTCTTGGCATTGGGCGGTGGCAGGCGGCGAGCGGTGGTGCGCAACGGCGCGCGGCGGCGCACCATGAGCCGTGGTTGGCGGGAGCGAGCTGCGGTGGCGGCCCGCGTGGCGGGGCGGTGGCCCCGCGCAGCGGTGGGGGGAGGCTGCGGCCCCGCACGTAGGAGCGGGTCGACAGCGCGGCGGTGGAGGCGGCGGGCGCGCCGGGAGGAGGTGGCACGGATGGGGGGCGGCCGGTGGCGGTGCACACGGAGGAGAGGTGGTAGGCGACGGGCAATCCGGAGGGGACGACTGGCGATGATTTTGGGGATAATTTTGTGACGTAAATTTATGGGTGATTTTTACATGTTTTTTTGAATCTGTGGATGATTTTGATGTAAATTTATGGATGCACATGAATCCGTGATGTCAATTTGTTGATGATTTTGTCTGTGTGGTTGATAATTTTGTCTACGTGGTTGAGTTCGGTGCGAAATCATTATAAAAGTAGCAAAAAAAACAATAAAAAAAAGATAAGAAAAGAAAAGAGAAAGTGTCATATGGCGCTTTTATTTTACTCCCGGTTGATGACTCAAACCCGGACAACTGGAACTAGAGCCCCGGATTCTCCCTCCCGGTTCGCTATCCGGGAGTAAAGATGGTTACGAACCTGAAGAGATGTGGGGTTCTCCAGTAGTGACATGACACACGTGAACATCTTGGCTGACAAATTTGCATGTGTGCCCGAGACTTGCGTACGTGTGTTCGATATTGATGCATTTCGTGCCGGCTTGATCGATGTTGAGTAAATGGATACGCAGTATTAATTAGAGTCAAGGGAGATATTCTTGCTATCCAATGATCTCGGTCACTCACGTTATACATGTATTTCGAACGGAGGGACTAGTAATATTATTAGAGAATATCCCGCTAAACGGGATAGATTATGATGAGTTAATAGCCACCAACCACGCCCATGTGTCCTCACGCGTCCCCATCGCTCTCCCATACACCTTACGTGTTCGCTGCGCTCCTCCACGTATCCATGCGCTCGTATTAGGTCCCCACGCAACTATCAGATACCAAATCTTGTACCATAATAGGTATCTGATCCAATACTCGATACCTGAGGTACTATATCTGGTTGGTACCTGGCATACCAGATCTAGTACCATAGGTATTATTGGTAATTCTTACGATCACAGATAAAATCCACAAGCGCACGGATATACCGATGTAGTACTTCTCCTACGGAGTATTCCAAAGGGTATCGAATCTAAGGGAACGTGTGTGGTCAAAACTTTCTCCGGTTTATCCAAGGACACCAAGCAAATGATATGCCAGGATAGAGAGGATTTACTAGTGAGAAACAATATCTAGGGAAAGCTTAAATTTAATCCTAACTCCAAGGACACCAAACAAATGATAGGCCAGGATAGAGAGGATTTACTAGTGAGAAACAATGTCTAGGGAAAACTTAAGTTTAATCCTAACGCAATAATTCAGGCACTGGCAACCCGCTGTTCCCAGATGTCACTCTACTACGTACCCGGACAGGAAGTACTTAAGTGATCTCGAGGGTTGTCACCACCTCTACACCTACCTCAAACATACTGTGGGATACGCAGCAATTACTAGATAACAATTACCTAAACACCATGTCTAAGCAATTAATATCTACTTTAGTGCTTATAACTCACCAAAGCAATCACTATATTTTAGTTGATTATAGTGAACAATAATCACGTATGTTATTTAGAAACTAACTAAGAGATAATTCTCACAATATAAATCTAAATTACTCAGGAAGAATATTATATTTAAATCAGAGTAATAAACAGAATAAAAGAAATGAGAGAAGACTACCGACAACTCCGGAATTCTTCTGACTTCTTCTACTCTACTCTCTTCCTATTGATTATTTGACCCTGTTTGGATAATTAACTACCAATTTGACCCTACTTTTTCTACTTTGCGTTTTTGACCCTGCTTTTCAGAAACGAACCTACCGTTTGACCCTGTTTCCACTTCACCGTTATGGTTTGAATTAAAAATTATAAAGAAATACAATTATTATTCGTAATGACCAGAATACCCTCCAGAAAACCCTATCCCTATCTAACCCTATCCAGAACACTACTGTACTCTCGTCTCTCTCTCTCCCCATCTCTCTCTCGTACCAGCGGCAGCGCATGGAGGGGAACAAGGCACGCCGGCTCATGGAGGGAGCGGCAACGGTGGCGGGGCCCGGAGGGAGGGGATCCGTGCCGGCGCCGGTTCATGGATGCAGGGGCGGCGGCGGCGGGGCATGGAGAGAGGGGAGTGGCGTCGGCCTCGAATCATGGAGGGAGAGCGGCGCCGAGGCTAGGGCTCGTGAGGCGGCGGTGTGTGGAGGTCAGAGGGAGAGAGGGAGCGACGACAACACTTTGAGAAAGGGAGAGGCGGCGGTGGAGCTTGAGCCACGGCGGGTGGATCCGGCGGCGGAGGGAGGAGCGACGGCGGCGGGCCTAGGTGGAGCTCGGGCTGTGACTGGTTGATCCGGCGAAGGAGGGGCGACGACAGCTCAGCGAGGGGCCCAGTGGTGGAGATCGAGCTGCGACGGCTAGATCCGGTGGGAGAGGGCGATGACGGCTAAGCGCAGGCGAGGAGGAGCGGCGGCGGCAGGTTCAGCGGTGGAGCTCGAGCTAGGACCACTGGATCTGGCGGGGGAGGGGTGACGGCGGCTTCCTCGTCGGCGGCGGTGCTCGGGCTGTGGCAGGCGGCGACGAGGAGTGGCGGTGGTGCTCGGGCGAGAGAAGAGAGAAGAGAGAGGAGAGGAGAGGAGAGGAGAGGAGAGAGAACTGACGGGTGGGTCCCACGTGCAATAGGGTCAAATGAGCAAGGGCAGAATGGACATTTTGTGCTCCGGTTAACACCGTTACATGCCTTAACAGAATAGGGTCAGACTGAATCTTCAATTTTGAAAAAGAGGGTCAAATGAGCAAAGTTGATAAAATAGGGTCAAATTGGTAGTTAGCTTTCAAAAGAGGGTCAAAAGCGCAATTAACCCATACAATATAGTACAATAGAGCCTCTTATAATTCAGCTCAAGCTTAGAAGTGTGTGTGTGAAGTGAAGGAGTGAGGTCTATTTATAGGGCAGTTATGACTGTTGTGAGAAGGGGAAATATCCGAACTATCCCGCAACCGTCATTAGGAGAGCATCTAGAGCGTCCATGCCAAACCCTAGGATCAATGGTGATCAGGGGGGTATGGGAGACCCGGAGCGAGGTTGTCCTCGAGCGGAGGCCCCTCGAAGAGGCGAGCCCGATACCACTCGTTTTTTTAGTACCCAAATATCTAGTGTTTTAAAGTGAGAGGGATTCTACCTTTGGGGAAGGTAGGATTCCTCGGAGCAAAGGAAATATAATGTTGAATGTTTTTGTGGAAGTGAGATAAGTACTTCCTTGGGAAGGGAGTACTTATCAGAGTAAAGGAAAGCACGTTGATCGTGTTGTTAAAAGGGTTAGTCGATTTTGCCGATATAGGTAAATTGAAACATCGACTTAGATTAACTAAGATATATATGATAAATAGGTGTTTACATCGACAAGATTATAGTTTCGGAGCCCTAGTCCCGCTAATGCAAACAGTCATAACAAGTCTTACACCTCATCGGAGATCGAAGCCGATGCAGCCTAACTCAAAACAAGAACTCGTCAAAAAAGATAAAAATAAAATGGCTGACAATGCGCCAAAGTTGTATTGATCAAGAGATAGTGTACAGGGACCCTGGGTGTACATATTTATACCTATAGGCCGATAAGAGTCCTAGCCGGACATGACACAAACTTTCCTAAAAATAAAAGGAAAAACATAAAGTCCTTATTGGACACTAAACACACTTTCCTAAAGAAAAAAAAGAAAATTAACAGTCTCTTCCTAATTAATAGATAAACTGTCATGTCGCATCGTCCTTGAATTCAGTCTCTTCTAGATAACTTTCCTTCAATTAATTAATTTCCTTAACCGAATCCACCAAGAATCCGACTGTTAGCGATTTATCAATTTCCATAAGCCGATTCCAAAACCCTAAAGCCGATACTAATTTGAGGTTGATGGTGACTTCAGAGCTTACCAAATTTTGGCGTTAGCAACCTGGTACCAACAAAAAAGAAGTATCAAAGCCTAGTACCTAGAGGTATCATTTGGCACCAAACAAGTCATCTTCTTCCTCTCCCCAACATACTGCATCCCCATCAATTCCTTGATCCGTGAGCATAACATGGACGCAATGAAGATTGTGAATAGATGCGGGCAGCAAACTAATAGAAAAGCCATACCCCTATCTTCTTCCTTCCTCCTATCGACATCTAGCCCCATGCAGCCTTTGCCGCTGCTGTACTCCTGTCGGTTTCCTGGGATGGCGCCAATGGCTGGCTCAGATGGGGTTGCGGTCGATGCGGCAGGGGAACGGCTCCCGGTAGCTAGTGGATAGTAGTCGTGGGTGCACAAACAGGAGGACAAAGGATGGAGGGATCCGCGTGTGCGCGGTGGGTGATGGACGACACTGCATAGATGAGTCAAGATGAGGCGTGGGGCGTTGGGTGATCATTAGTCTATCCCATTCGGACGGTATGCCATTCTATAGATTTTCTCTATTAATCTACTACTAACCTCGAGCGTTAACTATTAGAGTGACCCGTGTATTTGCGTTGTTAAGACCAAAACGAATTTATATTATGATGTATTTTTTACATGGTTTTTTACAACGATTTTAGAATACTCGATTCGCTGGATATATCCATCATCAGACATATCGTATTCCATATTAATGTACATATTTTCAGGATGCGTGAGCTTATAAATCAATGATACGCTAAATGAACAAATAAAGAAAATAAATAACTATAATATTTTTTTCTATTTTGACATCTAGTTGTACTTTCAAATATTAGTTACTTAAAATATGTAATTCATTATGAACCCAACCTTTTAATTAACCCGTCAGTATTATTAATAAATTGTATTTTCTATGGAATTTGTTTTACACGTGGTAAGTATCATTGTTATTACTTTTTCTAAACCTTTATTTTTAACTTGGATTTTATTTTATTTTATTCATTCCGAATTTTGATTAATCTATTGTTGCATCTTATATGAACTTTTTATATTATTTTTTGAATTTCAGTTATTTTTTAAATTATATTTCAACTTAAACTCTCATTCCCAATTTACTTTTTTATCATGAATTTTAATTAATATCGTATTGTGTTCTAACATTGACCATTGTTTAAATATTTCTTGCTTTTTATTTCTGTTAACGGGGGATACCCGTAGACCGGATATAGAGAGTATTGGGGTACGCTGGTACGAGAATCTACGTAATACAACATCAAGCAATAGAAAACAGGGATTATACTGGTTCAGGCCCCTTGGTAGGTAATAGCCCTAATCCAGTTAATATGGGATTATATGATGGAAATCACAGATTACAAAGGGAACAGTGGAACTCAATGATACCGACGAGATCGTAGTTGAGTTGGTTCGACTAGATCACCCGGCGACTTGGCTCCTGTAGATTCCGGCTTCGTAGGCTATGGTAGATGTGTTGGCAGTAAGATTCGATGCCTTAGGTCCTCCCAGGGGGTCCCTTTTATACCGCAGGTCAGGTGGTCTCTAAGTAGGACTCAGGGACATCGGACCCTACACGATACAGTGACGACCCAGTCCTATCCGGGTAGGAATCTCTCCATCTGTAGACTCCGTGATGAATTTCCTTAGCGCATACAGAGAACGTCCGTACACGCGCAGATGTACCATGTTACCATATGGCGTACATCCAAGGGTAGAGGATATACCTTATCCATAACCCTGACAGTAGCCCCCGACTTCTGTTTAAATGAACTCATGTAACCGATCGCGACTTCTAATGTCGGAGTTGTTGTCGTTCTCGACTGGTCGATCCCGGTGTGAGGACCGTAGAGACAAGGAGTGGTCGACAACACCATACGAAGTTCAACGGTTATGAGTGAATTTAAATTGAAGTCCAAAAACCGCCTCGCGCAACGGACCCAGAAATTTTCGGCGGCCATCTCTCCCCTTTCCTTGGAATTCGCACCGTCGATAGTGCGCCTATTTAAGGGAGTTTTAGGAATCCATTTTGGAGTCCGGTTGTTGTGAAAACTTTCTAGCCTCCAAACGCTCTTCGTCTTCTCCGCTTCCACGCAAACCCTAACTCGCTCACCACAGTTCCTCCTCCGGCGATCTCCAGCGGCGATGGACCTTGACAAGTCCACTTCCACCAGTGCGTCCTTGAAGAAGTTGCAGGAGGAGGGCGCTCTCCCCGGTCGCGGGACCTTGGAGAGGGAACCGGGAGGTACTGATCCTGAACCCGTCCTGGGCCGCATGGTTGCGGTTGAGGACTATATTCTCTGTGGTTTTCTTTCTCCGCCTTCTGAGTTTTGAATTCTCGTCTTGAACTTCTACGGTCTTTCCTTGCTACATTTGAACCCCAATTCTATCGCCTTCCTCGGTATCTTTTCTCATCTTTGTGAGGCCTACATTGGGGTAGAGCCGTTCCTTGACCTCTTTCACTTCTACTATGAGTTGCGTTGGATGGAATCCAACAGGGTATCTGGATGTGTCGGTTTCCGGCTTCGGGATGGCCTGAAGTCGCGCTACATCCCCTTCCAGTGCCCCTCTTCTCGTAGTAAATGGCGGTCGAGGTGGTTCTATCTTCAGATAGAAAATTCGGATCCAGTCTTTGTTGTTCCTGTGGAACAACCAGACAAGATTTCGTCTTGGGCCGCCAAACTCGCCTTAACCCCTTCCCTTCAGTCTTTCATCGATGTCATTGATGACCTCCGAGTTCGAGGGTTGTCGGGGTATGAAGTCGCTGCCGACTTCATTGGTAGGCGGATCCAGCCGCTTCAAGCTCGAGCCCACCCAGCCTTTGACTATTCTGGGCCGGAGGACGTGACCCGGGTTTCTCCTCGGGGTATTTTTCTTGTATTTTGGACTCCATTCCTTAAGTACGTGTTCCTTCCGACTTATCGATTTTGGTTCTCGATCTACAGGTTTGAACAGCGAAACCATGGAGCGCCGTGTCGGTCAAGTGATGATCAGCGGCCCTACAACGGCGAGCAACGTCCCTGTCCCTCTTTGCGAGAAGGGGGTAGCCGAACGTGAAGCCGCAATCAACGTGAGTGTACTCGGCGGCCCTTTTGCCTTTTTCTTCCGGGATCGCATTGTGACTTCATGTAGTGCAGGCTCTCCCTCTGACTGATATCATCGGGTCGCTCGTGGACCATCAGGCGGCGGCGGCGCTGAAGGAGGATGTCGCCAAGGAGGCGTTCGATGTTGCTGCCGCTGCTGCCACAACGAGTGGCGGCAACGTTTCGAAAAGGAGGAGGAAGTTCTCCTCCGTGCTCGGAAATCGCCGGAAGACACCCACCCACTCGATAAGCTCTCCTGGTCCGTCATCGCGTAGTCGGAAAACCTTGACCTCACATCATGCTCATTTTACGCTAGGCCTCGGATGCGTCTCCCCCGCCTCCACGACGGCAGCGGCTTGTAACGCTCGGCGAGAAGTAAGTTGATGAATTTGAGGTTTTGTTACTTCGTCGAACTCTTGCAGCCCGTCTTGATGGCATCCTTTCACAGGGCGGCGCGGGCGAAAGCGGCACAAGACGGATCTGGAGGGAACTCCAGCGCGTCTCCTGCCGTGGACTCCACAGATGTCGTGGTTGTGCCCAGGAGCCGTGAGGCAACGCCCAGCGGCCCTGTCGGCGATCTTGTGCCTGCTCGAGGCCCTCCTGCTGACGTCCTCACCTAGGAGGAGTTCCAAGTCGAGATGGGGCGTATCCTCCAGGCCGGTGCTCGCGGCATAGGTTGCGAGATAGCGGAGGCGAGGGCGGCGGCGGCGTCGTCAGCGAAGGAGCGCGCCGACAAGCTGGTGCGTGACCTGGCGGAGGTTCGCGAGGACCTCCAGAAGATGAGGGAGCTGGTGGCCGGCAACGAGCGACAACGGCAGGGGCTTGAGCACCGCATGTCAGAGCTTGAGAACAACCTGTCGGAGATCCGCGGTTCGCTGCGGGTTACCTACACCGGCCTACACCAGCTCGCCGGGGAGTGTGGGGTCACGACCACCATCCTGGCGAACCCCGACGGGTTCTCGCTGACGTCTTCGCTCACGGAACTGGCGACGGCGATGGAGGCGATCTCCTCCAAGCATGCGGCCAGGATCGGAGAGGAGACGTCCAACGGGATCTACACCGGGGCGTGCCACGTCCTCGCGTGCGTAAGGTTGGCGCACCCTGAACTCGACCTCCAGGGGATCTTGGATCAGGGGGCGGCTAACGACGCGCGTAAGGGCGTGATGGAAGAAGTCGGTGATTTGGGGGAGTCTGTTCTCCCCCTTTTTGAAGAGTAGGACTTCAGTTTCCCTGTACTCCTTAATCAGTTACGCTTTGTAAAACTTTTGTTGGCTCCAACTGCCCTTGTGTGTGCAGTCATCACCTTAGTTTTACTTTAGCATTTTGATCCCGAATACTTTGTTGTTCTTTGTAGAGATTCTGATGTCGAGGATGTCCAGCAGCGCGAGCAGCCTGAGTTGCCAGTGATCGTTCCGGCACTTGCGTTCGAGTCGTATGTGCCACAGGATGACGTAGATCAAAACTTGTTCATGGAAACGGGCGCGGCGACGACTTCCTTAGGTTGGTTCTTTTTGTTTTCATCTTCTTTGCTGTTTCGTCTGGATTGAATTAATTTGCTGTGTTCTCGAGAGAGGAGGGCAGCTTGACATAGTCATTTCCAAACTGAGCAGACCTCGAGAGTGCGTTTGCCGACCGAGATCATCGCATCCAATACTGGAGGACGAAGTTTGAGGTGGCAGAACTCGAGAGGACCATGTTGGAAGTGAAGAAGGACCGGGCCGTGGAAGCACTCCGAGGTCGCGAGGTGTGGTTCAACTCGTACCTCAGGAGTTGTTGCACAGCCATGGCCGGAGACTGCAGGGAACTCCGAGTACCTCGCGGGGGTCCCGAGGAGTCGGCGGCCCAGCATATCTTGTGGCTGAATGGGGCCTGCGCCCAGCTCGAAGGCATCGGCAAGCGTATCGACGAGGCCCTGAAGCAGGAGTGCCGTCGATCGAGCCGATATGCTGGAGGGCACGTGCTGGCCTGTATACGAGATCATCGTCCGCAGCTGCACCTCGAGTTCCTCCACGAAGGGTTTGCATGTTCTCGGAGGACTCCCGTAGAGATAGACCACCTGGCAAAGTCGATGGCGCCACTTGCGGAGAAAGTCTTCCAGTCGATGGACTGGTGTTGGCCTTCCTGGTAGTCTATGTATCCTGTGACAAACATCTCAGGGTAGATTGTAATATGTTTTGAATTTTTGTGAGCTGTAAGAAATACTTGTGAAATAGAAAAGGAATCTATCTAACTAAGCTTTCTTACTCTGGATGCGGTGTGCGCGAGTGTCTTCTCACTTCGCGACTTCGATCAGTCACTTGAGTCATACACTCTCCCTAGCCCCCAGCATTGTCATCAAAGAATTCTTCTTCGGAAGATAAGGCTCTTGGACCTTTGACCTGCCTTAGTTGAACAAGCACTGATCCTAGTCCCCAGCCGTGAAGTTGGAAAGTCCATTTCCGATTACACGGCTTGGTTAATACGCACGGCGAGAACTCTTACACGACCAGATCTTACATGGTCTTTCGTCTCTACAGGATCCAACAAGGCCTTATCAGCTCTGGGCGTCCCCAGCCGAAGTTCCCTTAGGTTCCTCGGAGGCCTTGTCAAGACGGCGTAAAGGGACATGAGGATAGGTTTCAACGCTAGGTGTCATCTGGGTAAGGGATCATCAGGAAGGGACACTTTGATTGAAATCTGTATCTGGAAACAGACTTCATTGAAGTTGTAAGATGTCTTACAAGTATGGATACTATTGACTTATACATAGAACTTACGTAATTGGTCAATGTTCCAAGAATTTGCTAACTCGTGACCATCGCCGTCTGCAATCTTGAATGCGCCTGGCCGCAAGACTTGCGTGATCGTGTACGGTCCTTCCCATTTGGGTGAGAGCTTTTTTCGCCCTGCTTGGCTTTGAACCCGTCGGAGGACGTAGTTGCCGATCGAAAGCGTGCGTGCACGGATGCGCTTCTCGTGGTATCGGCGAAGGGCCGATTGGTAGCTAGCTGCTCTGACGGCAACCCGTTCCCGATGTTCCTTGAACAGGTTCACATCGTCGTTTCGTTGTTCCTCCTGATCCTTGTCGGAGTACTTCTGTACTCGTGTACTTTGATGCCGTAGCTCGGTGGGGAGCATGGCCTCTGAGCCGTACACGAGGAAGAAAGGTGTCTCCTTGTTGGACGTTGTCGGTGTGGTGCGCACGACCCAAAGTACCGTGGGGAGTTCTTCGACCCACTTCTTGTCATGTGACATGAGCCTGTCGTAGACATGGGTCTTGATTCCTTGTAGTACTATGCCGTTTGCCCTCTCAACTTGTCCATTGCTCTGAGGGTGAGAGACCGAAGCGAAGCAGATCTTGACTCCCAATCCAATGCAGTAATCCTGGAAGTCGGCACTGATGAAGTGGGAGCCGTTGTCCGTTATGATGCGGTGAGGCAATCCATATCTGCAAAATATCCCTTTAATGAATTTGATGGTGTTGTCAGCCTTGATTTCCCCCGTGGGTGTTGCTTCGATCCATTTGGTGAACTTGTCGATAGGAATTTGTAGTCGCCCTGTCCTCGTGGGAATGGTCCGAGTATGTCGAGCCCCCAGCACGAGAACGGCCAAGTGAGAGTGATGGTTTGCAGTGCTTGTGCTGGTAGCTTTGTGTGTTTGCTATGAAATTGACAAGCTTTGCACCGTTGTACCATGTCACAAGCGTCTTTGAGGGCTGTTGGCCAGAAAAATCCTTATCGAAAGACTTTTCCGACCAATGTACGACCGGCGGCATGTGATCCATAGATCCCTTCATGTATGTCGAGGAGGAGGTGTTTGCCGTTGTCGGACGAGACGCATTTGAGAAGTATCCCGTTTGGCGCCTTCTTGTATAGATCGTTGCCGATCATACAATAGATTTTGGCTTGACGGGTTATTTTCTCGGCTTCTGCATCGTCCTCGGGCAACTCGTCACAACTTATGAATTCAATTAGTGGGATCCGCCAGTCGTCTGTGGTCTTGATGTCAGCAACGACGCATTCTGCCTCTATAGCCCCCGAGCTGATGTCGGGTGCGACCGGTGCTATTTTCGTCGTTTGTTTCTTTCACCGATGGTTTTGTCAGGACGTCCAGGAAGGTGCTAGGTTCGAGTGGCTCCCGTCTAAACGCACGCCTTGCTAGATCGTCTGGTTCGATGTTGTCCTTGCGGTATACGTGTCGGACCTCGATTCCATCAAATCTTTTTTCCAGCTTCCTGACTTCCGCGAGGTACTTGGATAACTCGGGGCTAGAACACTTGTAGTCTTTGTGCACCTGGTTTGCGACTAGTTCGGAATCCCCTTTCACGATTAGTCGCTTGACTCCAAGTGCAGCTGCAGCTCTTATCCCAGCGAGTAGTCCTTCGTACTCGGCTCTGTTATTGGTCGCCCTGAAGTTGAGGTGAATTGCATGCTTGAACTGATCTTCCGAAGGTGATGTCAAGATGAACCCTTCCCCTGCTCCTTGGCTGTTGAGTGCGTCGTCGAACGCCATTGTCCATGTTTCATTGTCGGTTTGACTGTCTAACCTGTTTTTAGGCATAGTCCAATCGGCTACGAAGTCGGCGAGAACCTGGGACTTGATGGCTGTTCGTGGCACAAAGTTGACATCAAACTGGCTTAGCTCGACTACCCATTTCGCAATGCGGCTGACAACATCTTTGTTTCTCATGACTTCACCAAGAGGGAAGGAGGAAACAATTGTGACCCTGTGGGCTTGGAAGTAGTGGCTTCTTGACGTCATAATTACTGCATACAGCAGTTTTTGAATCTGTGGGTATCTTGTCTTCGCGTCATGGAGAGCTTCGCTGACGTAGTAGACTGGTCTTTGCACCTTCTCTCTCTCGACAACGATGACAGTACTCACGGAATATGGCGTGGCGGCAATATAGAGGAATAATTCTTCATTAGGTTGGGGAGCAATAAGTACAGGGGGATTTGACAGGTAGCACTTGAGTGCGATGAACGCCTCTTCGGCTTCCTGTGTCCATACAAATTTGTCTTGTTTTTTTAGTAGAGCGAAGAAGGGTTGTCCTTGTTCGCCCATCCTAGCAACGAACCTGCTGAGTGCCACCTTGCATCCGGTTAGCTTCTGTACTTCCTTGAGTCTTGTGGGCGACTTCATGTTCCCGATTGCCTTGATCTTCTCGGGATTTGCTTCTATTCCTCTGCCAGAGACGAGAAACCCGAGCAGCTTGCCCGATGGTACTCCGAACGTGCACTTCTCAGGATTGAGCATGAGGCGATATCGTCGGAGGTTGTCGAAGGTTTCCCGTGGATCATCAATCAATGAGTCGCCTGTCTTGGTCTTGACAACAATGTCATCGACGTAGGCCTCGACATTGTTCCCAAGCTGATCGCTAAGTGCCCCTTGGACCGTGCGTTGGAAAGTGTTTCCTGCGGTTATCAGTCCAAACGGCATCTTAACATAGCAGAATACACCGAACAGCGTGATGAATGCTGTCTTCTCCTCGTTCTCTTTTGCCATGCTGATTTGGTGGTAGCCGGAGTAAGCGTCAAGGAAGCTTAATAACTCACAACCAGCTGTTGAGTCCACCAGTTGGTCTATTCGAGGAAGAGGGAAGTGATCCTTGGGGCACGCCTTGTTGAGGTCGGTGAAGTCAACGCACATCCTCCACTTCCCGTTGGCCTTCCGCACCATGACTGGGTTGGCTAGCCACTCTAGATGGAGTACCTCTCTGATGAAACCAGCTTTGAGAAACTTGTCGAGCTCTTCTTGTATGGCCTGTTTTCGATCTGGTGCAAATCTCCGCAGTTTTTGTTTTATTGGCTTGGCATCAGGTCGCACCATGAGTTTGTGCTCAATCACCTCCCTAGGGACCCCCGGCATGTCGGACGGCTGCCAAGCGAACACGTCTGCATTGTCGCGGAGGAAAGTGATGAGCGCGAGTTCCTATTTCTCGCCCAGTGATGCCCCGATCTTGACGGTCTTGTCGGGGTTGGCGCTGGAGAGCGGAACGATCTTGATTGCACCGTCTAGTTTCGGCGTCTTATTTGTTTTGCTCACTTTCTTGGGTGACTCAACTGTGGTGGGTGGGCTGGTAGTGTGCTCGACCATGTCGAGGCTCCGCTTGTCGCATTGCACCGCCAGCTTTGCATTCCCTTGAATAGTGATTGTTCCCTTCGGCCCGGGCATCTTGAGTACTTGATATGCGTAGTGAGATGCGGCCATGAACTTCGCGAGTGCAGTTCTTCCGATGATGGCATTGTATGTTGTGTCAAACTCAGCAACATCAAATGTGATCTGCTCTGTTCGGAAGTTGCTTGCTTGGCCGAAAGTCACAGGAAGCGTGATCTTGCCCAATGGCTTGGACGAAGACTGAGGAGTAATTCCGTGGAAGGGTTGATCGATGGGTGTCAACTCGCTTCGTGGAATCCCCATTGCATCCAAGGTACTGGTGAAGAGAAGATTGATGGAGCTGCCGCCATCGATGAGGACTCGCGCTACCTTGATATTCCGAATAGTGGGTTCGACCACGATCGGATATCGTCCTGGGATAACAACAGCCGTGGGGTGGTCCTCATCTGAAAACTCGATCTTCTGTTCAGACCACTTCATCTTGGGTGCAACCCCCTGCCAAGTCGAACAAACTCCACGCTCCACTTTCTTGTATTCTCGCTTTGAAGAGTACGCTGTGGAACCTCCGAAGATGTGTGAGACATGAAGATCGGAATCTGGGTACGCCGAGTCCGAGTCCTGAGTAGTTGCCTCAGTGGCCTTCTCGACTACACGTACTCGCTTGCCCTTCTCCAATGCCAGTTACTTTTCCAGCGACTTTTTGAAGATGAGGCAATCCTCTAGAGAATGTCTATCCGACTTGTGTATGGGGCACCATATTCTCTTCGTATCATTGCCTTGTGGGTCTGAGTGTTTGGGAGGGCGCTCGTATTCAGACGCGAGGACTTCCGCTCGAGCTTTCCTTTTCCCACTCTTGCCGCTTTTCTTCTTGCTTGGTTCAGGTGCGTCCTTGGCTGGCTTCTTTTCTCCCCCCGCCTTTGGCTTGTCGTTCTTGCGTCTCAGTGCGTCGTCCGCGTGAGCGCATCGATCGACGACCTCGAACAATCTTCGAGTAGTTGTGATTCGCCTTGTTGCCAGCTCCTGGGTAGTATAGCGATCTCTGACACCGGTTTTGAAAGCGCGAATCACAGAGGCGTCGGTGATATCGGGGATTTTATTTCTGCACTCATTAAAGCGCCGAACGTAGTCCCTCAAAGATTCACCTGGATTATGTGTTAACGCGTGTAAATCGTCTTCGATCGCGTGGCGCTTGTAAGTTCCTTGGAAGTTGGCGACGAATTGCTGCCACAAATCTGCCCATGAAGAAATCGAGTAGGGCGGGAGGTGCATCAGCCACGAACGCGCAGAACCTTTCAACGCTGTTGGCAAATAGTTTGCTAACGTGTTGTCGTCTACTCCGGCAGTGTATAGTACCGTGGAGTAGACATGGAGGAATTCTTCTGGTCGTTACTCCCATCGTACTTCTCTATTGCCCCGGGTCAGAATCTCTCGGGCCATCGGACACCTCGTAGAGAACAGTTGAAAGCTCTACACCCGGCGCTAGGGCCGGTGGGTTGTTGGCGATCATGTGTCCTTCGTGGATGCCTATCGGATGATGAGGATGAAGACGATGGGTCACTTGGCTCCGGTGTCCAATTCCGAGGGCGACGTTCAGGTTCTCGAGAATTCTGTCATCATCCACCATTGTTGTCCTGGCACCAATCCTCATTATCATCACCGTTATGTCGGCGTTCTCGACCAGTATCGTCCAGCGTCCGCTGTTCGCGATCGTCGCGGTTGTGGCGGTTGTGATGATTATCATGGTGTCGTTCTTCGTTCGAGCGGCCTCCTCGCTCTTCGTTCTCACGACGTCGTGAAGAGACACGATGTCGGGAACGATTCTCGTTGTCTCGGGCGCGTCGTGCTTCTCGGCGGCCATTCAGATGGTCGCGGAGATTGCCGGTGCCGCGAGGTGGAGGGGTAGCTCGCCTAGGCGACATCGTTGCTCTAGTGGTTCGCCGTCGGCACCGCCAGCTGTCGGATGTTCTGGTTGTGCTCTGGTAGCGACCTCCTCGAACGCATTACTGAGATTGGCTACCGATTCCCGTAGTCGTTCTGTCCATCGTGCGAGATCATCGTTAAGTACGGGATCATAGGGAGTCTCTCTCAGTATTGCATTGATGGTGCCGAGTTGTTGGGCCGGTGTGACCGGCTGGTTTTCCGCCTCTGCGTTAGCGTGCGCAGACGTGCTAGTCCCACCGATGGCAAACACGTCGCGTGGAGTACTGGAAGATGACGAGCCATAGTCTTCGAGCAAGTGTAGAACTGATGGCTCGTGGGGATCGATGTCGATTACTCCAACGAATTGATCCGAGGTCAACGTCGCTCCTTGTTCCTTGTCTGCATCCTTAAGAGAGATTTCTGACTACTGGACCTTAGGAAGCGGCGTCTTCATGGCGCGGAGAAAGACTTTGCAACTTGAGAAGTCGTGATTCTTCGTCTTGTGAATAGGACAATAGACATCACGAATTGGAGAAGTACGCTGAATTCCATGCTCCTTGCAAGCATGAATTTCAACTTGTACGTTGAGGAAAACCCAGCAAGCTTGCAAGTTGTGCTTCCTAGACTTGTGGATAGGACACCAGGGCTTTGTTACCTCGGAAGTTGTCCTTGTCGGCTCGCAGTTCTTGTCGGAAGGACAAGGTTTGACCGCACTAGGAACCTTCTCGGGCTCGTATGACGTCGACACTTCCGTTCTCGGCTACGGCGGGAGGATCCTTCGACATGGAGTCGCCCGGGGTTATAGCCACGGCGTTCTCGTTTCCGGTCATTGATGGACCAGCCGAGATTGGTACCGTGGTGTAAACCGGGAAGACAATTTCACCGACTTGAGTCCACACCAGCATTGTTAAAGTCGGAACTCCTTGGTTGACGCTAGGGTCGACGCTGTTGTTGACGAAACTTGACGACATAGTAGTAGAACCTTGAGCACCAAGTCCCCCTACCTGGCGCGCCACTGTCGACGGGGGATACCCGTAGACCAGATATAGAGGGTATTGGGGTACGCTGGTACGAGGATCTACGTAATACGACATCAAGCAAATAGAAAACAGAGATTATACTGGTTCAGTCCCCTTGGCAGGTAATAGCCCTAATCCAGTTAATATGGGATTATATGATGGAAATCACAGATTACAAAGGGAACACTGGAACTCGATGATACCGACGAGATCGTAGTCGAGTTGGTTCGACTAGATCACCCGGCGACTTGGCTCCTGTAGATTCTAGCTTCGTAGGCTATGGTAGATGTGTTGGCGGTAAGATTCGATGTCTTAGGTCCTCCCGCGGGTCCCTTTGATACCGCAGGTCAGGTGGTCTCCATGTAGGACTCGGAGATATCGGACCCTACACGATACAGTGACGACCCAGTCCTATCCGGGTAGGAATCTCTCCATCTGTGGACTCCGTAATGAATTTTCTTAGCGCATACAGAGAACGTATGGCGTACATCCAAGGGTAGAGGGTATACTTTATCCGTAACCCTGACAATTTCGAATTTTAATTGTTTCTAAATTGTATTCCCATCAAAAATTGATTTTCTTTTTCTACAATTAAGTGGGAAATTTATAGCCACCATAATAAATACGTTGCCTCTTTTAAGACTTTGTTAATAAATATGCTGCACGTTTGTGTTTACTTTTCTACCAGTGAATTTTTTGACGCAACAGGGACATATGTGTACATTCGTCCGCATAAACAAATGCAGTCAAATTTTTCCAGTCGGCATCCGCATGCTTGACATATTTAAGTTATCTCACCTAGCAATGACCACACGAGCAACGACCATTGAATCAAATAGTTGCCGCATTGTCCATCTAAAGTCTCAATAAAAAACACGAGGGAGGACAATGCATGCATGGATGAACAGTATAGAGAAGTCACTCTTGTGCTATAGCTCAACACGGACAGCGAATTGTATAATAAATGATTTTAACTTCTTGGAATTGAAGTAAAAGACAGGATTTATTCCATTATTAAAAATACTCAACACAAACGATGGATAACGTCGGACGACGCACAAGTCACACAACAGACAAAACAGATCATGGAAGCAGCCTTTATTTTTTATTTTCTACTAGCAAATTGCCAATGGGTTTGCAATGGGAATTGTAGCGCCCTGATTTTTTGTCCCATTACAAACTACTTAAAATAAAACACTGATTCCAAAAATCTCGATTTTTTTAGTGTGGATTAAGAACTAAGTGCCGAAAGATCTCAAAATCCCCCCTCGAGAATATCGAACCCAAAATTTCTCTTGGGTGAGTTTCTCCTTCATCCAAATAATCTATCATTTGAGAAAATGAGATATAAATAAATGAAATCAATAAGAAATCGAGACATAATATATGAATGATGTTTACGTACTTCTAAATCCTTGTCACTGTTGATTGTGTTTGCAAATAACATTTTTATATCATGTACAAATATTAAGTTATAGCTCATGGAACGTTATAAAATATTTACGGAAACATTCAAAGGATTCTGCGTGCGAGATTTTTAAATTAACTAGTTAAACATCATACAAGTACTAGTTGAAACATATTTAAATTTAAATAAAGCCAGGTATAACATTTGAGAAAATCTATTAAAAAGCTACATATATTTTTCATCGGAATATAACTATTAGTGGTTTTGTTGTAAATATTTAATTACAAAAAATTTAATGATGTAATTAAATAATTGATTAGAGGAGTAATTTAACAGAAAAAAATCATTTAAATTATGATAGAGAGATAAATGTGCATGGGTGGGTAAAGAGTCACTACTACTATACATGTATGGTTGTGAGTAAAGATCATTTAAAGATAAAGAGATAACTATGCATGGGAAAAAAGTGCTACTAACCCCATGCATGTATGGCAGTGAGTAAGAAAATATCATTATGAGGTTGGATCGTCCAATAGTTTACAGAAGGCGGTGCGTTCTCCATAAAGCTTGGGATTTCTCACCCCTATTTTTCTCACTTGTTTCAGGGCGCTACGTCGACATCCGGATACTTGTGCTAGATGATATTGATGTACACCATATGGAAGTAGTATACGTTTTTTCAAAGTCTTTACGTTGAAAACATTGAAGAAAATAAACCAGCATGAGGCGGCTGTCGATCGTCTGTTATCAAATCCTGACGGAGCGGACGCGGACGTTCCGACTTTAATTAACGAGAAACGTTGCGGTCCGTCCGCATCCACGGATCATCCAATTGAATCCCTGAGGCTCTAGTAGGATTGAAGTAATTACCTGATGATAGTCCGGGGCACATGTAATCCGAGTCAAATGCCGATTTCAATATTGATGGCGCGCGTTTGTATCTTAATTTTCTCCTGCGTGCAGCAGCTAGCGACCAGGAAAAGTAGTTGTGTCACTCTCGGGAGTATCTTCTGGGTCTCGAGCATGTGTCTAGATAGGCCAGTCTCTGATCGGCTCAGCTATTTCTGATGAGACGTAGAAAAAATAACAAAACACCTTACTATATTTTGTTACATGCAAAATTTATATGCTATTATCTGCTATTTAAAAGCTAAGGTTCCAAAATAGTCAAAGATAAAAAAAACCCAAAGAAAAAAATATAACTTTATACTTGTTTTCGAATTTTAATTTTAGGAAAATGATTCTATACTGTATGCTGGTGTAGGCAAAAAGCACAACCAGCGTGCACGACATTTCTTCTCTTCCAGTCTCTGGTAGCTTTTGGCTATTGCTGGTGCGTGAGTGTGACACGAGCAAATAACCACTGCATCAACGAGACCTAGACCGATCATGCTATAATTTCTAGCGGAAAAGGCACGAGCGAGGACAATTAATGGACTTCGTATCATCCAAATTTCCTTGGTGAAGAAAAGAGGCCACTACTTTTGTTCAGCTACTTAATTTGTCTTTTTAGGTGGTCATTTCTGCTACTGTACTACTGAAGTACTAGTATTTTCACATACGAAGGGGATTGTGCCAACACGCGTCACACTGCTTAAATGATTTTCAGCAAAGTTATGCAGACATTTTAAAATAATAATGAAATATACTCTGTTAGGAGTATATAAAGTGAAAGAAAACTGACTGAATTATAAAAAAAATTCTATATTTGGAGTGAATATTATGTTTAGGACCACATTTTATTACCAAAGTTTCAGTTTAGATCATCCTTTAGCCCATTTTTCATTTTGAGCTAGATTATTTTTAATTTTTTTTACACTTTTTGGACCACCCAAAAACTTTTCTCGAACACATCAATGACCTAAAGCACATCGGGGCTCGTACACCAGCAATATTTCTAACTTACACACAGGTAATTATTTGCCAGATGAGAGGATAAATGCCGCTAGAGAAATTACTAGGGTGGTTCAAAGTGCAATAATGATAATCTTACGTAGTTGATAGTGAAAATACTAGTTAAAAGGTGATCCAAAGTGAAACTTTAATAAAAGTGTCGACGGAGGATACCCGTACCGTATTCTGAAGGTATTGGGGTACGTTGGTAGAGGATTTACACGATATGACATCAAGCACACAAAAGATAAGGATTATACTGGTTCAGGCGGTTCGTAAGATAATAGCCCTAATCCAGTTTATAAGGGATTATAGAAGAAACTACAGAGTACAAAAGACAACAACTGAACTCCTCCGAGATTACTGACGAAATCCTTGTTTAACCGGGCAGGCTAAATTACAAGTGGACTTGGTCAAGCCCGAATGGGTCAGCTTGACTCTGCAGAATTCACCGAACGATGAAATTTTGACCCTAGGAGCTGCACGTGGAACCTTTATCCAATAGCCCAAGGACCTCATTGATATAAAGATGACTCCTAGGTCAAATGCACCAAGTACTCGTCCGTTGCCAATACCCGCTCCAACTCTTCATCCCCTCTTGCCATTGAGAACAATATATTCAATTGCACTATGATACGGATTTTGGGGATGAGCGTACGGATGCCGACAACATGGCTAACATTCCCCCCCCCCTTATAAAAAAGAGCAGGAATGCGCAGTCTTCTCCACCATTAGAAAAAACTAGCAAAAAAGCTGTTGCAAGGGGGAGAGGAAGAGGAAAGCTGCACACCTCGCTTCTAGCTCCAAAGAAGCTAGATCTTAGGCAAGGCGCCATCAGTTCCTCCTGTGAAGCTTGCTCCGACTACCTTCCAATTGGGCATGTTATTGGTTGGAGACAATGACTTAGTGAAGATGGGCCCTGCTTGCAAGGAATTACACGGGTACTACACGGAGAAGACCTCTATAACGTGCTATCACGGTCCATAACCATTTCTTGGGCCAGAAGCCTATATTGCGGTAAACTTTTCAGATCTCTTTGACCTCTACAAGCTGCGAGCGGTGGACATCAATCTCCTTAAGTATTACTCGCTGTAAGTATTGTTGCGTACAAAATATGATAATAAAAATTCATATTATATGCTTATACGGGTCTTTGTCTTACTTGTAGGCTAACTTGGAAGCATATTCAAGGACATGAACCGTATGTTGCCTTACTAGATCCATCTATGATCAACGTGACAAATCTAGAACACGATCCAGAAAGGATGATAGAATATATCAAGGATTACTTATGGGCCCGCAAGGACAAAGATTTCATTATGTGTGCCTATAATCGAGAATAAGTTTGTACCCTAATTAGATACAAATCCGCAACGCGTATAGCTTTAGTATTTAACTTGCAGTATATTAATGCCGCATAAACCATTCGAATTTTCTAGTCTTAATGCCAACGTGGAGTATGCTATACTACCTTAACTCTAAAATTGATTCCAATACATAGATTGGTCGAGGATTAAAACCGCACTAAATGATGCGTGGGGCCCATATGTGCAAGAAAAAAAAGGCGGAAGGCATAAGGAAAGAAAACCCAACCTCACTCACAAAATAGACTTCTCATGTTACCATTTTTTTATTAAACCGACACATATCAAGAAGATAGCGTCAAGCCAAGCTTTTTTATTAAACCGACACATATCGAGAAGATAGCGTCAAGCCAAACTTTTTTATTAAACCGACACATATCGAGAAGATAGCGTCAAACCAAGCTGAGTGAAAAAAAAAAACCAAGCTCGAGCCACTCCCCCCATCCACATTTATTTTACCTCGATCTCCTCTCTCCCCTCATCGTTACCCTCTCCGCCCTCTCTCCTCTCTCCCACCGCCTTCCATATCCTCCCTTTGTCCTCCTCCCCTACCACCAGAACATCAGCCCCTCCTCCTCCCCTCTTCGCCGCTACGGCGTCATGGCGCCCTCCCTCTCGACAGCAGCTCCCACAACAGCGACCGCAGGAAGATCCATAGGCAATAGTGATGGCGGGTCCTATGCTCGAATCCGCCAACTGTGACGACAGCGGCTCCTGCGGGTGGATCCATCGGCGACGGTTCTCGCAGGCGGATCCATCAACGGCGACGACGGCTACTCCTGCAGGCAAATCCGCTAGCTGCGATAGCGCAGGCTACCACGGGCGGATCTGGTGGTGGCGGTGTCTCCCATAGGCGGATCCAGCGGCACTGATGGCTCTCACGCATGGAGGGGATAGCAACAGCGGTAACCTTGGTGTCCCAGTGAGCGACGGTGGTAGACGGAGTTCTCCTCTCTAATTGCTTCTCCTTTGCAGGTTTTGTGATTTGGTTTTTGATAAATGCTTTATTCTATGATGTGAAATTGTTGATGCATATTTGGTTGAAATTGTGTGCGGAGATAACTGTCGTTGGATTGATCAATAGTAATTTGTGTTGTGTTGATTTTGGGATGTTGTTGGATGGATCAATGGTAGTTTGGGTGATGGGGAGCGTATCAATGCATCGGCTTGAATCGAGCCAACGCATCAAGCCGTTTTTTTATTCGTGAAACCTCAAATATGCCCATTCCTAAACTGGCATCTTTGTTCCTCCTTATCAGTACCTCCTGAGGGGTACCGGTTCAGAAATCCAGTAGAGAGACTTTGAATGAAGATGAGATGGAGAGAGAGAGAGAGAGAATTGGGACGAGAGGATAAGGTGGAAAAGTTCTTTTTTTCAACCAACGTGGTGCTCAGCTCCAATGTGCCGGCTAGAAAGAAAACTGGACTTTTGGTTTTTTTCGTCGGCTTGTAGTAAAGATATAGTATAGTATACTATTTGTGTTGATTTTTTTAAACAACCTGAAGAAGTAAGATGTTATAGTGACCGGTTTTAAATTTGAGCCCCATTCACAATTGGAGCTTAGACAACCGAGAAATGTCAGTTTGGAACTTTGGCTTTGGCTGCTGATGAATTCTGCACCTCTCAATCCAATTACCAGGACGAACTTAAGTATCTTGATAGGTAGGTAATTAATCCGTTCAGACAGTTGTCAAGTTATGCTCCCTTCTGTTTCTTCTTTTGTTGTTTTACTATAATTATTCATTATTACTTCTCCTATATGGCTTTAACTTAGACAAATTGGCAAAAACAAAGGACAGGTGGGTGAAAGACAACAGACTCGATCAGCTACAATACGCACGCCAGAAGCTAACATATTGCTATTCCTCTGCTGCTGCTTCCATATCCCCTCCTGAAATGTCTGATGCTCGCATCTCGTGGGCTAAAACAGCTTTGTTGACATCTGTTGTTGACGATTTCTTTGATGTTGGAGGATCAAAAGAAGAACAAGAAAACCTCCTACATTAATGGAGAAGTACGTACAATCCTCATTCCTTGATCCAGTGTATCTTGTCTGATCTTTCTCAATCAGTGAGCTAATTCGTTGTGCAAATGGTTGTCATAGGTGGGATAAGCCTCATCAACAAGAGTTCTACTCTGAAGATGTAAAACTACTGTTTCAGGCTCTCTGTACTACAGTAAACGAGATTGGCGCAAAGGCTTCTGCATTACAGGGCCATAATGTTACCAAGTACTTCCTCCGTTTCATAATGTAAGGCTTTCTAGCATTGCCTACATTCATATGAATGTTAATGAATCTAGACACATATGAATATTTAGATTCATTTATATCTTTATGAATGCGAGCAATGCTAGAAAGTCTTACATTGTGAAACGGAGGGAGTACCTGTTAGAAGCTGTGAGTCGGAGTGTGCGATTTCTTGAATTCTTTTGTTGCAATGTTCTTGCTATTAACAAGTTGATACTCAAATTGCAGTGGCTAGATATGTTGAGGTGTATGATGACTGAGGCAGAATGGCAGAGGAGCCAATATGTGCCAACGTTCGAAGAATACATGGAGTGTGGTGTGACCTCACTCACACATGGTGCTACAGTGATCTCGGGAATGTTTTTTATCGGAGTAAAGCTGACAGACGACATAATCAAGCATCAAGAATACAACGAAGTATTTAGGCTGGTGGGCACTTGCAGCCGTCTCCTGAATGACATTCGAGGCATTGAGGTACTGTTTCTCTCATATTATTTTCAAAATTTTATTAGAAGATAGAGTACATTTTCATCTAATAAAATGCATCTTTTTTATAAATAACATCAAGCAATTTTATCAGAAAATTACATTCTTATCTAGCTCCCTGCCCGTGTCTGGACCCAACAAGCTAAAGTTGTAATGCACTGATTACATATAAAAGTTATTTTTTTTTAAAAAAAAGTACTTACCTATTACTTTTATCAATAGTAATTAGCCACTGCCTTGATTGAAAGCGGTTAATTTTGACGAAGTTTTGCTGCAAATTATTTGCTGCAGAGGGAGGCGATGGACGGGAAATTGACAAATGGTGTTTCACTAGTTGCTCGTGAAAGTGGTGGTTGCATGTCGATACAAGAGGCTAAAATGGAAGCGCGTAGACACTGCTAGGAGGAAGCTGTTGAAGTTGGTCCTTAGGGAGGGCGCTATTCCAAGGCCATGCAAGCAGCTATTCTGGAACTGGAAGATGTGCAAGAATCTTCACTTGTTTTACTATCGGACTGACGGATTTAGTTCTCCCAAGATGGTCAGCGCAGTGAATGCTATCATCAAGGAGCCACTTGAACTCGGAAGATAGCTTCAGAGGGAAGGACGTCGAGTTGATGCCTTTCGGGTCCGGGAGAAGGCTGTGCCCTGGGTTGCCGTTGGCTGAGCGTGTGGTGCCGTTCATATTGGCTTCAATCCTGCACACGTTCCAGTGGCAGCTTCCCGGCGGCATGTCGGCGAAGGAGTTGGACATGACAGAGAAGTTCCACACACTGCCAATGTCCTTGCTGTCCCTCTCAAGGACGTGCCAATCTTGATCAAATAGTTGGACGGGTATATATGATAGGAGATTGATTGTACTGTGCGTTCTATATAATTAATCTGGTACACACTGATTCCCATACCTTACCGTACGGAATCAGGATATATATGTTTTCCCCATATACATGGGACCTCAAGAGCGCGAGAATAATATGCATATGCATATGTATGAATAAGATTGTCTAAATATCCTGCAGTTGCCCAAGAATTTGTGAGAAAAAAAATATTGTGTCACTTAAGATAGTGGCAGGGGCAAATCCATCAGCTAGGCCCTCCATCATACTCTAGCCCACCTCTGTAATTTTTGCAGAAAGTTTTTAAGTATATCTCTGTTGACAGTCCTTACATATTAAATCTGACCATCCTAAAACTAAATAAAATGAAATAGCAAACTTAGTGGTAGGTTTTATTAGTAACCATTTCCACGAGTATAGTAGAATATTTGTATGCAGAAGATTTTGGATGAAAATACACCCATCATATGATGAAATACATCTCTGGCCAATCATACGCGAGTACACGGATTGAAAGACCCACAAATCAGTGCAAAATCAACATAATTGAGGCCTATCTACCATGCACCGTCATAAGGGCCCACTCATCATACTCTGGGAGGAAGTCGGTGGGCTAAGATACGGTTGCCCTAGTTCAGCCGAACCAGGGGTGGCACCCCTTGCCACCGCCTTCCACGTGGTGTCTTCCCATTAGATGCTGATGACGATTTGTGGGTGAACCGACCCTAGTAACCACCATTATAGCTGCCATTTGACATTATAAAAGGAGGAATGAACTTCACTCTCAATACACAATATTCAAGTGAAGATTTCTCAAGTTTCATTCAAGGCTACTTTATAATAGAAGATCTTGTGAAATGTATACTATAACATTTGTTGCACTAAGTAAGAACTGACTTTATCAAAAGATAAAACAACGACAAGGAGCTCCTTTTTCAAATGTTGCACTATTTTAACTAAGCTCCAGTCCACATTTTACTAGCATATGCGATAGCATAGTATTTCTTACTTTAAGAATGATCCTAAAAGTATTATCACTAGCATTGCACATGGTTTCAAACGACAACGACCAATCAGTACATTGGATGATTGGTGCTGACATGAGAGCTTTAAGAATATTAAATGAACTCAATCACTCAACATTAAAGGTAAAATGAGCATCCTTAGCTATAACAAGCAAGTTAGGGGTCTAGCAACTACTCCTATAAGACTAGATAGTAGATGCAGCTAGAGAACTGACTTGGAGTGGTCCAAAGTGTAACAAAAGGTAATCTTACTAATCCAAATTGAAAATATTAGCTAGAGGGTGTACAAAAGTACAATTAGCTCTTTTTTCTCTTTTGCAATTAAGAATGGTAAGCCAAACCTGCCCTTAACATTCTCCATGTATCTTCACCAGATAAGTAGTAGAGTGAGACTTACAAAATTAGGTTCTAGGTTGTTTCTAACTCTCACAATGTATAAATAATAAGCTAGAACCCATATTTCGAACAATTGGTTAGAAAGACAATAGATAAGATAAGAGTGGGTTTTTTTCTGATACTAGATAGTACTATCGTAACAGTGCTATTGCTTAATGGATTTATTACCTCCTATACTACTTACCCACTCCTTACTATCCACATTTCATATATCTCTACTCCTTTAAAGAAACTTTAATGATGAAGACAGTGAATCTGTCAGCCTCTTACTTATAGACGAAACTGCTAATACGTAATCAGTCGCGCGCCCCTCCCCCGCATGACTTGACACGCGTCGCGCGCGGAGAGGAGGGCGGCGGACGACGCGTTTTTTTTTTTGGCATACGATTTCTCTTTTTTTTCTGTTTTTCCTTCCGTATATTTTCAGTTTACGGTTTCTTTTTTTTTTCTGTTTTTTTCTTTCCGTATCTTTTTCAATTTTCTAATACATATGTATGCAAACTTTATATATGTACACATACAAACTTTATATACACGTATACAAACTTTGTATACACTTATACAAACTTTGTATACACGCATATATAAAGTTTGTATACACGTATACAAAGTTGGTATATGCATGTATACAAAGTTTGTATACGCGCGTATACAAAATTTGTATACGTGCTAATACACGCACATAAACATAGTATAGTATTAGTAGTAGTATAAAATACTAATATAGTAGTATAAAGAGGGAGGATAGTATACTAGTAGTAGTACAACGAGACATAAGGGACTGGACTGGCCGTCCCCACTTATAGATGGCCAAATGGGCCATCCGGCCCGACACGGCCCGAGATCAGTCGGACCGATATGGCCCACTCAACGGCCGGGCTAGGCCGTGCCAGCCCACGTGCTCCACCTACGGCCCAGGCACAATTCAATGGGGGTCAGGTTGTGCCGGGCCGGCTTGAAGGCACGGCAGCCCATCGTGCTTTCTTTGATATAAGTCTATTTCGCAGTCCTCTTCTTTGGGTTGTGACATATATATGGCTAAAGTAAGTCTATTTTTTATCCCTCCTCTTTGGGCCGTGTCTTATACATGGTAAAAATAAGTCCATTTTTCCTCACTGTTCTTGGGGGTCGTGCCATACATATGGCAGAAAGTAAGTCTATTTCACCTCTCTGAACTTCGTGCCGTGTCGGGCTACCGTGCCAAGGCAGCAGCCAACTGTCAGACTGTGCCAAAGCGTCTACGATGGGCCGGGCCGTCGGACCGTGGGCCATATAGCCATCTATGTCCATACGTAACTTATATGGACTTTACATGTTAGCCCGTTCAACTAACTAAATCTAAATAAATAGCTTCAGATAAAATTAAATTAAGAAAAGTCTTCCCCTATACGAAAATATGGGTAACATATTTCTTTATATTTATTTAAGAATATATTATGATTTTTTTACCCGTAACAAAGCAAGAGCATTTAGCTAGTATTATGGACGCCCTTAGTGCTCAGTCAAATCACCACACAGCCGTTTCTTTTTTATTCAGGCCGGTCAAAAGGGGTTCAGGAGTTGGTAGCATCACAAAGGGCGTGAACAGTTGGGGCATGTCCGCATGTGGCATCGTCTCATCTTTCGGGGGATCGCCAGCACAACACAGTCATCGCGCCCCCAACCGCCATCACGCTGCTAACATGTCAACAGCTAGCAACCTGGCACCACAAAGCAAAGCATATCATCCGTCCGTCCGTCCGTCCATCCACGGCTGAGGAGCGCACGAACCGACGAAGAAAAAGGGGGCAAATCGCAAATCCATCCAACACTTTGCCGCCGCCGCCGTTTCCTCCTCCTCCCTTTCCGAGAGAGATGGGGCGGCGCGCGCGCTGCCTCTGCCTCCTCCTCGTCGTCGTAGCTTGCGGTTTCGACGTGGCCAACGCGCAGGCGTCGCCAGCGCCGCCGCAGGCGGGCACGAGGACGGTCAACCGCGCCGTGTCCACCGTCATCACCGTCGTCATCGGCGTCTTCTTCGTCCTCGTCTTCATATGCGTCATCGTCAACCAGTGCTGCGACTGCGACTCCTCCGCTGGCGCTGGGCAGGGACAGTCGTCGTCGGCTGTTCGGCGCCGCCGCGGGCTCGACCCGGCGGCGGTGGCGGCGATCCCGGTCGTGCCGTACGCGGAGGTCAGGAAGCACAGGAACGGCGGCGGCGGCGCGCTGGAGTGCGCCGTGTGCCTCACCGCGTTCGACGACGGCGACGACCTCCGCCTCCTCCCGCAGTGCTCCCACGCGTTCCACCCCGACTGCATCGACCCCTGGCTCGAGAGCCACGTCACCTGCCCGCTGTGCCGCGCCAACCTCGAGAAGCAGCCAGCGCCGTCGCCGCCTGCCGTGGAGTTCTCCTCCTCGCCTGCTGCGGCCGCGGCGGCGGCGGAGGAGTCGCGTACGCCCGAGGCCGCGGCGGTGCGGGTTGAGGAGGTGGTGGAGGCGAGCGACGAAGAGGAAACGAGGAGGAGGGAGGAGGAGGCCGTGGAGCTGGAGAGTCTGCGCGCCGTGCGTCGGGCGGCGAGGATGCCGAGGTCGCACTCGACGGGGCACTCGCTGTGCGCGCTGCCGGCGCCGCGCGCGCCGGGGCCGGGCGACGGCGGTGACCACGAGAGGTTCACGGTGCGGCTGCCGCCGCACGTGCGGGAGGAGGTGCTCAAGTCGAGGCGCCTTCGGCACGCCACGAGCCTCGTCCTCGGCATCAGGGGATCGAGCCGCGAGGGCAGCTCGAGGGGCGGCGGCGGCGGCGGGAGCTGGCACGGCGCGCGGCGGTGGCCTTCCTTCCTGGCAAGGACGGTGTCGTGGGCGCGCGACGGCGTGGGAGCGGACACCAGCGCGAAGGAGATGCCACGCCGTGACGCGGTCTGATCCGTGCAAAGCCGGCGAGATTTTGTGATAAAAATTTTCTCTTTTTATGTAGAGGAATTAATTTAATTTGTTCGCGTGCGAAGGCTGAAAAACCTTGTACATACACCAGGTTGTTTGCCATTTGAAATTATTATAATTTTGCTTAATAGTAGTAATCGCGTGCACGTAATGTACAAACCGTGGCAAATATATTTGAAATTTCGTTCGTTTTGTTGTTGGATGTGTCATCTCATCTCATGTGTGTTCTCTCGATCGCTCTCTCTTTTTTGAGAAGTGGATGTGTGTTCTCATTCGTTCGTTCTTCACTAGAAGAGGAATTATTCGTGCTCGGCTATTCTGATAAGCGTGAGCATCAAGCAGGGAGCTTTGTCTTTGTCTTGCCCCTTTCTCCTTTCGCTGTATTATCTGGAATTCAGGATTTGGTACTTTTAATGGGATCGAAGAGAAGGGAGAATTGATGAGCAACTTCACTAACATTGCCTTTTCTCTAGAACTGTTCGCACTAGAAAGATGCTTATAATGGGATTGCAGAGAAGGGAGAATTGATGAGCAACTTCACTAACATTGCATTTTCTCTAGAATTGTTCGCACTTGAAAGATGCATGTGTAGTGTGTGTGTGGCAATGGAAGTGTACCATTTTACGGAGAAAAGGAAAGGAGCTTCATTACCCGTTTAGCTTTCTGCTCGGTTGCAACAATTACATACTATTCTGTTTCTTTTTGTTCACTACCGAACATTTATATGTCCCTGTTCGACAAATTCATGGGCTAGCCTGATCCTAGCTCGACCTGGCCATGCTGGACCAATGGTGGGTTAGCCGGACCTTAATTTAGCCCGTAGTGCCGACTGGAAGTCCAAAAAGGGCCCAAAACTAGTTAGTGAGACAGTAATATTGAGTAGTAGTAATAAAAATATTATATTTACAAAATACGTTGAATGGTTTCTTCGAGGTGCCTATAAATCGGGCGTCCAATTTTTTGAGACAAAAATCAGACGCTATTTCACCAAGTAGATAGAAAATATTTTATGATCAAAAATGTTTCGATCTTTTAAAAAGCCAAAACAAAATCAAATCACACTATAAAATATTTTGCTATAACGTGTGAAACAAGGTTTCGAATATATTGAAATATGAAACAAATCCGAGTACATTGAGGAAAAGAAATAAACACCATAAAATTGAAAATGTTTCAATGTTGAGAATGGTGAAATATAATCATATCACATAATGAAACATTTTGCTACAACGTATGAAACAATGGTTCCAAACATGAAACAAATCTAAGTACATCCAGAAAAAGAATGAAACACCATTGAAAACCACACAGTAACATTTCAAATCTAACTGATGAAACATCACAGTACATGGACTGAAACATCAAAACCTCAAGAGGAAAACCTAGATCTACATGGTACATGGTACGGGTTTCCTATCGAACGCTGAGGCGTCGGTCACCTTGCCGGAGTCCGCAAGGGGAAGGGGCACCATCCACCGGCCTAGCGTGGACCCTCGACCGCAACGACGGCGACGGCCACCGCCCCCTCGCGTCCTGTCGGCGCCTCCGCTGCAGCGCTCGACAGGAAGTGGCGACGACTCTGCCCTGAACCATCGGACGGCGGACCGGAAGAGGAGGGCCGCGCGGCGAGGCAAGAGAGCAGTCGTGCGAGGTCGCCGAGGGAAGAGAAGACAACGTGGGCGAGGTCAACGGGAGAGAGGAGGCGGCGCGGGCGAGAGAGCATGGGGGAGAGGAGACGGCGCAGATAGGGAGGCAATGCAGAGCAAAGGATGCGGCGCGCGCGGAATGGGACGACGCGGAAGGGCGTCCGATATTTTCAGCTCGCGTCGGGCGCTTGAGACAGCATTTTCGTGTTTTTAGGTTATTTTTCTTAATGTGTTATAGGACACTAAAAAATATGTAATGAGCTATAGTATATTAAAAAAAGCGTGAATTGCCCCAGAACACTTTTGCTAGAAAACGATAAATTACCACACTTTTGGAGTCTTCTAAAGTAAATTCACTTTTTTTTTAATATCCCACAGCTAGTTACATATATTTTTAATATCCTATAGCAAATTTTGTTTTTTCTTTTGTAGAAAACCATTGTTAGAGGAAATCAACCTCAAAATTGCACTGAACTTCTGTGATTAACGTTGGCTGTTGAATTATTCAATAATAATGTTCTCACAAACAGAATGAGTTGAAAGGGAAAAAAAACTCTCTGCAAAATTACATTTCCGAATTCCGATCATCGAATTACATACTCAAATACGCCATTAATTACTCGCTCCTCTTCTCTTCTCCGACTCCTCCCCTCGCCGACTCGTCGCGCCGCCGGCGAGACGACCCTTCCGCCGCCTTGCTGGACTTGCCCTCGTCGTCTCCCTTCCACCCGACTCCGGGCACGAACAGCGACAGGAGCCTCGCCACGGCGGTCCGCACGGCGCCGGCGTCGTGGGCGCTCCCCTCCCTGACGCGCACGGACGCCACCGCGCTCGTCACGTGCCTCAGCCTGTGCGACATGAGGATCTCGAGGCGGACGTGCTCCGGCAGCCGCAGCGCGAACCGCTCCATCCCGCCGCCGCCGCGCTCGTGCCCCGTCGAGTTCGACCGCGGGAGAGCCTGCCGCCCCGCAGCGCGCCGGATCCCCGCGAGGCACTGGATCCTGATCCTCTCCTCCGCTTCCGCTTCCGCCTCCTCGTTGCCGCTGGCACCGGCGTCGCCGATCACCACCACCGTCTCGTGAGCCGGCGGTGGCGACGCCGTGTCCTGCTCCAGCGAAGGCGGGGGAGGGGGCGGCGGCGCGTCGAGGACGTTGGCGCGGCAGAGCGGGCAGGTGACGTGCTTCTCGAGCCAGAGGCCGATGCACTCGGGATGGAACGCGTGCGGGCACGCCGGGAGGAGGCGGAGGGCGTCGTCGTCGTCGAACTCGAGGAGGCACACCGCGCACTCCAGCGGGTCGCCCCGCGCGTCCCCGATCCGGTGACGCCTGGCGTCGCGGTACGACACCAGCGGCAGCGCCGCGATCTCCGCGGCGTCGAGCCCCGCCCTGTTGCCGCCCCCTCCTCCCCGGCGGGACCACTCCGACGAAGACGTGTCCGCCAGCGCGTGCTCGTCGTCGTCGTCGAGCGGCCGGAACAGGCGGAGGCACGCGAACGCGAGGAGGACGATGAACACGGGGAAGAAGACGGCCATGAAGAAGGAGATGCTGATCACGTCGGAGAAACTGAGGGAGTCGCCGCCAGATCGAGGCGGCGACGGCGCGGCGGCCACGGGCGCGATGGCCAGCAAAACGAAGGCGGCGACGTTGGCGGCGGCGACGCCCATGACGACGCCGCGCCGCCTTTGCTAGGGTTTGGGGGGGCAAGAACCCGCGGGTGTTGGGTGGAGTGGGCTTTTTCGATCGGGTCGGCGGGCTCGCTCGTCTTCCATTTAGAGGCCAAACCATTGCGTGAGGGATACTCCAGATCAGAGCTGCTTCCGTTACACGTTTTCAGATTCGTGCGCTTTCAAGTTTGCAGCCTGTTCGTATTTACCAGTTTTAGCCTCCTTCGGAATTCGATTTTGGGGGAGTATTTTAATGTGGCCCTTACAACTTTGGAAAATAAAATGAGTTGGAAAATAAACGTGCATGCTAATATAGTAATATCGATCGAGCATGGTACAGATGGACGATTGCACGTACAGAATGAGCTGGTTCATCAATGAACAGATTACCTATTCGAGAGTATTTACACATTTATCGCCAAATTTTAACTACTGATGTAAATATAGTATAATTAAAATATAATTACAGTTAACTTGTACGTAACTATAATGTAACTTGTATGTAACTTTTAGAAATCCTTGGGACATACTAATTCCGTGAAAACGGAGGTAATGGTACCGAATCTCCTCTCATGTGTGTTGTGATTTTTTTTTTTACCTCTCTTGCACGAATTTTAAAGAAAATCAAACGGTTCAAAATTATATTGTAAGTTACATGTAAATTACAATGCAATTACACTACGATTATACTATATTTACACTTGTTCAATTTTTAGGAAAAAAAATTATCAACAAATATGAAGTGGAATTGTGCCATGATATGTCAGAGATTTGAACTATGGTGGAAATTCACGACAGATGTGCAATACTCCTCAAGTTGCATACAAGACGTTCTTCATTGGGAAAGAGAAGGCCGCCAGCGGCGAATTCCTTTGGAAACCGAAGATACTAGCCCGATGCAAGTTTTTTTTTTTATGTTCTTAGCAATAAGGGGCATCTATTTAATTTCGTTCCGACAATCTGGATCGCCGCGGCCGACAAAGCCAAGATATGCGCCCTCTATAGACATATACTTTTATCCCTCAAGAGAATATCCCCTCGCTGTTTAAATGTTATTGTTACCTATCTGGTTATAAAAAAGTATTTTTTTTATAACATAGATTAATATGAAATGGCATAAAAAGCGGCTGGCTTGGCTGGACCGATCGATGCCGCTCTTTGATTTAACTTGCATATACATGTGTATAGGTTTGTGCATGTTGTAGAGTGTTTACGGCCGTTTTGAAACCTATGTAGATCTGTGACCACAATCTGTACGTAGAATCAGCGTGTGCTTTATGTAATTTCATTCCTAAATCCTAATGCATTTAGCCGATGTCCTATCGCTAGCTTAGCGAAAAAGATTACATATTAATTCTTTTCTTATTTCATGATATGCACACGCACACATCACTACACACGTAACACCAGACATACACAGCCGCAAATACACTAACTCACGCACAAATAAATGAAGGCCAACATCATATCGCTAGTCTCGCTAAGATCCTACTAAAGCCAACCTACACGTGTGTAATAGAGTATGACTCTGGGGCTTTGCACCATCCCTACGGTGCACACAGTCATTTTACTCATTGTTTAGTTTATTATGGTGTTAGATCAGTGTAAACATGATAACCTAATATGGCCAATGCTAATGATCCTGGGCTAATTAAACTAATCAAATTGGTAGGTGACGTCACCCGACATATATATAATGATCCAATTTCTTCTCTTTGGTCCACCGAATTAGCAGCACATTTAGTTGGTTTTCTCTCTTCTTCTTCACATATATAAGCAAACAAAGAACAAACAGGAATAATCATAGATTCCTAGAAGGCTTCAGACTTGGACACATCACTTTCTGAATAGCTCTGAACTGGTTTGGTGAGTGTATATATGTCGACCTCTAGTGACACTCGGTTTGTTGGCTAGCAGCTTAGCAGCAGAGCGTTCCTTTTACCTCAACCGATCAAATTTTAATATTTTATATCATAAACCTTTCAAAATTCTCTGCCAATTGTGCGCGTGAATTAATAGCAAAACTTCCGTACGCGTCCTAAGAGGCAACTTGGCATCCTCATGTTCAGGTCAACATTGACTACTGTCAGTTTGAGTATGGGACTACTTGTGAACGAATAAATAATGAGATGCAATTAATGTCACACCTGAGTTATGCTGCGTATGATGTGTTGATTAGTAATTAGCATCCTAGAAGGCTAGAACAAGCAAGTTTTAAGTACGATCTTTGCAATTGCAACGAACAGAACACAAAAATAGAGTAGGAATATAAGGTAAAAATCAACTCCAGCTCAAGGTTCATTTCTTCATATATCTGACATGTAAGATGCAATCTCTCTTTGGGTGTTCACAACTGTACAGGATACCGAGTTCACAATCGATTTCAGTAAAAAAAAAATTTCCATTTCTTTTTACCCCCGAGATGATCACAACGGCAGCATCGAGCTAGAAGTGCGGCCATGCCGCGAGGGGAGAGATCGCCGGACTCCGCCGCCGGAGAAAGACCTCCTCATGTGGTGCAAACGGCCGGAGCCCGACGGCGCCTTGCAGCAGCAGGCAGCGTCACCGCCGCTCCCCTGTTTCTCTTTGCTGCTCTGCGTCGTCTGCTCGTCTTCCGGAGCATCCTCGGATGGCGCCGGCGGCGAGCGCGAGCCCATGGAAGCTACTCGCCGGAAACTCTGCGCGCGCGGGTCGGGACTCCGGCGCGGCGGCTCCGGCGAACTGGGCTGGTCGCGCCGATCGATTTGTACCCGGAGCTCGTGCTGCTCGCCCTGCTGTTGTTGACCAGGGTTTTCTTGGTCCGCGGTTTGGTCGGTGGGGCTCGAGGCTTGGTCGGTGGCTGCGCCGCCGCCGCCGCCGTTAGCGCCGGCGGGTGGCGGGACGCGTTCCCCGTCGTCGGCGTCGGCGTCGGCGTCGGCGGGGTGCAGGACGTGGGCGCGGCAGAGCGGGCAGTTGACGTGGGCGCGGAGCCAGGCGTCGATGCAGGGGACGTGGAACGCGTGGCCGCACTTGGGGAGGAGGCGGAGGAGCTCGCCGTCGCGGAACTCGCCGAGGCAGACGGGGCAGTCGGTGGCGCCGAGCATGCCGGCGCCGGCGCGGTACCGCGTGAGGGCGATGGACTCGATCGCCGCCTCGTCGAGCCCGACGGTGCGGATGTGCCACGCGTGGTGCAGCACCTCCCCCTCCCCCTCCCCCTCCCCGGCGCCCACCACCCCGTCGCCGGCGGCGACCGGCGCACCCGGTGTGCCTCCAGCCGCATCAGAAGGGGGAGGTGCTAGAAGCGCCTCACGCCGCGCCCGCTGCTGGCGCCTGCGGCGGATGAAGCAGTAGATGGAGAAGGCGAGGAGGATGGCGAAGAGCAGGGACGCGGTGGTGGCGAGCGCGATCACCACGCGGCGGTGGTCACGCGAGTGGGGAGGAGGAGGAGAGGGACAGTCGTAGCAGGCGCCATCGGAGCCCGGTTTCGGCGGCTCGGGGACCGGCAGTTTCGGCGGATCGGGGAAGGGTTTCGCCATCGAGAGAGAGAAAGGGAAGCTAGGAGTAGTAAAAATGTAAAACCAGAGAGAGAAGAAGAACGAGGCGTGTTGAGGTAGAAAGCGGAGGAGGGATTAGGGGGGAGTGGGTGGTGAGGCGGCGTCAGGCGGAGGCCCCCCGGTGAAGTCATGTGTCGCGTGGAGAAAAACGGAGCGCGGGTGGCGTCACCGCGTTTTTGCCTCTTCCTACTTCCTCCCGGGCGTTTTCGGTTGGCTTCTCGTGCGGTCAGCTCAGCTCGGTTGGGACTCGGGAGGGTTGGTGAGCGTGGACGGCCGCCGGTCGGTCCACGCTCACCCTGACAAGGCCGCGAATCGTTTTTTTTTTTTGAGAGCTTATTATTACCCCGTTTAAGTTTAGCTTTGCTCAAGAGGATGATTAAATACCGGGCATGTAAAAAAATATTAATACATGATTAATTGAAATTAGTTATTTTAAAATTGAAAAATATATCTGATATTTTTAAGTAACTTCTATATAAAAAGTTTTCGCATGAAATATATACCGTTTGATAGTTTGAAAAGTATGTTAATAAAAACTAAGATGAAATCAGTATCTTAATAAAAAAATAACAGGGGCCGTATGTATTAGCAGTAGTCAGTACAACATTTTTAGCACGGACTAGCATCAGTCGAATAGTCGATGTTCATATTCCAGCGAGAAAAAGGCAGCCAAACACAAGAACAGATCGCTTGACAAAGACTGTGGCAGCATATGCGTACTGCAAGAAATAATGTGAGGATCCAAAGGCTTCCCAGAACAAAAATTCTTTCAATATTGGGAGTTAGATTCATACTAGTATTGCCTTGGATCTCAGACGATATTTTTATCGCCAGTCTTCTCAATTCAGGTAAAGCTGGAGTCTGTACCCGCTAGGGAGCAGTTTATGTGTGTGTGTATGTATAGTAATAACTCAATTGTGTGGCTGTGGATTACAACAAATAAAGGGATACTTTTATTACGCCCATCTTTCAACCTACTGTCAGCTAAAAAAAAATTGGTTCACCACGAACATATGTTGTAGCATAATTTGACAAACTCCATCACATAAGATTGTCGTGGATTAGAATGTGAACCTGAGTCCGATTGGCCTAATGCTCCCCTTTGGCACCATAGCTGCCCGTCTGATGGCTAGCTTGGCCATTGGCCAATCCATATACATGCCCCATCTTTGTTCTCTTCGTTTCCAGGTATCTCCGATTCTCTGAGGTGATTGGAGTTACCAAGGGAACCCTGCCCACAATGCTCAATCCATAACCCTTGAGACCACCATACTTTGCTGGGTTATTAGTCATCAACTTCATTGAACGGACCCCCAGATCACGTAATATCTACAAAGCAACAGTACAAATGTCAATCCATTGAACAAATGAAATGAATGCATGGTAATTCTTAAATTGTCTCCATGAAATTGTTGGCAGCATCAAATTCATGACAAGAAAGGAAAGCGCTAAGCAAGGCGGCCAAGTCCATTAAAGTAGAAAATATATTTTAGTTCAGTTGGGAATATTTATTTATTTCATCTACAGTTGTTGGTTGTATGCATCAGATTCTGAACATATGCCTTTACAGCCCCTCAGGCCTCAACGTAAGCAAGTTGAAACATATGCTACGAACAGATATATAAACCACATGGTTCTTTATTAAGCTGGTGTACAAGGCTATAAGCAAGGTATGGCATTTTGTTTTATATGGCCCTGTTTAGATCCCACCCCAAAATTTTTCACCCCGTCACATCGAATGTTTGAACACCTGCATGAAGTATTAAATATAGGCTAAAAAAATAATTAATTGCACAGATTGCGACTAATTTGCGAGACGAATCTTTTAAACCTAATTGCTCCATGATTTGACTACGTGGTGCTACAGTAAACATTTGCTAATGACAAATTTAGACTTAATAAATTCGTCTCACGGTTTACTGACGGATTCTGTAATTAGTTTTTTTATTAGTACCCAAACACCCCATGCAACACCCTATACAATACCTGATGTGATACACCAAAACTTTACACCCTTGGATCTAAACACCCCCCTATATTCGAATGCCGTATGATACCATGAATTCCTTACCTGTGCGCCAATGCCATATTCCCGTGAATCCACAGGCAGTCCTAGGTCTTCATTAGCCTCCACAGTGTCGCGCCCGTCATCTTGCAGGTTATAAGCACGGAGCTTGTGACCGAGACCAATACCCCTCCCTTCATGTCCACGAAGATAAACTAGTACACCCCTTCCAGCCTTCTCAATCATCTCCATTGCCATGGCAAGCTGATCACCACAATCACATCTTGCTGATCCAAAAATGTCCCCTGTGAGGCATTCGGAGTGCACCCTCACTAAAACGCCTTGACCATCTCCAATCTCCCCCTGTCAGTGATTGAATGAGTAACTTAAAAGTCAGGCTTATGACAAGAAAAAAAAACTGATTCAGCAGCTAATTCCAACACAAGTATTTTATAATATTTCAGCAACTTACTTTCACCATTGCAATATGCTCTATCCCATCAATAACAGATCTGTAGCAGTAAGCGCGGACATTACCCCATCTCAAAGGTAAGCGTGCAACAGATGAACGTTCAACTAGCCTGTCTCTTTTTCTCCTATATCTGCAGAACAGAAAGATAAGAACTCTCAGAGTCTCAGTACACTAATTGGCATGTCAATAATCATTTCAAGGGCATAGAGGAATATCAAATAGCAGGAAGGCACAGTTGCAACCCAGGGGCTACTACAATCAACACAATTCGAGATTAGTTTGTGTTATCATCTAGGATAACAGATACGATGGCAATACTAATTGCAAGAAGAATCTTTTATTACTAATTCCATGACATATGTGTTCACACCAATAGATAGGACATCACGACAATTTCAAGGAGAAAAATAATAGCATTTATATCTCAGGGAAGTTAGAGCGTATATATGTTCCCACTGATAGCAACTACTCATGATTAATAGGCCAAATTGGCCTATATTATAACAGTTTAAATGATGAAGTTATTGATATATATCCTGGTTGCACATGCAGTATTAGGAGCTCAGGTTTGTGTACTAGACTCACCTAATCAAGTCAGCAATGGATACAATCTTCAAGTTCTCCCTTTCAGCAAACACGCGCAGCTTTGGTAGGCGAGCCATGGACCCATCCTCATCCACAATCTCACATAAGACCGCAGCAGGAGGTAACCCAGCTAACATAGCAAGATCTACAGATGCTTCAGTATGTCCAGCTCGTTTCAGAACACCACCCTCTCTGTATTTCAGAGGGAAAATATGACCAGGCCGATTGAAGTCTTCAGGCTTAGAGTCAGGGGATGCAAGAGTCATAACTGTCTTTGCCCTATCCTTTGCAGATACCCCAGTTGTTGTTCCCTCTTTAGCATCCTATAAGCCAAAAGCAGATGAATTTCATCTCAGTAGCACAAACAAATCATCAAAACAAATTTGTTCAACACAAACTCACAAGGCAGGATGTTTACTCTTTCATTATGAAATGAAGTAACTAAACTAGTAAGTAGGCTGTATCTGTTCCGTTGATTTGAAAATTTTCTAAAGAACAAGTTTTTCCTTTGGTTAAATACTGTTGGTCAGCATTTGATATGCATAACAATGATGAAAGGAGCAATAGCCAAGTTTTAGACGCCTTAACACCAAACTCATCATGAGTTTCTCTGGAAGCCTCCATAGTGAGTGTTAGGAATGATTACACTCTATTATGGCAATTTACTTTCAGAACTCAGATCTAAGATGGAAAACAAGTAATATTTTAGTAAAGTCAAATCACTGGTTTAATACAACTTTGTTTTTTACCCTTTTTTTGTTAGAAAGCTGTGTGCAAAAGGAAATGCACACCTCATGCCGTCACATCATTAATATTTAAAACTAAAAATGTGAAGAACAATTTTTATATGAGTTACATTTTGGCCTTTTGCAGAGGAAACCAATGGTAAAGTGAATAAGCATACGTATGCATGCATTTGACAGTTAAGCAAAATTTGATATCCATAGAAATTCATAATATACTATTCTAGTGCTGGCAAAAGAAAGAGAATAAGAATGGCAGCATACCACTGTAACAGTGAATGCAGTACAGAGCTTCTCCTCATTTTCCTTTGTTGCAACCATCAAAGGAAGGTTCAATCTTTCAAGATCCTCTTCTTTCATGCTAACACACACGATTCCTGTGCCATATCTTACAACAAACGCCATGGCCTCTTGGGTAACCAAAGAAGCAGCCATTATAAGATCTCCCTCATTTTCTCTTGATTCATCGTCAACAACAATCACAAGCTACAAGAGCAACCTGGTGTCAGGAGAATTCCATAGAGCAGAAACGGACAAGATATGAAATGAGTAAAAGGTTAGCATATACTGACTTTTCCTTGTTGAATATCTTTGATGGCCTCGGAAATAGACGAGAAGCCCTCAGTTGGGCTATCCAAATCTTGTTCAGTGTCTTTGTCCTCATCTGAGAACATGTCCGCAACACATTTCAAACCAGCATTACTGATTTCTGGCACGATGACGGATTCCGTTGGGAGTACAGAGTCAGCAGTTGGATAGTCCTGGCCACGAACAGAAGTGCTCTTTGGTAACACCGTGTTATCATTCCCTGAGTAACCGTCGCCGGGAAAAGCACCATCCCTTTTCAATGATGCTGCTACCCTCAAGCCCGTAAATTTCACATTGGCATTATTTGAATTCGCAACGGGTGAGAAGGAAATTGATCCCTTTGCTTCCTTGGAGACTGCACCGCCTTTCACGAACTGCACCCTGCATTTACACAAACAGAAGTGAGTAGAATCAATCAGATTCAGCAATTAATATATATATATAAACTCATATTTTAAGTACCCCTATATATTCTCATTAAAAAGGAATGAGTAAAACTAGTATATTTTACAGTCATTCCTCGAAGGGCGATTGATTGCAACTGTATTATCTAGTTCGTTCAACAGCTCGCTCGTTACTAATTCACTTCAAACAGATTCTGACATGAAACTAGTGTACCAGTCGTCAAATCAACCAAAACACTAAAAGAAAAAAGTGAGGCCTTAGCAAAAGGCATAATCCAACCGGAAAGAATCCGGAAGTGTAACCAGCTCCAAAGGCAGCGGGCAAGCACAATCAAGGCGTAGCAGCGAGAGAGAGAGAGGAAGCAGAGAACTCACGGGTGGCCGCGGAGGGCGGCGACAGATGAAGACGGCGGCGAAATCGACGCCATCACGATGCTTCCCTTCCAACGGAACGAGCAGCAGGCCTGCAATCAAACGCCGGGGAGCACAAAAAACAATCAGCAACCACGCATCACCATCCCCGAACAAAAAAACGGCTCAGGATTTCCAACCCAGCAACGCTAAGATCTGGAACATCCCGGCCGAAACAGGGGACCCCCGGGACGACGAGCTCCCTGATCTCGAGCCCCCCACCCACAAGAGGCCGAACCCAACCCGACACGTCGCGAGAGGGACAGGAGGGAATGCCTCACCTCGTACGTACGCGCGCGCGGGCGGGCGGGTTGGCTTCTCCTCCCTCCGGCGAAGTCCGCGGCGGCGGCGGCGAGCGAGCTTCGGCTTTTTTGGTGGCGGTTCGATGGTGGGGTGGGGGGTGGTGGTGATTAGGGATGGGGTTGGTGTGGGTGTGGAAAAAGAAGGCGAGGCGGAGCGCGTAATTTCATAAACGCACGGCCACGGGGCCCACCAGGCACGCAGGTTCGCGGCGGTCTCGTCTCGTATGTTTATTTATTTACGGCTACACCGGTACAGTCCTGGTGGTTGTGGGTTTGCATCCATCCAGCCCGGATCCGCTACAGAACAAAGTGTACGATTTCGATTTTCTCTCAAGGCTGTATAATAAGGGCCCGTCCGTCCGTTTTAAAGCTCTAATCTCAAATATAACTTCACAAGTTGGGTTTGAACTCTAAAGTGAAGTTATGAAGTTACCTAAATACAATTCTATCTCTCTCGATCATTTTGTGAGAGTTATCTACTAAGCTTCACAAAGTCACATCGGTGGCTCACAAAGTCATTCGCCCAATCCAAATAGCTTTTTTACCCGGTAGAAATATAATGGAAGGGGTGGTGATTTTACATGAGACTATTCATGAGTTGCACAAGAAAAATATGGATGGGGTTATTTTCAAAATTGATTTTGAAAAGGCTTATGATAAAGTCAAATGGCAATTCCTCCAACAAACACTACGCATGAAGAGATTTTCTCAGCAGTGGTGTCATTGGATTTCTAAAATGGTTGAAGGAGGAAGTGTCCGTATAAAAGTCAATGATGACTTGGGTAATAATTTTTAAACGCACAAAGGCCTACGACAAAGGGATCCAATGTCGCCTATACTTTTCAATATTGTAGTTGATATGTTAGCGGTTCTCATTGAGAGAGCTAAAGGCGTTGGTCAAATTAGAGGAGTCATTTCACATTTAGTGGACGATGGTTTGTCCATTCTACAATATGCTGATGATACAGTAATTTTTCTAGATCATGACCTTGAACAGGCCAAAAAAATGAAAGCCATCCTGTGTGTGTTCGAACAGCTCTCAGGGCTGAAAATAAACTTTCATAAAAGTGAGATTTTTTGCTTTGGGAAAGCTAAGGAAGTGGAGGATCAATATAGACAACTATTTGGCTGTAATTCTGGATCTTTCCCGTTTAGATATCTTGGTATTTCTATTCATTATTGGAAACTCCGGAATGTTGATTGGAAAGGAGTTGAATATAGATTTGAGAGGAAACTCAGCACATGGAAAGGCAAAAACATGTCATATGGTGGGAGATTAGCCCTTCTAAACTCAGTTCTTTCGAGCCTTCTCTTGTTTATGTTCTCCTTCTTTGAAATTCCACGAGGAGTGCTTCAAAGATTGGATTACTAGGTCACGTTTTTTTGAGTAATGATGACCGGAAAAGAAAATACAGACTAACTAAGTGGGAAAACATATGCCGACCAAAAGATCAAGGTGGACTAGGTGTCCATAACCTTGATATAAAAAATAGCTGCTTATTAAGCAAATGGCTTTTCCAGTTGTTTAATGGTGAAGGCCTATAGCAAGACCTTTTGCGAAATAAATACTTAAAGGGTAAACCTCTTTCTGGTATGTCCAGCAATATAGGTATTTCTCAGTTCTGGGCCGGTTTAATGAAAGTCAAAGACCAATTTCTTAGGTTTGGTTCTTTTAGATGTGGCAATGGGACAAACATAAGATTTTGGGAAGACATGTGGTTGGGACCGCGTGCTTTCAAAGATCAATACCCTACATTATATAATGTGGCTCGAAAGAAGCAGTCTACTGTGGTAGAGGTCATGAGCACAACGCCGCTAAATATCTCTTTTAGAAGAGCTACTGTTGGCCAAAAGCTAATTGAGTGGAACGATTTGATCCACAGGCTAGCTAATATAACTCTATCAAATGAAAATGACTACTTTGTATGGTCGCTCCATAAGAATGGTCAATTTTCCGTCAAATCTATGTATGTCGCGATCATTAACTGTAATGTTCGGATCAAAAGGAGGATTCTGTGGGACTTGAAAATTCCACTAAAGATCAAGGTCTTTATGTGTTTTCTTCACAAGAAAGTAATTCTAACGAAAGATAACCTGGCTAAAAGAAAATAGGGGGGAGACAAACATTGTTCTTTCTGCTATGCACAAGAGACAATCCAACATCTTTTCTTTGAATGTCATGTCACTCAGTTTGTTTGGAGATGTGTGTTTTTTGCTTTTAATATCCCCCACCCCGTAACGCCAAAAACATTTTCGGGAATTGGCTTAGAAGGGTATCTAGGTCCATTCACTGGTGGAGAAACCATCTTTGCTCGGTCGCCTAAAATCCACAATAGTCCCGGTTCAAATAGGAACCGGGACTAAAGATTATTTTTAGTCCCGGTTAAAAACTTTTTGATCTTTAGCCCCGGTTGGTAACACCAACCGGGATTAAAGATCATTTTTAGTCCCGGTTCAAAAAGTTATCGGACCAAGTTAGACCCCAATTCTTTTTTAGTCCCGGTTGGTATAAACAACCGGGACTAAAGATGGATCTTTAGTCCCGGTTGTTTATACCAACCGGGACAAAAAAATCAACCGAGCTGGCATCACTGCCCCGCCCGGCCGCCTCGGTCTCCACTTCTGGTCTACAATGCTACCATAGGAGGAGCATGATACTATGCGCAATGGTGCTACACTCTTGGAATCGGTAGCCAAGGGTCTCTTATTCCACTATGGGTGGCGTAGTTCCATAAGAATTGCTAGCTAAAATATTTTATATGGTTTAACGCTAGTCAATAATAAAAGGGAGTTGGGGATTTGTCCCATCACCTTATTTCTCATTTTGATTTACTTTTATCTTACCTTTTTATTACTTTTAAACTTATAGCTGTGTGTCTTATGACAGAAGCCGGAGATGTAATCCATTTCCATTATCTAAAAAAATCTACTAAGCTTCACTCTCATTTTAGATTGAGCTAAAACTGTTTGGCTGAGCTCCAGTTCCGGGAGAGGTAGAGCTAGAGCTAAAGATAGAGCTTAGCCAAACAGATCCTAAGTATTAGACGGTTAAGTATTTTAGTTGATGACAATAAATCATTATGTTATACATAGTGAAATAAAAAAAATCAATGAAACATTTAGTTTTTTTTAACATGGTAAAGACACGCGTTGAAACATGTCAGTATCACTTATAAAACATTGAGTACTAGCTTCTTGAAATATATGTTTTTCTTTCATCGGAATATAATCATACGATATCTTGTTTTAAATATTTAATTATAATTACTACAACTGTGTGATTGGATCGTAGACCGGATAAGTAGTTTAAGAGAAAAAATATTTTAAAGCTTGCTAATGTGTGCATGTATAAATAAAAATGATTAAAAAAATTGATGTACTACCAAAGTTATTATGCGCATAGCGCATTATAACGAGAAAAGTTCCTAGTGGAAATTAGTGAGATCAAGTATTTATTTTATCATTGATTTCCTTGTGAACATGAGCATGATGTGTCCATGATAGTTTACCTCTAATTTTAGTAACCTAAGCTTAGATGAGGCATATCCTAATATGAATCTAAACATAAGCTTAATACTAAAATGTCTTCCATCCGATTATTGATCGCTATATTTTAGAATGAAAAAAAAGTATCTTTCAACTGAAGTACTTTTCAATAACTATTCATACCAAGTGGATGAAAAGATTATGACAATATAAGCGATCGATACACCTACGTGGCATTAATTAAGAGCTAGTGCTGCGTACATTTGCATAACTAATATTAAACCATTATTGAATCATTTTATTGATTTTAGCTTTTTGTTAGGAAATCCGAAACGAATAAATACAAAGTTTTACTTTCCTTCAAATTTTAATATTAGCTTTCTTCCGTTATCAAAATTTGAATTGACAAATACGGATATACTTTGGTAGTCTTAATTTTCATATTTTCTTAACCTAATAATTTTGAAATACAATATTAACATTAACTTATTGTGCGCACTATGGACTCTGTTGCGTACAAATTTGTAGTCCTAACATGTCTGCATACAATCCTTTTAAACTAGATGACGCCCCGTGTTTTGTTGCATGATATATAAATGGATATATGTTTAATGTTGTATAAATAACGGATGAATTTGGATTGAAATATTTTGAAAATGATTTAGGGATCGGCACTCACTCTTGTAGTGTACTTCTCCAATCAAATTTCCAGGGAAAAAATATTTCCTTGATATTCTTTTTAACCCATATCCTATCAAAAGCCAAACCTAGCTAGCTAGTAGTACTGTTTGGCAGAATTATTAGGGCAGATGTGGTGGTGTGACGAGGAAGGAAGGATAATTAAGGGCATAATAACAAGGTGGTTTGTCGAATTGTTTGATTAGTCATGAGTGATGTAAATTATAAATATAATTACTATAGTCTATACTTGTATGTTAAAATTTAGGTGCTTAATGAGCTGATATGGCAAGCTTACATATTAAGTTTTAGTGGTACTAATAATATTATATTATGCTTGCATATTAAGTTTTAGGTCTTTAGTGATTATAACTTTATAAGAAATTAATATAGATAGATAAAACAAAGTACGGGTATAGAATCTCTTTAGCGACAAATTGGATCAATCAAAGATAACCACTAACTTCATAATTTAAGACGAACCGTACTTGTACTTAATGATTACTAGGTTGAAATAGTGCATCATCACGTGCCATTATTCATTAGTTAGCCGCCCCCAAAAACGCACGTAACAAACCAAATCTCAGCTGAGCCAAGTGTGTTGGATTCGTTCCCGGGCACGGGTCGCCACGCCAAGGCACCCACCCGATAAGTCGCCGTCTCACAGAGACCGGGTCCCTCACTCGTCACTCCCCAATCAGGGCAAGGCAAAGACCAAAGGAAAAAAGAGAAGAGCCCGGCTGCCGCGAGCGATGACGATGTCCCGCGCGAGAGCCACTGGATCTGGATGAGATTTGACCGAGCCGACCTGGAGCAAAGCCGGCGGGGCCCACCTACGCTTTCTTCTTTTGTTTTTTCTCCCTTTTTTGAGGGTCAAGCGAGAAGCTAGGCCATGTTTAAGTTAACACTAAACTTTTCATCACATCCAAAATTTTCCTTTTCATATAAACTCTCAACTTTTTTTTCAAACTATCAACTTTCTTCAAATTTCTCCCCAATTTCAGAAACTAAACACAGCCTTAATTTCGTTTCCTTTTCCAGCTCGTTCTGCTATTCTCTACCCTTCTCTTCTCTCGAGTCCCGAGTCCCGACGTGTGATTCCGAATCCGGTGACGACGACGACGATGACTACGAACCCGACACCCTCCTGCCAGAGCGAGGGATTTGGATCAGGTGCAGTTGGTACTGTGACTGTAACTTATACAGTCTATTGCCACCTGTTAGATCCAAATCTAACGGTCCATATGCACCTGAATACTGTAGATCACTGTAGCAAAAATATTTAGTATTTTGCGTCAATACTGTAGCTGATGATCTGGTCTATTTATCACCAAAATAAATGGCTGTGATTACGTGCAGTAGTAAACTTGCGGTCGCTGTTTATACTGCAGGAGCGAGGGGGTTCCGGTTTTTCTTTTTTACGTGTGGGTGACAGCACGCGCGACGTCAGGATCGTTCGCCGCCGACGTGGAATAAATGATTTCCGGCAGGCACGGCCACACATGGCGAAAAAAAAAAAATAAGTGAGCCACACGGCCGCACGTCGTACGAGGGTTTCAGCTTCAGCTTCTGCATGGGCCTATCACAAACTGAAGCTGGATGTTGATCGCTGTTCGCAGATGCTCCGTGGGAAATAAACCATCTGCAATTAACACCATGTTTAGATCTCAATTTTTTCTTCGAACTTTTAACTTTTTCTATCACATCAAAATTTTCTACTCACGTAAACTTCCAACTTTTCCGTCACATCGTTCCAATTTTATCTAAACTTTCAATTTTAGCGTGAACTATGGTGGCTCAATCCTATAGCAAGAGAATTCATGTCACTGATCCAGTTCAGCAGGTAGAATTAGGGCTAGTACTATAATGCTTCATATGTTGTCTCTAAGAGTGCTACATTGGATTGAGTGCCACATTGTATATGTGTGGCCCATGAACCTTTTGCTTTATTGGATAGCCTATTTATTTAATGGAATCATTAAGGGTTGCCCCTATTGAACAGTGGATCAGAGTGGTCACGTGAAATGGTTTAGGTTCAATCCAAAACCTAACCATTCCTATCCTGCAGCGTGACAGGCTGGAGCTGGATGTAGGTCGCGGTTCGCAGATGCTCAAAACGCACACCAACTGTCCACGGGAAACGGATTCTGCTGCAGGGCTCAAAATTCCTGAATGAAATTTCAGTCATTTTCGACCCTCCCGATACGATATTATTTTGGTCGAAATTTTCAAATTTTTATTTTTTTTGAATTTGGTAATATTTTGTTCTAATTTGACCAACATTTGTTCAAAATTTCGTAATATCAGAGACCTCCTATAGAATCGGCTAAACCGAAAAATTAACCATGTTCTGCAGTATTGTCCTTTAATTTTTGGGGCAATTACACCATGCCGACTATTTTCAACCTAAACTTATGTTTTGTTCCCACTTTATGGGGTTTGCATTTTTCTCTTATTTTTTTAAAAACGAAGCAGAGTTTTACCCTGGTTTCAATGGTTAGTTTGATGGTGTTAATTTAAGGGCGAAAAGATAGTTATACCCACACAGCAATGAATCTAGATAGATATACATGTTTAGATTCATTAACATCAATATAAATGTAAAAAATATTAGAATAATTTACATTGTAAAACGGAGGGAGTATATAACTAGATAATTGATTTTTTTTTACGAGGAAAGTATGTTCATGGTATGGGTCTGTACGAATGGTCAAATGCTTGGATTGGGCAGCACCGTGCGGGGCCTATGTGTGCCCCTACTGCCACACACGCATGACACTCATGGGATTATATAATTTGGATAATATACTCTGTTCTTTTTTAGAAGATATTCCAGATCAAAAGAAGGAATCGTTATCAGTACATGCAAATCAATGCGCTGTGATGCGCTCAATGTATAAGTGTGAAGAGGAAACTATAAACAAGTACAAATTCTCTCGACAACGCGCGTGACGGTGAGATTGAATGTATAGCCCGATCCAGTACCCCGGATGACTGGCAGAAGCACTCTCACTGTCTTTTGGTCTCAAAGGTGTGGGTGGTAGGGGTGGGGAAAAAAGCTACTACTTCTGTCTCAAAATAGTTACAATTTTAGATTGTTTAGCATATATTAATATTTGAGAAGAAATACTATGATGCTTCTTATTAAATGGTGTATAAGTTAAAGTAGGAGAGTAGTTGATCATAATAGGGAGAAATTTGAACTAGAAGTGATTAATGTGATCATTAGTATATTCTATTGTGAAAACTATTTTAGGACAAATTTAAATCATAGAAATATAATTATTATAGGACAGAGGTCAAGGTGGTACTTAGAAGCTTTGTCACTCGAATCGGCTTGCATTGAATTCAGTTCGGATCTCTTAACTCAAAATCATAATAAGTTAAACCGAGTTAGGATTTTAACACGTAAGAACAAGTGTTTAGGATGTGTTTGGTTGCAAGTCACACTTTGCCACAGTTTGCCACACCTAAGCTTAGACAAATTTGACAGGTGTTTGGTTGTAGCCACAGTTCTGGCAAGATTCTCTTCCAACAAATTAGGTCCCGCGTGTCAATGGCTCAAAAAAGTGTGGCAAGATTCCCTTAGGCTTAGTAAGTTGTGGCTAACAATTTGATCGTCTCACCTTAGGCAAGATGTGGCAACTTTTATTGGCAAGTAATAGCAAAGTGTGGCCGGGAACCAAACAGCCCCTTAGTCTTTTAACTACATGCAAACTGAAATATATTTATTAAGTTCTTTATTAACTAGTGGTTATTATTTTGTTAATATATGATAAAATTAAAAATTCAAATTTTTATAAGTTGATATTAATGAGATAGAGCTCGTTAATGAGCCTAATGAGCTTAATGAACTAACTTGCGAGTGGAGCTAGTGTTTTAGCTCGCTAAGGTTAATAAGCTAATCCGAGTTGGCTTATTAAGATAACTAGAAAGGAAGCCCACACAGATATGCAGGTATCTTATTTATTGTTTATGTAAATAATACTAGGATAATTAAGTTATATCTTACCATATACATATAACAAATCATAGATCTTGCCTCATAGTAACAAAATATTATGTTGTGAAATAGACCGCAGACTTTAATATAAATAATAAGGATGTCTCTTAGATTCAAACAAAATTCACTTTTGTCCAGGCAAGTGTAAACTCTCCTATTATCACCATTATCATTGTTCTTAAAAGATAGATATGATTTTAATAAATGGAACTCCATCTAAACCACCAAAATAAGTCTAATACATCATTAATACATAAAACATTCGTTCAACTATGTACCTAAATGTTTATATCAACACTTATTTCTAAATCTACGAATAAATATTCTAAAACTAACGCTTCTATTGATTATTAGCATAGCACCGTTAAAAAAATAGATATGCCCCTCTAATGGGTGGAACCATCAAGATTCCTTCAAGCATGGGTCGACATAGTCATGCCTCTCACAGTCTCACGACCAGTGTGGAGCACAATTTAAATTAATCCTAGTTCACTATTGGCACCCCTAGAGATGGTTCCATCAGTAAGTAGAAAGTTGAGCACTATTATCAATGGTGGGCTCCATTGGACCTACCTCAACTCAACCATATGTGTGCCCCATGCTATACTTGTGGTATCCATGCTCGGTGCCCTATAGGGGAACAAAGAAAAGATGGATATGATGCAAATAGTTCTTCAGTTCTTCCCATAAAATATAGTTTCTTTATGTTTTGTTTAGACACAATTTTATTTATGGTGTTAATCAAAACTACTTATTTTTTTATGGTACAAATATAAAGTAATCTTTAGAAATGAGTGAAGTTGATCACTAAGAATATATATAGCTAAACAAACACGTGACCGTGACAATCTTCAGAGTATTATATCATTGTATATTTTAACAAAGATCTATATTTTTAGCATCTTGTTTGTTTTCGTCACCTATTGTCCATAACATGAGACACCTTTACTAATTCTAAAATTATATTTATTTTCCAAAATTATTTATAATAACTAATTTGTTGAGGTGCACTTATAGTTACGTCACTGTGGTTTATGACCGTTATATTGGATTAAGGGGTCGTATTATAGCAAGATCATTGCCTGACCAATCCTTTGAGAATCTCACACAAACTAAAATTAAATCAGATATAATTAAAAAACATAATGTTGTTTCATTTTCCATGCATGTAGATTTCAGTTAGTATTATATTTGACCATAAAATATGATGTGAAATTATTTCTAAGATTATCATGATATTAATTATTATATGCCGCCTAAATTATTTAAAAAAGTGTTATGATATTACTTATTATATGTTAGCTTCAGGTATTGTAATGTATTTAGCGCTATAATATAACTATGATATTACACCTGATTATAAGTTGACTATAAAATTTAAAAACAATCTAAAAAATTGGCGTTAAAACACATTTAATTTGTTTTTTATATTGATCTAGTTTAACTTGCATATTTATTTTTTGGAGTGATAAATTTTATTTTATCGTATAGAAAATCCTATTTTGAAAACCGTCTATATTTTTTCGATGGTTCTGCCAACTTATATTAGTATTATTTGGGCTTTATAGCTTTAGTGTCGTGTGTTCGTATGTTTTTTTGTTTTTTGTTCCAATCGAACATCCGGTAAATGGTCTCTCGTATACACAGGAGATTAAAAGGAAGCGGGCTAATCTAACGATCCAAAATAATGGGTCCGTTTTGAATGAAAATTGACAATGAAATTATAGAGTGCCACGTGGCATTCTAAGAGTGCTTGCTGAAACGCCACGTGACCATATTTGTGGAGTGATAAATTTTATTTTTATAGTATAGCAAATCCTATTTTAAAAAGACCGTCTATTATGTACTTTTTTAAGGGAACAATATATCTAAAGGTTTATTTTGTTTTATAGCTTTTTTATCGTAGTGCGTACTCTGATAAATATTTTTTTTCTCGTACGTACGTATGTTTCTTGTATTTTGTTTCAATCAAACATTCAGTAAATGGTTTCTCCCATATACGTAGGAGATTAATAGGAAGTGAGCTAATTTAATGATCTAAAATAATGGATCTATTATTTTGGATGAAAATTGACAACGAAATTATAGAGTGCCACGTGACATTTTAAGAGTGCTTGCAGAAACTCCACATGATCATATTTGTGGAGTAATAAATTTTATTTTTATAGTATAGAAAATCGTATTTTTAAAAGACCGTCAATTTCTTTCCTACCGACGTATGTACATTTTTAGGGTTTATAGCTTTTATTTTTACTCGTGTATCCGTACGTACTTTTTTAGGAACAGTATCTAAAGTCTTATTTTGTTTTGTAGTTTTTTGGGCTTTATTATCGTTTCTTTGTATTTTTTTAAATCGAACATTCGGTAAATCGTTTCTCTTGTATACCTTGGAAATTAAAAGGAAATGGACTAATCTAATGATCTAAAATAATGTTCTATCATTTTAAATGAAAATTGATAGCAAAATTATAGAGAGCCATGCATGTGGTGGTCTAAAAGTGCTTGTAGAAACGCCACATGATCTTATTATTTGTGGAGTAATAAATTTTGTTTCTATAGTATAGAAAATTCTATTTTAGAAAACCGTCTATTTTCTTGTATCGACGTACCTATATTTTTTTTTATGTTTTATAGCTTTTATTTTTACTCGTGCATACATAAGTAATTTTTTTCAAGTGAACAGTATCTTTTTTTAATAGCTATTTATCGTACGTAGGTACTTTTTTCAAATGAACAGTACTGTACGTGCGATCACACGATGCCATCGAACGTGCGTACGTATGCTGAAGGTTTCGTTTCTTTCCATAGTACGTACATAAGTTTTTCTGTTGTAAACAGTTTCACTCGTATCTACCGAATATTAAGAGAAAGCAATAGATTTAATCTAATGGCTTAAAATAACGGGTCCACCAATTTAAATGAAAATCGACGGTGAGATTATAAACTGTCACGTGGCAACCTATGAGCGTTTTTAGGAGCGTTTGTAGGAAGATTTATGGACTTTTAGTATATAATAGATAGATAGATAATAGATGAGCCCAAGCGAGCCGAGCTGGCTTATTATCCACCGTTTTAAGTAGATAGGTCTAGATCTCTAATTTTAGAAGGCCCTTGTGCTCACTAGCTCCTTTTTTTTCTCATTTCTTTTCCAAAGCACGGTACAAATTGACTTAAACATAGACTCTCATAACACGCGCGTACATCATATCCTGATGAGTACCTTTGAAAATTGAGTTGGCATGTTTTCATATTGATGAAATCACCATGCTATCGATGAGTACGTCGCTACCACTGAAAAAATAATTAGCCGTAAATGCAAGAACCCTTGTCAAGTCTATAAATTAAAGATTAAATTTCACTTTGGTCACCCTTGTCAAGTTTTGCTTTGTACCACCTTTAATTGATGTTTTCACTTTAGACCAGGTAATCTTACCTTTGTTGTACTTTGAACCACCCCAACTCTCTACTTAATCATATGAACAGTTTCGAGTATGTCGGCTCCTACTAATCAATGAACTTCTATGGTTGTGTGTATAACATTGATATATGTCAAGTTGGGTGTAAATGGATAAAGTGGTAGTCCAAAGTGCCACGTAGGTAAGATTACCCAATCCAAAATACATCGGTTAAGAAATAGTCCAAAGCGAAACATCGGTAATAAAAGGTGATCCGAAGTGAAATTTACTCTAATTTAAATGATGCACTAGTTGGGTTGGCCTAGGAAAGGGAATAAAAATAGTCACGGTCGACTGAGCATCGTTCCGTATAGGGTGAATAGCTAATTTAGTCCCTCAAGTTTCACCGAAGGCTCAATTTGGTCCTTCACGTTTCATTTTGTCCACATAGCTCCTCCAAATATTTGGTTTTGCTTGAAATCATCCTTGGACCCACTTAATATGTCATATGGCTATTTCTAGTCAATATTTCTATTTAAAAAAAATATCATTTTTGCTCTTAATTTGTATACAACTATATACTAGAAAAGATAAAGTCAACATAAATAAACAACATTACAGATGTACTTCCCATTATTTCAACATGTGCACACGAAACTTAAGCAATTGCTATCGTGTACACTTACTAGTACATAATTTATTTTCGTTTTACATAATATACTATGTATTATTAAAAAAAATTCAAGCATGCAATTTTTCTCTTATATATGTGAATGATGAGGGGTATAAGTGTCATTTATGAAGAGAGTTGTTAGTTCAAGGATAAGTTTGAACTAAAATGAAAACTTGAAGGATTAATATGAATAGATTGAAACATTAAGAACTAAACTGAGCCTCAGATGAAACTTGGAGAACCACTTTGGCTATTCACCCTTCCGTATAAATGATAGTTATCGATTCCAACCATATATAAAACTTGATTTTTATATTATATATGTCTCAGCGTTGTATTGATGTCGATATTGAATAATTAAACTGATAGGTATTGTTAGTTATTAATAACGAGAGTCGTTTTTGAATAGATGCTACTGATTCCAACCGTTCATCCAACGATAGTGGGCGGTAGGGGGCAGGTGGTGGTACAGTGAGTTAGCGGTGGCATCGCCATCCGTAGGAAATGAAGGGACAATTCATAATTAACCTGATCGTCGAGACAAGCTCGCCGAGCAGGAGGCAATTGTTGAGCTTGCCGGTGTCGAATATGCCGGCATCGAGTTCAGCGGTGTTTTGCCCAAGAGGAGGAAGAAGGGAACGTGTTATGGAAGGTGAGGTCGCCAGGCAGCCGGGAGGAGTTGAGGGAGGCCGGGCGCGGCGGCGCATCGGACAACGACAGAAGTCAATTAGGCCTGCGGAGCCCAAGACGATGGGCTGCCTGGTGGCCTCAGAATAATCGTACTGCAGCAACTGGGCCTTAAAAAGTCGTAGTGGCGGTGTCCCCATGTCCGTCCGGAAACCACAAGCCCAACACAAATCCTTGTCCAAAGGGAAATTTTTCGAGTAATAACTTACAAATGCACTGACGCCACCGAAATCTGACTTATTGGCTTGATCATTAACGTGTTAATTAATTATGCATGTTGCATGTACATCTATACAATGCCAAGCAGGTTCTGTGGACAGCATATATAGTATCAAACAATATCATACATGATCTTGTCACGTCATTCTCACAGTGTCTATTCACCTGTCCTTTCCTTCGGATTTCAGATAAACCTGCGTGGTTTCCACACACAATGATCAAATTTTCCAGCAGGCAGGAGGGAGATGTGAAGACCACGCATGTGACACGATGATGTTTCTCTACTAGTAGTGAATCACCGGCGCTAAGTTGCGCTTGTACAAGCTTCTCCTCCGGAAGAAATCCCCGAACTTCCTTAGGATCGACCTCCTCTTCTTTTGCTTCATGGCGTGGTCCAGGTCGCCGTACTGCCCGCCGTCGAAGTGGTCGAACTCGTAGTCGAAGTCGTCCATGGCCGCCGCGGCCGCCGCCGACTTGAGCTCGGCGATGTTGCTGAGCGACGCGAACATCCGGTCCTTCCTGCTCGCCATCACCCTGTTGGAGTCCAGGAACGCGGCGCTGAGCTTGCCATGCATGTCGCCCCTCCACTTGTGCAGCGACGACAAGGGGTCGGCCGCCGCCGCGAGCTCGCCGGCGCCATGACCGTGATCGGCGGCCTTCCGTGCTGCCGCGAGCTGGCCGTCGAGCTCCTTGGCGCGCCCGCGCGCCTCGGCCTCGCTGGCCTTGAGGCTCTCGTTCTCCTGACGTAGTGCCTCCATGGTGCTCTCCTTCTCCGCGACGGCGTCCTGCAGCTTGGAGTTCTCGCCGGTGGCGAGCTCGAGCGACTCGTTCGCCGCGTTGACCTCCTCGACGGCGCGCTCCAGCGCGCGACGCAGGCTGCCGTTCTCGTCGTCGACCACCCGGTGCAGCTCGGCGAGCTCGACGTTCTCTTGCCCGGCCGCGTGGGCCTCGTCCTCGGCCGCCCGGACGCGCGCGAGAAGCACCTTCTCCCTGGCGCGCCACGAGACGGCGGCCTCCTTCCAGTCCGACGTGAGGCCGTCGAGCTGCTCGGTCGTCGACCACAGCTCCGCCTCGGCGGCGTGCAGCGACTCCCTGAGCCGCTCGACCTCGGCGTTGGCGTCCTCCAGCTCGGCCTGCGCGTCGGACAGCCACGCCTTCACCTGCTTGGCCTCCATGGTGACGGCGGAGAGCGCGGCGGTGAGGTCGTCGGCCGCCTTCCTGCTCTTCTCCTCCGCCTGCACGGCCGCCCGGAGCTTCGCCCTCAGCCCGTTGATCTCCTCGTCGACGCCGCCGAACATGAGGTCCATGACGCTCCACTGGGCGGCGGCGGTTGGCTCGGCGGCAGGGGCGCGTCCCTGCTGCTGCCGCAGCGTGGCGACCTCGAGCTTAGCCTCCTCGAGCGCGATCTTCGCCTGCTCCATCTCCTTCGTCTGCTGTATCAGCGACTCCAGCATCTTCATCTCCGTCGCCTTCGCCGTCGCCACCTCCCGCTCCAGCAGCCGCACCCGGTCGTCCGAGCACGCCGCGTCCTTGTCCACGCCACCATCGCTCTGCCGCAACCCATCGACTACTTGCAGCGCGCACGACGTCTTCTCCTCCTCCATCACAACGCAGCCGCCGCCACTGTAACTCTGCACCAGCCAATTCATCTCGCGTCACCTGCCACCACCGCCGATCAAACACAAATTTCACTCACGATCAAACAGACACGCACCTCGGGAGACGACGGCGAGAAGATGGTGGCGACGGACTTGCTGCGCTCGTGGCGAGACCTCGGCGTGGTCACTGGAGAACTCCGCGTGCCGCCTCCCCATGACCCGGATCTGCACGGCGATCATCTCACCCAGTCAGTCAGTCAGTTCGGAATGCTCGCTCGTTCGATCGCCGAGTTAAAAAAAAAAAACGGCGCAGAGAGACGATTTCGCGCGCTCACCTCGGCCTGGACGGCAACATCTGGTGTCGCTCGCGCGCGCGCGTCGCTTGTGCTGTCACGTACGCAGCGCGGCGCGGCGCACAGGCAATGCCAGAAACCGCAGTAAAGCAGAGAGATTTTATAGCAGGGGGAGATTAGAGGGTTTCAGACTTTCAGTGCAGTGACGCATCGGGATTAGCAAATAACATCAGGATAGTGTAGAATAACCGTGGCAGTAGTACTGGACGAGCATGGAGCAGGTGAGCGAGTGAAAGAGACAGCGTGTTCGATCTGGACCGTCGCGAGTGATCCCATGCGAGTTTACGACTAGTATATCTGCTCGCGATCCAATGGAAATTTTGGGAACTTTTCAGTTGCTTCCATCGAGTCGTTAGCTTAATCCGTTTGTATAGGTAGGTAGTAATTTGGATTTGATCGTTCCAAATAGTACATATCATGTCCAAGCTAGCTAGCCTTAGATGATGCCAAATACAAGTGAAAGCCGCCAACGTTCGTGCATCACCCTGATCAAGTAGCAGTTTTTGGGCGGTCCAGTGGCGAAGCAGTCATCGTATATATTATTTGTCACGGACGTTGATGTGTCGGGCTACCATTGGCACGGCCATGACAACTCACGAGCCGAAAAACAATAATACTCCCTCCATCCCAAAATATTTGACGCCGTTGACTTTTTTAAACATGTTTGATCGTTCGTCTTATTCAAAAAAATTAAGTAATTATTAATTCTTTTTCTATCATTTGATTCATTGTTAAATATACTTTAATATATACATATAGTTTTACATATTTCACAAAAGTTTTTAATAAAACGAACGGTCAAATATGTTTAAAAAAGTCAACGGCGTTAAATATTTAAGGAAGAAGGGAGTACCAAATAGAGGAGTATATTTTTGTCACGGTGTGCATTGTTTCAGTATCGAAATGGGGATGTCATATGAAGTGTGACTATATATAAATCCCTGGCTCCAATCCAATTACCTAGAGTCCTAGAGAGACCAAATGACGGGCTAAAAGTGTGGTTATAATTACATTATATGCTTTGGATAGACATGATACTATACGCGTTTAGAAATGGCCGGTGGACCATCTTTTCCCTTGCGATTTTGCTTGCTTGTATGGATTGTTGTTGGATTTTAGTACAGGTTATCTGTTTAAGGAACTTAACCTAATGCCCACTGAATAACTTTTGAGTCGTGGTTGTTTCTCAGATAACTGCAAACAGGGGCTCTGAATAATGAACAGGTCGCCGAAGTCGTCAGCGAAAAGCGAAATGAAGCGAGGCAGTTGCATTCACGTCAGCCATTTGGACTTATAAAACGAGATGGCCGGTTTCATGGTTGCATCATTCCTGTACCAAGCAAACCGCAAACATGATAGCCCAAAGCTGATTAAAGAAAGTACTCGTAATAAACACACCCAAACTGATTAAAGAAAGTAATAAGCACGATGTAATTAACTTGCACAAGTAGTCAAGTTCTAATATGCATCCAACAGGTCCATAGCTGACAGTTTTTAGTGGGGGCTTATTATCATCCATGTGACCCGATCGAGAGGCATACTTAATCAGAGAATGAGACAGCCAAATTGATCTGGCGTGTACTACTTACTACTCATACGTACTTATGGGTCTTTCATTTGCAGCAAAAACCGATCAAGCGAGGTAAAACCATGGCGAGTTTTGGGCAGGGAAAACTGGGTGTGTCTGGGACGGCGTCTACGTTTACGTACACCGGCCGTCGTGTGCGGATGTTTATCCGGCGCCTGTTTCCAGGCTCGTGATCAACCTCGTTAATAAGCCTACGAGCTCTAGCTAGCTGCCACGACGACGTGAGCATATTATTTTTCCTGTAGAGCCTCGCCCTCGCGGCTGCTGCCCGCCGACGGCGGCGCCGATCGATCGATCGACGCAGGAAACGGGGCACGCGCATCACCGTACGTAGTCGATCGCGCGAGAGACAGCGTCATGAGTTTCAGCGCGGACGCCGCGCGCGGGCGGCGGACGGCGGACGGGCGATCGATCGATCGATCGATGGAGCTCGGCGTGCCCATATTGACGTGCCGTGCGATATGGGCGGGGCGGCACGCGCGCACGCGCACGCCACGTACCGCCTAGAAACCTGCCGAGAAAGCGATCGATGTGTGCGCACATCGGCTCAAGCAAATACGACTAGTCACTAATGTGACTAGCGGCTGGGTGCATCGTGCGTGTGATGGACGAGGAGGCGGCCGGCGGTGGACGAACCGGTTTGTGGCGGATCCCTTGCAATCCTAGAACTGGAATTTTTTTTATTTTTAATTTTTTTATTAAAAGTTTTACAAAAATAATTTTTCATTTTGAAAATTGACAGAAGTAGTCGCCTACCGCCCTCTGGGAGGGCGATTTTTAAAAATCGCCATCCCAGAGGGCGGCGAAAGTGACGTGGCAGACGGCCGTTCGCTCTCGGGCGACGGCCGTCAACGAAATTTGCAGGCGGCCCCCTTGCCGCCCTCCGCTAGGGCGATTTTGAACTGTGCGGGGGCCGCCTGCAAATGGGCGGCGGGGGGCCTGGAATTTTGCAGGCGGCCCCCTTGCCGCCCTAGGGGAGGGCGATTTTTGCCACCCCCCTATAAAGCCCAGCCCTCTCTCTGAAATTTCATTATATTCAGTAAAAATCCAAAAAAAATGAAAGAGAGAGAGGGGAGGGCAGCAGAAGGAGAGCGGCGAAGCCCTGCTGGTTCGCTCACTTCATCACTGGTTTGCTCCCATACATCTTTTGCATTTGTACTAATATGTTATGTTTGAGTATATATGTTGCGTTTTAGTTTTAGTTCCATATATTTTAGCAGATCTGTAGCACACAGCACATATGTGTAGATCCAGAGCATAGAATATAATAGTATGAATTGAGACATAGACAGTAGTGTTAATTGTAAGATGTAGTTTAGTTTGATCTGGAGAATGTAACCTACTTTTAGAATTTTGGAGAACAATATTGTAGAGAATGTAACTTAGGGCGTAGTACAGAAATGCGAGGTTAACGTAGTTATTGTTTTCATCAGGCACAATGTCAAATAAGGTCACATTTCAGATAGTTCACGGTGAAGGAAATATTAGATTTGGTCCAGATGGTGTTGATCTGTCAGATTTTGTAATGACATCTAAGGGCATCGATAGGCCTGCGGAGAGAACATTTCAGTCAATTTATAGTTGGTTGTTGAGAGGATTTAGAATAGACCAAGAAGTCTACACAATGTCAGTATCAGTTGTAGTGAGTCGTGCAACAGAAGGTTATTTTTGGGAACTAATGCCGATGGACAGCACTGCTGCTTGGAGACGGTATGTGAAAATGGCTTTTGAACGGTCATGGCCCCTTGTTATATTTGTGTCGGTACAAGAGAAAGATATAAATGTTTCAATGCAAACCGAAGATGTAGAGGGTCCTATCAATGCAGGGGATGTTGTTGGACCATCGATGCAAAATGAGGAAAATCAACCAAGGGAGGAGCAGGCCATGGGCATGGCGGATGAGGGGGAGAGAGTCAGTATAATTGTTGATGAAATGAAGAGGGAAGATTCGGATAATGAGGAAGCGGACGACGACGCATCATCCGATGAGGAAGGTGATGTAATGGCCACTGATTGGGCAAATGAGGACTTCTCTGGACTTGTTATATCAGAGGGTGATCATGTACCCTGGGAGTATAAGGAGAACGAGGTAATTGAGGGTGCAAGGTATGCTCATAAGGATGAGATGAAGGAGGCGGTGAAGCATTGGGCAGTTTCCTTGCAGAGAGAGTTTAGGGTGGTCAAGTCAACAAATTATGTGTATGAAGTGAGGTGCATGAAGGAAGATTGTCCGTGGCGTGTCCATGCATATAAGGGTAAATGGAATGATTATTGGAAAGTTACCATTGTGACCGAGCACAAGTGCTACTTACAAGGGGTGGAGAAGTATCACCGAAACATCACTTCAGCTTTTGTGGCAAGTGAGATGTATAGCAGTGTTGTTGGTAACATTGGCTTTGAACCAAAATCAATTATTAGGCACATCGAGAACAAATTCAAGTACACCATAAGCTATGCAAAGGCCTGGAGAGCCAAACAAAAGATTATTGAGATGAGGTATGGCACATTTGAAGCTTCTTATGATAATTTGCCTCGTTTGTTAGCCACCATTGCCCAGAGGAATAATAATACTTACTATGACCTACATACATTTACATCGGTTGATGATCGAACAAAGAGTGTGCTGCAAAGAGCCTTTTTCTCATTGGGTGCTTGCATCAATGCTTTTGTGCATTGTCGACCTGTTCTATGCATAGATGGAACTTTTATGACAGGTAAATACCGAGGTCAGATATTGACAGCAATTGGGTGTGATGGGAACAATCAGGTTCTACCTATGGCTTTTGCATTTGTAGAGAGTGAGAACACTAAAAGCTGGTACTGGTTCCTAGAGAGAGTGCACATTGCAGTGGTGCGTATGAGGCCCAACGTTTGCCTTATACATGATCGTCATGCGGGTATGTTGCGGGCTATTGACTACTTGCAGAACGGTTGGGATGAGAAGGGACTTCCAGCTAAGTGGCCTGATGTTCGGAGTCGGTGGTGCATGCGTCACATGGGTGCAAATTTCTACAAGCAATTCAAGAACAAGCATCTTATGGAGCTCTTTAAGAGGCTCTGTGCACAGAACCAAGAGAAGAAATTTAATGAGTTGTGGGACAAGTTGGATGAGTTGACAACGAAGCAAACAGATGAGCAATCTCGCAGACCACAAGTTGAAGGTGACGAGCCTCCCATACCTCTTAGTGTATTACATGATGACCCACCAACAATGAGAAGGAGGTCAGGGTCGTCCATCAGAAATTTCACTCAGTGGATTGAGAATGAGCCTAAGGAGAAGTGGTCTCTATTGTTCGACACCGATGGATCTCGGTATGGCATAATGACAACCAATTTGGCAGAGGTGTACAACTGGGTAATGCGAGGAGTTCGGGTACTTCCATTGGTTGCTATTGTTGAATTCATCCTTCACGGCACGCAAGCCTACTTTAGGGATCGATACAAGAAAATTGGTCCGTCCATGGCCGATAACAACATAGTGTTTGGCAACGTAGTGACAAAGTACATGGAAGATAAAATCAAAAAGGCACGGAGACATAGAGTTGTTGCTCAAGGCACACAAGTGCATCGGTATGAAATAATGTGTGTTGATAGGAGCAGGCGTGGTATCTATCGCAAGCAAGCCGTGCAGGAATGTGTCTTGAAGGCGGATGGTGGATGTACCTGCAGTTGTATGAAGCCGAAGCTTCATCACCTTCCTTGCTCACACGTTCTTGCTGCTGCCGGTGATTGTGGCATATCTCCCAATGTGTACGTCTCAAATTATTTCAGGAAAGAAGCAATCTTTCATACATGGAGTGAGGAGATATATGGGTTCGGGATCTCAGGATCTTACACAACGCTGAGTGCCCAAGTTTTTTATATTCCAGATCCATCTAAGTTAAGGGTGAAAAAGGGACGACGCCAAACTAGACGCATCAGAAATGATATGGATGAGTCAGAAGCAGGTGGGAGGACTTTACGCTGCAGCAAGTGTGATCTGCGCGGCCATACTTACAAGAAATGCCCGAAGAATGCAGAAGTTCCAAGCGGCGCAGATGCTAGTCCATCTGGACAGGCAAGTGATGGTAGGCGACCACCTGGTGAAGGAACAACAAGCAGGCGCGCAAGGCCAAGGCGTCGTCGCGCAGCAGGCGATTCCATGGTGTAACAATGCTATCGATTTAGGAAATAAAATGCTGTTGTGATGTGATGAGTGTTCGGACTAAATACTTCTATCGTGTAATTTCAATTGAATGTTGTTGTAATGAGTACCTCCGACTATTGTTGTACTAGTAGTATTGCGAACTATTCGGTGTTGTATCATAATGTTATCGTGATGAGTGTTCGGACTAAGTACTCATATCGTGTAACTGCAGTTATTGTTGTAATCAGAAATATTCCGTATGGTGACACTTTTGTTTGTTTGTACTCTTGTTTAATATGTGTTAGTAATTCGCTTATGAACATTTATTACTTATGTTGAACTAATTATTTATATGTTTCTGATCAATCTATTTGATGCAGGTATGGCGTACGACACACCGGCGCTGTTCAACCGTGGGATTGACAGGAACCACCGCTCGTTCCTGTCAGCAGTCGAGGGTGCACAGCTCGGCACCTTCCGTCCACGCACGTCGCGCGAGTGGTTGCGTGTCGACCCCCGTCACGTTCCTTGGTACGCGTATGTTCACATTTCAACTCAACTTTGCTTTGTGTTGTACTTATGTTTGAAGTTTGCTCTATACAGGTTGCGTGCGGCAGGCCTTCTACCACTTTGTAGGCTTGTTGAGGCGGCGGCGGACGTCCGTGACCCAGCGAAGCGGTGGGATGCAGACCGGTCACTCCTTGCCGCTCTGGTAGACCGCTGGAGACCTGAGACGCACACGTTCCACCTTCCCTGTGGGGAGATGGCTCCGACACTGCAGGACGTGTCGTACCTGCTCGGGCTACCGCTGGCGGGAGCACCAGTTGGTCCCGTGGACGGTGTTTTTGGGTGGAAGGAGGATATCACTGCGCGCTTCGAGCAGGTGATGCGCCTTCCACACCTAGGACCGGCCAACACCCTTCCTCCGTACTCTACAGTCGGGCCTAGCAAGGCTTGGTTGCTCCAGTTCACTGTAAGTAAATAAGTTGTTATTATCATACATGCTTATTTGCGATCAACAGAGTGTTTTGTACTAACATTTCATTCTTAATTGTAGGCGGACCTTCTGCACCCTGACGCTGATGATTACTCGGTCCGACGCTCCCTTGAGGCGTACCTGTTGTGGTTGTTCGGGTGGGTGATGTTCACTAGCACCCACGGGCACGCTGTGGACTTCCGGCTGGTCCACTACGCACGGTCCATCGCGGATGCTCAGCCACAGGACGTGCCGCAGTGGAGCTGGGGTTCTGCCGTGCTAGCAGCCACGTACCGTGCCCTCTGTGAGGCGTGTACGAAGACTGACGCGGGAGCGATCATCGCTGGCTGCCCTATATTGCTTCAGCTTTGGGCAGCCGAGAGGTTTGCCATAGGTCGACCAGTGGTGGACAGCGCACCCTACGGGGTTGGTCGCAGCGCGCAGTGGCCAGAGGACGGTCCCACGATGGGGACTTACTGGTGTCGACGTGGGGTTAGTGCAACTTCGCTGCGTTATAAGTTTATCAGTCGTCTTCTTTTTTTTCTTCACATAACATGTCTAATTCCGATCATGTTTATTGCAGCGTCGTTACGCTCACGTCCAGGTGAGACGAGGTTACCCGGACTTCGTGTTCGAGTTTGACCGTCTCCAGCCGAGCGACGTCATCTGGGAGCCGTACACAGAAGAGGCCGTCGCTGCGAGAGCACCGCTAGGACTTTCGTCCTTGTGCACACGCGACCAGGCTTACTGGCTCACCATCCTGCCGATGGTGTTCGACATTTTCGTTGAGCCTCACTGCCCGCAGCGTGTGATGAGACAGTTCGGACTTAGGCAGGTGTTTCCGGGCAACGTGCAGCCGACCGTCCTCCCTGCCGACCACTCGTGAGTTCGGATTGTTCATTTCTAAATTTTTATGATAATTACTTCATCGAGCCATATAATTTACCTCTCTTCACAGGTTGACTCGACGGGGACAGCTAGCAGGCGCACTTTGGGCTCCACGTGTACAGCAGTACGTTGACGACTGGTTGTTAGCTACAGAGGAGGTGATCAACGAGCTCTTCCCACACACGGAGGAGAACTACCGTGACTACCTTCGCTGGTACCTTCCTCGCACTCGTGCGCGTGTGACCTTCACTCCAGACGCCCCAGAGCCGCACGTTGCCGCTGTCACGGACGCGTATCCCACGCACCGTGACCGAGACTACTTCGTGGGGGTACGTCGAATTTGTATTAGTTCTTACAATTATTTCATTTATCTTGCATAATATAGGACAATTACTGAATTTTTTATTTCCATCTTACATAGGCTGATGCCGCACAGGATATCAGTGCCGATATCACCGCAGTCCAAGTGAGGTTGAACAGAGGTTTGCACTTGACTCACGTTGAGCAGAGGGTGACCTTCGACCGGATGCAGGAGAAGATGCATGCGGTCATGCGCGTCTTCTCCTGTCGCAGCGCCGTGGACGTCGTACCTCCAGCTGGTCCGGTACAACCACGGCCTCGCGCGCCTACCGTCGGAGCAGGACCTCGACCTACGGCACCTGTTTCGCACGGTACTGCTCAGCCCAGAGGTTTCTTAAGTTTTGTTTCTGTTTTTGTACGAAAACATCACCCCGTCATAACTTGATGTTCCATCCTCGCAGGACCTCGTTTGCCTTCGAGCGCCCCTAGCTTCGGAGCAGTGCGACCTACAGCACCGGTTTCGCATGGTACAGTTCAGCCCAGAGATTAGTTCATTTTTGTTTCAGCTTTTGCACGAATATGTCACCATGTTTTAACTGCACGTTTCCTCATCGCAGGACCTCGTCTGCCTTCAAGCGTGTTCGCAGGCACGACCGGCGCTTCCGCGAGCTCCGCAGGGGCGTTCGCCACCTCTTCGGGCGCGTTCGCCAGCTCTTCCTCTCACGGAGCGTCGATCCCTCGCCCACACGGTACTTTACTTTTTATTAATACTATTAAATACCTGTATGAAACTGATGGTCCTTGTCCAGCAGGATTTGCAGCCGGGATCTTCGGTACTGGGGCCTCTTCGTCTCACGCCAGTAGGACTGGTCCTACTAGCCAGTTCTACGACGACGACTTGCACGGTGCACACCACCACGACGTACTAGGCTCCTCTCAGCTTGGAGGAGCTCCAGAGGCGCACACTCAGGAGCAGCCAGAGGTCACACCTGTACAGGCAGGACGGGTTGGCCGTGCCGTACCCCCGGACCGACTCACGTACTCCGAGGGGCACATTAGGGCGCAGGGTAGGAGGGACAGGGGTAAGAGGCCTCGTCAGTAGTGTTCTATCTCTTCAGTCCTTATGTGACCGTTTCTTTTGGCTTACAAACTTGTAAAGCAGTACTACTTTTGCTATTACTACTGCAGTACTACTTGTGTTTGTCTCATCTACATAGTTCTTTTCATTCATATGGTGCTAGAACAACTTATGCTCACGACAACACACTTTCGGCGCTTCACGGTAGTGTCAGATCCAGTAGCGCGCACAGTCCACAACAGCACACTTGAAAAGCGGCAGCTCGAGTTGTCACTATCAACTTTCGGCGCTCCCTGTTGACATAAAGTGAATCACGCCCACGCGTGATCATCTTGTCACATCTAATGAATAATGTATCTCATTGAGTTCACATATATTGCAGTGAAAACGACGCTATATAATTGACAATCTGAAGGCAACCTCTTCATATCTTCTTTCCCACTAGCACACAACACACAAAAATGGAAGCGCCATTCCTTGAGCATCTCAACTGGCGAAGCGATCCTTTTGCTGGTTGGTTTCCACCATGGTGTGACCGTCCTTTGTGCGATTGTGGGGATGGATGCATACTCAAGTCTTCCCTCATGATACAAACTCGGGGCAGGAGATTCTTCCAATGCGCGAACTTTGATCAGGTATGCTTCATCTATTCGAAGTTCAAATGGATAAAAAAACTAACTTCTTCGTACACAATTGTAACATCTTACGCAGACATATCGTCCAATGTGCAACTTCATCGAGTGGGTAGACATGGAGAACCCACAAAACGACGGAACACGTGCTTACCCACGTAGTGAAACAAGATCGGACTACCTAAGGCGGAAGGATGAGCATGAACGTCGAATTGCTGCTGAGGCTTTAGAATGGCACGTAAATCCCCTAGGACTCCCCACATGGCGTGAGCGTCCGGAGTGTCGTTGTGGTGACCGTTGTCAGGTCATAAGGTCCGTAAGGCACCGAACTCGAGGACAAAGGTGTTTCATGTGTCCAAACATTGTCGACGATGATTTCGTGGTAATTACAACTATTCTTTTCATCACTCCTCAGTACTATTATTAACTTAACTATCCCAAAATGGATGTACATAGGAGGATGTAAGGAAATGTCAATTCGTACAATGGATTGACACAGTCAGAGTTACTTCAAGTGGCGGGCCGATAACGCAACCTGAACCGACCATACAGTTCATTCATGCTTGGATGGAGTACGAACGTCGGGTGGAAATTGCAAGCTTAGACTGGAGGAACAATCCATTAGGGTTACCTAAATGGTCCGAGCGTCCAAAGTGTGGGTGCAGAGATCGCTGCCAGGTGGCTACATCCTTTGCTGAACAAACATTTGGAAGGAGATATTTTGTCTGCCCCAATGTAGACAACGATTTCGTTGTATGTCTAACCATTTACAAAATCCGCTATGATTTGCACAAAATTACTACCCAAACTGAATAACATTACTATTTTTACAGGGCAATCCAAGGATGTGTGGATTTACTCGATGGATCGACAATGTCACTCCATCATATCATGGCCAGAAGATAACAGAGTCAGAAACACAAGTAGAGTATCAACGATTGAAGGACCACGAGAATGCAATGCATTCTGACCGACCTACAAGGGGCCGATAGGTTACCGCATGCTTGATTCGTCGGGATCGACAAATTTGTACCGTGTATCGATGGCACTTCTTATCTATCTTATCATTACAATGTTTAATTATGGTGCTGATTTTTTGTATGCGTAAGACTAAGGGCCTATTTGGATTGCTACCAAAAACATGCCCTACCAATATTTTGGTAATTTCAATAGTACTTGTGTTTGATTTCGATTGAAGCCTATTCATTGGTAATACGTAATCTAGATTTGAGATTATGTAGAACATTCTTCACTACAATTTTACATTTTGGCAGCAAACCAAATATGATCAAATGCAATTTTACCTTACCAAATATTTGGTAGTGCCAAAACTTGCTTATATTTTGGCACTAACAAAATATTTGTACGGTAACATTCCAAATAGGCCCTAAAAAATAATAAAATTGTATTTTACCAGTCTTGGAGATTTTAATCTTGTATAGTTTTCAATATAAAAAGATGTGATAACTATTGATATTTATAAAAAAATATAAAGCACAGTATAAAATCGCCCTCCCCCAGGGCGGCAAGGGGGCCGCCTGCAAAATTCCAGGCCCCCCGCCGCCCATTTGCAAGCGGCCCCCCGCACAGTACAAAATCGCCCTAGCGGAGGGCGGCAAGGGGGCCGCCTGCAAATTTCGTTGACGGCCGTCGCCCGAGAGCGAACGGCCGTCTGCCACGTCACTTTCGCCGCCCTCTGGGATGGCGAGTTTTAAAAATCGCCCTCCCAGAGGGCGGTAGGCAACCACTTCTGTCAATTTTCAAAATGAAAAATTATTTTTGTAAAACTTTTAATAAAAAAAATTAAAAATAAAAAAAATTCCCTAGAACTGGGCTGTTGGTGCGTTGGATTAGCGGGTGCCTTTTCCGCGGAAGCTGGGCTAAGGGGCCAGTAGCCTACAAGGTGGCCCGGCCCATATGTGTGTCCAATATATCTGTGTTAATCGGCTTAATTCTGACACAGACATCGAAACATATGTATCCTCTCCCCAGCGGTCTGACCGCTGACACTCTGTGGTCGTGAAGGCGTCTTCATCGTTACTGATTAGGGGCCTTCCATATATTGAATTGTAGACGGGGTGTCATCTTGATTTCGTATTATGAGATTGCCTATATCGGCAATCCATACTCTTTTTAAATGGTTCTTACGATTTTGGGTATGTGTCTATTGGCTTGTTCGTGGCACTATCATTGCAGGGTGACACGTTTTATAGTCGGACCAGATTGTGAGGTATGATGGCAACCACAAGGAAAGAGCGAGCAATTCCACTAGGAGATTTTGATTCAGCAGTGTTTATCGAGTATTAGTTCCTTGACTCCTACATAAAATATTTAGGTTTAGGTAGGTGCAGGAGCGTATTCAATGTGGATGCCTACCCTCTCCAGACCTACAGAGCACCCCCTAAGTTCCCCCCTTCAAAAATTTCACCATGGATGATAGAGTAGGGAGTGCATGCTAAAAATCTATGAATGGCTGGAGGTTGAAAATATTGTGAAATTGGGCCGGTGAATGCAATTGGATTAGGCGGACGCTATTGGACTTTCAACCTACTCACTTAGAAAATAGGCCACAGGCCTACATCTAGCCCCCCAGCCCAACTACCTAATTCCTCAATACCCATCCCCAAATCCCTGGCAGCCAATGCATCGAGGTAGTGAGCTCCTAAACCCGTGCATCTACGCAAGAGGTGAGTGGCGCCGGCGAGCTAACGACTTCTCTTAATCCAAGGAACTAGATAAGCTTGTGGGACTTGTTGGAATTTATGCCGAAGATTATAATGTCGGTGATCTTTTGTGTTACTAAGTCAACTTAAAGACTTCATCAGCCATGTTAGGAGAAGTTCAGAATTTCTTATGTACAGATCTTCCAAAGATTGTTGAAATAATGGTTAAATCCGGAATGCACAGATCCTAGCGAATGGTTTATCGACTCACTGAGCTAACATCGATACTGCCGGTGGCATAACGGCTTCAGTTGAGAGAGTCTTTTCAGCCACATTGCTTATAAAGATGGATTTGCATATCAAATTGGGGGATGAATGGCTCAATGATTTGATGATATGCTACACTGAGAAGGAGATATTCATGAGCATTGATAATGAAAAAACAATCATAAAACAATTTGAAGAGATAAAAAAAACATAGTATATGTTAGTGCCCTCAAAACAATTTACTGGTAAATTCTCTGTAATGCTCAGAATTATTTTGAAGAATTAAAGTTCTTATTTGGTAGTTATCACTAATTTGTTTTGTCTCATACTTGCATGAAAGATAATCTGTGCCACAAATGAAAAATAACCAATTGTCTTGTGAAGTTAGGATGTATTTCTCTAATTCCATATGAAACTTCTTTAGACTACAACGTAATATTATGATATTGTAATATTGTATGAGACATGATGTGCTTATGCCGGTGTTTCCAGTATGTTTGACCCTGTTAGATTTAATTGGGTAATTGATCCATTTAAATCAATTAAATCAAATAAATTCCATGGCTCATTATGCTAGGAATTCATGTGAATTCATTCTTTTATGGGATATCAATGGGATGAAGAGTTTTGAGAATTAATCCATTTGATTAGGGAATTGGTAACTTATATCAATTAGTCCTAATTGATGGATGGTTGATGGTTGTGTAGTGGAGGATGGTTCATGGCTAGTTGATGACAATTAGTTGCTCTATTCCTCTTCCTATTCCATTGGTAACTTACATCAATTACTCTTAATTGATTGTTGGTTGATGGTTGTGTAGTGGAGGATGGTTCATGGCTAGTTGATGACAATTAGTTGCTCTATTCCTCTTCCTATTCCATGACTCTTACTCTTCATCTTCCATTCCTCTTATAAAATGAGAATGGATTTGATCTCCCGCGAGAAGAATGAGACACACTTTCATCCATTTTCCAACGCTGTTACTGCTACGGTAATCCCATCCCGACGAGTGTGTGCACACGTGTTGGGAGAGTAGGCCTCCGAAACCACGCGCTGCTGCGATGTTTGCACGGACGGGCGGGCGATCAGGTTTTTGAGGAGCGCAAGGCGTGACTACTCACTGTTCGTCAACATCTACTTCACCTTCACCAATATGTCGAACACTGGAGACAACGGCAACACTGGATACAAGGAGAAGAAGGCTCCCGTCAACACCAACGGAGGCAATACTGCCTCAAACTCCAACGGAGAACCATTCTTGGGGTATAACTTTCTTACATTATTTCAATTAGAAGTTTTACTGTTAATGTTCATCGCAATGTCAACATTGTGTTATTATATGATTGTTGATGCTTATTCTACATTAAGCATGCTCATGTTAATTACATTCACCACTATCACTGGATCAAATCCCATTGTAAATATCATGTTTATTATCTTGTTATTTTGGATTAAAATATGTCGAATTATGACCAAATTTCCAACAATCCAAAAACCTGATAGGTCATTTTCGGTAGTTGGCTTTGCTGCAACACTGAAACCACATGCTTTTGATGGTTCTAATTATAAGAGATGGAAAGCACGTGCACTACTGTGGTTGACAGCGATGCAATGCTTCTATGTTTCACGGGGCAAACGAAGTGAACCGCCTCTCTCTCCTGAGGAGGAGGCTAAGTTCGAGGCTTCAGATTGCCTGTTCCGTGGAGCATTGATCAGTGTACTCGCTGACAATATAGTGGACGTGTACATGCACATGCCTTCGGGAAGGACATGTGGGATGCACTTGAGGCCAAGTTCGGAGTTTCCGACGCCGGCAGCGAGCTGTATGTCATGGAGCAGTTCTATGACTACAAGATGGTCGATGACCGTTCTGTAGTGGAACAGCCTCATGAGATTCAGATGCTGGCAAAAGAACTTGAGAACAACAACTGTGAGTTGCCAGACAAGTTTGTGGCGGGTGGCATTATTACCAAATTGCCACCTTCTTGGTCGGACTTTGCTACTTCTCTAAAACACAAGAGGCAAGAGTTCAGTGTTACTGATCTCATTGGCTCTTTGGGTGTTGAGGAGAAGGCGAGAGCAAAGGACAACCGGGGCAAAAATATCGAGGGAGGTTCTAGCGCCAATTTGGTGCAAAAGAAGAACCCTCACGCATCCCACAACAACAACAACAAGAAAGTCAAGCCTGATGTCAAACCAAAGGCTACAACCAATTTTAAGAAGAAAGGCAAGAGAAAGGCTAAGGGCGACTGCTTTGTGTGCGGTAAGCCTGGGCATTGGGCGAAGAATTGTCCTGATCGCAAGGACAAGAAGTCTGCCAACATGGTTATTAGCGAGGACGGAGGAACATCGGGGTACGGTAATTTTTTACCTACAGTTCTCTCTGTTTTTCATTCACCTGATTGGTGGGTTGATACTGGTGCTAATATTCATGTGTGTGCTGATATTTCCCTGTTTTCTTCTTATCAGGTCGGGAGAGGTTCCTCCTTGTTGATGGGAAACGGGTCGCTTGCGGCTGTTCATGGTGTTGGTACGGTCGATCTGAAGTTTACTTCGGGAAAGACCGTGCAGCTGAAGAACGTGCAGCATGTCCCTTCAATAAAGAAGAATCTAGTTAGCGGCTCTCTACTGTGTAGAGATGGTTTTAGACTTGTGTTTGAATCCAATAAATGTGTCGTATCTAAATATGGAACTTTTATTGGAAAAGGTTATGATAGCGGAGGTCTATTCCTTTTTCTTTGGATGACATGTGTAATAATAATAATAATGTTGTGAACCATATTAGCGAGAATGATGAGTCCAATGTGTGGCATTCGCGACTTTGTCATGTGAATTTCGGTTGTATGACGCGGTTGGCTAACATGAGTTTAATTCCAAAATTCACTTTGGTCAAAGGTTCCAAGTGCCATACTTGTGTTCAATCGAAACAACCTCGCAAGCCTCACAAGGCATCTGAGGCGAGAAATTTGGCACCACTAGAACTAGTTCATTTCGATCTATGCGAAATGAACGACGTGTTGACTAAAGGGGGAAAGAAATATTTCATGACACTGATAGATGATTGCACTAGATATTGCTATGTGTACCTATTGAAAACAAAGGATGAGGCATTGCATTACTTTAAGATCTATAAAGCTGAGGTAGAAAACCAACTTGAAAGGAAAATCAAACGGTTGAGGTCTGATAGGGGTGGAGAGTATTTTTCCAATGAGTTTACGTCCTTTTGCGAAGAGTTTGGAATTATTCATGAGAGGACGCCTCCCTATTCACCCCAATCAAATGGGGTAGTCGAAAGAAAGAACCGCACTCTAACTGAGATGGTAAATGCCATGTTAGACACTGCGGGACTTTCCAAGGAATGGTGGGGTGAGGCAATTTTGACTGCTTGTCATGTCCTGAATAAAATTCCAATGAAGCATAAGGAAGTAACACCATTCGAAGAATGGGAAAGGAAGAAATTAAATCTCTCATACCTACACACATGGACTGCTTGGCCAAGGTAAATGTACCTATAGCCAAAAAGCGTAAAATTGGACCAAAAACCGTAGACTGTGTGTTCCTTGGTTATGCTATCCACGGTGTGGGCTATAGGTTGTTAATAGTAAACTCTGGAGTATCCGACATGCGTGTTGGTACAATTACTGAGTCCAGAGATGCCACATTTTTTGAGAATGAATTTCCCATGAAAAATACACCTAGCACGTCTAGTCAAGAACCTGTTTTACCCCATGAGCACTTTGCACCGATAAAACACAATGATCAAACGCCTGAGGAAAATCCTGAGGAGGATAACATTGTAGCAACTCGAAAGAGTAAGAGACAAAGGACTGCAAAGTGTTTTGGAGATGACTACATTGTATACCTCGTGGATGACACTCCAAGAACCATAGAAGAGGCATATTCATCTCCTGACGCTGACTATTGGAAGGAAGCGGTACGCAGTGAGATGGACTCAATTATGTCTAATGGTACTTGGGAAGTCGTTGAGCGTCCATATGGGTGCAAGCCTGTAGGATGCAAATGGGTTTTCAAGAAAAAGCTTAGGCCTGATGGTACAATTGAAAAGTATAAGGCAAGGATTGTGGCCAAGGGTTATACCCAAAAAGAAGGCGAGGATTTTTTCGACACCTACTCACCAGTTGCCCGCTTGACCACAATTCGAGTACTACTTGCTCTGGCAGCCTCTCATGGTCTTCTCGTCCATCAGATGTACGTTAAGTCGAACACTGGAGACAACGGTAACACTAGATACAAGGAGAAGGAGGCTCCCGTCAACACCAACGGAGGCAATACTGCCTCAAACTCCAACGGAGGACCATTCTTGTGGTATAACCTTCTTACATTATTTCAATTAGAAGTTTTACTGTTAATGTTCATCGCAATGTCAACATTGTGTTATTATGTGATTGTTGATGCTTATTCTACATTAAGCATGCTCATGTTAATTACATTCACCACTATCACTGAATCAAATCCCATTGTAAATATCATGTTTATTATCTTGTTATTTTGGATTAAAATATGCCGAATTATGACCAAATTTCCAACAGACCCCCACCCCCACTTTTTTATTTCTGGATACGCTCCTGAGTAGTTGTACCAAGCAATAGCTGTATTTGCCCTTTATAAAAGGCAAAAAAGAAATGTTCTTTGGAGTGAATGGTTCGCTGATTGATCATGGCAATGATGGCCGATGCATATTTTTTTAAGGTGTTGTTGGACGTTCTTTCTTACAGTCCAGTGTTACTATGGTGTAGAATGAATATGTGGACGGTCGATGTATTGTTGCTCACCCTGACATGATACCTATTATCATGTCCTTCATTTTTTTTCAATAATTATATATTGTGTATATTCTAGTTATCAAAAGGCCAGAAGTGGTCTTATATTAATTGTATATCAACAAAAAAAATATCAAAAAATAATAAACAACGCTGTAGCCCAACGTCTAAAACTGGGTACCAGTGGTTGTTAGTACAGGTCAGAATGTATGGTATTCGTGAGTACTCCCTCCGGCCTGTTATAAGCGCAACCATAGCCCGTAAGTTGTTCAACTTTAAACGTTCTTCTTATTTAAATTTTTTTTATGATTTATATTTTTATTGTTATTAGATGATAAAATATGAATAACCCAAGGAAAATCAGCAGAGTTGCTGATAAATTAGCTAAAGAAGTTAAAAACATTCAGTTTACTACTACTGTGATCAACTGTCAAAACATCTCGCATATTGCCTACCCCAGTAGAAACTGTGATGCATATGCCTACCCCAGTAGAAACTGTCATGCCAGAAGCCTTCAGTGTGACTTCACCTCGATCAATTGTAAGATCAACTAAGTACTATGCTTCTAATTAATAAAATCTTAGCTTTCAAAAAAGATAATGTATGGTGTTCGTTACAGTGTTGGGTGCTGATATTGTGTTTAATACTATTGTAACGTGTAGAAACTTGTATCTACACTACCGTAGAAAGCTGAATCATAAAGACATACACAATGAGCATACAACACGATGTACCAACGGTTAATATCTTTCATCATTTGGTATTTCGACTGCTTCGGAAACAGGTACCACTACTTTCCAGGTTATAAAGATCCTTGTCATGGGTAAAAGAGAGTTGCATAACAGGTTAACAGCTAGAGCAACAGCGAGCGGTAAAAGATGGGGAGGCTAGGTGAAGAGAGAGAGAGAGACAGGGAGGCACGCCGAGGGAAGGAAGCCTCTGTGTTCTTCACAAGACACTTCTTCATTCATCTTCCCAGTCACTTAGCCACATCTCTTCATACGATAGGCCTGCAAGATAGAAATAATGAGATCACAATTTGCAAACAAAGAAATTCTCAGTCACAGTCGCCAAATAATATGGATTCAATCTAGTCAAAATGATACAAAACTTTGAGATAAGGATATATAAACATGTAAGTTAATCAACGGATCTCGTTATTCCTCATGAAAATATCCTTCCCCGATTTGATTTTTGCAAATAGTATGGATTTATGTACTGTATGGTAAGCTTTTTCTAATTTGGTCTGTAGAATGCATAACCTGTTGAAAAGTAAGGATCACCTGTTACCTCCTGTGAGGTACCAGAAAACCATCAGACATGATTCATCCGATCATGTGGAATTTATCTCATTCAGTATACCTACAATTAACAACACACGAGCAGAGCAATATAACCTATATTCCTCTCTAGTGTATGATGGACAAGGACACCGATCTCTCTTAGACAGATGGCATTCTTACCATTTCCAAGATGAAAAGTAAGAAATTTACAAACAAAACTTTTCCTTCCAAGTGAAATACCCACATGCATTGGTGAAGAGTAAAATTAAATAAAATGCATGATACTTCACAATCTTTGCACAATGGGAAATAAAAGCATATGCAAGAAAAATTAAGTGCCATTAATAAGCATTGAGATGAAAGCATATATAGAGGAAAAAACATAATATTTCGACAACACCGTTAGCTTCGCAGTGTATAAAGAAAGGCGGGAAGCACCTTAAAACAGAGGACAAGTGGGTTGTGATGTGCCCCTCGTAGTGCGGTTGCGGGAAAAGTGACAAAACCCAGATTTGATACTTGGAATAGGTAAGGTTGTTTTTGTTCAAAAATAAAGACACTAAGCGACAACAGAGACTAATTGGAGAAGGATCACATTACTGACTTACTGGTCAGCGGAAGGATTACGCAACAAATACGTGAATCTTTATCAGTACTCGCCAACAGGTGAACGCCCAATAAATTCAAGACAAGTGCCATACTGCCATGCACAGCATGATCTTTTCTGCTAGCAGAAAGTTTCATACGTACACAAACCCTAACTATCGGTAGTATATACACTAGCACATTAGAGAAAATATGTGCCCCGAACCAAAAATGAACTTAATATGGCATAGAGGGAGTATTTATGACCTAGTTAATAGAACACAACAGACGGGCATGCCATTGGTGAGGACAAACCCACAAAAATGGTAGCAACCGTTGAAGGTAGAAACACCTTCCATACAGCATATTACGAGGGTTGCACTCATAAAGTTAATTATACTCCCTTTTCCAGCCTAACCTAAACACGAGCATGAATACTTTGGAAGTCCCATATTCAAGAAGGAAAAGGCAAAAGATAAAGTATTTGAAGCTCTATTTACACAGGATTTAAAAGAATTAGAGGAATGAACCAGCTAAATACATATAAAATACCCCACCCACTTAATAAGTTTAATCCTCTACCTACAACCTTGCATCTAGCTAGGTTCATCCAGGCCTCACTACTATAAATTAAGGCGACTAACAATCTTTCCATGAACATCTAACATACTCAAATTCAGTTGCATAGATGAAGATGATTTGTCTATCAAGTCGACACATCCATTACATCATGATTTCAGTGATTAGCAGAACAATGTAGCAATTCATCTTTTCATTTTTCCTTCTTTCTGCCATTGAAAGGGTTTCTGTTAGCTAATTAGTCCTATCATCAGTATCTCAACCAAATTCCCTTAAATATAGGCATATTAACAACAAAATGGCAGGAAGATAAAGAAGCTCTTACCCAAATTGCTCTTGCTGCACTGCTAATGTCCAGCTTCTGACGGCGCAGACCAATTGGGGGCAACGGCACCACCTCTGAGCTCCTCCATCCACTCCTGGAAGAACTTCGGATCAAAACCACCCTCCTCATCCTCCTCTCGATCACAATTCGCTTCAACTCCTCCTTCCTCCATCATAGAAATAGATGCCTCTGCAGCCGCTGTCGCCACACCCTTGTTCGGCTCGGCGATCGCCGGCGTGTGGCCTTCGAAGAGAGCGAGATGGCCGAACAGCTTGTCCTTGCGGGAGAAGGTGGTGCCGCAGGAGCAGCGCCACTGCGCCTCCTCGCCGCAGTGGCGGAGGTGGCTCCGGAGGTCGGCGAGGACGGCGAAGCGCTTCTTGCCGCCGCAGCGCTCGCAGGCGTAGAGCTTGGGGCAGTGGCTCCGCCGGAAGTGGTTGCGCGCGCACACGGCCGACTTGAGCGGCCGGAAGCGGCGGTGCGCGCGGTTCCGGTTGCAGCCGGCGTAGGGGCACGAGAACCGCACCTCCCGTCCGGCGGGCGGCTTCGGCTGGCCGGGGCGGGAGAGCGCGTCCAGGGTCTTGAAGCGGTCGCCGTGGGCGCGCATGTGCATCCGGAGGTTGGCGTCGCGGCGGAACCCCTTGCCGCAGATGTCGCAGAAGTGGACGTGCTCCGCGAGCAGCTCGGAGGCGTCGAGCTCGACGACGTCGAAGTCGCCGTCGCCCTTGGCTGCTTCTTGCGGGAGTTCTTGAGGCACGGAGACCACCACGGGGGGGAGCTCCTGGACGGTAGCCGGAGGCGGAGGTGGAGCCGGGAGGGAGGCGACGGTGGAAGAGAGGAGGGAGGCGGCGTTGAGGACGACGAGGTGGGCGGCGGAGGAGATCTCGGAGGAGACGGAGTGGATGTCGGAGGAAGAGAGGGGACCGGATTCTCCGGATATAGATGCGGCGATGCGGCGGCGGACGGCGGCCATGCGGTCGCCGAGAGCAACCAGCCGGAGGAGCGCGTCGCGGGCATCCCCGTCTCCTCCTCCGGCTCCGGCGCCGCCGGCCCCGCCTACGAGGGCGCCAGAGGGATCCCCTACCTCCATGGCCAGCGTCGGCGCCGTGGCAGCCGTTGGTGGCGCGACGGAGCCACCGCCGCCGCCGGCGAGTAGGTGGGTGGTGGACTTCATTTCCCAACCTTTTTTTTTTCTAACTTCGCTTGGCATCACGACGCGTTTGACGGCTTTGAGGTTTGTGATACCTTTTGCGCGCAGGTCCCTGCAATTGGTAAATTTTGCAAGTATTTCCATTGCCCCCTTTTTCTTTTTTTTTCTTTTCCAAAGGATGACGCTACATAATGTGAATAAATAAAGTGGCTTTTCAGTTATACCATTTTGCTTTTATGTTGCACATTTGCACATCCAGTTATGTCTATAACTTTTTTCCCTCATACTTTTTCAAAAAGGAAATCTCATAAAGACACATCTCTCCATATACTTTCATAATATGATATTATTCGTAGAGGAGTTCTATCTACGTGAAGAAATTGGACATTGTGCATTGTCAAAACTGGGTTTCTTCTTAATGCCACTCCATAAAAGGGATTCGATAAAATACCATTCTAAACCCGTGGCTACATGCTAGAATGCTATACGAGACCAAATTACCCACCTTCTTGCCTGGGCATGTGATTGTTGGGTCAGTGTGTGGCATGGTACTCATGGCAACAGTGACGATGCAGACGCCGGCTACGACGATCGAGTAGCGAAGTTGTTCCTCATGAAGAACTACCCCAGGTGGCGGTCAACAACGAGGTCTCCGGTGGTGGAGGCACCATCGAGGATGAGCTCTCTCGTCGTTCTTGCCTGTGCGAGAGTTCTCTTTCCCCCAGTTGTCGTGACTCCTATCTGCTCCAACTCTAGCTCCTTCCCTGCATGGTGCTCCTCTTCCTTCCCTCCATTAGCTGCCTCCATGGCTGTTGAGAGCTTCGTTGTCAACCAGTCGCCGCCTTCACCAACCTCCTCGAGGAGAGCTCGAGATCCACCGCTGTGCTTCACCTCGAACCACCGCCTCCATAAAGCCATGGACCTCCCCTCCCCTTCTCGTCATGGAGCAGTATCGTGAGGGAGAGAGGTAGGTCGGCCACTAGCTGTCTCTTGTGCTCGTCAGTGTTGGCCTCTATGCTCGCACTCGAAGGCCTCACTACTAGCCGGCCAAGAGCCCTTACTGCAACAATTTAAGAAGATGAGATGAGAGCGGCGTGCAATGGCCAGCCATCAACGATGGCAAGCGGTAATCAGAGTTGAAAGAGAATGTGGGGATAGAGGAAGCCAAGGGCAATTTGGTCCATATAGCAATTTAACGTGTAGCCACGGGTTGAGAATGACATTTTATCAAATCCTTTTGCGGAGTGGTATTTCGGTGAAATACAATTTTGGTAATGGGACAATGTCCAATTACTCATTTACGTGGCTATTATTCAACTTTTATTTCATACCCATTTTATATAGAATTTTATTTTATATAAACATACAAATCATATGATATTTTCTAAAATTACTAGCTGGTTTCTACTTTAGAACTATACATATAACAAGGAAGGTTTCACGTTCTGGGCTAGGATGTAATTCCGCGTAGGACGGTTGGGGCTCTCAGGAAAGAAAGAATAAAGCGTAAAGAGCAAGGGTGGGATGGCAAAAGAGGTAGGCAGATCGGATAGGAGTTTGGGAGCGCGGTCCGCGGTGCGGTGCCCAGCGGTGGAGTGCGCAAGCGGGGCCGTCGTGATCAAAGTCAAAGTTGTGAGCTCCTCTCCTCTCGTCGAGCCGTCGTCGCTCGCACGCACGCACGCACGCGACGCCACCACCCGCCTTTCCCCACCCACCACTCCTCTCGCTGACACTCCTTTCCCCACCGGCCACCGCGACACGACACGGCACGGCACGGGCTCACGCGTCAGCGTCAGCGGGGCGACGGCTCACGAGGCAGGCAGCGGCGGGGCGTGCGTCGCGAGGGGATGGGTTGTGGGTGTGTGCGTAAAAGTGTGGGGCATTCTCAATTCGTCGTGCGCGGGCGGTCAAGTGGGCGGCTTTGCGTTTGCGAAGCAGTCGCACAGCAAACAGGAGTATGGTGAGGACTGATGATGAGGAGCAAAAGTTCCGTTGGATTGCGGTTGGGGCCACCCTCTCCAATAATTCGATAGAAAATGTAGGCGAGGTCGACGTCCGTCAGTCCGTGGATGGGTGATTAGGAGGCAACCAGGACGAGAGAACAGTTTAATCGTGTGTAAAGTGAATGCCCAACAATATACTGTAGTACTACTAGTAGCGACCATCGTGAGAGGAATCACCAAGCTGGTACTGCTGCGATCGTATCGTAGTGGGAAGAATAACAAGTGTACTATGGGTCTCCTTAGATCCACTGGGAAGTTATTTCATCCTGTCATATCGAATGTTTGGATATATATATGGAGTATTCAATATAGACAAAAAAAACTAATTACACGGATTGGGTGTAAATTGCGAGACGAATCTTTTAAACCTAATTGCTCCATGATTTGATAATGTGGTGCTATAGTAAACATTTGCTAATGACGAATTAATTAGGCTTAATAAATTCGTCTCGCAGTTTATAAGCGGATTCTGTAAGTTGTTTTTGTTATTAGACTACATTTAATACTTCAAATGTGTATCCGTATATCCGATGTGACATGGCAAAAATTTTCACCCCTGAATCTAAACACAACCTATACTACTGGGTATGCTTATTACTCGGATCATTTGTTATTGAAAACAGACAAAAAGACATAGTAACATGATAGAAAATGTATGCATAAAATGGTGGATTGAAAAATATAGAAAAAATATATGAGATAGCTTGTGTGGATATAGGAATTCAATTTCGAGGCTATTATTATACAGAATTCCTTTCGAGGCTATTATTATACAGAATTCCATTCGGACAGGATGACAGTAAGTAGGTTGGTATTTACCGATACCAGATGCGGTACCCCTATCAGTACCAGTTTGATACTCGTCGATATTAGGCCGAAAACCATCGGTACCAAGCCTCCTTGCCTACGCCAAAGGCCCGCGTAGCATCGGTATACGAGACATCGCGGTCGCATTGCAGAGAATCTAGCCCATCAGGTTAGTGGAGTCGAGCAGCGGGGACTCGGATGGTCAAACCTCATAGTGTCCAATCTTCATTATTTGCTGGAAGAGGCTTAGCCTCTAGGTGGAAGTAGTGGCTTGTATACGCCATAAGACGGATCAGCCGGTGCAACGAGGGTGTCGTACGAGATAGATGCCGCAGAGGTCCAACCTAAGGAGGTGGTTGACATGGATACATTTTGATCGCTAGTGTAGTCTGGTGCTGACAAGAACTGGTCTCGACTATAGCTGCCGTGGGGGCTCTTCACTGGATGGCAAGGTCAGGGGGGTGGCGGCGATGGTCGGAGTGAGAGAAAGGGAATGGTGGCAAAAGTGACACCGCAAGGAGAGGAGGCCAAGCTAACAGGGGGAGCATACCACATGGAATAGGGGGTGGGATCTGGTCCCCTAGCATTTCTGAAAGACAATTTCCAAGAAAATATAAAAGATAATTGGTGTTGCATGAGTATCATGTAGATTCGTGTAGTTTGGATGCTCCTAACAAAATCTCAAATTGTTTCAACTCAATTTAATAAAAAAATAAAGCTAAAATAGGTCGCTCTCTTCCAGGGTGGATATCGAGCTAGCTCAGCTCAGCTCAGCTCGACCTAGCTCGTTAGGATAACGAGCTGGTTCAGCTCAGCTTATTATCCAAATGAGATAAAAGGCAGTCTTTGGCTTGGCTCGTGTACCAGCTCGAGCTAGCTCGTGTACCAGCTCGAGCTAGCTCGTTTAGCTCGCGAGCCAGAGCCAGAATAAAAAAAAAAGAGCAGATGCAATATGTCAGCCCCTAGCCTTAACGTTGAATAAATTAAGATTGGAAAGAAAATCAAGAAATCCTCAAATGTTTGGTATGATTAATACATCAAGCATGCTAATGATCAATTATTACAAACCATGTGAAACCAAGTGGCCACAATGCTGGATTAAACCAGTATTACAACAAAAATCCAAGAAACATTCCAGATCTGAAAAGGAAAATGAGGATTGACAAACATGTGAGAAATAATCATCTTGAAAGAAAGGATGTACATATGGCATGGTTGATCTCATTCACTCGCTTGCTTCTTCGGTGATTTGGTCGACGAATCGAGCAAGAGGACCACATGGCTAGGGGCATGGTGGCGCCGGCCAGACCTAATAGGAGCGGCTAACTCCATGGCAACAGACCTTGTCGTCCACCCCACCACACCTCCTCAAATGCCCGGACAGGAAGAAGAGGGACGGTGGGAGGCGGATGCCGGTAGCGCGGGGTGGGAGCCAGCAACCGGCGGAGATCTAGGGTCTTGGGACGGCGTGTTGCTGCTAACAGCAAGAGAGAAAACGAGAGGGGAGAGAGTGAAAGTGCATCTAACCTCCTAAGTGAGTTTTGGTGATTAATGACAAAACAAGTAAGGGACTAATATGTTTATTGAGATAAGTGCAGATAATTAGTCCCAGGGTGCTTAGGTGTGCTGGGAAATCCCACAACAACAAATGCAAAGCGGCGAGAGGACTCGGAGATTTATTTAAATTTCTTTTTATATTTTGATCCTCAACGGAGAGTAGGATCCCTATGATCCAAACTTCAGGATAAAATATTTGTCTCCCTCTTGTTTTAGTCTCCCTTCCTTGTGTGGTGTTCTCCTTGTGATTATTGTCTTCTGCTGCTACTCTATGGTCCTGCATATTACTCTAACTTCTAAGTATCATTGTATTACCTTTTGCTTAGTGTGATATGCTGGTTCAGAGGCTAAGTCTTACCTTCCCGGAAGTTCCGGGCAGTATTTTTTGCTTAGCGGAAAAGCTGTCAGGAAGTTCCGGGTCCGAGCCATTTTACCAAGAAGTTCTGGCCCCGTTGAATTTAATCGCTGCGATTCAAGAAACTTTCACAAACACCTATTCAACCCCTCCCCCTCCCTATAGATGACATCTACAGGCTTTTAGAGAGGAACTGCAGTAGATCGAGGTTCGAGACTAGGGAACGGGCGAACAGCTGGACAAGAGATCGAACTCCTTCTAGGGTAGATAGGATAAGCATTTTGCTTGCTTTTTTTCTTATCGGGCTTCGCACATGGACTGCTCAGTGGCTAACGTTGGGCTCGCAAGCTAGCTTGAGCTGGCTCGCTATAAGTAACGAGCTAAAACATCATCTTAGCTCATTAAAAAATATAACGATTCGAGCCAAGCGAGCTAATAAGGTACGAGCTTTTCGTCCAACACTATTCTCTTCTCACGAGGAGGATTGTACCATCCCGTATATCCGCTGCGGCAATGATGTTAGCTTTCCGATTCAATAAACCACGGAATCTTACAGAAGAATAAAGAGTAGAATTCCTTATTTATTTGTTCTCAAATTATGCCCTCGTGGATTTTCATGTCTTCATTTGGGTTGTCTTGGACTTTGGTAAAAGCTCTTATTGATTGAGCTTCATCTTATAAGCTGTACAAATATGAACAAGAAATAATCAGGATTGCCAGAATACTTGCAATATTTTTTTAAGGGAAGTTTCGATTTTTCAGCATCTAACCCCACAACCCTACCATTGGACCAGCTAGCAGTTTTGACCACATGACTACAGTTTGTGTCCAGTTACATAAACAATAAATATAGTTATAATACAATTATAATGTATTACACTGTATATACATTTGAATTGTTTTTCATTGAATATCTGTTGGAAGTTGTATAACTTACCGGTAAAACTTTTATATTTATACGACGTGTGATTTGAAAGCCAAGGCTAGATTATTCTATTTTTGCTAGAACAAAATAAATCCTGGAAAGTTCGGTTCCCAACCATTTGATTTCTTCCTCTTTTGAACCAACTATTCTTTTTTTTTAGAACATTGAACCAACTATTTGGATAATTTTATTCTATTCCCTCCATTCCATAATATAAGGCACAACTACTTTTTAGAGATATTCTATAATATAAGACATATATGCATGCATGCCATTAACTAACACATCTTCTCCACTAAAATATTATTATTTAAATTCTCCACTATCAAGATCTCTAATTTTATTGGGTGCATGCATTACATTTATTAGATTAATCCAAACTATGAGGTGATAATAATTATTTCTTGGTTTTTGGACTAAGGGTGGTTGTGCCTTATATTTTGGAATAGAGGGAGTATTAGAGCAGGTACAATAGCAGGCTATTAGCCAGCTATAAACATATTTTAATGAGATAAACGATGAGAGAGAAGAACAGCGAAATCGTCGAATTTCGTATAGAAAGAAAAGGAACCACTTCTATTCTCTTTTCTTAGGTATATGAAGAATTGCTTTTTGGTCCCTTTCGTCCAGTGGTTAGGACATCGTCTTTTCATGTCGAAGACATAGATATGTCAAAAGCAGGTCTGATTACACCTATTCCTAATCCTAAATAGAATGTAAGGACGTGGGGATTTCTATGTAAACAGAGTATCCTATTTCCATAGGCTCGAATGACCCCTTCTCATAATAAGAATGTGCACGGTCTGGTCCGGTATGGAATGAACTTATAATCTGATGATCGAGTCGATTCCATGATTATAAGTTCATTACCCTAGCGCCCATTCCCATTTTGGGCGGAACAGATCTACTAATTCTTTTATTCCAGTTAGTAAGAGGGATCTTGAACTAAGAAATAGACCTAGCAGCTAAAAGAGGGTATCCTGAGCAATTGCAAGAATGGGCGGCTCTGCTATGCGCTATTCATGGGGCAACCGTGGAAAACACTCTATTTGAGGACGGTGATGGTGCAAATACCTTCCGCGCTTTTAACCCAACTCAAGCTGAAGAAACTTATTCAATGGTCACCGCTAATCGCTTTTGGTCCCAAACGCCTCGGCCCAGCTTCCTTTCCGTAGTGAGAGAAGTGATTACACTCGACCATCTTCGAGGCTGCTTTCCGCTAGCCATATTCCTAATCTGGGTATCCTTCCTTGTTCAGGAATTCCTGGCCATGGGCGGTATTCACTTGATATCGCGTTCACAAGCTTCTTCTGGCGTACGTAATGTGAGGTCTTTCCTTCGCTCCGCTACTAGTTCTCCTGGGCCAAGATTGATTTGGGGCATCATGTTCAATTGTGAGTTGGACAGTTCGTTCCGGATCTGCATAGTCAGAAAATCTCGTTCCAACCGGTCATGAAAGTTAGTGGAAGTGTATGACTGCGCTACAGATCTGTAGCCAGCTGCAGCACGTACTCCAAGACACACTGTGCGTATGATAGGTGGGACCATATATTAATAGTATAGTAAGCAACTACTGTATGAATTAGCTATTAAATTGACTATACATGAATTGGAGCTAGTAGTGAGCTGTATTATTAAACTTGCTCTTAGAGCAGGTACAACAGCAGGCTATTAGCCAACTACAAACATATTTTAATGAGATAAAATATGAGAGAGAAGACCAGCGGGCTACAGATCTGTAGTCAGCTGCAGCACGGACTCCAAGACGCAATGTGTGTATGACAGGTGGAACCATATATTAATAGTATAGTAAATAATTATTGTATAAATTGGCTATTAGATTAGTTATAGATGAATTGGAGCTGGTGGTGGGCTGTACTATTAAACTTGCTCTTACGGTGGGAACTGTAGTGGTCCTCTTTGGGCTCTCTTTGCGCGCAAATATAGGCAGTAACGTGGTTGATCGAATTTGATGGTTCATAGGGTCTGTTTAGATCTTCTGGCAAAATTTTTTACCCTGTCATATCGAATATTTAACACATATATAAAGTACTAAATATAAATAAAAAAGATTGTGTATAAATCACGAGACAAATCTTTTAAACCTAATTGATCCATAATTTGACAATGTGGTGCTACAGTAAACATTTACTAATGACAGATTAATTAGGCTTAATAAATTTATCTCGCAGTTTACTGATGAAATCTGTAATTTATTTTGTTATTAGTCTATGTTTAATATTTTAAATGTATATCCGTATATACGCCAAATTTTATAACCATGGATATAAACACCCCCATACTAGTACATACTCCTAGCTGCCGGATACGAGATCAACTGGGCGTACACATGTGAAGGTGCAGCCGCCGATGTCCACCGGCCATCTCGAGATCCCAACTGGCGCTGCTGCTGCGTGAACCTCTCTCGTGATGTTGCTGCTATGGGTTATCACGATCCACTCATTAGGCGGCCCAACTAATTTCTTCCAGCAAACGCGTTCGTGAGGAATAAGTTCATCCGAGGTATCTCAACTTAACACGAGATTTTTTAAGTTCTTAACTGCAAAACCAAAAAACTTCACCCTTAAACTATACAAAACCATTCGAAGAAGATTCCAAGGCAGTATAGTGGGCTGGTTTCACTGACGTGGCATCCTAGTCAGTGCAAAAAAATAAAAAAAATATGTGGGGTCCACCTGTAAGTGACCCACATTTTTCTGTTATTCTCTTTTTCTCTCCGGGCGCGGGTGGAGGCAGGCGGAGCGGCGGCGTCGGCGGGAGCGGCGGGCGAGCGCGGCATGCGGCGGCAAGCGCGGCTGCGAGGGCGGGCGTCGGCGAGTGCGGCTGCAGCGGCAAGCGGCGGCTCCGGGTGCGGGCGGAGCAGGGGACGCGGGGGGCAAGCGGCGGGCGAGAAGGCCGGCGGCGAGAAAGGGGGAGAGAGGCCGCCGGGGCGACGGCGGCTGCGGGAGAGGAGGCGGTCGGCGCGATGGAGGCGGCGGGAGAGGTGGAGAGGAGGCGCGCCGAGGCGAGAGGTGGGGGCGTCGGCGGGAGAGGCGGCCGGCCGCATCGGCGGGAGCAAGGGGAGAGGCCGTCGGCCGCGCTGGACGGGAGATGGGGGAGACGAGCCCGGGCTGTGCTGGCCGCGCTGGACCTTGACCTCCTCAGCGGTGGCTCGTCGGGGAGACGAGCTGATCCGCCTCGCGCAGGCAGGCGAACACATCTGGTCCAAGAGCCCCGGCGGTGGCGTGTCCGGCGGCGACGCCCGCGAGACCCTCAGCGTCGACACCTACAACAGCATCTTCTCCAAGCCCGGCGGCTCGTACCACGCCCCCAGCATCAATGTCGAGGGGTCACGCGAGTCCGGCCTCGTGCTCATGAGCACCGTCGCCCTCGCCGACGTGTGCATGGACACGGTAATCAAGCTGTTCCACGCCACAAGCATTTTCCATCTTGCCCATGAATGAATTCGTTCATATACACGTATGCCTCCTTGCTGATTGATTGGTTCATTGCCATTGCAGAACAAGTGGATGGAGTTCTTCCCAAGCATCGTGTCCAAAGCTCACACCATTGAGCAGGGGCTATGGGCCATCGCCGACGTCTCCGTCGACCTGCAGCGCGCCGGCGGGAGAGGGAGGAGAGCCGACCGACCGCACCGGCGGGATAAGTGGGAGAGGAGGCCGGCGGGAGACGGGGAGAGGAGGAGGGCGAGTCGTCATCATCGCCGCCCAGTCCGCGCCCGCCTGCCTCCGGCAGGAGGTGGAGATGTGCAGGGAGTAGAGGGCAAAGCCGGAGGAAGGCGGCCGCCCACACCCACCAGTCGTCACACCCCCGGTGATGCGGCGCGCACGGAGCGACCTGGAGCTCGCCCGCCGCCCGCCCATCGCCGCTCTCGCCCGCCGTGCTCCGCCCGCAGCCCAGCGCCGTCTCCACCGCGCCGCTCTCCCGCGTCCACTCGCCCACGCACTACTTCGATGCCCGCCTCCGCTTCGCTTGCAGCCCGCCGCCGCTCCGCTGCCGCACGGGCCCGCCGCCGCGCTCGCCCGTCGTCGGCATTGACCTGGTTCTTCTGGATACTATCCGTCGGCCCGAAGTGGAGAAAAGAGAGGAGGAGAAGAAAAGAGAAGAAAAAAAAAAAAGGTGTGTGGCTGAGATGTGGAACTCACATATTTTTTTTAAATTTTTTTTTTTTTGCTGACTAGGATGTCAAATCAGGCAAAATTACTGTCGAGGGAACTCTACTGCCGAGGAAACTCCGGTGAATGGTTTATGAGAGTTTAAGAGTATATATTTCTGGTTTTGTGGTTAAGGGACTTAGAAAAAAAAGAAGTTAAGAGACATCCGGTGAACTTATTCCCGTTCGTGACAATCCCCGTTGTGGCCCATGTCACTGTCTCGCGGACTGGAGTACTGGACGTCACGTCACGTCCCGGCAATTACTGGTTTGGGCCGACACGTCTTCGGTTCATTCAGGGATTCGGCGGTAGCCAACATGGATCAAGGGAATCTACAACCTGGTGCAAAAGTAGTCCATAACCAATAAAATATTTCATTAAGCCACCTATTACCATTGTGTAACTAGTCCATATAGAAAAATTAACAAAAGGTATTTATATGCATATGCTCTATCCATATGGAATAAATTATATTATCTACCTCTACTCCTCTCTGTTCTCCTAATAATACCTTGTATCCATATACATTGTGGAGATTGTCATAGGTAAAAACTATTTATGTGGGTCACATCTATATGGATCACTTTGCCATATACGTTGGTGATGCCCTAAGGCCCTCTTGTTTAGGCTTATAAGCCAACTTATAAGCCGAAAAGTCTAAACCTAAACAAATAAACGGTTTTTTTCGTTTGGCTTTTTTAATCCATAAGTCACTCTAACACTATTAAGCCAAAAGCTAGGTTGGCCAACCTTTTTGGGCTTATATAAGGTAGATACATGACTCCATCATTAAACATAGGACATTAAATCCACCAGCTTATAAATCATATAAGCCAATAAACTAACTTAAAAGTCTAAGTCAATAAGCCCGAGCCTAAACAAAAAGGGCCTAAGTTCACTCTTAAGATCCCTTAACTTGTTAAGGGATACGATATTCATCCTTCAACCAGAATTCTAAATAATGAGTCTCTCAATTATTAAAACCGGTACAATATAGGTCCCATGGTGTTTGGATAGCGATTTTAGCTGACGTGGTGCATACGTGGCTAATTTGGCTCGGTCTTCATCTAACGTGGCATATGAAGCAAAATTTAATAATTTTAAAAATAAAACAAAAATATTGGGCCCACATGTCAGCCAAAATAATAAGATTAAAAATAGTGGGACCCACATGTCTGTGGCCCCCCCTACTTCCTCCACCTCATCCCTCTCTTCTCTATCTCCTCCCCTTCTCCTTCCTCTCTTCTCTATCTCCTCATCCTCTTCTCCTCAGTCCTCACCGACGCCTGCGCCGCCGTTGACACCGCTAGAGATCGGGAGGGTGGTGGAGATAGAGGGCCAAATCGTTTCAGCAAGAAGCCCGATTGGGTCATCGTCGACTTCGCTCACAACTGGCTCCCGCCCATCGCAAACGAGCACCAGGTTCCATGCGCCTTCTTCTCCATCTTCTCCACGAAGACGCTCATGTTCGTCGGCCCGAAGGCAGCGCGCACGGAGAAGGATAAGGGCGGTGGCCGTCGGCCGGCGAGGAAAAGGGCAGGGGGCGGCAACCATTGGACGGGGAGGTCGGCAAGCGTGCACGGAGAGGGAGGAGGCGGGGAGGTCGACGAGCACGCGTGGAGAGGGAGAAGGCGGGAGACCGGCGAGCATGCACAGAGAGGGAGGGAGCGGGGAGGCCCTCAGCCCGTTGATCTCCCTGTCCCATTGGCGTCGACTCCCCGCGTCTTCGTTCGCCACACCGTCGGTAGAGTCCCCATCCCAACAACAGCGACACCGTCGACGTCCGTCCTGCCGGTCAACTTCCTGTTGTTGCTCGGATCGATTCTTCCGGGTGCACCTACCATGCCGTGGCCGCAATGCCGCGTTACGTCGCCGTGAAAAGCACTGGAGAAAAAGTCATGGATGCATCTCCGGGGAAGCTAAGGCTTGTGCCTCAAGGAGGCGGCGGAGGAGGAGGCGGCCACCGTCAAAATCGACAAATTCCACGTCGCGTCGCCGCCGCCAATGAGTACGTCTCACTAAAGAGCATCTCAGTAAAATCCCCTTTCCCCCCCGAGCACGCTCGCGGTGGTAAGGTGGGAACGGAGGTCCCTAGACCTCCTTGGTGGTCGAGCTCGGTGACGTTGCCGCCGTTGCCTAGCTCCCGCCGGCCACCGGCCGCCACCCAGCTGTAGACCTAGACAGAGATGGGGAATAGGGGGAGAGGGTGAGAGAGGAGGAAGATGACGTTGTATCACTGACATGTGAGCCCCATATGAGTTCCACCTTTATTTAATTATTTTTGATTTACCTGACATGTGGGTCCCATAATTTTTATTTTTTTATCAAATTGTCACGCAAGCACCATGCCACCACCACGTAGGACGAAAACATTGTTAAATCAGCCACGTAGGCGTCACGTAAGTCAAAATCACCGAGGGACCTCGTCTGCATTGGTTTTGAGACCACGGTGTAAAGTTGACCTGAAATGAACTTAGAGCAAGTACAATAGCAGGCTATAAACCAGCTGCAAACATATTTTAAGGGGATAAATAAGGAGAGAGAAGAGCAGCGGGTTACAGATTTGTAGCCAGCTGTAGCACGGACTCCAAGACACGATGTTTGTACGACATGTGGGACCAGGTATTAATAGTATAGTATGTAACTATTGTATGAATGAGCTATTAGATTGGCTATAGATGAATTGAAGCTAGAGCAAGTTTAATAGTATAGTCAACTACTAGCTCCAATTCATTTATAGCCAATCTAATAGCTCATTCATACAATAGTTACATACTACACTATTAATATCTGTTCCCACCTGTCATACACACACTGCGTCTTAGAATCCGTGCTACAGCTGACTATAAATCTGTAGCCTGCTGGTTTTCTCTCTCCTTATTTATCTTTTTAAAATATGTTTGTAGCTGGTTTATAGCCTGCTAATGTACCTGCTAACATTTATGCAACGGAATCATGTTGGTGATTCTCTGGAGCCAACTGCCGGGCACGAAGCAGTGGCACGCGGCGACCGGATGGATATTATTATGCCGGTTGGTGCGGCCGCGAGGACTTCGCTCATTCGCTGGTGGAGGCGCATGGAGTTGGCCAGTGGGGTGGGGGCAAATCACCAAACAAGTCGAACGCGCGAGTTTGGAGTTGCTGATCATGCTGCGCGCCATGGCCATGCAGGAGCACCCGGCGGCGGCCGCATCGGATTTTTCACCCACTCGATCCACCGCCGCCTGACGCTTGTATGCTCTTCCCCGACAAGAAGACCAGAATTCGTTTGGATCAATTGAATCAATCCATCTTATCAATTTAGTTTCACCTCATCCCGTCGATCTGATCGATCACGTCGTTAACTCAGCACGCCAATGGGGATAGGTAGGTGCCTGCCTAATTGACCAGACCAGAGAGTGCCAGAGTGGCACGGGAACTCGTTATCGTCGATTTGCTTTAGTCGATTACTTACCGAATCACCGTTTTTAGGGCCAAATACTATCACACTGTAGGTCACCATCTGGAGCATGCATTGCCATAGGATTCTACTACTAGTAGTAGGCACACAATCAACGCAAGTACGCAACGACAGGCCACAACTATCGTTACCCGTCACTGCTGTCGCTGTCCCGGCCGAAGAACAGAGAAGCTGCTAGTAAAGCTTTATGCCGGCACCTACGCGAAAGCCCACGGGGACGGGCAAAATGATAGTCGAAACGAACCAAGAGGAGGGCAGAGGCCGTCCGTTCGGCCGGGGCCGGGGCAGCAGCTGCGCAGGTGCCCTCTGCCCCGGATTCCCTTCACACGCGCATCCGCGCGCGAGGCCGCACCACCGGCGCGTGGCTCGGCAGGTGGAAGGGAATTCGGGCTGGCTGAGCGGTGGCCCCGCGCACTGGTCACAGACGCTCGCCCGCCGGAGTGGCGCATATCCTTCGTGGCACAGTCGAGGCGTCCAAATTGACCGTGGCGCCCCGCCTCAGTCCAGCTCAAGCAAACTTTCCATCAGTCGCCGCATCATCACGCGGCCTAGTTTTGTCACCTTCTTGGCTCCCTTCTATGCCGATCTGCCCGGCTGGATAGTCAGCTTCTCGCTGATGCCACATCGTTGAGACGGTGAGCCGGTCCATACCATTACAGCAGGGTGTGTTTAGTTTATGTAGACTAATACAAAATAAATTACATATTCCGCCGGTACCAGAGGATAGCCTTTAGGATATCCGTCGGTAGGAGATATGAGTCGTTAGAGCACATATTTCCGTGACAATCAAATGTACAATCTATCTTCTTATCCCGGTGGCGGTGCTGGCATGGTTCCATTTGTCTCGAAGTTCCAGACAAGATTGCTATTCAATCATGGCGTAATTAGCCTCAACAGATTCGTGTCGTAATTTATATGCAAACTGTGCAATTGGTTTTTTCCCACATTTAATGCTATATGTATGTGTCCAAATATTTGATGTGACGTTTTTGGCCAAAATTTTTTGGATCTAACCAAGGCCTAAGGGTACAACAAGATGGGCACGGGCCACGGGGTGCCATATTTTTACATCAAGGTGAGTGTGCCGTGTGCGTTTATTCTACTCATCTTTTCGCTATGTTTATGTTTATATTTGTTAGCTAAAATCTAAATTTTTAACCTTTGATTTTAGAAATATTTTTATCGTAGTTTAGATGGTTATAAAATATTTTTTTTACTTATAAATATACCGTTTCGTTTTTTCTCGAGTATACCGAACGATGGGACTGACCTATCTGGCCTAATTAACTGCGGGAACAACCTTTTTAATGCAGGGGCTGAGTGGGGGAATAGCTAGCTAATTAAGATAAGCCCTTTAATTTGTTCTCTCCGTGATTGGGAACAGCATTAGGAAACAGTAAACTGCTATACTAAAATTTCCTGAGCATGATGGGACCGATATGTGACATGGCCAGTACAATGATCATATATATCCGCTGAGATCGATCGCTGGAGGTTCTGGGTCTCAGGTCACTCAGCCGAAACAGTGGAGGAATCGATTCCTCAGGATAACCCCGATCGGCCCGGAACGAAAAGGGTTCACGCCCTCACGACTTTCCATCAGGAATTCAGGATAGCACCTTTTCGGCACACGTCGTATTCTTACCAGTTGAAATCTAAGCTTAGGCAGTTGTTCCAGTTCCAGTAGGAGCTCCACTGTGGACTTCGGACTTCAAGTGCGGATGCGGATCCCGTGAGAAATGAAGTGTTTGCCGTCAGATAATGCTATTGACACATGCCTTGTGCACTCTCTCCACCAGGAAGGAAACAGTAAATATTTAACTTTTATAATATAAGATTTGTTAAAACTTTAACTGTGTACCTTTATATTTAAGGCAAATATGTGCATACTATTCTTTAGCTAACCATTTGAAATTTATTAATATTAATCATTAGGGTATGTTTGGCAAATTGGTTATGTAATGTGGGATTGGGAAAGAAAAATAGATAAATGGTTAGGATTAAATGAGATGTGAAGAATAAATGGCTAGAAGACGATATTACCCTTTGGAGGATGGGATATCATTTCCCTATTCCACCTACCAAGCGAAACCTTAAAATTTAAAAGTTTGAAGACATACTATAAAAGGGAAAAAATTATGATGGGAGGAAGTAATTATATTAGGCATCTCCCAAGGGTCCATTTGGTGTACGAGTTTTTTCAATTGTTTTCAATTTTACAGCTACCAATTTAATTTTTTTTAAAGGAAGAATATTTGCATTCAAAGGCTGCATTGTTTTGAGCGGTTCAATTAGCTGAACGGCTGTACACAAAATGAGATAAACTATTAGCTCATGATTTAATTAAGTATTAGATAAACTTGAAAAAATGATTTATTTAATTTTTAAAGAAACTTCTATAAAAATGTTTTTTATGAAACGTATCATTTAACCGTTTAGAAAGCATGCCCACAACAAACTAAGAAATAGCTCCCTCTAATATCTGAAACGAACTCAGCCTAAACGTAGCAGGTGTTGTAACATTAACATTAACATTATTCCAAATATGTAATAGTAATACTAACACATTATTTATGGAAAATGAAGGATACAATGCATACAATGGGTCTGTTTGGCAACGCTGCTATGCAGCTGTAACGGCTGCGCTGTATAGCCAGCCTTCTATACTTTCTCTATAATACACTGTAGCACAGTTACACCACAGCTGCAATTTAGCTGCAGCGAAGAGACCCAATCATTTTAGTGTTAACCACAACACGCCAGTAGATGTTGACAGGGATCGACGATTATTTGAACCTAGCTGATTACCGTGCAAAGCTGCTCGGCCTGCATGTCGAAGAAATTAAAGAGCAAAAACAAGGAAATGAACGGCAACAACAAATGGGTGGTTGAGAGGCAAACACCAGCTGCTACTGTGGTTCTAATGCGTGCAGCTAAGCTCGCACCACACCACACAACCCTGTGTACGAGACATCGATCATTCAGTGGAGGTCAGGGAAAAAACAGATCGCGACACTCGGGTTGATCAGAATGGACCAAACAAAGTTGCAGATAATAAGAGGCAAACCCACGTGTTGGTTAGGTACATCTTTTGGCTTTTGTACCAGGGGCTTATCGTCGTCCTTACATCTGGGATTAATTTATTTCCAAATTTAGAAACTAGATGCCCTTAAATTATTTCTTTGATGTGGGAGTATTTTTCCATCCAGGGTTCATTTCTTAATTAATGCACGGAATTAAATAGCTGTGTCTATCCAGAGTATAGATGTCGGAAGCTCACTTCGGTTGTCCAAAGAAAATACTTACCATATTCTTTCTTTTTTGAACTTGTCATAGGTGGAAAAGCATTCCAACTTCTTTGTTAGCTATTATATAGAAAGTTCTTTATTTCCCCTTAAAGGTGGTGTTTGAATCTCCTGAAGATTAAGATGAAGTTTTTCACGCAAAACGAAGTGGTAATAACATGTGATTAATTGAGTTTTAATTATTACAAACTTGAAAAATGAATTAATCTGATATTTTAGAACAACTTTCATATAGAAAGTTTTCGTATGAAACGCACCGTTTAGCAGTTTGAAAAGCGTGCCACGAATATCCAAAACTTTACCCACTCTTTGTAGTAGAAACGAACAGGACCAAAGTCGACCACTTCTCAAACTTGCCCCTCTAAAAGTTGTTTTTTTATATGCCACTTTGTAATTAATATTTATCCAATGTTTACCTCCACCACTCTTCTAACCATAGTTCTGTCCATTTTACCCTTTTTCTTCCTCTCAACCTTTTTCTCCTTTCTTTGCCAATCTTTTTCCTCCATTATTTTCTTCATTAATTAGGGTCCTGATCTTGGTCTCCTCTTTCCACTCAACCATGGCCAGCATCACTGAGCCTCCTGGCCCTCGTCCTCCCCTTTAATCACCCTTTCCTTGACAGGTCCCTACTCCCTCCTCCTCAAATGGTGGTGACCCCTCCTATTTAGCTCGCCCTATTCATCTTGGCCTAATACTAACCCTCACATTATTAATAAAGGAAAAATGATGGATAAGAGAGGAGTTCCCATATAGAAAAATATCAAGAGAAGTAAGGTTTAAATCTAGGTCATCTAGCCCACTACTTGTTCTGCTAGTCAGAAAAAACTCAAACATTTCCCACCCTCTCACCATTCCTCGACTATTCTCTTTAACCCTCTTTATCACACGACATCAGTATACATAAAATATAGCGAGAGATTTAGAAACAGTCGTAGTGCGATAAGACATTGGGTAATAGAAACATGAAGACGAAGTGAAGTAAGAACAGCAAAATCATTATCCCGTGATATTGAATAGCACAATACTGATAAAAAACTGCGTTCGGCAGCAGGTGAAAGAGAGAAAATTTGTTTCGTTTTTCGCGCACACGCTTTCCGAACTACTAAACGGTGTGTTTTTTATAAAAAAAATTCTATATGAAATCTGCCTTAAATAATCATATTAATCTATTTTTGAAGTTTAAAATAGATAATACTCAATTAATTATATACTAATGGTTTACCTTATTTTACGTATCTTCACAATCTTCTCTTTTCTTTTTCTCTCAAACCCAAAGAGCGACAAATAAAAGAGAAAGGCTAAGATGGAAGTGACAAATAAAAGATACTACATACTGTTCCTTTTTATTCTTTTGGTTCTCTTTTACGGAATTATCCTTTTCAAATCACACATGGTAGCGCCTTCTAGAATTCGATGGATCAGTCACCAAGTGCATCGATGTAATTGTCTTGTTGGCAGCCAATCAACCATCCTGACGGCGATGGAGATCGTGAAATTGAAAAGGAACATTAGCGTACGTACTCAGTGCCGATCATTTAGCGTTTCTATCGAAAGTGCGGCTGATCGAGTTCAAACATGTGGTAAACCTTTTTTCATGACAAACAAAGCAATAAATTAAAATACCACAATGTGGGAGGAAAAGCTCTCTTCAGTGTTTCTCGTGGTGAGTTAATTGTGATGTGTTCTTTCGTGGCGAGTTAACTGTGACAAATGACAAGGCAATGACCAATATATTAACAACCACAGTACAAAAATCCAACCGAAAAATGACAGTGACATAGCTAATAAACGCAGGCAGCATGTCTAATTAATTATCCAGGTGGCGAACTGGCGATCGCACATTGCTAGCTTTATTTCTGTGTCTTCCGCCTTTTTATTTTTCCAAGAGCCTTGACGCCCGTCAGAGTTGTGTTGTATTTACTGCTTCTATAGTGCTCAATTTCAATACTCAAAAGTTTTTGCATATTCAGAAAAAAATAACACTTCTATATTATCTATATAGGAGACCAACTAATTGCCATATTTTATGATATATTTCAAGTTCATCAAAATTTTAACTAATCGCTCAATCCTGAGATGATGTGATACTCTGAAATGTGGATACTGTTTTGGAAAATTATTAAAAGATAAATTTATACAGCGCCAAACGGATCCCCTGTCGATTCATACACCAGTGTAATTAATCAAAGCTGCGTATTGTAATCTATTGGATTTGGCTCAGAAATCTTACCCTTTCATCAATGGAATCGCATTATAGCAACTAAAGCTAGAGCTGCATATAATATATATATATATATATATATATATATATATATATATATATATATATATATATATATAATGCCTCCTCACAAGTAATAATTAAAATATTCCAATTAATCTGCCCAGGTTGTCGGTTGAAAGGCAAACCTTCCGAATCGACTGGAATCTGACTTGCTGCTTAACGAACTGTTTAACCACATGGATTAGTGTGATAACATGGGCTAATAAGTGGCGATGTACTGTAACGCACCCATTCTCCGGTTTTGCTGATTACGTTGTGTAAACAAACACTATTTTTTTAATATATTAACGTGCAATTCTTTTGCGCGTTCACGAAAATAAAATAACACGTCCATTCTCGACAGGATGAGCGTGAGTGCAGCTGCGACCTACCCCTATGCTTCAATTTCTTTTTTGACAGTTGCATAGGTCCCTTTATCTTTCTGAATAAAATGCACTGCTACTAGTTACTATTAATTATTGCTAGTACTTTCCAATACATAGGTGATGAAGCAAGCACCTTGGCAGTGGGGAACCTATATGTATTTTATTTCTTGCTGGGCAATAATGCTCACTAGTGGCATGTATAGCAGGTTTTTTCTATAATCTTTGGATGGCCGTTAAATGGTGGAATTGTATATATACATACAACTGCGTATGGATTAGGAAAAAGTCCAAATATCCTCTAAACTTTAGATGTAGCCCGTCTAGTACCCTGAACTTTAAAACCGGATATTCAACCCCCTTGAACTTTGCCATACCATCCATATTACCCTTAAGGGTGTGTTTGGATAATGGGTTAGGAGAGGTGGGATTGGAAAATGGAAATAAATAGAGGGATAGGATGAAATGGAATGAGAAGAATGGATGGCTAGGATTGAAACTTACCCTTTGAGGGGTGGGAAATCATATTCCAGACTCATTATCCAAACATGGCCTAAGGTGGTTTCAAATAATGGTTTTGCATATTTTGGAAGCTTAATTGAATAACTAATATAACATATTTGCATATCATTAGTTATAAGTCATTAATTTATTCTTATACATTGATATCATACTATTATCATGTTGATATTTATTTGTAAGTGAGAGTAAATAAGGAGTAAAAAGAAAGATTTAAATCAAAATTTTAATATGTATGTCTAAAGCGTATGACATATGCTCAAATCATCTAATTATATATAAATTAGATAAAAACCATTATGCAAAACCATCTTAGTGGGTTATATAAATTGTATTGTAAAGTTTAGGGGTAAATGTCTGGTTTTAAAGTTCAGGTTGCTAGATGGACTTCCATCTAAAGTTTAGGTGGTTATTTGGACTTTTTTTTTTGAAGGATTGAGGCCTCCTTTAATCCTTACAAAAGTAAAAAGATAGAAAGGCTCTTAATGTTCTTCTAAAGTAAAGTGCTAAGTTGTGCTTATTTTTTAAGTTGATGTGAACTTCGACGTTGAAGTTTTAATTGTAGTTTTTTTTTCAAAACGAAATTAACCAAACAAATTCAAATGTTGTTTATTTCACACTTGTTTACTGACAGAGTTCAAGTTACCCGATAGAATTCAAGTTTTACTATCCACAAGCATTACATACACATGGACTCTTTTCCATAGGAATTTAGTTATGTTAGGGATTTGCTGATGTCTGTCTCTTTAAGCACTCGCAAGTATGCATGTGACGTGTGTACGTGGTGGTGTATATGCGTGTGCAGCTTCCGTATAATCAGAAAAAAGATATAAATGGAGAATAGTCGACATTGTTAAGTTGGTGGGACTTGACAAGACCACTGTAGATTAGTCAGACATGTACCAAGACTTGTAGAAATACTCTCTCCGTACATACGTAGGTTTCTATGTCGACGTTTAACCATTCATCTTATTTAAATTTTTTTATTGTGATTAACATTTTTGTTGTTATTAGATGTAAAACATGAATAATACTTTATACGTGACTTTTTTATTTTTTTATAATTTTTTAAAATAAGACGAACGGTCGAACATTGGACACGAAAACCTACATCTGCATTTAAAATGGAACGGATGGAGTAATAAACACGGCACATAGATGTGACCCAGCAGAATATAACATGGTTAGAATTGTACAACTTAGTACCATTCTACAATTTAAACCACAAAGACGAATGTCTGGACTAGGCATGCAATAAGCACAAGCTATGATTTCGCTACACCGTATCAGGCGAAGAGGCCTCAGCTCACCGACCCCACCTGTCAGTGGCCAAAGCTGGAGCCCCTCAAGAATCTATCCATCAATCCTGATTTCTTTTTCCCACTGAGAGAAAAACAAAAGGAGGGAATATTATGGGGAGAGAAGAAAGGCCAAGAGGAGAGGGAAGGGGGGGGGGGGGGGCATGAGATAAATGGCCAAGAGGAAAAGTTGAGAACAAATCCAAACCAACCAATCCCAATATCCACATACCACCTCTCCATTGGACCACAGCTTCTCTCTCCCCACAACCAAACCAAAACTAAGAAACCCCTGCTGCTCTCTGCAAGAACTCCATCAAATTCCTCAGCCAAAAACACTCAGATAATTTTTTTATTAGAAAAAAAGAAAGGAGATTAGCCAGCCAGTCTGCTGCTCCATCTCAGTGCTCACGCACTCACTCTGAGGAGTGAAATCCAATCCAGCCCACTCCGGAGTTCCTGGAAAATCCTCGCGAAGTCCAAGAAAAAAAATATTACTACTGCCATTTATTGGTTTCTTGATAGCTTCTCCTAGCTGCTGCCGGCCAATAAGAAAAATCGATTGATTGCTTGATTGGGAGTGTCCTTTGGGCGAGCTGTGTTGGGATTGGGCGGCATGTCAGCGTCGCCGTCGTCGATGAGCGGCGCCGGCGCCGGCGAGGCGGGGGTGCGGACGGTGGTGTGGTTCAGGCGGGACCTGCGCGTGGAGGACAACCCGGCGCTGGCGGCGGCGGCGCGGGCGGCCGGGGAGGTGGTGCCGGTGTACGTGTGGGCGCCGGAGGAGGACGGGCCGTACTACCCCGGGCGGGTGTCCCGGTGGTGGCTCAGCCAGAGCCTCAAGCACCTGGACGCCTCGCTCCGGCGGCTCGGCGCCAGCAGGCTCGTCACGCGCCGCTCCGCCGACGCCGTCGTCGCGCTCATCGAGCTCGTCCGCAGCATCGGCGCCACGCATCTCTTCTTCAACCACCTCTACGGTTCGATTCCTATATCTTCTTCTCGTACTGCGACCTCTTCTTGGTCAATTCTTCTTTTTTTTAGGCTCTGCTATTATGATTCAAACTTCAGCTTTGAGTTCCAGTTAAATTTGTTCGATATTTTTTCTTCCCTCTTCTCGTTTAACGGGATCCATTGATCCAGAATTCCAGATAGGTACTATCTCACAAAGGGAAAAAAAGAGAGACTAGGCTAAGCTTCCACGAACAGCATCTTGTGTCTGCCATTTATGGATATTTCGCACCTTAACACCCTTACTCTTCACGTCAAAGAGCTCCAAGTATGGAGAGCATCTACCTTAGACTTTCCCATCAAACACTCCCTGAACACTCGGTCACCGTCTCCCTCTTTAATTCCCAAAAGTTCATGCAGCCACCAACCTCCTCACCTCCTCATATCCTATCCAAGAACTCCATTAAATTTAGCAGTTGGCCAAGGATTCAGGAATGGTGTGTGTGTGCTCTGGTTTACTGTTTTAGCAACAAGAAGAATGGTTAATTAGTTAAGTGTCTTGGTGAGTGGCTTATCGTCAGAGGGATGACGCGAATGGCCAGGCGCAGCTGACCGATCGCTGTCTTTTGGTGTGCAGACCCGCTGTCGCTGGTGAGGGACCACCGGGTGAAGGCGCTGCTGACGGCTGAGGGCATCGCGGTGCAGTCGTTCAACGCCGACCTGCTCTACGAGCCATGGGAGGTGGTCGACGACGACGGCTGCCCGTTCACCATGTTCGCGCCGTTCTGGGACAGGTGCCTGTGCATGCCCGACCCGGCGGCGCCGCTGCTGCCGCCCAAGAGGATCGCGCCCGGCGAGCTGCCGGCGAGGAGGTGCCCCTCCGACGAGCTGGTGTTCGAGGACGAGTCCGAGCGGGGGAGCAACGCGCTGCTGGCGAGGGCGTGGTCGCCCGGGTGGCAGAACGCCGACAAGGCGCTGGCCGCGTTCCTCAACGGCCCGCTCATGGACTACTCCGTGAACCGGAAGAAGGCCGACAGCGCCAGCACGTCGCTGCTGTCGCCGTACCTGCACTTCGGCGAGCTCAGCGTACGCAAGGTGTTCCACCAGGTGAGGATGAAGCAGCTCATGTGGAGCAACGAGGGGAACCACGCCGGCGACGAGAGCTGCGTCCTCTTCCTCCGCTCCATCGGCCTCAGGGAGTACTCGAGGTACCTCACGTTCAACCACCCGTGCAGCCTCGAGAAGCCACTCCTGGCGCACCTCAGGTTCTTCCCCTGGGTGGTCGACGAGGTCTACTTCAAGGTGTGGAGGCAGGGGAGGACAGGGTACCCTCTCGTCGACGCCGGGATGCGCGAGCTCTGGGCCACCGGCTGGCTGCACGACCGGATACGCGTCGTCGTCTCCAGCTTCTTTGTCAAGGTGCTCCAGCTTCCATGGCGCTGGGGGATGAAGTACTTCTGGGACACCCTGCTCGACGCCGACCTCGAGAGCGACGCGCTCGGCTGGCAGTACATCTCCGGCTCTCTCCCCGATGGCCGTGAGCTCGACCGCATCGACAACCCTCAGGTACCCAACTTGTGTTCTCCTCCATGAGATGGGACCATCTTGTTGCCATTACCATATTGATCTGATGCATTGGTGTTGTGTTTCGCAGCTTGAAGGCTACAAGTTTGATCCGCACGGGGAGTATGTCCGGCGATGGCTGCCGGAGCTGGCAAGGCTGCCGACGGAGTGGATACACCACCCATGGGACGCACCGGAGTCGGTGCTCCAGGCTGCAGGGATTGAGCTAGGCTCCAACTATCCTCTCCCCATCGTGGAGCTGGACGCGGCGAAGACCAGGCTGCAGGATGCACTGTCAGAGATGTGGGAGCTCGAGGCCGCGTCTCGCGCAGCCATGGAGAACGGAATGGAGGAGGGCCTCGGCGACTCCTCCGACGTGCCGCCGATCGCCTTCCCAGCGGAGCTGCAGATGGAAGTTGACCGAGCACCGGCCCAGCCTACTGTTCACGGCCCGACAACGGCCGGCCGGCGACGAGAGGATCAGATGGTGCCCAGCATGACCTCCTCGCTGATCAGAGCTGAAACAGAACTTTCAGCGGATTTTGATAACAACAGCATGGACAGTAGGCCGGAGGTGCCGTCGCAGGTGCTCTTCCAGCCTCGGATGGAAAGGGAAGAAACAGTGGACGGCATCGGCGGCGGCGGAATGGCCGGCAGGAGCAACGGCGGCGACCACCAAGGCCAACACCAGCAGCAGCAGCAGCACAACTTTCAGACTACAATACACCGGGCACGGGGCGTTGCGCCGTCCACGTCAGAGGCATCAAGCAACTGGACTGGGAGAGAAGGCGGCGTGGTGCCCGTCTGGTCGCCCCCGGCAGCGTCAGGCCCCTCGGATCACTACGCTGCCGATGAAGCTGACATTACCAGTAGAAGTTATTTGGACAGGCATCCACAGTCGCATACGTTGATGAACTGGAGTCAGCTCTCGCAGTCATTGTGAGTTCACACGCACGGTAACTCATTGTTCCCAGCAAACTGCGTCAGTATTACATTGAAAAATCACAGCTTACAGAATAATTGTCTCAGCTGGTTATTAAAAGGGTTGAAATTTAATTTTAAGTGCAGTATCTGAAATGAAGCATTCTATACGCTTACTAATGCTCCCATTTATTCTATGCATCTGAATGTAGGACAACAGGCTGGGAGGTGGAAAATTAATGCTGATTGTCAGAATTAATCGTTAGGAAGGTCGACATTGAGAAGAATTCATATGTAAATTATCACCTTTTGTTTGTCTATAGCCTTGGTGTGCATGAATCAAGTGATGAAGCTTCCTTGATGCAATAATGATTATGTAAAGCTAGTTTTACAGAACATTTGTGGTATAGGTTTGCTAGTTGTCAAAAGGATATGTACTGTTTGTTAGATAAGAGGCTATTCTAGCATTATGTCTTAGACTTGTACATTCTCCCTTTGGTTATTGTAATCTTGGTGGAATAGTCATCACAGAGATCTCAGTTAGACTCAGAAAATAATAGCAGTGCCATGATGGTACAAATAATCTGATGGCCTGAAAGATTAAAGGGGCATTAGTTAGTTAAGAAACAGTTCGGTAGTGCATACCTGGTATGGAAGTGGATTCAGGAAATAATAGCAGTGCCATGATGGTAAAAATAATCTGATGGCCTGAAAGATTAAAGGGGCACTAGTTAGTTAAGAACAAAAAAAAAAAAGCTTCAGAGATTTATCAGAGGCAACACAGATGATACAGTAACCAGATAACACGAACTGATCAGTACTTTAAATTCTTATCATCGACTTACCATGGAGTGTGATAGTGAGACTGAGCGGATGTATTGAGGTCAAGAGAGATGATTAATAAGGAACCAATCGTATGAATAAATCACAGTGCCACTATCTTATCATTAGCTAAGACATCGTGAACACATGCTACTTTGCTTTGGCTTCTGGGCTCTGGCAGTGTGAGAAACGTAGCATGAAAATGACAAGCAACTGTTTGATTTCTGATGAGGCATTACAAGGCAAGATGGACAACAAGATAATGTAAATTTCAACGAAAAGGATTAGTTTGATTTTCAATGAAGATCATGCAACATGGAATGCATGATGTGATGTTTGATTGTGACAGATTTAATCTTGATATAAAGGTACAGAATATCATGTGAAAGATACATTCAGTTCCCAAGTTGTTCAGATATATAACATATATAGCTATACGCATACCACTTGCTAATGTAAAAGAAGAAAGTCAAGTCAATGGAAAATACAACTAATATCAAACTGACTGCTGGAATAAACTCCAGCCATATGTTTTGTGAACATGTGATCCATTTAATATAGAGATCATTAGATGAATGATACATAGCTTCATGAAGAGACACTCTTCAAGGTCATATATGGCCCATTCAAGGCGCATCCAACTTTCGTGGGATCAAAATGAGGTTAGCATTATGTATTTATGTTGTGCTGATGCTAAATAATTCCCTTCTCTTCTGAGCAAGCTTATCAGTCTTTCTTCTTTCTATCAACATATGGATACTTCTGGTAAATAAATATGCTTGTCATGACAAGTGGTAATGCTATCAGGCAATAGAGTGATGGAGGCTTTCCGTCAAATATAAATTGTAGTAGTGCAGTTACAAGGAGAGCTGACACTATCACAAAACCCTGAATAAGCAAAGCAGGACAGTTCTTAGGTAAAATGAATGAGAGATTTTCATTTTGTAAAAGTTCAGGCACTTGCCTTTCTAACACCTCCTGCATATGTTGTGACCAGACCAACAAGAATTCCACCAACAGCATTCATTAATACTGGCACCTGAATAAGACAGTCAACATCAAAGGCCTACAAATCAGTGATAGTTCACGATCAAACCCGTTTGAGTTGCTTCAAACTTAAACCAAGAATACAACTTTCTTTCTTATTATCCATGCATCTTCTTGAAGACAAACCATGCGTATTGGATAAATTAGAGATGTATTACGTAGTTAAATCAAGACTTAGTTGTGTTACAGAGGGAATCAAAACACATAGTTTAGTGCTTGCAGATCAATGGCCTACTTCTAAACACTATAAGGGCATGATCCCAGCAAAAGTTACACCATGATGATAATAAAAGCACACCATCTTCAGATATGAATGTAAAAAAAACAAAGGTCTGGATAATACTACATGCCTATAACGATTAAATGCAGTGACAAAAATTATACAGTTATCTGGAGCATATGTGCTAAACTGACAGCCGCATCTTGAACATCGATATCGATCCAACCAGTGAGTAGTGATGGCATAATGTTATTATAAAATAACAGCTTACTAGATTAGAAAGAAATTGTAACTGAGGCTTTCATAATAGATGATCTCTAAAATCAATTCACAAGAGGCACAGTGTTTAGAAGCTATAACATCTAAACAAATTTTATTACTAACAACAATAAGGCATAAACTCAATGCTATTGAGAAATGAAGCAGGAACTAACAAGGATTTTCATATCAGTTACATATTTAGCTATCTCAATACTGGTTTATTTCCTGAAACTAGATTCTAACAGAGAGGACGGGTTATGGCAAAAGAACAAAGAGTACTCACCACTGTCAACAAAGTCCATTCATGGAAAAAACCATGCTTTCTGATGGCTTCCCCATCTGGTGATTGAGAGGTACTTGCTAGCAAGCACATGCTCCCAATAAATGACATCTCTATAGTCATCATGTAGGAGGTATGCTTTTTAACCTGCATTTTATTGAAAGGGTCAACAATGGCAATGGGATGCTTCATGGAAAGTACAATGACAAGTACAACCTGAGATGCCCACTGGCACAAAGACGAGGCCAAACCAGACAATACAGATGCAACTGTAACAGGAATGATTCCATAGAGCAAGATATAGTCTGAATTGCCACCACCAGAACCTTTGCTGCTGCTCTCCCCAATGCTCAAAAGGACCGCAGCAGCGATTAAGAGTGTTAATGCAAAAATTTGCTTCGGTGATTGCTTTTGCCTGCATGATATAATCCATAATGAGATAAAATTAATGGATAGGCCCTTAATTCAGATGTTTAGTGACAGAATAGACCAGCATGTGACATGTGGAGCATAAGAAAAAAGGAAACAATATAAAGGATTAAAGGGCAGTTGTTAGAACACAACCAAACGATTCATGTTCCGTGTAGTAACTAGTAACAGGTGTGTAACCCTAGCTCTAATCCTGCATGACATGTAGTGAAGAATATTATGTAATGGGCTTGTTTTGGTTAACTTTTACCAAATACCCTTGTTTTGGTTTAACTTTTACCAAATAGTAAAATCTAATCCCTTCTTTCTATAAAGCTAATACCTAATAAACACCTAAAGCTCAACATGCAAGCATAGTATTTATTAGCACTCCTAAAACCTAACATGCAAGCATGCCACATCAACCTACTAAGCACACAAAGCTCAACATGCAAGCATATAGTAATTATATCTATAATTTATTTCATTCTAAAACTAAACATAAATATGCTAAATCATCATTCTCAAATCATCTCTACAATATTTCAATCCAAATCATTTCTACCATATCTAACATATATCCTACAGCAAAGCGCAGGAACATCATCTAGTTAGCTATATAGAACTGAACTTTTCTAACGCACTCCAATACTGGTTTCCTCCAATCCTTTAAAAAATACAATTCCCGGCAATTAAGGGTTCCAACCATTTTCTATTTTGCTTTTCTTGTCCTCTTTTTCCTACTCAGTCCTTACCTCCTTTAGCGTGTGGACACCATCCTCACTGGTGGGCAGGCTCAAAGACTAGGGGAAGTACGAGTGACAACAGGAACCAACAACGAAAATGGCACACATCATCCCTCTCACCTCTCTTTTTCAAAGCAGGCTCATAGATGATGTGGTCGGACTTGAAGCAAAGGCGGTAGTGGGTGGTAGCCAGTGGCCAGCAAGGATGCTGGTAACAGGCATCCATCCCACACTAACCACACATGGTCAATATGGACGTCCTGCTGGTCAACACATGGATAGGGCATGGCTGCAATTCTTGAGCTACTGCTCAGATCCACAATCATCTTCCTTTCTTCTGCCATTTTCCGGATTCTCAAAAGCACCACACCATCATCACCCTTGTGTTTTATTGTTGCCACTGCCCAATCAAGCCACAACCCCACCACATTCCTAACCTGTCAGCAACCTCTGCTTGGTACATTTACGAAAAGAATGGTAAAGATGCTGGCAATAGAGGAAACGCAAGGAACAAATTGGCTGTATGGTGGAACAAAGGGCAATTTAGGATTTCATGTGTGGCATTCTGTGGTATTAAATTACACGCAGTCATAAATAGCTAAATTGTGCATCTTTTGGTGACGCGGAACAAAATGTTCCAGTCCTTAACTTTGTTTCTTTCTGGCTTGTCACCAACTCACCATATGTCAATGAATTAAAAAGGAAAATGGTACAGGAAATAAACCCGATAATGATGCGACCAGCAAGGTCAATAGAGTTTTAACTTCATTTGTTAAGGAAAAAGTCTTAAATATCATGAACTTAAATTGCAATCCCTAAAACAGTGACCATGGATGGTAAATAAGGATTTCAGTTAAAGCCTAGTTATATAATATGCGAAAATCAGGACAACTAGTTTTCCCTTGGGTGGAGATCTAGGACCATTTAAAGGATTGAATCATAAAACTATGCATATAAACAAAGCAAGCCTATTGTTTTAGCAGTGGCTTGAATACAACATTACTCCTTACATTGATTTTTGCAAGATTCCCATGTATTTGACTCAAACATTGTAAATCTAGCAAAACAAAGATTTAGTGGCACGCAAACAGTACCATTATATTTGTACTTGAACAAAAACACATCCATATGGTAATAATTCTGTGATTGTCAATAATATATTGTAAAATAAATTAACAGTAAAAAGTGTCAATGATATATTGTAAAATAAATTTACAGTAAAAATTCAAATGTTAAGATCATGCCGGGCCAAACAGTGGCATTCATTAAGGGAAGTTCAAATATTAGTGACACAAACACTTCATGGTTATAACTTCATAAGATCATGTGCATCATCAATACATTGTAATATGTAAATAGGAGGTATCACCAGGACATACCCCAAAATAAGATAAGTGAAGAATGCTGTGAATAATAGCTTGGTCTGGTTAAGGATTGAGAAGGTCAATGAATCCAAATTCTTGTATGATATCTGCAGTAAGCTATTCTGCAATGCATATATAGCAGCAGGAAGTCCTGACGCAGTAAGTGATCTGGTGATACTCCAATTATTGAATTGCTTCTTCAGACTACCTTCTGCCACCAATAAAATGACTGCACATATAACCTATGGAAACACACATTCTATCAGAAACAGCCAGGTCAAGAACAATTTAGACCAAATAAAACTTCTGACCAGACCTTTGCTACTTCGATTGAAAGAACCAATGTAGTCACTATAACTTCTTGCCTGCAAGAGTAGAAGCAAAAAAAAATGGGTTCAACACATTCAACTATATGACCGTAGGAGAGGAACGCAAAGAGATCCAACTCCATGAAATGCAAAAACCTCACATACAAGGAATTGTTAAATTGCAACACAAATTGTCTGTTAACTAGTATAATTGTTCATCATTAGTATTAAATTATCAAAGAATGTGCCCATGAAAACTATTTCTGCCATCTTAATTACTAGCAAAGAATCAAACCTGTTTATAGAAAACACAATGGCTACTCGGCCAGTAAAAGCCAGCTACAATTCCTCATGGGTGGTTTTAATTACCAAATCTGAACTCAAAATTTTAATCTCACGGGTTGTCAGGTTCCTCCTCTGTTATAACCTGAAATCAGTGCTTATTCATTTAAACCAAAGTCCAATTTCACTTTCCGTCAACATATTTTCCCCTGTTATCAACGAGAGTACTGGATTTTTATTGAAATATATTTCGAACTAGTCATCTAGGTTCCTATATCTCAAGCAGCTTACACTGCACTGTTTTCATCAGCAAATGGTCAGACAAACAGTCAATTAACTTCTAAGATTCTGACGCTGCCACCCTCCCTCCCTCCCTCCTTTCAACGGCAGACAAAATCTGACGAACCGCCGGTGCTGCCCGTTCTCCCGTCTTCCTAAACCTATTCGACTCCCCGAGACCTTCTCCCCACAAATCGAACCCCCACATAACGCGATCGAATCGACAACGGAGGAGCCCCCAGGCCCCAGCGCACGGCGAGAGACGGGGGCACGTGGTCGTGGTGGTGGTGGTGGGGGGGGGGGGGGGGGTGTACCTGACGAAGCGCTTGGAGATGAGGGGCTGGGCGCCGTACTGCAGGGTAAGTAGCGCGAGGTAGAGCGCCACCTTGCGCCGGCCCGGCGCGCTTGCCACCGACGCCGCCGCCGCTGTCGACGGAGTAGCCGACGAGCCCATTCGGCCTCTCGCCGCCGCCCTCCCGCTCCCGATCGAAGTCGAAGCCACCGGAATTCGGCCGCTCGTGTTCCGTCAAGCTGGTCGCCTCGCCTCCCCTCTCTTTGCTTCGCTTGTCGGTAACGGGGCCGCCTACCGTCCCACGCGCCACGCCGTGGTGGGACTAGCGGAAGTGCAGAGTGGTGGGGATGGGGATTTGGTTGCAGGGGGAGGCGGCCGACTATTTGGGATTCGAATCTCTGCGTGAAAGCTGCTGTGCTTAGTGCTCTACGATTTTTATTCCATCGCTTCTTTCCTCGACAAGAACGCTTTAAATATCATCTCTGAAGATTCAGAGTTAAATACAATCAAGACTCTCAAGAGAGAATAAAAGACATTTGATGAATCTGAAGCCAAATTATTTTTTTGTCCATCCTAGCCTAACTACTACTAATAAACAAAGAAAAAGGGAAGCTCAATAGTGAGATTTAACTTTCATCTCCCTAGATAAGCTGTTATATTTGTTTATGTATATACATAGTAATAAAACTGTAAGATGTCTCTATTTAATAAATGACTAAACTGTGGTATAAAAAAAACTTATATTTACACAGATAAAACCAGGTTCCTATCCTTTCGGTGCATACTACTACCTGTCTACCTGGCTAGCACCTCTGTCCCTGGTACAACAACCGTCGGTCATACTGAACCTTTGCATGAGCCAGTTTTCCTCATGGAGGTAACAGGCCAAAAAAACATGTGCCTTCCTCCGGAGAATCTGCATCTGTCATTGACGGCAAAGGCTACCAACGGAAGCAACCAGGTGGAGAAATGCCAAAGGAAGTTCCTAGCTCTTCCCACCAAGGCGCTCGTAGAACAAGATATAACCATGATCTGTGTTGCTACACTGTTCACGAGAGGAGCCATAGAATGTTTGCAGGGTGGATTCCTCGCTAATCTGGACGGTGTCATCGTCGAAAGAAAGCCAGTTACCATGGCTTTTAATTTGGCTTACGTAGTGTCCATGGTTGGGGCTGCTCCCAACATGAACTACAACCGCAAAGAGGGAGTACTCGCAGTCGGCGTCTTCAGACATGCTGCCCAGCTTCAGCTCAAGGGGATATACAACTCGGTACGACAGTTTCTTGTGCCGGCTAAGCTGCTCAACGTACTTGAAGCGCTTCAGGTGGATCACCAATACGTGTGGCGCCTTCTTTATCTTCATTCTCTTGTGTGCTTCTTGCAAACTGAGCATGCAACCAACATTCTGATTTCAGTAGCTGTTGCAGTAAAAATATGAAATCAAGCAAGCAGAATAGATCCCCTCTAACAAGGTACTAGTTACTAATGCATTTTTTTTCCATCTAACAAACAACAAGGTTGAAAATCCAGCAGGGTCCTCTAACTAGACCTGTTTGAATCAATTTATTATATTGCCTATATTTATGGCAGCTAGTGGATAGAATTTGATGAACTTAGATTGTCACAAGGCCTCTGCTTTTGCCCCAATAAAGAGACAAAAATTGGGACCAAAATAACATATAGCATTGTTACCTGCTGCATTTGTCACAAAAGAACTTATCCTCGCCATTTAAAATCTCAGTGGAAAAGAAGCTCTTCAGGCAGCTTGTGAGCGAACTATTCTGTTCCACGTCAATGCTCAAATCAAAAAACGTCTCATCCTTTGCTGTGATAGTATCACACATTAGGCATTTGGTTTCATTGGTCAAAATACCCTGCATAGGTAAAAGGGATGATTATGCACAAAATCCTTGGGAAAAAAACTCCAAGTCTTTTTTGCAGTGATATTTCTCACCTGAAAAGTCCTGTGCACCAATGTAACTAATGGCCTTTCTCTGGCTCCATTTGCTAAAGCATTGACTGCCCCATTTGAGACCTCTTCAGGAGTAGTCTCAGGAGTACTATTTGCAGTTCTACAATCTTCTTCAAGAATATCAATAATATCATTCACTAAGAAATTCCAGAACTCATGGGCATCCTACAGTGTAAAATGAAAAGAGATATGAGTTGTGAAAGACAACTCTTTTACATCGCTAAATTTTAACAAGCACAACCAGAATAATAGAACAGTTCATCCTTCTTTTTAGAAGGATTCCAGATTAGCAGAGAGGACTTCTCTTATACATCATGAGAAAAGCGCATAGAGCCAGAGTTGAAAAGTATTGGGCAACTTTATGAGACTGGTTAGATCAATGGTGAAAGACTCTTCTTGAGAACCATTCACCCTTACAAAATAATATGATGTGCAGCCCAAAAGATCAGGCCATACACATAGTAGAGTTTGCACAATTCAATTTTACACTAGGAAATATATAACACCATTGCCATGGGAATAAGCTGTGTCAATAAGGTTCAGTTATTATCATATTGTGCAATGGACATGATGCAGTGCTCATGTGAACAAATCTGCACATTACCTGGTGCATATAACTTCTGAACAATTCATTCTGTTTCCTCACTCTTTGAACAAAACGTTTTGGTGCAAGAACACCAGTCCTTTTCTTCGCTAGAGTTATCTGCAAAAAATAATCATCAATCTGTTGGAAGTGCCTGCTACATTTGCAAACTAATCAGGAAGAGTGGTGATCATTAATGCAAGATCCTATAACAGGTTTATGGCATGCTTTAGTTGCAACTTGCAACTTCCAACTTTGTCCAATGCGGCTTCAGGGTAAGTTATCCAATCAGTCAGATGTATAGAAAGCAGAACAAAGTTGTCAGCAAGCACCATGCAAAGCTGAGAACTGAGGCAAAGCAAACAACAATGCTAATTGGACTGTACAAAAGAGTTTGCATAAGCAAGTGCTTAGGAAAGCTTAATCTCTCTTCTGAAGTAAAAGAAAAAAATATTGAATCGACTGCTATATACCACAGAAATTATCCTCTTGATTCAAATAAGAAAGAGACTGTCAATAACTATGGATAGAAGAACTCTCGTTTACCAAAATTTAAGTGGTATTTGGACAATGATACGGTTCCAAAATATTATTCTAATCCAATTTCCAATATCATTTGTTGTTATTAAATAAAAAAAGTAAATGCATTATAAATGCATATTTCATAATGAATCCTGTTTTAGTAACCAATTTATGTTAGAAAATCTAGAATATTTTTCACATGTTTATTATCGAAATTAAGAATATCTTACTGCGCACATTCTAGGAGTCACTTATATGTAGCAACAATGGAATTGGTACATATATTCTTTTATATGAAGAAATAATACAAACAATGAAGTAGTATGTCAGCTAATAATGAGGTTTTTTATGTTCCTCCTTCACCTGTGCAAAAAGATCTGCCAGACAAGTCAACAAATTGTCCTCGGGGTCTTCTGTGTTTTTGAAAGTTGCATAATATTCCAGCAACTGCTCCCGAAAAGGGATGCAATGATAAAGTGCCTGAAGAAGAAGTACAGTTTTTTAGATTCACAACAGTGTAACAAATATTTCCTATGAAGTTATTCTTAGAAAGCATGACCAACTGATCTGTGTTAAGAACATGATCTACATTATTACTAATGACCAATCGGGAATAAGAAACAAAACCTAACTTTTAACATGAAGTGAAAGATACTTAATTGCATTGCATTCCTTCTTATCACTATCTGACCCACTGATCATATACTAGTGAGAACTAAGAAGTGAGAAAGCTTAAAGCTAAACATGGTCCAAGTGTAGCAGTATAGTTAGCATCTTAAATAAGAATCCTAATCTTCCATAACAAACAAATAAAGGTTAGTGCACCCTCGAAAGGACCTAAAATTGTTGATATTAAGCTAACAGTGATTATAAAAACATTTTTGTGGTATAAAAAGTTTCTATTTTTAAAAAATATATGTCCATCTGATTTGTAACTATATAGTGCTACTTAACTAAATTTCCTATGAAGCAGATAGAATACTCAGTCACTCAGATCACACCACTGTTTCATATTCCAGGATACTTTATTCAAAAGTTACTATTAGAGAACCAGACCAAACATACAAAATTGATGACATATTCACAACTGAAAGAGGATCCTAAAGAGTTGTTGAGGAAAACTGAAGAACTTCACAAGAATCATGAAATCTGAACACCTATCTTGAAATGCGCCTGTGGCTTGTGATACAAACCTGTAAGCATTGTACTAGGAACGGGTTGTTTACTTTGTTTATACCACAATGTAAAGATGACGTGGAAATATTTTTTACATGCAAACATCTGTGCCACTGTATTCAGTTCATGCCCTTAATAGTCAATACCACACCATCAATGGCTTTAGAATTCAGAATAGTACTTTCCATGTCATTTGGTATTAGTATAGGCAACCCACACAATAGGTCGTTTATATAATTGATTGTAAGGTTGTTATGGAGTACTACGGAACCATATCTATCATCTTTACCCATGACTCTCCATCCCATGAACCCAAACAAACAAACAATAAATAAATAAATAAATTCACTGGCTAAGACAGCTAGTCCCTTGAACAGTGCCGGGCCTAGAACAATTTGATGACTAGCGCAACGAACCAAAACCACCAGCAGCAGCAGCGGTCATCTCGGAAGCAACCACACACAAACATTTTCTCATAGAACTCAGATCATACCGATACTAACCAACCCGGAATTGCCGCGCATCACATCCATCGAGCAGCAGAGGCTGGGGTTAGGCAGTTACCTGCAGGACGCTGTTGCAGTAGCAGGTGTTGCCGAAGTTCTCGAGGCCGAAGTAGCGCTCGCCCTCGGGGAAGTGGTCGCCGAGGGCCTTCTCGAGCTTGGAGACGCCCGCGCCGAGGACCGAGAGGCGGTCCCACAGCCCGGACGCGGCGCTGGAGAGCGACCGGAGCCCCGACCCCGCCGCCGCCGGCCGGGGCCTCTCCGCGGCCGCCGGCGGAGGGTCCTCCGCCGCGAGCAGCCGCGCCGTCCTCGCCATCCCCTACGGATGGATGGATGGATCGCTCGGTTCGAACGCGCGTGGCGGCGGCGGATTAAGGGGGAAGTAGGCCGCAGGAGGCGGCGACCATTTAGCCCCCCCAAATCTTCACGGTTTGATCGGGGGAGGGAGGTGGAACTTCAGTGGAAGGCGGTGGCACAGCGCAGCGCGCCCTCTACTAGTGGAGTTGTTGGCTTTGGCTGTCGCCCATTTTTCTTCGGAGTTTATGTAATGCATATCTCTTTCGTGTCATGTACAAGTAAAAAGAGAGGAAGGTGTGATGGGCCCACTTGTCAGTGTCGTGCGATAGGATTAAATAGTCAGTCCATGTATACAAATAAGATTAAAGCGGCGAATGAAATGAAATGAATTGAAGATGATTCCCCCTCCTGCTCTTCTTCTTCTTCTTCCTTTGTCCCTCTTCTGTTAACTGCCTGATTCCTCAATTTCTTTAGAATTATCTCGAGTTATTAGTTTATTCTCTGCTAGTTTGTGTGATTCGATCTCTCACGAGTTTAGGTTATAACATTATCTTTACATTTTTAATAAATTTATTTTTTTTCAATGCCCATTTAGCCTTGCATGCTGGAATGAAATTCAATTTCGATCGGACATCACTTTGAACTTTTTTTCAAATTGTGGCTTTCTGCAGATATTGATTTTTGAGGAAGGGTTTTGCGGAGATTTTCATTATTGCCTGAAACAACGAAATACTTTGATCTATCATGCCTACTGTAGAGGCTCTTGGTTTTTTTTTCAACAAAGATTCTCCTGCATAGTTGCATGGTGAATGATATCTTATCTTCTTTTCCCTCAAAAAATATCTTATCTTCTTCTGTGCTTTCATGGTTACAATTTTTTTTTAAAACTTTTGTATTCTCGTGCAATTTATTTATAAAAATTGACTGTTGGGTGTTTGTCCTGCAATTCATAGTTAGAAAATAATGGCAATGATCACGAGTGATAGTGCCAGTGCCAATAAATATAAACCGTGTTTAAAGGTGTGTTCTAAAGTGTTAAAGTAGTATTGAAGGGTGAAACTGAGTTTGTGACAGTTTTCAAAGACAAAACTACATTAAAAAAATATTGGAAAGTTAAAATGTTGGTTTTAAAAAATTCTAAGAATGATGATGAATATTCTTTTCACAAAAAAATCATATCATCTAGGAGGTTGAGAATCATGTCCATTATAATCCGCCTTCCATTAGCTAAAAAGACATGCCGTAATACCATATATTTTTTAAGCACAAAGCCATCATCTTCCACCCCAATAGTGTTAGTTTGGACAGAGAAGCCTTTCTAGTCACATCTCTCTCCAAAGTAGTATGACTATATTCCGAGCACTATCAATGATAGAACTATTGAGCATCCTTTGCATCAAAGTCAAGATGGAGCACTAAAGGCACGGAAGGAGTCATTTTAGTTGGTTATTCATTGGCCGTGACTAGAGGTTGGCTCACCATTTGGTCACCTTGTTGTCCTCTACATCGGCCATGCCACTTTCAGTTGTAGCCTCTATCGCTTGAAGCACAATATTTCAATTGTCTCAGGTCTACATCTCCACATCCATGCTACGAGCATAAAATGACATGATAAACCATGGTCCCAAGAGAGACGCGGTTGAGAAGCCAAAGAGAAATCTCAGCATTCGTGGCCTTGACTCAACCATGTTACTGGTGGAGGGGAAGAGAAGAAACATGTGAGGTTAGTTTTGTCTTCTTTTTTTTTTACTACCACCAAGTTGACAAATCAGCTTAAACATAAAATAATGGTAGGTGTATTGTTTTCAGTGTGTGTGCGTGCGCGTATATATATATATATATTAATATATAGCACCTTTGCAAAGGTACTCCTCTGCTTCCATGTACTTATCGCTTCAGAAATGCTATTTCCATTGCTATCATTTTCGACTAAAGTTTTCTTCCACAAATACTTGGCACTACACTATTTCCAATGCATAATTTCCTATTTTGCCCTTGTGGCTGTCTAGTGAAGAATCTAGAGTTGGCTCTAATCAAAATTTGAAATATTGTCTAGAGAAGAATCTAGAAATGTAGAATAATGTTGCCCAAATCAAAATTTGGATGTTCTCTATTGAAGAAATAATTTGCCAAATGTTGCATCTAGACTGTTCTGCTTTACAAATAATACTATTCCCATGCTTTATAACAGAGTTGCGAAGGATACATGAGAATGGTTTCATAAGCTACAGTTTTATCTAGCAAAGTTTATTATTAGCACTGTACTCTGTTAATCTGACAAGTGCATGTCCTGTGGGTTTCTCAGGACAAACTTGATTTTCTCCAAAATCAGTGTGCGGATTTGGCATAAGATTTCAAGACGTAGAATTGCAGAAAGCCCAAGTGGATCTATTGTTTAACGTGCATATTCCTATGATGACAGGTGTCTGAAGATAATGTAAGAATGTTGGAGTTTCAGTTGACGTTGCTTCCTATGATTAACAAGGTTTGTATAGAACTTGGAACAATAATTTAGTATCAAGTTAGAAGTGTGACTTGGAAAATTGCTTGATCACAATACCTTAATACCCTGGCTGAAATCACATGGCTCATCACCAATCAATCTCTCTCTCCATAGATAGACTGATTGGTGCTTCAGCCTTTTCTGAAATATCTTTGATTCGGAATGTTTCTGAAGGTGGGCACATGTACTTTGGAAGATATCAACGCTGGTCAGATGATCCATGAAGATCTTTAGGATGCATGCAGTGAGCATAAAGTATATTTCATATTATAAGACGTTTTGGATTTTGAATAGATTCATGTTTGATATATATGATTTATATATGTGTTAAAATTCATATGGATATTATTGAATCTAGATGAGAAATCGAGAGACCAGAACGTATGTTGAACGGAGGGAGTACTTTCTTTCGGGTTTTGGCTATGAGCCTATGAATTTGTAGTTTACTGACACTTGTCGTTTTGCTGGCAATCAGCGATATATCCTGAAAGGGTTGACATTTGAGGAAATGGCAAAATTCTAACGAAAATGCAACTTGGTCTTTAGCTTCCTGTTGATTTTTTACTCGCATTTCATACTGCAAACATATATTGTAATAATCAATCCCGTGGTAGCCTCGTGCTAGTGGTGTGGTTCTTACCATGTTGATGGTCAGTCCACTGCACTTACTATGCAAGTGGAATAATAACCTTGCAAATAAATATTTTTTTCTGACTATATTCATTCCAACAACAATGGTGCAGAAAACTACTGGTTTTTGCACTAAATTATCCAGAAATGTTGAAAATCACACATGTATGTGGTCAGCAATTGAACAGCACTGCAGGGTTTTAGCAGTAGCCAAACTCGGTCGCAGAGTCATGTGCTGAGTTTACCAAGTCCCTCTTCTTAGGGAGAAGAACGCATGTGCTCTGCTTAACTAGATAAGTTACATTACTGCCTATAGGCACTGGAAATGTAACATAGTACAGACATATATATCATAATTTGGTCCATGAAAGATTGATCTATCAATCTATCATAGTTCTGGGGCACAATGTCATCGAAGTTCACGTCACGTTTGCACCAGGTCTCGATTTTACTCAAGTGTGTAAACTCTTCTGGGTGGATGATGCAAGTTTCGCAATATTTGTTTTGTGCAAGTGGAATTGTATGACTTGGCCATCTGTTGCAACACACTCTTATCCGTTCTTCCAACACAAGATAATCTCATTCGTGCAATTATATCCCTAACAATGACCTGTTCTTTGTAGCCGACTAACGCAAACCATTTGCTTACTTCAGAACCATTTTAATGCCGCTGGACAATCATAAGGGTTTTCCTCCTCTTTCCAATTATGGGGATGATAATGATCTCACTCGCACAATTATATATCGCTTACAATGACCTATTCTACGTAGCCTACTATTAGTACTAACCATTTGCTTACTTATGAACCTTTTTTCATGTCGCTGGAGAATCATTAACTGCAACAAAGGGTTTCTTCTCTCAAATCATGGTGACAATTAACTGCAACTTGCTCACTCAATCAAGCGGAATGCCCAAATACTACTACCCTCTCGCCGTTTTTGTCAACGATGGGGCGTAGCATAGTCGGCTACAAGCTGGATCAAATTAAGAAGGAAAAAAGAAAAAGAAACTTCATCGCCTTCTCCAATTGGACAGATTGAGAGGCTGCTTGTTGACTCTGCCGCTATAAGTACCGTATCACATGGTGGTACATACACACTCTCGTTGAGCTGTGCGGGCTCTTCTATTTTTTTCTCTGATTTGCTGAATTGCTGCTGCGGGCGGTGGAGATGGCCAGAGGGGGAGCGATGGTCGCCGCGGCGGACGCCGGCGACGGCGCCGGCGTGGCGCCCGGGTACAGCAGCGAGATCACGTTCACCGTGGTGATGAGCTGCCTCATGGCGGCCTCCGGCGGGCTCATTTTCGGCTACGATATCAGCATCACAGGTCAGTCAGTCAGTCATTCTTCAGTTCGGCTGCCTGTATATATACGATGATCGCATAAACCGGACGCAAATTATGCCATGAATTTCTGGCACGATTTGGACTGAGTTTCTCTAGCTGTTCGCCTCTTTAGCTTTTATATATGCTTGATTGCTTAGTTTGGCTCAAGATTTGTGAGCTGTTCTCCTATGCTTAAAAATGCCATCCTTGTAGACATCTATCTACCAGAACAGACCAACACGCCCGAATGATCCACCGAAAAGGGCACAAATTGAAGACATCAATCCAAGTAAAACAACTCTTAGGCTGTATTTAGATCCAAAGTTTGGATCCAAACTTCAGTCCTTTTTCCATCACATCAATTTGTCATACAGACGCAACTTTTCAGTTACATCATCTCCAATTTTAACCAAAATCCAAACTTTACGCTGAACTAAACACAGCCTTAGATTGTACTATGATGCAGAGGCAGAAAGTGCCGTTATACTGTTTTTTCTATTATGAAAGAAGCTTTGTCAGCTTCATTTTCCCGTTCTTTCTTCCGACAGATCCGGTCGATATCCTACTTGAATACTACTCCTACTTAGATTAGTCGATCGAGTCAGGCGTCACGTTTGATCGGCATGGAGATTCTTGTCTTGTCTCCTCGTCAACTGGACCTTTCTACTTGATGGGGGCAATTGGCAAGGCTATAGCTTGTCAAGTTGCCATTTCCTTCAGATAGAACAGTCATACCGCTAGTACTACCTCAGAATATCGTTACACTATCCCAGGTGAAAAAAATCCCAAGACATTTTTTTACTGTTACAGATATGTAGGAGTACGCTGTACTTGCTTAGGTAATGAATGTTATTAATGGTTAATCATGCAGCGTGTAATGAAAAAGGACACATACGTACCCAAAGACCAAGTTGCACACTTATCGTTTCGCTTACGCTGTTCAGTCTCATCGTTTCATTTATACTTATTTTTTTTAGAAAAAGAAATGTTCTTTTAACAAAGAAACAAACATGAAGTCCAGAGATATGATTTACGACAGTGAAAGCAGAGGAAATTTGTTTACGCCTGATCTTTCCCACAAGAAAAAAAAATACTTACATTTTGAAAATCAATAGTTAGTCAACGCTACAGTATGCATGGATCGCAGAAAGAGACAAGACGCGATGTAGAATATGCGAGTGTCATGATCTCGAGCTACGCAAAACATGCTCATTTCTCAGGGGTCACAATCTCTCATTGCGGCCCTCTCACGCTGTTGATACGGCAACCCCGCAATCTCCCCTGCTGATGCAACTACGGTTCTGAAAGACACAAATCACACGTAGTTCATGATGATTTGCAGATGAGACACAATATACTGCTACTAGCTGTTTTTTTCATACATTTTTCTAAAACTAGATTAAGTGAAAAAAATATATCTTTGGCACCTCCTTTTTTTCATCTATACACAGCTATATTGTTCAGTCCACGTCATTATAACCTAAACTTGTCACAATTAAAATTATGTATATTTTTCTCCATATTTTTTAGGTCTCTAGACTGAAATTGATGTTTTTTTTCCATCCCTTTATCATAAATAATAATGTGATGAACCAATAGTTCTATAATAATTTGTGGTTGTTTATGTGCTATGCATGCAAATGCTTTGTTTTCTACCAGGGGACCTAGGTTTGGCCCAAGACCTAGGCCGGCCCATTGTACTTTGTGTTGAGGAAGTATCTTATCTTACATGATGGAAAAATACAGGTCATAGTGGGACTGAAATTCCAAAGGCCTTAGATCCGCCTCTGGTTCTACTCTATTGTGGAATTTGTAGTTATGTAATTTTTCATAGTTTGTTTGAAAAATAAACAAATTAGGGCTAAACACATTATCTCTCAAAATTGTTTGCAAATATAATTGTTTTCACTAACAACTTGCACTAAAAGAAAATAAAAAAAATTAGAGTTTGCATCCAACCAGATCTCACATAGGGTCTAGGTGGTGTGGTTGTGTACTCGTTGGTGCATGACTTTACCCTTACGGTTTAAATCTTGCTACCTACGAATATTACACAATATGGGTGTGCTCTCTACCTCTTTGAGCATGTGTTAGAGGGGTCTCTAATATGCGTAAAAACACATTAGAGGAGTTTCGAGCGATTTCTTTTATGCACTATAAACTTTCCTTCATGCCACCCACTCATGCAAAAAATAAATAAATAAATTTCGTAACCAATGATGTCAAAACATTCCACCCCAAAGATCTCTAATCTCATTCTGTGCATGCATGGTATTTATTAGAGCGATTCACAGGAGGAGGTGATTATGTTATTGGTGGTTATGCTTTTTTATTTTTGAATGGAGGGGTATATTATTGTAAACTTTTGAGTGGGGGTATGGATTTTTTTTCCCTTAGTCATATGATGATTAAGCGATTTAATGTTGTTTGCAATATATCGAAAAATTTCAGGTGGACTGACGCAGATGCAGTCGTTCCTCGAGGCGTTCTTCCCAGACATCTGGGCGAAGATGAACAACGCCGAGCAGGACGCGTACTGCATCTTCGACAGCCAGGTGCTCACCACCTTCGTCTCCTCGCTCTACCTCGCCGGCGTTTTCGCCTGCCTCATCGCCGGCCACGTCACCCGGAGGGTGGGCCGGAGGAACTCCATGCTCATCGGCGCCTCTCTCTTCTTCGTCGGCGCCATCCTCAACTGCGCCGCCGTCAACATCGCCATGCTCGTCATCGGCCGCATCCTCCTCGGCTTCGCCGTCGGCTTCACCAACCAGGTGCGTGAACGCGAACCAGCCATTGCCAATGATGGGAGGGCAAGTCTTGCGTTCTAATGGCGGCTCGCTGTGTATATATGTTGCAGTCTGCGCCGGTGTACCTGGCGGAGATAGCTCCGGCGCGGTGGCGCGGTGCGTTCACGAGCATCTTCCACTTCTTCCTCAACGTGGGGATGTTCGTGGCCGACCTGGTGAACTACCGCGCCAACACCATCCCGGTGTGGGGCTGGCGGCTGTCGCTCGGCGTCGCCATCGTCCCGGCCGCCGTCATCCTGGTGGGCGCCGCGTTCATCCCGGACACGCCCAACAGCCTCGTCCTGCGCGGGAAGCTCGACGAGGCCCGCGCCTCGCTGCGCCGCATCCGCGGAGCCGCCGCCAACATCGACGCCGAGCTCAAGGACATCGCCCGCGCCGCGGAGGAGGACCGGCAGCACCACACCGGCGCGTTCCGGCGCATCGTGCGGCGGGAGTACAGGCCCCACCTGGTGATGGCGATCGCCATCCCGGTGTTCTTCGAGCTGACGGGGATGATCGTGGTGACGCTGTTCACGCCGCTGCTGTTCTACACGGTGGGGTTCTCGAGCCAGAAGGCCATCCTGGGGTCCATCATCACCGACGTGGTGAGCCTGGCGTCCATTGCGGCGGCGGCGCTGACCGTGGACAGGTACGGGCGGCGGACGCTGTTCATGGTGGGCGGCGGCGTGCTGCTGGTGTGCCTGACGGGCATGGCGTGGACGTACGGGGCGCGGCTGGGGAGCGACGGCGGGAAGGCGATGCCGCGCGGGTACGCGGTGGCGGTGGTGGCGCTGGTGTGCCTGTACGACGCCGGGTTCGGCATCTCGTGGGGGCCCCTCAAGTGGATCATCCCCAGCGAGATCTTCCCGCTGGAGGTGAGGTCGGCGGGGCAGAGCATGAGCGAGGCCATCTCGCTGGCGCTCACCTTCGCGCAGACGCAGTCGTTCCTCCGGATGCTGTGCAGCTTCAAGTTCGGGGCCTTCGCGTACAACGCCGCGTGGGTGGTGGTCATGACGGTGTTCGTGGCGCTCCTCCTGCCGGAGACCAAGGGGGTGCCCATCGAGTCGCTCGGCGCGGTGTGGGCGCAGCACTGGTACTGGAAGCGCTTCGTCAAGCCGCAGCCGCCGACGACGACGGCGACGGCGACGGCGGAGACCAAGCAGGCGGACGGGGCGCCGGCATGAGAGACGTGGTGGTGGGGGGGGGGGGGGGGGGGGCTGGGCATTGACACGTACGTTGTGTTAGCTAATGCTGATGGGCTCGTGATGTCGGGCACTGCATGCATGGTGCGGTGGTGTGGAATGTGGACTCGATATCCATTGGCATCGCCGTTGTTGGGGTTAGCCACGGGCAACTGGGCAAACCGGGGCGATGGACATGGATGATCGAACAAGTCGACTAGCTAGTTCTGTCTTGTGTAACGCAGACACGGTAGAGTCTGACCATCAAACGTTACTTATCACATATACAGTACTCCGCAGTATCTCGATTGATATGAGTCGTTCGCGTGAAAACAATGTGGGCTTAACGAATTAACGAAAGAGACTTGTTTGTTTGTTTAGGGTGCGTTTGGTTCACGGTTAAGGTTGGATAGGATATGGCGGTACATAATTTGCTGGATATGGTGATCCGGTTTTTTATTTGGTAGAGTGAATATGGCGATCCAATTTTTTGTTTAGTTCTAGAGATAAAGGTGGATTTGGTGATCCATTTTTTTTGTTAGAGGGAGTAGAATGGATGAGTGGATACAATCACCCCTACATTAAAGGTGGTGAGTATACCCCTTCAAATTCATCGAAACCATGAAAATATCAATCACTACAAACAAACAAAAATCTAAAGGGAAATATAAGAAATCACAAATAAATAGAAGAGGGAAAGGAGAAAAACGAAAAAAAAAAGGTCATTTGCGCTCTTCTCGCCGGCCGCCACCTCCGGATTCTCCTCCTCGCACGCTGGCCGCAACCTCCGGGCTTGCCTCCTCGCTCGCTGACCGTTGCCTCATCTTTGGGCCGCCGCCTTGCCTCCTCGTTCGCCGGCCATCGCCAAGTCTCCGGGCGACCGCCTCACCTCCTCGTTCACCGACCGCCGCCCCATCTCCTCGTTTGCTCACCGGTCGACAACGATGACGATGTAAACCCCTACTGCCTCACCGGATCCGTCCCCTCCTGATCCAATCGTTGTCGTTGGCATCTCCTGTCCCATGCCCACACCGGTTGTCGGGGCGCCCTGTCCCGCTGTCGCCGCCTCTGGCCTCGCCACTGCCGTCACCTCTTCCCGCCGCCGCCTCTGGCCTTCAGGCTCGCCGCCGTCGCCTCTTATATAAAATGATGTGTGGATAGAAATAAAGTGGTAGATATGGGGTAGAGTAAAAAAAATGAATGAGAGGTGATGGATAACAAGTAGTACTAAGGGTGTGTTTGGTTCACGGTCATGCATGGATGAGATATGGCCATCCATGTTTTGTTAGATATGGCGATCCAATTTTTTATTTGGTTTGTATGGATATGGCGATTCAATTTCTTGTTTGGTTGGAGGGATATAGCACGGATGGAAAAAGCCAAGAGTTAGTGGGGCCCATTTGTCATATATAATTTTTTTATCAAAATATAATCATCCGAGATCTTGTTTTAAAGATTGAATTGTAACAAATATAATGGTGTAATCAAATTATAAATTTGATAAACGGTTTAGGAGAAAAAATCATTTGGAGCTTATTTAACAGAAAATCAAAACAACCGCAGCCAATCAGAATATGACACATCACCCATACCAAAACTGGATGGCTTCATCTAGCCAAATCGGCCGGATGCACTCATCCAGTATATTGAGGGAATATTCTCTATTCTGGGTCGCCCTATCCACCCTGCCCTCCAACCAAACACCACAAAAAAATCGGGTGGCCATCTCCTATCCAGACTCATCCACCCAACCAAACACACCCTAATTAGTGCTAAGTATTTTAGGACAAATTTAAAATTAAACAAGTAATTATTTTAGGATAAAGATAGTAGTAGAAAACTATGATCACATGAACGTTATTCAACCTCCGGCAGGACACGCGTGTATGTGTTCAGGCTGTGCGTGGATCATATGTTTTCTTTATTTAGGTGGTGTTTGAAACACATGGTTATTTAAGCTTTAATTATTACAAACTTGATGATAAATAGATATATTTGATAATTTAAAGCAACTTTTATATAAAAAGTTATCACACGGAACATACCGTTTAGTAGTTTGAAAAGCGTGATAAAAAAAATTGAGGTAAAATCTGTATCTTCGGTTCCGTTCATTTCTCCAACAAGAGTTGGACAAAGATAAAGATTTTCGTGGCATGCTTTTCAAGCTGCTAAACGGTGCGTTCTATGCGAAAACTTTCTATATGAAAGTTGCTCTAAAATATCATACTCCCTCCATTCCATAATATAAGACACAGCCACTTTTATTAGATGTTCCATAATATAAGGTATGCATGCAAGCATGCAATTAACCATGACATCTTCTCCATTAAATTATTATTATTTTTAAATCATCCACTCTTATGTTATCTAATTCTATTGGATGCATGCATTATATTTATTAGGATGATCCAAACTACAAGATGATAATAATTATTTTTTGGTTTTTGGGTTAAGGGTAGTTGTGCCTTATATTTTGGAACGGAGGGAGTATTAATCTATTTTTTAAGTTTGTAATAATTAAAACTTAATCAATTATACGTTAATAGCATCTCATTTTGTGTAAAAAAAAATTAATCTTCATCTCCATTGGAAAGGGTTCACATCGTCTACCATTGGTGCTGGCGGCAAATATTGCCCTTGCATGCATTTGTAATATTGCCCTTGCATGCATTTGTACCGCATATTCTTCCATGCATAAACAGTTGTATGAAGTGACCCTATCACAAAGATTAATTAGAGGCCAACTAATCGGTACAATTAGTTGTTTCTCTCCAAAACAAAATTCAGCAAATAGAATATGCAAGCCTCTGTTATACGAAGAGACCACAAACCAAACATCAGTACCTAAATACTTGAACGATGTATATATCTTATATAAAACTTTTAGTATTCATTTGGCATTTGGCATTACTACTAGGTCCCAGATAGAGAATTGTCATAAAAAAACTGGCAGTGAAATGGAGCTACTGATGAAATCCTTCGGAATACAACTCACAGCCATCTAAATCACCCTGCAAATGTATAAACTGATTTAAGTTTAAAAGAAATGGAACATATCAAATCTTAAAAAGTAAAAGTCAATGTGAATTATAGCGTCAGTAGTTGGATATAGCTACCCAAAAAAGTCCTGGTCAACTTCTTTTATACTGTTCTACAATCTATCCTCTGCACTTTGATGCCGCTTATATTCTATTTACTGACTTTTTTTCCAGAAGAAAAATAACTAATTCCACCGATTATTAGGCCCCTAATTAATCATAATGGTGGAGCCACTCCATGCAGCTGTTTATTGGAGAATGTGAGGCACAGATGAATGGAACGGCAATGTTTACCGTTGGGCCCAAAGGCAGACGATGTTTATCCCATCGGAAAGAGATTGTCTTCCCTCGCTTCCTCGGTCAGCCTTGCTCACACATGTTTTTTTTTTGCCGGGAAGGCCGAAGGAGACCATCCGACTGTGTTGAGAAGAAGTAAAAGTACATACAGAATGCTGCCATCACCCATCTAAAAGGATGTGGTTTTCACCCAGAAAAGTTCATCAAGAAAGGGAGAGGGTAATTAACCCTCGATAACGCCGCAAGGAAGGTTACGATGACCGAAGGCGTAGCCACTGTCGGCCCAGTGAACATCGGATTAGGCTTTCGCTTGGGACCCTACAACCTTGATGGAAGATTGATGTCCACCAACTCAGAACCACTTCACGGACAAATGGCAGCACGTAGCTTCCACCACACCGCACCAACGCCCCTCCGTCGGCCGACTTCATCGAACCACCACCCCTGAGAGCTGGCTCAGGACCCCTCCGTTCCACCACCCGCCGGCCCCCTCGCCAGTTTTGGCCGAAGGAGAACCCATGCTGGGTGGCATTGCTTCGACAGCCTCAGCTTCCCCTGATGACAAGCAGCCGCCTCAATCCAACCTAGAATATTCACGAAGGGCGAGGGTGCTGACCGACAACGAGGAAGACGACCCACCGCCGCCAGCTCCCTTTGCACTGCCATCTGGGCTTGCACCGATGCCGGTGACGCTACTGCCGCTCCGGCTCCGGCGCCCCCGTTGCCCGGCGCTTAGGGCACCGCAACGGCACCCCGGTTGCCTAGCTGCGCCTGGCTACGCCATGGGGGCTCACAGCCGCACCACCAAGCCGCTCCGGCAGGCCACGCCCCCGTTGAGCCGCGGCCGCCCTGGGCCGGTGCCGCCAAACCTTCGGCGCTCCAGGCCGGCCACGCCGCCGCCGCACCCCGGCTCCCAGCCTTCCCACGTCGCCTCGCGCCTGGGCAGGCCGAGCCGCCGCCGCCTCCCCCAACCTCCTCCCACTGTCGCCTGTGTCGCCCTTGCGCTCTCCGGCTAGATCCGGCGGCGAGAGCGTTGGATCTAGCGTGGGGGGGGGGGGGGAGGGGGCGCTAGATCCAGCGGCGACGGCGCCGGATCCGCCACCTTGCGATGCGCCGCCGTGCGGCCTTCCCTGCCGCGTCCCGCCTCCTCGTGCTGAAGAATGTGCCGCCGCCATCGTGGCGGCCGCGCGGTTTCTGGCGGCACGCTCCGCAAGGCGGGGAGAGGAGGGGAGGGTGGCAGCGGCGAGGGGTAGGGTTCGCCCCCTGCGCCCGCGCGAGGACTGAAGGTGTGTGTCTTATGCTAACACATGTTTTTGGAACTAGATCCTCTCCTGTAATTTAGAGGAACACTGTGTCAACGGTATATTGTATCTATCACCACAGTGAAATGCAATAGCATTGTTGCAGCAAAAGCACTGCATGAACAGTAATTGGTTTACTGTTTATGTAATTACTATTTGAGCTTTGTCTACTTTCTCGGTCCAGTGTCTGACTGTCCCATGTACCACCATGTCGTCGGCCGGATCACGGAACTGGAGGGAGAATCTGAAATTTGCAGAACCAACTACATCCTCCACAATGAAGACTTTCTAGCATTGCCCACATTCATTTTGATGCTAATGAATTTACATATATGTATATGTTTAGATTCATTTGTATGTGTTTAGATTTATTAATATCTATATATACTAGCAAAATGCCCGTGCTTCGCTACGGGTATAATGAAAGGTTAAATGCTATAAATACACGGTTAACATGTATGTAATAATATTTCAAGATAGATAAATTATTCATTGGGTTAATGATAATCAAGACTAATAAGAAACACCATTGCATATTGATATAGTACTCATATTGTCATAACACACGCTCTCTCTCAACTCTTGCATCGCACGCGCCTGATATAACTTCTAAAATCCAACACGGACTCGCGTGGAGACGGATCGTTTAACGGCTCATGCGTGGACGATAGATGGTGCGGACTCTAATATGTCGTATTTTGCATATGACGAAAAGAAAAAAAATAGTTATGTTTAATTTTTAAATTAAAAACTGGTTCATTATAAGATTTCAGAATCACTAAATATCTGTTGAAGAAAGAGGTACAAAACTTTTGACTTTTCAGCCATCGAATGTGCATGGTCCACTAAAAACCAAAAAATCATTTTTAAAAACCAAAAAATCAGACGGGCCCATAAAAAAATCACGCCACCTATAAAAAAAACGGTGTGTGCGAAAAAAAATCGGTCAGACAAAAGAAATCGCGTCTCCCATAAACCGCGAGCGAAAAAAACCCGGGCGATTGGAAGCACTTTAATAAAATATTCTTTATGTTGCGCGGGAACACAATCTCTTGTTAAGTTCTAGACACCAGGTAATTTTTTTTCAAAACATCCTATTTCACATTAAATCGGTAAATTATTCTATTTATACAATACCATGACATAAAATATTTTTTTCCAGCCGATGTGGCTCATAGAAAAGGCAAAAAGACAAAAAGTTAAAAACAACCTCGCTCCTTAATAAAAACAACATAGGTGCTGGTTTTTTTTGACAGAGTACCGATTTTTTTAAAGAAAAAACGCCCACAGAGCCAGGCAAGAGAGCGGTGCGCCTCGATCCTTCCGTCCCCCTTATCTCCTCGTTTTTCCCAACCGCTCTTATCCTCTCTTTCCTCTCGCCCTCTCGGTGTTCTCTCCTCAGGTCCTTCGTTCGCCCGCGCTTTCTCAACCGCGCAGGCGAGCGCAACCTCCCATTTCTTCTCTTTTCCCCTCGGCTCTCTTGCACCCTCCCCTCTCCTCTCTTGCGCGTCGGCGGCGGCCCGGCGGTGGAGGCGGCGGCAGCGCCCTCCGTAGGAGGGGAGGCGGCGGTGGTGGCGGCGGCGGCGGGAGGGAAGGCGACGGTCCGATGGCGGCGCCGTCCACAGGAGGGGAAGCGGGGGCGGCGGCCTCCCACCACCGGACCTCGCCGCGTGGCCGCGCCTCCTCAGCCTCGATGTCGCCGCCTTCCTCCCTCTCCCTCTCGGCATCACCCAAGTGTAGAGGCGGTGCAGGGGTGCGGGTTGGCAGCTCCTCGGCGCAACGGCTATGCTGCGGAGGAGGGGAGCAACGGCGGTAGCGGCCACTGAAGGCGGCGGAGGTGGCGCTCCTCCCTCCCTTCGTCCCTAGCTCCCAGATCCATCCCGAACAGGGAGTGACGGTGGCAGAGGCGACGCTCCCTCCCTCCCCCCTCCCAGATCTGGCCGGAGGGGGAAGGGCGACAGTAGAGTTGGCCCCAGCTACAGCGGCCGACACCGGTGCCGAAGGTCAATGTCCCCCTCGTCTTCTTCCTCCCCCCATCCTCTGTCCCTCTGATCTCATTGGCAGCTATTGTCTGCAGGGCAGCGAGTGGCCAGAATTTTTCACGATGAACAACGACAGCAAGTGATCTTGAATTTTCAAATCCGTGTGATAAAGTTTGTAATATTGATTATGTGATGTGTGATCGATTGTTTATGTGTTTATTTTGTGATTTGTTTTGTTGGAATCATCGGCTTATGTATTTTGTGGAGATTCATGATTTTGATTTGGGATTGCAATTGAGTGATTCTGTGGATTCATGTATTTTAGGAATTGGGGGCAATGGGATTGGGAGCAATTGACTCGATTAGCCGATTGATCGAGTCGGCTTCTTTTTTTTTCACTCCAATGCCGATTTTTTTGTCTCTAGGATCTAGCTCGGGGAAATTTTCTTTCAAGACGGACTCGGACTCAAACAAGGACGACGGACGAAAAAATCGATCGGAAGCCTTACGAATTTTTTAATTAGGTAGGTATAGATATAGATATAGATATGGGCAATGCTAGAAAGTCTTACATTGTGAAACGGAGAGATTACTTCCGTTTTCAAACTACACGTTATTTTAGTTTTATCCTAAGTCAAATATTATTGTCAAACATTTGTCTTTGATCATTAATTTTAAAATATATAGTTTAATACAATAAGATTTATATTATTAGATTTACCATAAGAAATGCTTTCATAGCATATAATTCACATGCTATTAAACTATAAGCAGAATGATGAGTAATTTAATTTGAATCAGAGGTAGAAATTTGCACGTAAACTAGTTCCCCGTTAGATGTGAGATAGAAAATTTCCATTTAGAAATGATCAATTTGGATTGCTACCGAAACTTATCATACCATTTATTTTTTTGGTAGTTTGAACAGATCGACCACTTGTAGTTTATATTGTATTAATTGAAGCTGATAGTTAACAACCCTACTACAATTTGATTCCTAAAGTCCTAATCATTAGAAATTGAGCTAGGTTGCTCCACCCTACCGATATGACTATCGGTTCTAGCTGTGCGTTGACATTACAATCAGCCGTTGGATGAAAGAGAGAAGAGAAAATCAGATTGCTCGCCTATTATCGTCTCTCTTTGGACCACAAGCTTATATATAACTATTTGTTTTTTTTTCGGAGAACTGGAAAAACAATTGTGCCGTACTCTATATATAGTCTTAGAGTTGTGGCGCAGCGTATACCATCCAAAAATACAATTGCCGTGTCTTCTCGAGTTCACTTCCTAACCGAGGAAGCTAGCTAGATATGTCTGGAGGTGGATCAATTGCCAACGATGGTGAAGCGGCCGCCGCCGCCGGCGGCGGCGGCCGTGGCGAGGTGACATTTACAGTTGTGATGAGCTGCCTCACGGCCGGCGCCGGCGGGCTCTTGCTTGGGTACGACATCGGTGTTACAGGTCAGCGGCTAGTAAACTGAAAGTCTGATGAATATGCCTTCAGAGCTTGACTCTGCACGTTTCTCGTACATGCCACGGTTATGTCTCTCTATTTCTTTCTTCTCTTAAGGTTACCGTAGGGGTTTCAAAAAAAAAAAAATCTTTATGACCGTATGTTTATGATCTATTGTTACTCTCATTCAAGTAAGAAAAGCGATATATAGTGTGTTTTGAAAGTTCAGGGCTCTGCACATTTTGTGCTCATACGGGAAACTGTTTTAAAAATTTTCAAAAAAATATGACATGATAGGTTAATATGTAATATATCATTTCACAAACATACAAGTCTAAATTTGACTTCTATAAGTTGTAATAAAAATAACAAATTTGACTATAAATATACATATACTAGCTAGAGTTTAATTTGTTAATTTTGTTACAACTAGTAGAAGTCGAATTTGAATTTGTATGCTTGTAAAGTGATATATTACATATTAATCTATCTTGTAAATTAGTTTGATTTTTTTTCATAGTTATTTAGTTGACATGCAAGAAACGGGTGGACGGCCACTCGAGATATTAGAATCCATCTTCGTGCTTATACTACTAGTAGAGAGCACCGTAGCATTACTCAGAGAGTATACCACACAGCTAAAGTCCCAAAGCAGTTCCTTTTCATCATAATATACACCCTCTGTTCTAGGGGTGTTTAGATCCAGGGTGTAAAGTTTTGGTGTGTCACATCAGGTATTATATAGGGTGTCGCATGTGGTGTTCGGGCACTAATAAAAAAACCAATTACAAAATCCGTCGGTAAACAGTGAGGTGAATTTATTAAGTCTAATTAATCCGTCATTATTAAGACTAATTTATTAAACAATGTTTACTATAACACCACATTGTCAAATCATGAAGCAATTAAACTTAAAAGATTCGTCTCGCAAATTAGTCGCAATCTGTACAATTAGTTATTTTTTAGCCTATATTTAATACTTCATGCAGGTGTTCAAACGTTCGATGTGATATGGTGTAAAATTTTTGTATGAGAACTAAACATGGCCTAAAATATAGCAACCTATAATCATATGTGACATAGTAGGATATGGATAGAACTACCTTATCTAGATTCCTACTATTAGGATATATCTCATCCGATTCTAAGTTGCTATATTTTAGGGGCGAATTACATATTAGAGTTATGCACGTTGTGATTATACATAAAATTTTGTGTATAAATTAGGCGGATGTTCTTATTCATGTAAATATATAACATGGTCTCTTTATAAAATAATTTTAGTGATTTTCATTTTGAATTTTAGTTATTTTCTATATTATTTTTTACTTCAACTGTTACATATGAACACACAACTCAATTTTTATTATATCATCTTTTTTTAGAAAAAAAACTTACAAATTTATATACCTTCTCGTGATGACTTCTTTTCACCTTGTTTTAATAACATTATAATAATATAATTGATGTGTTTTCTAATTGATTCATTGTTTATCTGAACAGTTAGCTAGTAGTAGCAACTACTACTATTGATGAAAAGAACTCCTACATGACGAGATAATATTGCCTTCTCTTCGAAAAAAAATTATATAAGATACCTTTTTTGAAAAAAATGGATCCAGATATTTGTTTACACTCCAAATCGGCACCAAAAACAGGCATATCCTTTTTTGTGAGTCAACACTTCTCAAAACTCAAGATGAAGCATGCATGTCAGTTGATGTGGATATATCATATATATTCCAGCATACATAATCAATGCAATTGTCTTCATTCGCTAATTTCGCACAAAACAATCACATTATCTCACAACTTCGTGAATCACATCTTGCTTCAACTACAGCCGCCTCAATATCAATAATAAATCTGTTTCAGAAAAGAACAGTACAATTTGGAATCTATTAACTTATAAAAAAAGGAGCCTCCACGTTCGCTCTCACAGCTTAGAAATTCTCATATTAATCGGAGAAAAAGAAAAACAGAGTCCATATAGAAATATAATTTTTAAATAGTTAAAATTCGGAATTAAAAAATAAGGAATATTGGAAGAGGAGACTAGAGTCCATATAGAAATACAATTTATAAATAACTGAAATTCGGAATTAAAATTTAAAAATAAGGAATATTGGAAGATGATACTAGAGTCCATATAGAAATACAATTTTGTTAATAGTGAAATTTGGTAAGCCCGGAGTAGTCATCGGCTTAGAGTCAGCATCGGCTTTGAAGTCTGAGATTAGCCGATGGGAGTTATCAAGTCGTCAATTGTCGGATTCTTGCTATATTCGGTTAAGGAAATTGATCTACTAAAGGAAGCTTGTCCAGAAGAGACCGAGTTCAAAGAGAATGCGGCATGGCAAGTTATCTATTAATTAGGAATAGTTTGTTAGTTTCCTTTTATCTTTAGGAAAGTGTGGTTAGTGTCCTATAAGGACTTTATCTTTTCCTTTTATCTTTAGGAAAGTTTCTTTCTTGTCCGACAAGGACTTGTATCAACCCATGGGTATAAATATGTATACCCGGGGTTTATGTAATCTATCTTCACGATCAATACAATTCGGCGTATCGCCACCTTTTACCTCTTCTACTCTATTTTATCGTCCGGCAGGACTTGGCACCTGACATGGGGCCGCATCGGTGTTCGATCTCTGGCTAAGGGGTAAGTCCAATGTTCCGCCGGCCCAGGCAATTGTATCGTTTACGTCGATGTCGCTCAAGGCTGCATCAGTACATTCGACCTCTTGGATTGCTCTGGTTTGGATGATATATTTGCCTACCTATTTATCATATGTCTCTGTTAATCTAGTCTTAGCATATCAATTTAGCTCTATCGGCTGCTTCTCGTTTTAGGGTTTCTGCCGCTATCGGCTAAATCGTGTTGCTAGATTAGATTAGCTTAGACATCTACCACCCTGAAAACAAAGTCAACGGCTTGATTGTCTAGATATTATGTTTCTTTTCATACTTAGTGCTGCATCAGTTAAGTTTAATCTACTAAGTCGTGCTTAGAACCATAATCTCTAGCCTGCTTCTTGATTGCCAATAAGGGTTTCATCGGGGTTTCAGCTGTGAGTTATCTGGATATTGCATCGGCTCAGAAGGATTGCATATACATATAAGTTGGATTTAGCCGATGACAACAAAGGTTTCACTGTTTAATCTAATCTTGTGGATTTCATGACATCGGACCTCCAGCCGATGTGTGCTTTAACCTTCGGATCGATGCTTATTTATCATATCATTATTTGCCGATTGGTTTATACTGGATTATATTGTTATTTTATTACATTATCATCAGCCGTTTGCCTTTATATCATTATCTACATTGGACATATAGCCGATTGCTTAAACCCTATCGCTATCGGCTGGTATCGGCATCGGCTATTATCGGCTATCGGCTGGAACTACTCCATCAGCTTGTCAGCCGATCGGCTGTTTTGATCTACTACTTGCATATCTTGTCAGTTGCAGGATTAAACTGACTAACACGCCTGCATCTCATCAAGATTTGGACCTGCACAGGAGCTAAGCAGATCTCCCAGGTCGGTGTGTTCGATTTTTTCGTCAAATAACTGAAATTCGGAATTAAAAAATAAAGAATATTAGAAGAAGAGTATAGAGTCCATATAGAAATACAATTAATAAATAATAGAAATTCGGAAATAAAAATAAGAAATATTAGAAGTAGAATATAGAGTCCATATAGAAATACAATTCAGAAATAATTGAAATTCGGAATTAAAAATAAGGAATATTAGAAGTAGAGTATAGAGTCCATATAGGAATTTAAATCTAAAATTAAAAGTAGAGTTTAGAGTTCGTATAAAAATACAATTTATAAAGCACTAAAATTTGAAATAAAAAACATGGGAATATATGAATACATTTTAGAAGTAACTGAAATTCGAAATTAAAAATTAAAGAATATTGGAAGATAAGTTTAGAGTCCACATAGAAATACAATTAGAAATAATAAAATTTTATAATTAAAAATAAATAATATTGGAAGAAGAGACTAGAGTCTATATAGAAATACAATTTACAGATAACGAAAATTGAGAATTAAAAAAAAGAAATATTGAAAGACGAGTCTAGAGTCCATATAGGAATATAATTTACAAATAACTAAAATTTGATATTAAAAATAATTAATAACTAACACGTATATAAAATATAATATAAATATTACACATTAGTAGTTTCATAAAGTTAGTACAAAATTTAAAATTATGTTGTCATTTTAATATATTTGAATAATACATTGAGCAAACATATATGCTATTATATGAGAGAAAATATAATTATGCTAGCCGCGCAATAGGGTTCAACATTCTTTCTATCATGTCCAACCTTCAAAATTCTGGATGGTGGAACGATTCGTGATAATTATTTGAGGGTATGAATGAATGAATTAAATATTATAAAGCTAAAATTAATTTAAAAGAATTTTCTAAGAAATCCATATATAGAATTTTTTTTTATTTTGTAATCGTTCCATTTAGGAGCTCAGAAAACTTTCGTATTATTAGTCCATTCTATTAGGGGGAAAAGACCGCAAAGTTCCATACATAATACATATATACAAGTCTCATCTATGCGATATATGTCATGCATGCGAAGAAATAATTCACCATGACAAAACCTCTTAGGCCTCCTTTGGGTTGAAATTTCATGGGAATATTGAAGGATCCAGACATTTAGGAATTTCCCTACTTCGGTAGTTTTAAATATAACATAAAAATAAAAATTAAGAGAACTCCTGTTTTCTCCCTATGCCCCCCCCCCCCCCGTCCCCCTCTCGAATTTATCAAATTCCTATTTATAAGCCACTAAACATTTTTTTAAAAAAAAATTCTAGTGTTTTCAATCTTCACAAGATTTATAATAATGAAAATGTATTACATCTCGGTAGGGAGGAAAACGGAGCGGATATGGACAGATAATGCTTGTATTATATTCGTTTTTATTTTTTTTACCGGATGCGAAAACAAATATAAATTATCTCGAATACGAATAATGATAGAATATGATCGGATACGAATACGGAAATAGGTTTTTTTTTCAGAACACGGAAACCATCTCAACTTTTAATAGAAACAAATATCATATATAAACAAATTTAATATATATATATATACACACACACATTTTTATATATCATTTTATGTAAAATTTAGTAATTTCACCACCAAATCTTGTTGGATGTTGAATTTTCAGGCGGGGTGACGCAGATGGAATCGTTCCTGCAGGCGTTCTTCCCGGAGGTCCTTCGGAAGATGTCCAGCTCGAAGCAGGACGCGTACTGCATCTTCGACAGCCAGGTGCTCAACGCCTTCGTCTCCTCCTTCTACCTCTCCACCATGGTCGCCAGCCTTGTCGCCGGCCACCTAACCAAGACGCTGGGGAGGAGGAACTCCTTGCTCATCGCCGGAGTGCTCTTCTTCGCCGGCACCCTCCTCAACCTGGCCGCCGTCAATATCAGCATGCTCATCATCGGCCGCATCCTCCTCGGCGTCGCCGTCGGCTTCAGCAGCTTGGTGATCGATCACTACCAGCCAATTAATACATTCGTTCACACATACATTTATTTATTTGTAGGGTAATTTTATCATCCTTAAAATGTCTCGGGAGGTAGCATATTTTCTATTGTAAAATTTGATACCTCTAGATAAAGTATCTCGAGGTTCTATAAATTTTAATTTATAATTTAGGTATCTCTCGAACTTATTTTTTAAGTAAAGTAAAATTTCTCTTATTTGTAGGACGTGAAGTTTTCATGCATTCATTGTGTTTGCATTGTTGCTTTGGTCGCAGGCTGCACCGGTGTACCTAGCGGAGATAGCGCCGGCCCGGTGGCGCGGCGCGTTCACGGCCTCCATAGGCCTCTTCGGCAACTTGGGTTTCTTGATGGCTGACACGATCAACTACCGCGCCGCTACCATGGCGAGGTGGGGTTGGCGCATCTCGCTCGGCGCCGGCATCGTCCCGGCCGTCATCGTCATCGTGGGCGCCGCGTCCATCCCGGACACGCCCAACAGCCTCGCGCTGCGTGGGAGGCTCGACGAGGCCCGAGACTCGCTGCGGCGCATCCGCGGTGCCGCCGACGTCGACGCCGAGCTCAAGGACATCGTCCGTGCTGCCGAGGAGGACCGGAGGTACGAGTCGGGCGCGCTGCGGCGGCTTCTCCGTCGCGAGTACCGGCCGCACCTGGTGATGGCCGTGCTAATCATGGTGTTCTTCGAGATGACGGGCGCCATCGTGGTGGCCATCTTCACGCCGCTCCTCTTCTACACCGTCGGTTTCACGAGCCAGAAGGCCATCCTCGGGTCAATCATCACCGACGTCGTTAGCATCGCCTCCGTCGCGGCCGCCGCGGCCATGGTCGACCGCCGCGGGCGGCGCACACTCTTTATGGTGGGCGGTGCCGTGCTGATCCTGTGCCAAGTGGCCATGGCGTGGATCTTTGGCGCGCAGCTGGGCGCTGACGGTGGGAGGGCGATGCCGCGGGGGTACGCCGTCGCGGTGGTGGCGCTCGTGTGCACGTACACGGCGGGGCTAAGCGTGTCGTGGGGCTCGCTGTCGTCGGTGGTCACCAGCGAGATCTTCCCACTGGAGGTGAGGTCGGCGGCACTGGGGCTGGGCGGCGCCATCTCGTCGGCGCTCACGTTCATGCAGTCGCAGTCGTTCTTGGAGATGCTGTGCAGCTTCAAGTACGGCGCCTTCGCCTACTACACCGGATGGTTGGTGGTGATGACGGCGTTCGTGGCGGTGTTCCTCCCGGAGACGAAGGGGGTGCCGATCGAGTCCATGGGCGCGGTGTGGGCACAACATTGGTACTGGAGGCGCTTCGTCCAGCCAGCGCCGGGCAAGCAGGTCGATGGGCCAGAATGATGGCAAAGTATTTTCTACGCCTAGATGTCATGCACATGGTTTAAACCATAAGCGTTACAAGCATGTTTGTCCAAAACGTAATGGTTGTCCGAAACCATAAACGTTACAAGCATGTTTAATGTTAATTTGGATCTGTAAATGTAGGAATAAGTTCATTTTACGTCTCTCATCTTGACGTCGACTTTGAAATTCGGTCTATCAATTTGTAAAACCGGTGTACCCAAGGTTTCAGGACAGTATAGTGCCCGATTTCGGCTAACGTGGTGGCTGAGTTAGTGTGGAACCCACATGTCAAGGCGATTCGGTCTAAATAAAAAATTGGTGGACCCCACATGTCAGTGACACATTCTCTCCTTCTCCCCCTCTCTCTCTCTGTTTGCCTCTACCTTTTTCTCTGCGGGTATGCTAGGGGACGGGATACCGTCCCCCAACGGGATAGCTCCTCTCCACAACGCGATTCGCGTCCCCCGCCGCTGCCGCGCTCGTCCCCCGTCGCCTCCGCCGCCGCCGCCGTGCCCGTCTGCCGCCGCCACCGCTGTGCCCGTCCCCCATCGACGCCGCCGCCGCCACCGCGTCCATCCCCCACTGCCGCCATTGCTGACCCCCACCGCCGCCGTCACCGCCGCGGCGTCCGTCCCCCATCGACGCCGCCGCCGCCGCCGCGCCCATCCCCCACCGCCGCCGCACCCATCCCCCACCGCCGCGCCCGTCCTCTGCCGCCGCCGTCGCCGTCCTCGTCTACAAGGGATGGCTGCAGGGGCGACCGCGCGTCTCGAGGTGCTCCTCCCCCAACGGGATGCCCAGCTATATCTAGTAGGAATCACCTGATACCTAGTAAGTATCATCCGATACCTCGCAAGTATCACGTGATACATGGTAGAAATCGTCTGATACCTCGCGAGTATGACGTGCTACGTGGTAGAAATCGTCTAATACATGACAGGTATCGCATGATACCTCGTGAGTATCACGCGATACGTGGTTGAAATCATCTGATACCTGACAGGTTTCACATGATACCTCGCGAGTATCACACGATACGTGGTAGAAAATCGCATGATACCTGATAAGTATCACATGATACTTTGCAGGTATCACCTAAAACGTGTGTAGAATCGTCTGATACCTGATAGGTATCACACCTGATACCTACTCGGGATCATTCTGTTGTGTAGAATCGTCTGATATCTGATAGGTATCACACCTGATACCTACTCGGGATTATCCCGTTCGAAAACGGGATTCCGTTATATAGCAGCCCCCTTTTCTCTGTGGCGTCGTGGCCGTCAACTCCCCACCACGCTACCCATGTTGTTCCTCTAGACACTGTCGTTCGACCACTCCGCCGATGCGAGTCCACGCTCAGCCCGTGCTCTCTCTCTTTTCCTGCTTCTAGGAGGTCTTATATTTATACCCTCTGGTGCCCACTTGTCTGTCTATTTAGAACTAGGGATGCAAGTACGGATATAATCCGAGTAGTCTTTATAATGTCCGAGTAGAATTCTGCTTCTACTTCCTTATCCAAAACACCTTCGATATATGAGGCATGATTTCGTATAAGACTTGGTATATGGTGAGTCCGCTGAACCTAACACAAAAGTATTAGGTATGTCTTATTTATAACACTGAAACTTTTATTGAAAAACAATAATCTCTATATATGGTTTACCTCAAATAAAAAAATATGTATTTACTTGTGATTCTACACTTTACCTATAAAGATATTTCTTTTAACACATATATGTTTTTCTCTAATACTCTAAAAAGTTACTTCCATAGTAGAGCTTAGTTACTTTTACCATTTAAGTAAATTAATTTTAAATATTTAAATATATTTAATATTATACTCATTTCATTATATATTTGAGTGGAGTTTAATGGTTAAAACAGATCTTACAACTAATATATTGTTTGAAATATATAAGTCCACTACTGGAGAAGTGATCTTTAGAGGGTCGGGCGATTTCCACAATAGTCCCGGTTCCAAAAGGAACGGGGACTAAAAACAATGTCCCGGTTAAGTTTTTTTTTATTTTTAGTCCCGGTTGTTGTTTCCAACCGGGACTAAAGATCATTTTTAGTCCCGGATCATCCCATGTCAGAGGCATGCCAGGGGGCTGAGGATCTTTATTCCAAGGTTGATACTACCAACTGGGACTAAAGATTACCACTTTAGTCCGTTGTACTACTAACCGGGAGTAAATATTTTCTTCAATCTCTGATCGGTTAAGTCCCAAACGAAATATTTAGATAAGATCGGATCATTTCCTCCTCTCCTCCCCTCAGATCCGATTTTATCTCTTCCTCCTCCACTCCCTCTCCTCTTCTCCCCTCCTCCTCTCCCCTCGCCTCCCCCTCCTCCCCTCCCATCCGGCGGTGGCCAGCAGTCGGCGCGGGCAGCGCGGGGGCGGCGGCTAGCGGGCGGCGCGGCCAGCGGCGCGGGCGGCGGCCAGCGCGCATGCCAGGTGGCCGAGCGGCGTCTTTTTTTTTTCCTTTTTTTATATTTTGTGATGTATAGTTTCTTTTTTTTAGAATTTGTGATTCATTGCATGGATCTGAAATGTATAATTTGTGGTGTATTTGATTTGTGTGTAATTTTTTTAAGGATTTGTGATGTAGTTGATTTGTTTGTATAAGTAACTTAGGCTTTGTGATGTGAATTATTTGGGATTTAGAATGTGAATGGTTTGGGATGTTACTTTGATTTAGTGATTTGGGGTTTGAATTGGGATATGCATCCCACTTGATTTGGGAGGAAATATAGGGATTAACCCTGATAAATAGCAAAGAAACAATTAAATAACAAAGAAACAATGAAAAAAAAGGGGAACCAACCGGGATGTGGCTCTGCCATTTTAGATGCCAATCTTTAGTCCTGGATTTTTTCTTCCGGTTCGCTACCCGGGAGTAAAGGGGTTGCGAACCGGGAGAGATATAGGGTTCTCCATAGTGGTCATTAAAAATTAAAAATAGACTATCTCATATGAGACTCTCAGGCCAAAAGCACGGAGATAATTTTTAAAGTACGCATGCATACACGTGATGGCTTTAATCGAATGGATCGATAGGTATCGTGCCGTAACACTAATCTATGCGTGCGCACGGATTAGATTTTACGATTATAATATGGCTCCTAAAGTCATAATTGCTATAAATCGAGGTTGCTCCACCCTACCAATATCACTATTGGTTTTGTGCATGAATTAATTACAATCTTCCATTGGATGAAAGAGAGAAAAATCCTATCGTTGTGTCTGTTTGGACCACAAGCGTATGACGATTTTTTTGTAGGAAAACTGGAAAACCAAGTGTGCCGTACTCTATAAATAGTCTTTGATCAGTGTGGCGCATCGTTTATCATCCAAAGATACAACGACCGTGTCTTCTCGAGCTCTCTCCCTGACAGAAGAAGCTAAGCTAGGTATGGCTGGAGGTGGATCGATTGCCAACGATGGTGAAGCAGCCGCCGGCGGCAACGGCGGCGGTGGCGAGGTGACATTTACGGTTGTGATGAGCTGCCTCACGGCGGGCGCCGGCGGGCTCTTACTTGGGTACGACATCGGTGTTACAGGTTAGTGGCTAGTAAACTGAAAATCTGAATATGCCTTCAGAGCTTTTGACTCTGCATGTTTAATTCCCGTACATGGCACGGTTTATGCTTCTCTGTTTCTTTCTTCTCTTAAGGTTACAGAAGATTTATCTTTATTACCGTAGGGCTTTCAAAAAAATATCTTAATTACCGTATTTTTATGATCCATTTATTACTCGGATTAAAGTAAGAAAAGCAATATATAGTTTGTTCTGAAAGTTCAGGGATTCTGCACATTTTCTACTCAGGAGATCTGGTTATCAGCAAAGGAAATAACAAGAGTGTACCACGCAGCTAGAGTTTCAAAGCGGTTGCTTTTCATCATAATATACTCTCTTTGTTCTAAAATCTAGCAATCTAAAATCATATAAAACATATTTTAATACTAGAAATTAAAACATATTTTAATACTAGAAATCTCTAGATATATCCAGATTTCTAGTAGTATGATATGTCAAATTCGGTTTTAGATTATTATATTTTAGAACAGATAGATGGAGAGTAGTAAGGTTATGCACGTAGTGATTATGCATAAAATCCCGTGCATAAATTAGGCATATGCTCTTATATTAATGTAAATATATAACATGGACTCTTTATAATGTTTGTTTAGTTGTTTTTATTTTGAATTTCAGTTATTTTCTATATTGTATTTTACTTCAACCGTCACTATATGAACACACAACTCAATTTAATATCACTTTTTCTCGGAAAAAAAAACCTTACAAATTTATATGCCTTTTCACGATCTCATTGATTCATTGCTTATCTGAACAGTTAGCTAGTAGTAGCAACTACTATTATTGATGAAAAGTACACGACAAGATAAGATTACCTTCTCTTCCAAAAAATTATATAAGATACCTTTTTTGAAAAAAAATGGATCCGATATTTGTTTACACTCCAAATCGGCACTAAAAACAGACTTATCATTTTCTTTTCTGTTAGTCAACACTACAGTCTCAAGACTCAAGATGATGCATACATGTCAGTTGATGTGGATATATTATATATGCCAGCATACATAATGAATGCAATTGTCTTCATTCAGACATTCACTACATGTTTCACACAAAACAAATACATTACTATCCATTTCAGAATACAATTTGGATTTTTTTTATGAAAGAAACAAAAACCATGCGAACACATGAACATGCTTCAACATTCTTTCTATCCTGTCTAACCTTCAAAATTATGTATAGATGAATGGTAGAATGATTTGTAATAATTATTTGAGGGTATTAATGAATTAGTTAAATATTATAGAGCTAAAAAATGAATTTAGAAGAATTTACTAAGAAAAATCCATGTCTAGAGAGGTTTTTTTTTTTTGCGATCGTAACATTTAGGAGCTTATAAAGCTTGCATATTATATGAAGTCTCATCCATGTGATATATATCATGCATGTGACGAAATAATTCACCATGACAAAACCTCTTAGGCTTCCTTTGGGTTGAAAATCCATGGGGATATTGAAGGATCAGACATCGGAATTTTCCATACTTTGGTAGTTTGGAACATAATATTAAAATTAAAAAAAAATAATGTTTTCTCTATGCCTCAATTCCACATGGAAAATAGAGGAGAGTTCAAATCTAATTTTATTGTTTACTTCAGAAGTCCACGGTTCTTCTCTCTCTAACCCCTACCCCCACCCCCAAACCCACATACCCTCGAATTCATCAAATTCGTATATAAGCCACAAACAAAATATTTTTCAAATTCCTGTATTTTGAATCTGTGCAGGATTTACTTGTAATTTTTTAATAATATAATCTCTTCCTTTGAAGAAACATGCAGGGATTTTCTGGCTAGCTCCACAAGGTGGTGGGCTAGACGACCTGGGTTCGAATCCTCACCTCTTCTAATTATTTGATATTAGGTCCTTCCCTAATATTAACGTCTTTTTTCAGCTTCGACTCCCTAGTGCTCCTGATTTCTTGGTGTCTGTGGAAGGAGCGGAACTCTAGGGTTTTCAACTCCGCTCTCTAGGGTTTTCGACTCCGCTCTCTCTTCGGTCCCAGCGGTTTTGGAGTCCGTCCATGCGGCGGGCCATCTGTGGTTTTTAGTTGGCGTTGCCGCTTTTGGGGATTTGTTGGGAGTTTAGCGTGGCTTAGCCCCTTCCCGCTACTTGGAGTCTGTTTTAGCCGCCATAGTTTCTCTAAGCTTCAGTTTTTTTTCTTCTTTTGCTTTTTCTTCCTTCCCCTAGCATAAGCCAGTCTGGTTGATTGCGTTTGTGTAACTAAAACTCTTTTCCTTCTAATATATTAACGTGCAATTCTTTTACGCGTTCACGAAAAAATTACATATCGGCCACACATAGCTAATAAGTTCTCTAACTAAATAAAAAAACAAGATGATGGGTAAAATTCCCAACTACCCTTAGAGCACCACATGATCTGCAAGTACAAAACATTTCAATTATGCATTGTATTTCTTTGTTTTTAAAATCCTACTCCATCCGTCGCTTTTAATCTTTGATCAAGTTTATAAAAAAAATGTAGCAATATTTATAGCACCAAATTGGTTTTAGTACATCTAGCACTAAACTTATTTTTTATAGTTTCTTTGTTTTATGCTGAAAGTATTGCTATATTTTTCTATAAATTTATCAAAACTAAAAAAGTTTGATTTAAAAAAGTTAAAATAGCTTATAATATGGAACATGAATAGAAATTTGATCACCAAATCTTGTTTAATGTTGAATTTTCAGGCGGGTTGACGCAAATGGAATCGTTCCTGGAGGCGTTCTTCCCGGAAGTCCTTCGGAAGATGTCCAGCACGAAGCAGGACGCGTACTGCATCTTCGACAGCCAGGTGCTCAACGCCTTCGTCTCCTCCTTCTACCTCTCCACCATGGTCGCCAGCCTTGTCGCCGGCCACCTAACCAAGACGCTGGGGAGGAGGAACTCCTTGTTCATCGCCGGAGTGCTCTTCTTCGCCGGCACCCTCCTCAACCTGGCCGCCGTCAATATCAGCATGCTCATCATCGGCCGCATCCTCCTCGGCGTCGCCGTCGGCTTCAGCAGCTTGGTGATCGATCACTAATTAACCAGCCAATTAATACGTTCTTGCACACACATACATTTATTTTTCTTGTAGGACGTGAAGTGCTCATGGTGTTTGCGTTTGTTGCTTTCGTCGTCGCAGGCTGCGCCGGTGTACCTGGCGGAGATATCGCCGGCGCGATGGCGCGGCGCGTTCACGTCCTCTATAGGCTTCTTCGCCAACTTTGGTTTCTTGATGGCCGACATGATCAACTACCGCGCCACTACCATGGCGAGCTGGGGTTGGCGCCTCTCGCTCGGCGCCGGCATCGTCCCGGCCATCATCGTCATCGTGGGCGCCGCGTCCATCCCGGACACGCCCAACAGCCTCGCGCTGCGCGGGAGGCTCGACGAGGCCCGAGACTCGCTGCGGCGCATCCGCGGGGCCGGGGCGGCCGCCGCCGACGTCGACGCCGAGCTCAAGGACATCGTCCGCGCCGCCGAGGAGGACACGAGGTACGAGTCGGGCGCTCTGCGGCGGCTCCTCCGGCGCGAGTACCGGCCGCACCTGGTGATGGCCGTGCTCATCACGGTGTTCTACGAGATGACGGGCGGAGTCGTGGTCGGCATCTTCACGCCGCTCCTCTTCTACACCGTCGGGTTCACGAGCCAGAAGGCCATCCTCGGGTCCATCATCACCGACGTCGTCAGCATCTCCTCCGTCGCCGTCGCGGCGGTCGTGGTGGACTGCCGCGGCCGGCGCACCCTCTTCATGGTGGGCGTCGCCGTGCTGATCCTGTGCCAGGTGGCCATGGCGTGGATCTTCGGCGCGGAGCTGGGCACCGACGGCGGGAGGGCGATGCCGCGCGGGTACGCCGTCGCGGTGGTGGCGCTCGTGTGCACGTACGCGGCGGGGCTATGTGTGTCGTGGGTCCCGCTCTCGTCGGTGGTCACCAGCGAGATCTTCCCGCTGGAGGTGAGGTCGGCGGCGCTAGGGCTGGGCGGCGCCATCTCGTCGGCGCTCACGTTCATGCAGTCGCAGTCGTTCTTGGAGATGCTGTGCAGCTTCAAGTACGGCGCCTTCGCCTACTACACCGGATGGTTGGTGGTGATGACGGCGTTCGTGGCGGTGTTCCTCCCGGAGACGAAGGGGGTGCCGATCGAGTCCATGGGCGCGGTGTGGGCGCAGCATTGGTACTGGAGGCGCTTCGTCCAGCCAGCGCCGGCCAAGCAGGCCGATGGGCCGGAATGATGCGTTGGGAATTGGGTTTCGCACCACGTGTCCATGCGTTGGTGGACCTAGGATTTCGTTGAGCCCCGGACCAAGCGCTACCAGGTGTAACCGTGTAAGATAGGCTTGTTGAACGTTAATTTGGATCCGTAAATATAGGAATAAGTTCTTAAATCTCTCATCTTGACGACGATTTTAAAGTTCGTCTCTAAACTGCTATACCAGTATAACACGTTTCACAAGTTGTAAAATCGATATACTTGAGGTCCAGAGGTAATATAGTGCCCGGTTTCGGTTGATGTAACGGCTGAGTCAGCATAGGACCCACATATCAAGGCAATTTAGTCTAAATAAAAAAACAAAAATTGATGGAGCCCATATGTGACAGTACATTCTCTCCTTCTCCATCTCTTTGTTTGTCTTAGCAGCGTCGGTGGCCGTCCACTCTCCACCGTGCAGGCCATGTCCTTCGTCTCAACGTTGTCGTAGCCGAGCCCACCATCAACCCGCGCTCTCCCCATCCTTCTCCTGATGATCCCGCTTAATTACTACTAACTGACCTCGCAACAGGTAGCGTTGGCATTGGAGATGGCAACATGAAGGCCGCTGGAGGCGGAGGAGCGGCTACAGAAGGAAATCTAGGAGCTGCATTGGCACCACTATACGTGCTAGCTTTGCTCATGGCAGCGACCATCTCATCTAGGCTTGTTGCTCCTGTTCAACATGGCGGGAGCATTGCTTGTGCCCCCACTCTCCTCCTCTGGCTCCGTTTATCTCAACTGGTACCAGGGAGAGGACGTCGACTTCTTCTTCTTCCCCTTCCTGGTACTCTACAAGTGCGGTCGCTTCGTGCAGTTCATTGGCACGGACACCGTGCCGGCATCGATGGACCCGGCCACCAGCATGTTGTCCAAGGACTACTTGTTGAACTGCACTTGTTGAACCTCGCCAACCTCACGGCGGGGAAGCGCAGCGGCAACAAAGCTGCCAATCGTGGTGTTCTACCACGGTGGTACGTCCACCACAGAGTTGGCCTCTTCGTCTTCGCCGATGTACCAGCGAGATTGTTCCTCTCGTCTAGGACAACCCTTATGGAGACATCGTGCACAACACGGTGATGCACACCGGCAGGGAGTCCGGGGCTGCACGGCGACGCGACCATTCGCGACATAGCTCTCCTCGACCCTTACTTCTACTAGGGGAAGCAGCTGGTGTTGTCGAAGACGCGGGACCCGGTTTTTACGGTTACGGCTGAAATTTGGACAATGTTGAGGGAGGGACTCCAAATGGACATTTTTCTTTTTAGAAAACCCCGTGTTCGACTGGCCCACAAGGATCTGACGGCCCACCCGCTCCAAATAGGCTCCAACCCTGATCTCAGCGCCGCCCGCTATAAAACGCCGCCTCCTGCCGGCTGCCGTCGCAAACCCCATGCTGCCCTCCGACGACGACCCGGCCGCTCCCAACAGTCCCAGCTCCGATTTGCCCCCTCGTATGGAGATCTCGTCCTGCTGATCCGTTAATTCCATCTCAATCGATCGTATTCAGGAGATCATGTCGGAGTTGGACTGCGATGTTAGCGATAATTGTGTGCATGTCCTTCTCTTTCTGTTTTTGCCGTTCTCCTTCCCGATTCTCCCGATTCTGTTTCTATAAGTCGGTTGAGATATTCGTGGAATGGTAGAGGCTATATGTACACATGTTCCGTGATGAATCAATCTATCCCGTTGAGCTATTCCTGCTTTCATGCGGTAAGGCGGCGATCCACACAAACATTTGGTTGCATATAATGCAAGTTCCTTTCTTTTACTAATTACCATGTAAGTCTGTGTGCTGTTGATCTTTTCTACATATCCTGATCGATCAATGTCATGTGTGCGAGCTCGATCTCTTTACAAAGCGAGCCGGAGTAGCTATTAATTTGCTGCAAGTTTAAATTAAGTTAGGATATGTATAGTTGTTGGTTGCAGCATGGCTATATCGATCTGGAGCTGGTCGTCATGCAAAAATGCCATCTCTGGACTGAAACCGAGCTGTTGCGCGCCCCGTGGTAAAATCTATCTAGTGCGCCCGTACCATTTGGTCTTATCTAGCGGCCCTTTCGTAAACCATCTGATCAGTTGATGATAGAGATGGAGAAATGATTTGGCTAGCTCCACAAGATGGTAGCTAACCGATCTAGATTCAAAACTTCATTCCTTCTATTTATTTCATGTTAGATCCTTCCCTTATATTCGTATTTTAGTTGGTGATGAATGACATACGAACATGTGAATGTTGTAATGATCAAGAGATAGAAACAAGGCCAGAAAAAGAGGATCACATACTATATGCCAGCTATACGTCAATTCACGTGCATGCTAGTGAGGCCAATGTACCGTTACACTAATATATTTTCTTTTTTTTTATAGAATCTTTGATGACCTATATTAAATATAGACCGTATATTGTTTTTAATATCCTTTTAAACCTTCATATTCTACTTAAAATATGTGAAAAAATAAATCTAATATTGAATATACTGGAAAAATGTCCGTGCGTTACAACGGGTGAAGGATATTTTTTTTACAAAATCATAAGCTACAATTAGAAGTCCGATCATCTCAAGTTAGCATACGAGGTTGGTTAAAGAGATTTCTTATACAACTCTTTCTATATTTTTAAAAGCGAGAACATAAAAATCGACTCAAATACGGATCTGTATTTCTAAAAGCGAATGGATTTAAAAACCGACTCAAACATGAATGACATACCAAACTACTAACAAAACATCTTCAATTTTTATAATAAGTACAGATACAGATTAGACTAGTGACCAATCTATAAGTGCTTGTTGCTATTTTTAGAAGCTAAAGGGGAATTTATACATGGGATGAAGTAATCGTTGTTTTAACTAAATAAGCGGCCGTGCTCTGTGTAATCGTATCCTTTTGCTACCCAGTTTCTAATCTAGTCTGTATATAGGGCCACGACGAGTGCGGTTTTCTTTTCCCTGTCGGTTTGGTTCCGGAACTCAAAATCATTTATGGCTTGACATAAGCAAGAGCAGGTTATCACACTTCCAAATCTCACCTTTTGTTGTTGAACTAAAACTCAAAATGTAGCTTTTGGTTTTCCACTTCCTTAATTTCTATGCATGGGAGTTTCAAATTGTTCGCTATCCATGGATCCCAACCGGAAACCCTCTGCACGGAAAACGGAGCGATCCATTAGCGCGTGATTAATTAAGTATTAGCTAATTTTTTTTCAAAAATGGATTAATTTGATTTTTTTAAGTAACTTTTGTATAAAAACTTTTTGTAAAAAATACATCGTTTAGCAGTTTGAAAAGTATGCGCGTGAAAAACGAGAGAAATGGGTTGGGAAAAGAGGATGCCGAACACAAACTATTATGTTAAACTTATTTGGTTGTTCAGTTCACTTAATCACTTTAGCATATTGTCCCCATCTCCATATGTGTGTGTGTGGAGAAAAATACAGTGTTGTTTATTTTAGTGTGGAAAAAAAATAATTCCCCATCTTGTTTTCATATCCTTCAGGGTTATTGTTTATCAACTGAATTTAATTCGAAATTGAATAGACCAGGGGTGGAACCACCTATTAGGTGGGGTTGGGCGGTCGGCCCAGCTACGGCCCGCGCCGCCCCAACCCTTCATATTCTTCTTGGGCCGTTTACCACCACATCCAATTCACAATTGGCCCATAAATAAGCAGCCCAGTGTCCAATTTAGATTTTTAGGAAATCAAGAGCTAAACTCACGCCCGCGATGTCTTGGTACCAGCGCCATATATTATATCCGCATGCCGCGTCTCGCTACCTGCACGCGACGCCTCGCTTCGCTACCCGAGCACGCCTAGACTAGCCGCCGCCCGCTGGCCAACGCCATTTGCTCCTCTTGCTCGGCACCACACGCGCCAACTCAACGACGTTGCCTCGCCATCGCCCCATCCCCTACCGAGTTCCGGCCATTCCCGCGCCGGCGCCGCCGCACGGCCATCGGCAGCACGCAGCACCGCAGGCCGCAACAGCCAGCAGCCCAACAGCTTTTGGCGGCTCATCATCGGCTATTGGGCATCCTCGACACTGCTCACCCCCGTCCCCTACTATAGTTAGGCATGCCTAATGTTTTTCTCTCTCTCCCCTCTAAGCAAAATAATAATCATCTTATTCTAGGCACGTGATGTCTTCTCATATATTTATTTTTTTAAAGATATCTATCAACCATACTTTATGAATTGACTCGTATTTACAAATTGATATGTTTATTAGTATCTTTTTTTAATGTATGATGAATTATGTATGACGCAAAAAATATTACTTTATTTTAATATCATTTTTGTTTTTTGTTTGTCTTAATTTATTGATTATACTATGTGTTTACGTGATTACAATATAAATATGGTATTTTTTGTGTTTAGTTGTTATTATTGACGCGAGCATCTTCATCTCATTTTTATTTTAATCCTGCGTCCGCCACTGGAATAAACTACCTTGTTTTCAGATAAGCAAACAAAGGAATCGAAAGTTTCGGCCAATTCTGCACCAGTAGACACAACATGTAAAAAGGAGGCCATAGAAACTGCTTGTGACGAAAACAAGGTAGTAGAAGAAACAGCGGCATTCAGAGCACTCGCGAAGGTGCTAAAGAATGCATGAGTAGCAGAAAGGTATGTTATGGGTTATCTTCTTCTCTCTCTTTTTTTAAAGTTTCTGAACATGTCAACATAAAATACATGGAAATAATTACAGTGAGGTGCATAATAACTGAGAGGAAAATATATTATACTCCGTCCGGTTTTTTATATATGATATCTTTGTTAATTTTTACATAATGTTTTACCATTTGTTTTGTTCAAATATATATTATATTAAAAATATAATGAATGTTTAAATGATATTTAATGATAAATCAATTAAAAAATGATAATTACTTTTTTTAGAAAAAGACTAATGATAAAACGTATCTCAAAAGTCAACCCCTATTAAAGACTATAAGAAAAACTGCCTGTTTGTTAGAGGTAGGGATTATTATTACAGTTCTTTATATTTTCCTCTGTAGATTTTTCCCTTGGTCAAATTTGCATGCGCACGTGCTCCACATTTGATTTTCTGCTTAATAAACCTTTTTCTATAAATACTCAGGTTAACCTGCATGGCTGCATCCATCCATGCTACTGATTATATATTCATATTTCTGCAGAGCTGTTATGGATGTATGTTTTCCCCATAACGGACTGGTTGGCCGGTGATGAGTGCATGTGTTTCGCGGACATCTTATAAGGAAGATATGTGACTAAACCTTACTCTGTGTCATGCTAAGTTGTGGAGTTTATTCGGCTTTGAACATTTGGAGGTGACTGCTGTTGTGGGAGATCTGAACACAAGTGACATGTGGTGCTTGCATGATTAACATGTGACTAATCGAGTATTAGTTTAAATAACACGAAAAATTATTATGGCTGTTGAAAACTACTTTTCTATAGAAAATATTGAAAAAAAACCATCACGGCACACGAAAAATGAAGTAGAAGTTAAAAAAAAAAAGAGGAAAAGAACACTGGCTTAACATTGACAACATTGAGCACAACAAATGTGTCGTAAAATATGGTGTGATTTTACGGTTTTTGAGAAAATATATGTAGATACCAAAATTTTACAGCTTGGGATATCAAGTTTTCTAGTAGGAAAAACATGGTAAACCTATGAAGTTTTATAATATTTCCTCCGTTTTATAATATAAGTGATTTTGAAAGAATGTGACACACTGCTACGAATCTAGAATCTGGCTAGAGAGGTTATCCATATTCATAATACTATAATGTGTCACATTTCCATAAAATTCATTGTATTTTAGGACGGAGAGAGTAAAAAAAAATATGTTGAACCTTCTCAAAGAATGTTAAAATTACCCTTATATATTTCGTTTCTGTCGTCTCCGTATTTGGTCGATGCACTGAATGATTGATGTCTTTGTCTGTCAGCTACTCAGCTTTCATTGTCACTAATCTGCTGAGTTTTCAGCACAGACAGATTGAAGCAAGATTCGCATTAATTAACAAAGCCAATAAAAAGCCTAAATCCTCCAGGATTGGTCAGTCAAGACGAACTAGTGCCACTTTCAAAAACCTTAGAGAAAGGGCAGCAAGAACTAGCATAACATTAGTTAATTGCCTCATAGTGGCAGAAACTGCTTGGGAGAATCTACACTGAGATAGCAACCAATACAAAAACTGTACAGAACAGGCAAAGAAAATGAGCATATTTACATCCATCAAACGCTAGCAGTTAACGGGCAGACATCTAGCCATCTATCCCATCTCTTCTCTTGAGATCCTAGTTTAAATCAAGACCAAATCCACATTGCGTAGTATGCAAGGATGGCGTTCTTCAGCCGGCACAGCATCAGCAGGAAGTACTGCATTTGCACGAAGCAGAGTCCGAAACTGAGACCCATGCCGATAACCTGCCCAGCTGATTGAATCTTCATACTAGGAATAACGCAGAACAATGAGCCCCATGACCAGCTGAGACCATAGGAGACGACGCATGTGAGCAGGAATGTCGCCGTGGTGTAGCCCGTCAGTATCCGAGTTCCACCGCCCAGCCCGATTTGCGCTTCCACAAGCAATGGGATTGTGATCTTGCAAATTATAATTTCAACCATGAACAGCAATTTTTTTATGTTCGGTATGCACAGAAACATAGAACTGATGTGAAAATATTGGAGATTTTTTTCCTGGTCAGTTAGTTACCTGGCAAAACACCATCAGAATGGCGCTCACGGTGAATGTGACCTCCCGTCCGTGGTGCTTTGTTGTGAAGTCAGACCCAAGAATGCCAAAGGAGTTCACCAAAACAATCACGATGTTACCGACAACTGCGGCATTGCGCTGGGAGCTTGTTGTCTGATATAGCATTGGCAGGAGAAGAGTGGTAATGTTCACTCTGCTCAGTTGTAAAAACAGCTGTAGTGTCACTAATGCCCCAATATAAGTCAGATATTGCTCGTTTGTTGACAAGATCCTCCAAAATGGGCCTCTCTCGGTATTCTTTTGTATGCATTTCCCATTGAAACCGATCTGTTTTGGTGTTGTATAAACCTTTAAATTGGCAGTGCTGCAAATAAAATGAAGTGCTAGACGGATATAATCATGCTTGCTGCCAAGGAAACCTGAATCGAGGGATTGCTTATTGCACAATTCAGTGTCTTGAATGAACAAATTGCTCCGAAGGTTAGCATCATGGCCAGTGCAGAGTTGCGGGGAATAAATATGATTGCGAATCGTAACGTAGTTATAGATCCTGGCTGTCAGAACACTAATGCCAACAAAGAAAGGCAAGGAACTACGTCGACATAAGGATCGCAATATCATGGCACAATAAATTGGTGCGCCCTGTCACATTGTCAAGTTAGAAACACATTGGGTTAGGCCGTTAGGATGAACAGAAAGAAGTAGTGCTAGAAGTGAATTAAGGAGCTCTTGAACAATATTTAGATACTAACCTGGATGGCAGAAAACTTCTGCAGTAACCATCTGTAAATGTGAGCCTTGTAGTGGAGGGCAATAGTCCAAATCGCGCTTCCAGTGAGGAAAACAGAACGATCTATCAACATGGCAGGCTGGCGCCGCATTATGCGGGAGTCTACACCGGCATTATCTGATGACATGTAAAACAAATGTGCATAATTTCTGTACAAGGACTGCATCTCCTGCTTTGCCTCAGGAATGTTAGGGAAGAAGGCCATCACGTATGATTGGATCCCAAGCACACCAGTTCCGCTACTTGTACTCCCTAGAAACTATTGTGCCTGATGTAGCAAGAGAAAGGCATAAATTTTCTGAAGAGTACAAAATCTATCAATCTAAATTAAAATCATAGTCTCCTCTGTTTTAAACTACTAATGCTCAGTTCAGGTTTTGTCTCGTCGGCGCGATGAATTCAGTCTTGGTGCAAGTCTTGTTACTATCAGAACCTCATAGCTAACTACTACACATCTCTGAACATTTGGGGAGAAGAAATTTCACAAGAGAACCTTGGGTTGCGACATGATTTGGTAACAGCAACTAGGACCACTAGTAGATCAAGAAAAGATTGGAAGAAGGCATTATTACAATTATAAAGGATCAGTGGCATGATAGTAGAAGATATTTTTATGAACACAGGCCACTGAATGTGGGCCCCTACGCACAGAACTCCCACGTGACTCTTCCCTGAATCTAAAGGGAGATCCAATCATCCAAACTTGAGGCCGAGCTGCACCGAGGAGTACAGTGCGTGTCCCCTTGCTGCAGAGCCAGAGCAACAAGAGCCACATAGCTCAAGATTCCATGGGCCAAACGCCTGTACCCTTTCTAGGGTTGAATACTTGAATCGTCTTCCATGACCATTTTGTTATAAAAAAATAATTCAATTTTGTTTCTAATCTTTTTTTTTTCCAAAGAGTTTGGAGGATAAGCTAGGCAGCGTTCATGAAAGTGATGGACAGGAGTAGATGTGCACCATACGGTTTGTTCTACGACGGTATGGGTGGCTACAGCGTCAAGCCAGCGACCTGATCGAGCACGCGACGACTAATAAAATATATACTTTCTCTCAAAAAAAGAAATGAACCTAGAATTGGATGTGATTAGCGGCGAAGATCCAAACGTGCCATTTGGCACAAAGGACACCATTTCGATTGCCATCTGAAATTTCCACTGCGTGACACGCGGCTCATGGAACCAAAAGCTTCTCGAGAGTACATGCATGATCGTAGAGAATCAGAATAATACTGACCTCAAATTTTTTCTCTCTCTCTTTTTGCATTTGGGGCCTTTTTAAAATGTAAAGGAGAATGGTAATCTAGACGATACCCCCATTTGGCCATTCTCCCTCTAGAAAACCAGAAGAAATGCTTGTGGTTAAAAGAGTAGTACTAGTTGCGTTTGAACCATGACGTCACGTACCAAACCTCATTTAATTAGTCCAAGCATAAACAAAGCGAGCAAAAGCTAGGCGAGGGGATCAGATCAGCTTCTAACCTGCCTGAGAGGCTGAGAGCCTTCCAGAGGCTGCGTCAGCTACCTCGACAGCGGCGGCGCACCACACCCCCGCACTCGCGCTCGTACGTTCCCCCTTCACCGTCGTACGCCGGCGGCGAGCTTCTCTTCCGGCAACTCTCCCGCGAGCTGATGGCACTCCGAGAAACTGTCAGACAAAACACATGCTTCAGCCGAGAGCACGAGACAATCGAAGAAGAAGAAGAACAAGAGACGATGGATGATGATAAAAGAGAAATGAAGCACACACACACACACACACAATCACCTGGTGCTTTGTCCGGAGCGGTGCTGAGCTGAGCTGAGAGCAAGAACAAGGAGAGGAGAGGTGACTGCAACAACGAGGAGCAGAGAGAGGAAAAAGGAAAGAGAGGAGGAGGAGGAGGCGAGAACCGCGAGACAGAGAGAGCGAGAAAGGATACGAGTCGCGCAGTAGTTATCGCGCAAAGAGGAGTCCCGTTTTGACGAGTATTCTAGTGGGGGAACCGGGTACTCAAACAGGGGCGGTTCGAGCGCGATGTGTGTGACGGTGTGAGTGTGAGCTGAGCGACGAGTGTGATGTGAGCCGGGGTTGGCAGCTACCGCGCGCTATCTATCTCAGCTAGCAGCAAGTGGACGCGCGCGCGTACGTGATACACTGAGACGTGGCCGCGGGAGGCCACCGCGCTGGCCGCCACGACGACGGCGACCAGCGAACAACCTGACATGGCGCGGACATGTGCACGCAGGCAGCGCAGGCAAAAAAGCCTGCGCCCCCCGCGGAGTAGAGTGGAGCACCGGCGCCGGTGCAGGGCTGCAGGCAGTGGGCGTTACTGGCGCCCCCATGCATCCGGGACGGGGGGACTCCGGCCGGGGTGTCCAAACGCATTCGGCTTGTTTGGTAACTCGAGGGAAGATGACTGGGAGTTTACACAAGAAAATTGATGGTTAGATTAATATAGGAATTTGATTTTTAATCTCAATATCTTGTTTGGTAGAGGTGGTGGAAATTGATAGAGAGTTTAGTTGGAGATTAGGTCATTAATAAAAACAGATGGTTGAGATTTGCTTAGACAAACTAATAAGGAATTCCCTCCCAATTATCTGCCCGTACCCAGGTATTGAAAAGGCGACTCGGCGTGCGTGGCGGTATCTGGCTGCGCCGAATCCCTGTGTGGCCCGTCTCTATGGGAATATCCTTGATTCTCATATGATCCCAAGAATAAGTAGGAGGAGGGGAGGCTCAGAGCAAGTTTAATAGTATAGCCCACTACTAGCTCCAAATCATTTATAGCCAATGCAATAGCCAATTCATGCAATAGTTGCTTATTATACTATTAATACCTGATCCCATATATCATACACACATTATATCTGGGAGTCCGTGCTGCAGCTGACTACAGATCTGTAGTCCGCTGCTCTTCTCTCTCTTCCTTTTATCTCTTTAAAATATGTTTATAGCTGGCTTATAGCCTACTATTGTATCTGCTCTTAGGCTGTGTTCTATTCCCATGGTTGGGAACACAAGCCCCGTACATGAAAAACGAAGCAGTTCATTAGCGTATATTTAATTAAGTATTAGCTAATTTTTTTCAAAAATAGATCAATATAATTTTTTTAAGTAACTTTTGTATAGAAACTTTTTGCAAAAAACGTACCGTTTAGCAGTTTGAAAAGCGTGCGCGCGGAAAACGAGAGAGAAGGTTAGGAACCCTGGGTAGCGAGAGCCTAAAAGTTAGCAAGGGTTCACGTTTTCGACAAGAAAAAAAAAATGTTGATTGGAAATATTGAAATTTTAAGGTTTTAATGCAATACAAGAGTAGATTCCGAGTGAAATTTCGAATGGTTTTTGAGAATTTGAATTTAAGAAGATAAATCTGATAACAGTAAATTAAAATGTTGCGAAAACCATACAAACCGAGAGTTGGGATCCGGCACTAAATTGAAAATGTGAACCTCGCTTGCTTTACTTTTGGGATAGTAAGCTGAAAATTAACATTTTATATTCTCACCGGCAGACCGGCTAAAGCTCCTCAATCAAGGGTGCCATAGCTTGCTCACTGCAGCCATGGGAAAGGCAGCAAGTCAGCAACTACGGCTGCCTCGGCGATGTTACGGGATGGGCTTGAATTGATTTTGTTGGGGCCTATGTTATTTCCAAGCCCGCTAAATAACATACACGTCCCTATTTCAGTTCGGCAAAATCAATAGCACTAGTAAAGGTGGATGGAAATGCCAATCAAACAACGTGACATACCAGCTCAAGCTCAAGTTGAGAAGATTCTTTTTGGAAGTGGGAGTGAAGAATATCCATTCCATTAAGATAGACTCAGATTGAAGAAATCGACCGTATGGCTTTACTGCTAACACGAACTTTGTTCAAACCCAACAACAACTACCGGACGTAAACAAATCTACTAACTAGATAGGCACATGCAAGTTCGCTTGATTTCCCTCTTAACGACGGCAACATCAGCGAGTCAGAGCAGAAGATAGACATATTAATCCCAGCCTCAGAACATACCGCCACATCATCCCAAAACAGTTTTGAATCTCGTCAGATGATGAGAAGTGAATGGTATTTGAAGTTCGGAGATGAACAATGACCAGCCCTTTATGGTTTACGGATATAGCTTTGTGAAAGTTTTGGAATGTAAACTATACCTTTTCCTTTCAAAAAATAGGTAACCAACAACTAAGCCATAATGACATTACATTAGTTAGCAACACAGTACAAAAATATTCTTCAGTCTTCACAATTTACGCAAGATCCGAACCAGATTTTTCTGATTTACACCGGCCATAAGCTAAGATACCATATTACAGTTCACGTGATAATTCGGAACTGCTAACAAACATCGCTTGAATGACCATTGACTGGTAGGTAACCAACAACTAACCCATGAATAACATTAGCAACACAGTAGACAGTACCAAAATGTTCTTCAGTCTACACAATGCACGCACGATCCGGGTCAGATTTTCCTGACTTACACAGGCCATAATTAAGCTAAGACAGAACATTACAGTCCAGGTGAGAATGCAACAACTAACAAATCTCGCTCGAATGATGGATAAACAACAGTCAACAAACACAGACTGGCCACAAACTACATATTCAGAACTCCCCGGCGAGTCGTCAGACCAGCGCGATGCTGCTCCCGCCGCCAGGAGGCTTCCTGACGCCTCCGAAGTAGTCCCGGGAGGCCACCTTCCCATCGGCGAAGATGTTGCTGCCACTCATCTCCTTGAGCTTCGCCGTGCTCAGAGACTTCTCGGCCGAGCCAGGGGGAGCTTCTTCCTTGAAGATGTTGTTGCCCGTCAACTCATGGAACTTCTGGTTATGGATTTTCTTGGCGGTCTTGACTGTCGGCTCCTCCCCAAACATTATATTGCTCGGACCTCCGGCGGGCTGCACATGCATCAATTATCAAATTGAATTATGAGGTTAATATACACCAGATGCAGAACTGCATTTGGCTATTTGCTATTATAGAAAAGCACTACAGCACCTTATGTTCCATAGCAGTTTTTTTTTTCAATTACTAACAACAATCTCATCTGTTCAACTATAACATTAACATGTGGTTTATTATTTAGGAAACATTAAGCCTGAAATGAGCAATCTCCTAAGCAAAGAGACTAAAATTCAGTTGATGATCACTACTACTTGAAGATTACTCTCAATTTCAAATAGAACATTTTTTTAATCTTAGTAAAAACAGACATTGCATTGAGTGGCAAATTTGCCCACTCATGCACATACACAGTAAAGCCATATATTAGTGTGAGGGTTTCATTTCACTTACATTGGATACTTTAACTGAAGTGTGAATGCTTCTTGGTTGTGGAAGCGCAAAATCTAAATTTCCCTGCAGCTCCAGGTTACGAGCAGCTAAGGGTCTAGCAGGTACCTCAGGAGGTGGGCCAAATATATCACTCCCGCTGAGCTCCTTGCTTTTTGCTTCCGAGTTCTGCTTCTTCAATTTAGCATCAGCTTCACTCTCCAGTGTACCACTCAACTCTCGCTGCTTCGCCACCTCAGGCAATGAGGAAGGCTTCTTCGGAGACACGCTCCCCTCAGCACTAAATGATATCTGACTTATGCCAGTTACAGTTTGCTGCCATGAAAAAAATGCACAAAGATGCACAAAAAAAAACGTTTAAAAATATCAAGCTTCAATGAGATCCACCAATACCAAAAGCACCAAAAAAGTGAAACATGTACATGTACTAATTATTTGTAGTAAGCAAGGCATCCAGAATCAAGATACCTGATACATCCTTAATGATGTCTTGCTGGGAGGATTAGAGTCACCGGAGCCAGTTTCAGAATCTCCATTCGCACCCTGTGCAGAAAATATTCCACTCCCGGTCATTTCCTTCATCTTTGAGCCCGAGCACATTTTCCTGCCACCAGAGATAAATAAGATGATGCCAATAAATATTTAAAAATACAACAATCTTAACACCTTCATAAATGTTAATCGTATGCATTGTGCAGGATTCTTCTTTTACGCAAGAAAAGCGTGAAGCTAAAGCTCAGACAGAAAACATGGACATCTGTATATACTTTCCATGCTCAAACTCTCTTGTAATCTTTTTCTGACAAATGCAGGTTACTAGCATGACCAACATGTAGCAAGTTGCTTTGGTAAGAACTAGTGAACTACAATCTTTTACATTTGAAAAATCATATGTCGTGCTGGAAAATCATTTTAACAGGCTCATACACCTCTGTCAAATATTTCCCCCAATGTCAACAACATTCTCCAGAGTCCAGACTCCAGCAACAAAGCAAGTGAAAGTAAAATCTGAAAATAACAGAGCAGTACAACATCTAATTACTCCTAGCACATCAGAGTAACAAGAGGTAAGTAGCAGTCATGGCTTCTCGTGAGTACAAGTTTTTTTTGACGCAAGTGAGTACAAGTTGGCAGGCACATCAAGGACGACGAAAGCACAAAAACCTCTGGCTTTCCTCGGCACCAACCCACAACCACCCAAATGTTTAAGATGGACGTTTGCAACCCCCAAGACCCTTCGGCACATCATTTCCCAGTACGAAAAATCACGGCGTTTTGCGCATGGAATGCCATGGGTACAGCACTGCACACTTGGAACCTAGTAGCAGGTAACATCTCTACTCTGTCCATACTAGCACGAGTGTGCAATAACAGCGTTAAAAAAAAAAACCAAATCAGTCTCCAGCTACTAGCATGTGAAGGTATTAACTACTAAACCAAGAGAACTGAATTAAAAATTTGTTAAGTCAAACGCTTCTCAGTTAATTCATCTTTCCTTCTCTACTCATTCTCGCTAGAGATTCATAAAATCATTTTACAGTAAGTACTTGTAACAGTATATCTCATTTGGAATCACAGTGACCAAATACTACTACTACTACAATCTGTGCAGGAAAGAAATCACCCGGCGCGCGCAGAGTGCACGAGCATACACGGCACGGCAACGGGCAAAGGCGCGGATCGAGCGGATCAGGGCGCGAATAATCCCTCACCTCTTGGTCAGATCCTCGGCCTCCAGGTCGGTCACCGGCGCTCCGAACATCGCCGGCGTGATCCCACCGGCCGGCTAAAAGCAACCCAACAAACAGCAAAGTAAAGGCGAGATATCAGTGTCAGCAACTACGGGTACGACCTGCAAGGCAGTGCAGTGCAGGTGGGGCGAGCGATCGATTTACCTTGAGGCTGGGCCGCGAGGAGGGCGGAGCGCCGGCCGCCGCCGCCGCGGCATTGTCGGGGCCCGCCGACTCCGACCAGCTGAGCAGGCCGGCCGTCGAGGCGTGCGTCTTCCACACCGGCACCGCCCTCTCCATCTCTCTCTCACTTCGTCCCCCTCGTTTCAAGTTTTGAAATGCGGTTGCGCCCTTGCGGCCTCGGCGTGGCCACCCACCGTCCATTTTAATAGGCGCCCTCCTGCATGCCTTAATCTTGTTTATTTTTACAGTACAATTTGTACAAAGTTTTCGCAGGTGCTCGAGCGTCTAGTAGCTCGCTGCGACTGACAGGTGTGTCCCACTGGGGTGGGGCACGCGTGGCAGTGAGGTTAGCCAGGGTCGCCGCGCGTGGGGTGATAGTATCAAGTTGGAATTCTATCAGGAGGTGATTCCATTGACGTCATGAATTTTTCTTCGGTGATTAATTATGTTTTCTTGATTTATTACTGACAACTGGGGCCCACGTGCTTGGTTCTCTTTTCTGTCCAGTGATTACTGGTTGATTAGGTCCAGTTCATCTCTGTCGCTCCACGCCACATGAAAATCTTGTCGAGGAAAAAGAAGAGGAAGAAACAAACCGGCGAAGAAGATGATGGCTCTAGCCTCTATAGTCACGATGACATGTGGGCCCAGGAGTCAGCGCGCACCGCTGACCCATTCCATTCCACCGTGAGATGCTTTCTTTACTACTCCAGAACTCCTAATCCACTAATAGTTTAGTTGAGAACTTCAGAGCAGGAAGTGTTTCTAATTGAAGTTTAATAGTATAGCCAACTACTGGCTCTAAATTATCTATAATCAATTTAGTAACCAACTTATATAATAGATACCTATAAGAGCAAGTATAATACAGGACTGTAAAATGGTTGAATGCTGAGATAGATAAAAGTGGAGAGGAGAGATATGAGAAGCGGACTATAAGTTTACAGCCGGCTTAAGCACAGGAACCAAGAAAATCTGTGAGACAAACAGGTTGACTATATATTTATAGTGAAGAGTAATACTGAGGTGGATAAAAGTGGAGAGGAGAGATATGAGAAGCGGACTGTAAGTTTACAGCCGGCTTAGTCACAAGAACCGAGAAAATATGTGAGACAGATAGGTGGACCATATATTTATAGTAAAGAGTTAACCACTATATGAGTGAACTGAGAGATAGGCTATAAAGATCTATACAGTAAGCAGTTGTCTGTATTATTAGCTTTGCTCTAACATATACTACGCAATTCATACTTGGTCCCACATATCATACACATGTGTATCTTAAAGTCTGTGCTGCAGCTGGCTACAAATCTATAACCCGTTGATCTTCTCTCTTCTTTTTATCTTCTCGAAATATGTTTATATCTGACTTATTTGCTACTGTACCTGCTCTAACCAATCTATCCAAAGCCCAGCTAATCTATGCGAAACCATTAAACCAAGCATGCACGACACGAGTGCAACTTGTATAGTTGTATGTTTATGAGGAGTAGATCGATCGCACATGTGCACGCAGAGCAGAGTGACTGACAGCGGTTGCTTACAGCCAGGACATTTTGCGACGGCTAGCATGTGGCCTGCTCGTTTTTAAGCCAATTCTGCGCAGCAAATGCTTTGTGGTTTTACTCGATCCTCTACTTGCTCAACCAACACTTTATCCTACAGAAAGAAAAAAAAGAAAGCAAAATGGTCCAGATTTGCATCCTCTCTTTGTCGTTCGCGTTGCACGGGTATGGAATCTCCCGAGCGTAGGAGCAAACAGGGGATGTGGGTGTAGCCAGAGATCTGAAAGGAACAATTGAAACAACACTTATTAAGAAAAACTCAAGTATTTGGTTCGACCATTGTGCCGATGAAAGCTGAATAAAACATGAACTCGATATATACAGTATAAAATCAATTTATTAGGTCCATAGAAAGAATCCACCAACCAATCAGTGGGCCTGTTCGGTAGCCCGTTTACGCAGCTGTTTCGGCTGTGATGTACAGCCCAGCCGTTCGTCTGCCTGTTGGCTGGCAGCGGCCTGGCTGTTGGCTGCCTGCAGCCCCTACATCCGTTGTTGGCTAGCTGCTGTAGCACTGTAGCTTCTGCTGCAGTGAACTGCAGCGCTGCAGCAGCAATCTCATCCGAACAGGCCCAAGTCTGCCTTCTATGCATGCATGCATGTATGCATAACAATTTTTTTTTAATACTCCCTGAGTTCTATCTCAACTTAGAGTTTGATTTTTCTTTTTCTGACATTGCTGCCACAACGTGCATGGTTCATCTTTTTTTTCTGTCTTAAATCGATTTTGCATTCACGCTAGAGATGCTCTCATGTGATCTAGTCATCATTTGAGATAGCTAAAATTGATGGATGGATAGATAATTTGATTTTTTTTAAAAAAAAAGTTATTTGAGAGTATAAATGAAGTTAACTACTAAAAAATTGCTTTAAAAGTATTTCAAGATTCTTTTTACCCATAAACATATCATTTAAAGCTTAAACATTGCGCAAACAAAAACCAAAATCTACAATCAAGAAAAAACAGAGCTTTAATGTTTGTGCTTCAAATCTAACTATCTGTCCATATGTCCATGAAATGACCCTATCAAGTTTCTCATTTAGGTTATGAATATAGGTGGTTATATATCAATAAAGTAAGTGAATCATTCTAATATTCTTTCTCGTTAATTGTTTTATGAGAAAAATATATTCTATGCTCCTAAGTTTACTGCAGTTCAATGGTTTTCCATTAACTTTTGCTCTCTCTCTCTCTAATATGTCATTGATTTTGTCAATTTTTCCATAATATATTATTAGGGTGGATAGTTTCTTAAAATACCTAAAATGCCCTTCAAGACTTAAAAGGGTTGATAAATGACTGACCTACTAGAAGTATCAAAAAATATAAAAAATTATGTAGCCTCCTTTAAAAGTGTGTATTTCAAGATTTTCAATTTGCATGCATTAAATTTTTTGAAAATATAATTTATGTTTCATATGCTAATAGAATATTCTTGTGTTGATGTTCTTTTATGTAAATCATCTTTATTATTTTGATCCGACTATCTTTTGTGTGTGTGTGTGATTCCTCTTTCATATGCCAATAAAAATAGTTTTTTTAAGAAAAAACATGGAAGAAAAATCTTAAAATATAGAGCCAATTCATTCTATGCCATCGGCAATGCACGTGTTCCCACTGACAAAACTCATAATATACCAAACTTATAATATACTATAGAACAACTCATTTTCTTCCTTATATACCACAATGTTTTAAATAGCGGGCTAAGGCATTTAGCGATTAACTTCTCAAACAGCTATAGCAGCAACTATAGCGGGCTAAATGGAGCTATAGTGGCTAAATTGTACATGAGAGCAAATAGCTATAACCCTTCTCAAACAGCTATAGCGGGAGATAGCGGCAACTATTGCGGGAGATTTAAAACCCTGATATACCATCGCCATTAGTCAATTCTTAATCTAACGCCACTATAAGAGAGGGAAAATCGCCATTTCACAACTAGGATAAATTTGAGATTTTGCACGATGCTATGTCACATTTAATAATCTTGGATGATAAAAAGACAAGCGATTTCTATTTTTCATCAATGAGAAAAAAATAGTGATCATGACCAATGAAATACATGAGCACGCAACATACCCTAGGGGTAAAATAGATATTTTCTCCTCTTTAGAAGAGTTTGAGTTAGGATCGACTATGGGCGAATGCATATACGATATAAGAAAGAAAATAAGTTCTTCAATAGTATATTATAGAACTGAGTTTTCTCAGTGGTATATTGTAGAAATCTTGCTTTGTAAATGACATAGAATGGATTATCTCTAAACTTCTATATTATGTAAGGCTAAAAAAACTTTCAAATGTTTTTGAAACTTATAATGAGTCAATCAATTGGCAACCCTTATACGGCTTGAAGGGCATTTAAGGTATTTTCTAAAGTATTCACCCCAGTGACATATTAATAAGGTCGATGGCGTATTATAGAGAGAGAGAGAGACAAAGTCGATGGTAAATCATTGAACTAGAGTAAGAGTAAGGTATATAATATATTTATCTCTGTTTTATATTCACTCTTCTGTTTCATATTACTTGGCCCATACAATTTGGCATTGTTTTATTTGACGATTTCTGTTTTATAAATAAAACTTAAAAGTATTAATAATGCACCATATTATTGGGTAAATATACCATGGAAACCCTAACTTAGATGATAACTCGTATAAACCATGATAAAAAAAATCGTCAATAAAAAAAATCTCATGTGTAGATGAGAGTGTGATGAACACCACGTAGAAAATCTTGTCCAAATTTAACTTCGTTTGTGTGGCATGAAAATAACAAATTTCAAGTAAATCTCACAAACAAAGTTGAATTTGGACAAGTTCTTTTAATTTACATGGTTGTTCACCATCATCTCATCTACAGGTGAGATTTTTTGTGTGATTTTAGGCGATATTTTTGTCATGGTTTACACGAGTTTTTATCCAAGTTGAATTTCCATCATATATATTTCATATTATTGGAGTATGTTATACAATAAATATACATATATCAATATGCTCGTCATTATCCAACAATCTTGAAGATATTAGCTAGTGACAAAACTAAAGCAATTGCCAGCAAAAAATTTCTAAACTTGCTGGTAGCCCGTAGGTAGGGGAGAGCATTGACAATGGTGTGCATTCTAGTTATAATAACTAGTTAATTCCCCGCGCGTTGCTGCGGGCCTAATGAGTTACTTCAAACCTGAAAGGTTAGTGTGAACCGACTGCTTTTTATCACTATCAATGGTGTCAAAGAGACTCGTACATTTATGTATTAAAGCCTTTTGGTTTATGCTAAATACTGAATTCAAAATGACAAATTAGTGTAAATTGGATTTCATGAAAGTCCTGGAAAAGAACTACCACAGCACACAACATACTGTAGATATAAAAAAAATGACAAATGAATTATTCGAATATCATTGAGATAGAACATGAACTGTTGCAAGTGGAAAGATGTATAACCTGCAATAGTGCAATTTCATCTTGAATATAATCTGTAAACAATTTTTGTTAACTGAATTAACCAACCGGAAAAAAAGTGGAGATAGATACCTTCTGCACAGAAGTACTTCTACGGCAGTGGCCAGAGACATATGGTCGACCTTCTTCAGTGCAGGAGGAGAATATGCGACCAACTGTTGTGCTCGGTAGATCCATCCAAAGCAGGCAAAGGATTAAGCTAACTCGCAGATTTCTCGGACGGAGGATTGCTGAAGATGTTTACGATCAAACTGAGAGCAGAACAGATTAATCCGGTGCCATGGTTGAGAATACCAGTGTGGTGGTGGTGATATATGAATAAGAAGAGACCCTGGGAGAAATAGCGTTGGTAAATTAATGCATATTTAGTTGGAGTAGGCAATTGATAGCGGCTGTTTTTTTTCCTAATGTAATTGATAGTGATTGATGAAGAGGAAAGGATGGGAAGAGCACAGGATATGAACGGCCTCCGTCGGTCCGTCTATCAAGTAGGATGCCCCGGCTGTGAGGATTGCACGGTCCAGGATGCAAGCCGATTGAAATCCCCATCAATGCATGGCATCGTTCGTGGTGTGTGTCCAGCAGAGGTTTGCAGGAGTTCGGACCGACTTAACAGGGCCGGTTCACCAACTTGGGCCTTATTTCTGTGTCCAGAAAGGAAGAAGATCTAACGGTGTTTTGTATCTGACAATTGATTGATCAGACGGCTCTAAAATCTCGATGATGTGGCTTAACCTGGTGCTTTCTTTATAGGAGTTGTCACGCCCAGAAATTTAGCCCAAATTTCCAGACTATTTTGTGTATTAAATCCCTGTCCAAGACCAGCCAGGGTACACAAAATGACAAGTAATATACAGTTCCAAACGTAAATAAAGCGTAAAATACTTACAGAAGAGGCACTTAGTCCTCACACTGAAACAAAAGCAGCAGCAGCGGAAAAAGACGATCCTAGCGGGGCTTCAGCTCCACTCCACAGGCAAAACTCAACTGGGGTCTGAGTCTTGGTCTTCTAACTTCGTCTTCAGCTTAGAAGCACTACACTTCTGAAAAGGGGAAAATAATAGCAAGGCTGAGTACAACCACCGTACTCAGCAAGCCACACCAATGATGCAGATGTGCAAGGGGATACAAGGACGGTTTGTGGCTATTTGCATAAAGGCGGTTGTAAAACATTTTATTGAGCAAAGCAGTAAAACTATTGAGCAATTAAAGTAACATTAAATCTCCACTGATCAACGCTACACCACGTTGAACAGGCCCAACCAACCCACCTGAACTACAGTGCATTGAGTCGATTTATTAAGGTGGGACTAATCATGGTGAATCTGGTCGACCGCCCATAACCACGGGCACGGCTATTCGAATAGTTTTACTCTGATCAGAGGTGTACAACTGTACCCACAAGACACAGCCCCACGACACGTTACCGTGCGCCGACATGCCACCACGACATACCGGAAAGAGGCCGTGACAGGACCCTTCGCATAACCCCCTCTAGCCAAGCACACCACACCTCAGGTTTCACCCCCATCCCCAGCGGGCAACGGGCAGTCCCCTCTCGTGCCTAGGTGAATCCGGAAGCGACAGAGGCCGTCGCAGGGCCCGCCCCGCTCCATCACGCCCACCCTTGCCTGGATGCGTCAGCTAGAGGAAAGCTACACTACAAGCCCAGCCGTTGCCCACGCTGGCTTGTGGTAAGCACGAGGAATTCTTCCAGGGTTTCCCGCGAACCGGTCCTTAATTGCCATGGGTGCGACTAGCAAAACCATGCACCCACAGCCCACCATTCAGTCGCATTTTAGTTGGATAATTACGACCATGAAACATGGCCAGATGTCTCGAGCACGCAGCTCATTCTGATACCAAAAAGGTCTAATACTGTAATTATCCCATCAACTGAGCTAGTGGTGATTAAGCATGGCTAAGCATAAAGTTCTAGCTAGGTCACATAAGTAACATGAGCTAGTCGATTTATTACCCAATGTTGACAAAGGACAGATATCAAGTAAACATGGCACAAGCAAACAGATAGGTAATACCCGGATCCCATGTAATTAGCAAGACATACAATTTTATTTGCAAACGATAAAACATTTGAAAATTAGGATCAAAATGCTCAAGGGGAATGTGTGACTTGCCTTGCTTCTTCAAAACAATCTTCCGGACTCTTTTCCTCGCGACCGCGGACTTCCGAAACGACGGATTCTACACGCTGGCACGCAAAACGAGGAAAAACTCTAATAAAAACCAAGGAAACAGTACATAAAAACTAAACAAACATGTAGAGCTCAATTTTAGATGAATTTTGCAAGTTGAATGGCTCAATTCGGAGTTCGAATGAATTAGATATGAATTTTAGAAGTTTTGAGCCATTTAAATAAATTTCTAGAATTATTACGAATTATTGCGCAATTATTAAATATTTTTACAAAGGAAAAAGGCTGCCGCTGACGTCATCAAGTGAGGCCGGCGCCGACAGGCGGGCCCCACACGTCAGTGAGACGAGGTGGCGGTCCACCGTGGACCGGGACCACAAGGACGGTCCACCGCCGGTCCACGGGTTGGACGGCCCAGATCGGCCAAGCCGATCGGGCGGCTGAGGAGAGCGATGGCCGGGCACGGGCACAGCCGGGGCTGGCCCGACCGACCACAGAGGGCGGCGGCACGCAGTCACCGGCGACGACGGGCGGCAGGCGACGCAGGGAGCGGCGGCGCGCAGCGCGGGAAGCGGCAAGAGGAAGCGGAGGCAGAGAGGGAGAGGGAGGTGGCGGAGCTCACCGAGGGGCACGGCGACGGCGAGAGCAGTCGGCGGAGGGAGGCGGTAGGCGGTGGTAAAGCTCGGGTCGACGGTGGAAATGGCGCTGCAGGGGTGGAAGGGAGAACGGAGTGGATGCCGGGGTGGAGCTCGGCACGGCGATGCCGATGGCGCGAATGGCGAGGTGCGGCGACGACGGGAGCGACGATGGCGGGCGGCTGAAGTCGGCGGCGGAGGGGGAGAGAGGTGGTGCACGAGGCGGCGGTGTTCCGGAGGCGGAGAGGGGAAATGGAGTAGAGGTCGGGCTACGGCACGGCGCCGCGAAGCCGACGGTGGTGGCGGATTGGCGCGGCGGTGGGTGGAGCAGCGGTGACGGGCGGCCGGAGCTCGCCGGAAAGCGGCGGTGCGCGGGAGCGGTGTGGGGAGGGAGAGAGAGAGCGCGGCTGGCTCGGGTGAGGAGGGGAAAAGAGAGAGGATGCTCCGGGGTTCGTTTTTATAGGGTCGGAGTGGCGGAATTGGGGCCGAGAGGGGCGGCAACCGGCGGGGAAGTGGGGCACCGACGTGGGGTGGTGGCGGCTCGGCCGGCGCCGGTTTTTGTGGGACGAGTGGGGGAAATGGTGGAGGACGTGGAGGGGATCGTGCCCACGTCGTTGGATGCAAGCTCGGGTGCGGGAGGACGCCGGATTTTGCGGCGACGTGGGCGGCAATGGCGGTTGGGGTTGGCCGGCGAGAGGTAGGAGGAGGAGCTAACGGGTGGGGCCCACGGTCCCACCTGTCGGCCGGATGGAGAGAGAGGAGGGAAACCGGGGGACGTAAAGTAGACTTTTGCAAGGCGCGGGCCAGCCGAGAGAGGGAGGAGGCGCGCGGCCCACGGGAGAGGAGGGGAAGGCTTGGGCCAAGCCCAAAAGGGAGGGGAGGGGATTTTATTTGTTTTCTTTTTTTTATTTAAATTGAGTTAAATGATCTTTGTGACTTTAAAAATACTTCTTGAGCTCCGAAAACTCACGGAAAATTCCGGAGAGTACATTAGGGCGCAAAGAATATTACAAAATATTCCCGGCCAATAATTTTTAAAGGAAATTTTAATTTCCTCCATATTTTCACTTGATTAAATTGATTTAAATTTTATTTAATTTCTAGAAAATACATTATTAAATGATTTTTAATCCCGAACAAAAATCGGGGTGTTATAGGAGTTAATGTTGTAGTGGGTACCAATTATATAGGAAGAAGGGATGGATTGGGGGGGGGGGGGTAATGCGTTAGAAATTACAGAATATATCAATATGAATCATGACTGACTTCACAGTATCTACTACAAAGACCTAGGCTGTGTTTAGTTCCTGAAATTGGGGAGAAGTTTGGGGAAAGTTGGTAGTTTGGAAAAAAAATTGGGAGTTTATGTGTGTAGGAAAGTTTTGGATGTGATGTGATGTGATGATGAAAAGTTGAGATTGGGAGGAAGTTTGGTGTGAACTAAACACACCCCTACTCAAACTTGGGCTGAACTACCTAGGACACTACTAGAAAAATGCTTTTTACAGGTCCGCCTGGGAGCAAACTACTGCGATTTTGGCAGGCAGCCCAGTCACCCGCCTGCGAAAATCGTCTCGACAAACAAAAAAAACACCGCCACCCCCACCCGTGCCCCTACCTACCTCCGGCCGATCTAGGATTAGGGAGAGGGAGAGGAAGGGCCAATCTACTGCAGGGGCGCCGCCGCCGGGGGTGGGGGCGCCGCTGCCCCTACCGGGGGTGGGGGACGGATCTGGGAGGGAGGGGAACCGCCGCCGCCCTCCCCCAGCCTCCCTCCGGACGGATCTAGGAGGGAGGCGAACCGCCGCCGCCACCACAGGTCCTGCCGCCCTCCCCCCTCGGTCGGATCTGGGTGGGAGCCGAGCCGGCCCCGAGCATCGCCGTCGCCGACCTAGTCGTCGCCTCCATCGTTTGCCACCGCCGACCAGCGCCTCGCCGTTGCCGCCGCCGACATCGCTAGTGCCGCCGCCGACCCCGCACCTCGCCGTTGCGCACGGATCCCGCCGCCCCCGCTCGTCGCCGGTCGCCGATTCCCTCACCGCCTGTCGCTTGTGAGGGATCTGAGGGAGACGAGAAGTGAGGGAGAGAATGCTAAGGACTTAGAAAAAATATTCTCTAGCATTGTCTATTTATATTCCACACTCATTTTCGCAGGCGGACCACTTAAGTGGTCCGCTTTTTCACAGGCGGACAGCGAGATTTAACCCGGTTTATATTTTTGTAGGCGGTCATTTAACCCCGAAGGTTATATCCGCCTGCGAAAATAAATACCCAACTCAGCGAAAATAATTTTTTTAGCAGTGAGGATATATACATCAAGATTATCTCTTTATAAGGAGACCCGAGATATAGATATACTCCCTCCTTTATTTATGTATTGACGTTAGTTAGTTTAAAAAGCAGGGAGTACATGGCTGCGAGAGGACGAGTGATCAAAACTCAAGCAATCCAAGCCAAGCAACGCTAGAGCCGTATACGAGCCATCCTCACCAAGAAGATCTTGAAGACCAATCTGCCGACCACCCTTCGTCTAACTCCCTCATCGAAACTACATAAAAATCTTATATGCTGATGCTGGGAAAGAGGTTAAGTCAACATGGCCCAACATATATATATTATACTACTGTCATATATCGATGACATAGTCTTCCAACCGGTTTGGATCACTGCTCTATTAAAAATTTATTTGTATCAGAATATTATTATACGATAGCAAATCAAAATTTTAAGTCTTAAAATGTTTACTCCACCAAAATTTTGATGTTTTTCCATCCGTTTCACGTATCTATATATAGATTTGGCATCAAGCAAAACCTATTTTTATACAACTAGTTAATTGCATGAAAGACGCAATATCACATACAGTCGTGCATGACTACATTGCACTTACACTGTTACACATCAAAGAACACCCTCATCTTAAAGACACAAAGGCCCAACAATAAATTCGAGTATATCATTAGATTTAAAAAACCCCAAACATGCACATAATTATAACATCAGCATTTAAACCCCGGCAAATGTACCCATAACTTCATCCTAAGCCCCATTCTATTCTTATTAGTACACTTTTCAAACTGTTAAACGATATTGTTTTAAAAAAATTCTTTATAGAAGATGTTTAAAAAAAGCAAATAAATTTATTTTCTAAATTTATAATAGTTGATACTTAATTAATTATGTGCTAGTGAGGTTTCTCGTTTTACGTGCAAAAATTTATCTCCGGAACTAGAGATCGAACGGGGCATAACTCAATGTTTGTCTCCAGCTGACCTTGATGGCACAACCTATCCCATAAAAGAAATCGAGTGTCAGTCCTTATCTAAACTTTGACAATTCCAAGATCAAATCGGCTGACCATAATATACTTTTATGCAATGCTATCTTCTATTTTTAGGTACACCATTTTTTCCTTGACTCGTAGAAGGGACACAGTCACAAGGTCACCGGCCAGGCGCCAACACTGGATGTCTGGGTCTGGGAATTGGCAGGCTTGTCGAGCCCTAGCTAGAACTGCGAAAATTATCGTTGGCAGAGACTCTCGTTTCATATACTCTATCTGTTTCAATATAAACACAATTAGTAGAAAAATAGTATTCGTAGTTTTTGAGATATATCATGCATATTTGTATTAAATTATATTTATATGGACAGACAGTAATTAATTAACAATAAAGTAGTATGTCGATCGCTCGTGCCGACTCTCATAAGACACGGGGAGAGTGACACGGTAGGTAGAGGTTCTGTGTAGGCAGAAGAAAAAAAGATGTGAATTAGGTCTTTCCAATTTCCATAGGACACCTATACGTACGCATGCATGCATGTCACATGGAAGTCGTCTTCAATAAAAATCCAATGACGACCATGTGATCGACGTTCATATTGTGTATATCTCTTTGCACTCGAATGTTTGGATGGAACCATGCATATGCTCGAAGAGAAGCTTCTAGATAAATGGATTTGTCTTAATGGGGAAAGATATATGGTAGTACTCTTATCTATTACTCCCTCCGTTTTTTAATATTTGATCATTTGTCTTATTTAAAAATTTTATGTAAATGTGTAAGATATAAATACGAATGGTTAAACATATGACAAAAAGTCAACGATGTCATCTATTAAAAAATAATAGAGGTATAACACACCCAAATATGGTATAGCTGAAATGTGCCCAACTTGGTAAAATTTTAGGGCAATTGTGTTCTTACCCCTCCTTTACACTGCAATTGTGATTTTACCCCTGTCGGGGGGTGATCTCCTCCACTAGGGAACCGTGAGGCCCCCCTTTTTTGAGTTCGGCCGGGGGCAGCGGGTGAGATCCGAGGTTTTTGAGACAAAAGAGACACCGGAGATTTATACAGGTTCGGGCCGCTATGAAGCGTAATACCCTACTCCTGTGTGTATGATGATTCTTCTGCGCTTACAAAGCCTCTGAATCTCCGATGTACAAGCTAGGGTTAGAGAAGCTTTGGCTCGGGGATCCAGAGTTCGATCCCCCTTCCCGCTAGGTATGGTCCTCCTTTTATACTCTAAGGGGATACCACATGTGCTGCGAGTGCTACCTAGGGAGAAGGGAAAATATTCTCTATATTAATTACATGTCTTGTGCCTTACCTTGGAAGCCGCATACACGTCGTCTCGGTCGTGGGGCCTACCACACCATGCCGCCTGACACGGGGGGCGCCCATGTCATTCACCATTTAATGGGTGAAGACTTTCGGATTCTCGTTCGCACCAGGAAACGGGATCCCGGGTCAGTTCAGAGTGGTTGGACCAGCTCTGACCAGGGTAAGAGGCTGTGAAGCCCCTCATTATTATGATGGGATGGGACGTAGCACGCCGCACGCCGCCTGACAAACTGACAGGGCGAGGGTACACAGCCGCCGTCCCATTGGTCATTCGACCGGTCACGAACCTATCACAGATTGGTTGAGTGCACTGCACGCCACATTAAATGCGGCGTGGCGCAACCGCTCAGGTTGCCATAAAAGCGGGTAGGTGAGCGCCTGGAGGCGGCCATCTAACCCATCGCACGTGGCGACCTAGAGAGGTGGTCGAGGGAGCCCGACCCCTAGTCACAGGAGGGGGCGGCCGCCGCCCTACCTCGGGCCCGATCCCCCCTCGGGGGAGGGCCACGTGGCGCTTGGGGCAGCCTCCTCCCTCTAGTCTCGGCCAGGGAGCGGCCGCCGCTCTACCTCGGGCCCGACCCCTCTCGGGGGAGGGCCACGTGGCATTGGGGGGCAGCTTCCTCCGACTAGTCTTTGGGAAGGAGTGGCCGCCACCCCACCTCGGGCCTCACTCCCCTCGGGGGAGGGCCACGTGGCATTGAGGGGCAGCCTCCTCCCTCTAAACATGATACCCTGGGTCCATATCACCGATAACCCCTCTTTTTCAGACTTTGTGATTTTATCCTTACTTTTTTATGCGAAACTTCAGTTTACCCTTGGTTTGTATGTCTGTTAGGTGGACCCGAAACTAGTGAGTTAAAGGAAAGAAAAAAATATTTTACAAATGAAAAGAGACCATTCTATCCCGGATAGCGCTCCTTGGGGCTATGACGCGTGCACGGGCCGGGAGCTTCCATGAAGACCATGCAACTGGTCGAGCACCCAGCCGTGAACTATTTCTAATCCCTTAGTTTTGTTCCTATTTTGAGGTCTACTTCGTAAGTTTGTATATTCGCTGGTAGCACTGATTTGATTTTTGTCGATGTGAGATGGGACTAAAACTTTAAGTTACTATCACATCGAATGTTTAGATACTAATTATAAATATTAAACATAGACTATTAATAAAACCCATCCATAATCTTGGATTAATTCACGAGACGAATCTATTGAGCCTAATTAATCCATGATTAGCCTATGTGATGCTACAGTAAACATTCTCTAATTATAGATTAATTCGGCTTAAAAAATTTATCTCGCAAATTAGCTTTCATTTATATAATTAGTTTTGTAAGTAGTCGATCTATATTTAATACTCTAAATTAGTGTCTAAATACATAGACTAAAGTTAGGTCCCTGGATCCAAACACCACCGAACTTACCATAGTACCAATTTCTCGTTGATATCAGTAGCAGCATCGTGTAACTACCTTTTTATTGCTGTGCATTGTCTGGAATGAAGAGACGAAATGTGGAGGAGTTGACTTTGGTGTTTCAGTGCATGACCTGAGCTGCCTGTGATGTGTGTTTGATTTTGGTAGCTGCAAGGGCATATTTGTCTTTTTACCGCAAATCTAACACCGTCAAGATGACATAACAGACCAGGGGTAAACCTGAGCTTTGGTTAAAAAAAGTTCACAAAGTCTGAAAAAAAAGGGTAAAATCACAATTGCAATGTAAAGTAGGGCAACAATACAATTGCCCCTAAAATTTTTGTAGGATCAATTATCACCAAATATCCTTATTGAGTAAGAAGCTGTTTCAGTTCGTACCCTATGTGCTTTTTAGCGCATCCATCTATATCCTGAAAACAATAGATATATATTTGTTCCTATAGTTATTTATATTATTTATAAATTTTCATGTTGTGTTATTTTAGAAATTTTCCTAGCATTTTTTGACAGATATCCCCACATAAAAACTTTTTGACAAATGAATGGATTTTTTTAGAGTTGTCTTACTTTTTTGTTTCCTTTTCCAATTCCTAATATATAGTTAATGGGTAATGAAAATGACCTATTCGAAAAGGCTGTTAACAGAATACTGCCGGCTGGAAAATGATATGTTTGAAAAGGATATTGACGAAGTGGAGACAAACGGAAAATGAAGTATTTGAAAAGGCCATTAACAAGGTAGCGTAAATAATGTAAGACTACAACGGCATAATGTGATTTTTCAATTATGAAAGAAGGCTAACAAGGAAGCACAAAGAAGCAGTGAAGCAAAATGCATGTACTAAGTAATGAATTTTGGCACAAATGAGATGATGGTAGGCGTCAAACCAAATCACACCATAATGCAACGTCTACGGCGGAAATCCAAAATGCAGTGTGATATTACTGGTCCTTGTTGTTATCACTACAGCCAGTTCTAAACTAAAAAGAAACAATTGATGTGATTAGGTACGTACTGTCTGTAATAGGAACGTACAGGTACAACAATATGGTGTAAGTAGGCTAATTGATACCTCAGATTTGTATTTAGTTAAAGCAGAGAAAAGAAATTAAAGGAGCTACAATACTCCAAGAACCTCATATTGGCTGACTTATTTCCCCCAACTTTTCTAACTCACTTCTCTCACTTTCCGTGCGCAAGCTTTTTAAACTGTTAAACGGTGTATATTTAAAAAAAAAATCTATACAAAAGTTGTTTTAAAAATTATATTAATATATTTTTTAAAAAAATAGTAAATACTTAATTAATCATAAAAAATGTGTCGATCCGTTTTACATAAGATAGGACCAAACATTAATGATGTAATATGTAGGATAGGTGACTACCGTATAGTCGTATAGGTAAGCTATTAGATTGCTATAAATGATATAATAATAACTAGTCAATACTTGGCTCTGCTATTAGTCTTACTCTAAGTTGTAGGTTATCTCAAATGACTACAGATCTAGGTGAACATGGTTCGCATCGTCTAACGTTGCGTAGTAATGGCAGGGGGTGACATTCGCTCCATCCTGACCATCCACCCAAGATCAATGGTTAATAATGCAGGTTGGTATTGAAGTGCCAATAACTGTGCTTGTTAGTCATCCCAAAGCTCACGAATCTTTGTTTCTAGCGGGAAACTTTTTATCGCTCTCATTCTTGCCGCCAAAACATGAGAAGGTCCACATTCCTTAATATTAGTTGGTATTACCATCATCAAACACGCCAAACCAGCCGCATATTGCAATGCTTAGATCCAATGGAAGACACCAACAAAAATAGAGGTGACTTACAGTGTGATTCATTCTCCACTGAATGGCAACGAAGTTCATCTCATCAACAATCTTCTGTTCCAGTTGTTACATCTATTAGGTAAACAATACAATTATTTTACATGATCAACAACATTGGTTCTATGTGATGAAGTTCTCTATGTTTTATTTTCTACAGAGAAGAACTGCAGCATGATCCAGTCTTGGATGGGCAGCAAGAAGATTCTTCTCTTCAATCTCCCAGTCCGGTTGCTACATCTAACAAGTAAGCAATACAATTGTTAGTTTATATGAGACCATATGTCCCAAGCCTTTCTATCAGCAACATAAAAACATTTTTAATGCTATATTTTCTACAGAGAAAACACCTTACCAAATTGGGTACCACAAATTGGCATGACATTTAGTAGCGTCGTTGAGGCTCAAAAGTTTTGGAACCATTATGGGGGTCAAATTGGTTTTGATGTTAGAAAAAGATTTGAGAATACTAGCAAACTTGATGGCAAGGTTACATCAGCTGGATGCTGGATTTGTTTGCAACAAGGAAGGCTTTAGAACAAAGGATAAAAGAGATCATTTGATAAAGACTCCTCGAGCTGAGACTAGAACCGGATGCAAAGTTCGAATGGGAGTTACCCTGAATCGAGTGCTAGGAAAATATGAGATACATGATTTGGTTCTTGAGCATAATCATATACTTCAAACCCCTGAAACTCGTCACTTGATGCCATCACAGCGACGAATAACTGAAGTGCAGGCGTTCGAGATTGAAATAGCAGATAGTACTGGCATTCAGCCTAGAATTGCTCATGAATTGGCTAGTCGTCATGTTGGAGGAACAGCTAACCTAGGCTACACATGTCGTGACCACAAGAACTATCTGCGCACTAAACGCCAAAGAGAGCTAAAGTATGGTGAAGCTGAAGCTTGCTGCATTACTTTCATAATAAGAGTGTGGAGAATCCTTCGTTCCAATATGCTATACAGTTGGACAGTGCAGAACAGATAACAAATATATTCTGGGCTGATGTTAAAATGCTTATTGATTATGCTCACTTTGGTGATGTTGTTACATTTGATACTACCTTTGAAACTAATCAAGATACCCGACCTTTTGGTGTGTTTGTTGGATTCAACCACTTTAGAGAAACTGTAGTATTTGGGGCTGCTCTTATGTATGATGAGTCATTTGATTCTTTTAGATGGCTTTTTGAAACATTTTTATCAACTCATAGCCACAAACAACCAAAAACCATCTATACGGATCAAGATGTTGCAATGGGAAAAGCAATTGCAGAGGTGTTTACGGAAGCATGGCATGGATTATGCACGTGGCATATTAATCAGAATGCAATCAAGCATTTGAATCGAGGTAGGAGTGATAATTCAAATCTTCTTGGTGATTTTACTGCATGCATGTACCAGTATGAGAGCGAAGAAAAATTCGAAGATGTATTTGCTAGTATAAGAAGTAGGATGCAGAAACAAACATGGTTGGATAGCATTTATAAGCTAAAAGAGAAATGGGCTGAATGCTACATGAAGAATGTGTACACGCTATGAATGCGAAGTACTCAATTAAGTGAAAGTTTGAATAGTGACTTGAAAGAATACCTTAATTCAGAATTGAACATTATTCGCTTCTTTGGGCACTTTGAGAGGGCTGTCCAAGCAAAGAGAGAGAAATAAATACAGTCAGAGTATGAGTCAAGACAAAAGTTGCCACGAATCAAAATGAGAACTCCAATGTTGTTGCAAGCAAGCAAGTTATACACACCACAGATATTTGAAGCCTTTCAAAGTGAATATGAAAGATCCATGGCAGCTTATACAAGGCCATCAAGTGAAGGCAATGCATATATTGTTGGAATTGGATCTCTTGGTGAAGATTTTGTACTTGAGGATGAGCATGTAGTTCTCGGTGATAGTTACAAGTGCACAGTTTCATGCACTTGTAAATTATTTGAGAGAACTGGAATATTGTGCAGCCATGCATTAAAAGCTCTTGATTTGATAAATATTAAGCAGCTACCTAAGCAGTATGTCCTGGATAGATGGACACGGGGGGCACGTTCTGGAGCTGTAAAGGATGCAAATGGGAGAAATATATTGGAAGATCCAATGTTAGATGCGACACGCCGCTACAAGCTCCTTTCACACAGATTTATCTCTTTGGCCTCTCTAGCGGCTAGATTTGAAGAATGTTTTTTATTAGTTGACAATGCAATTGATGGCTTATGTAAGCAAGTTGAAGAGAAAATTGATGAGCTCTCTATTACGAATGGCAATCAGTCTGAAGCACAAGACACAACTCAAGCATCTAGTAGCTTTGCACATGCCGTTGGCCTCAAGAAAAGACAGACACGACAAAGTGGGTCAAAGAGAAAGAAAAATTGGCTCGACAAATATCACAAAAATAACCAGCAAGGATCAGAAACGAACAATCCTCACAAACAAACTAATGAGGTATGTCAATTACTAACTCAGCAAATATAATCTATTCCTCAACTAATCTGCCTTATACTTGTTTTTAAACAATGTCAATTATTAGGCGACAAAAGGTAGTGAAGAACAACTACCACTTCAACCATCTTTGGGGGTGAGCTTCAGCAATAACCAACAGCATGCTGAAGGAGTTGAATTTTTTGGACGTTACACACAACTATTGATTCAGAAATATTCACTGCTTTTTTTTTTCACAACTCTATTGTTATTTGAATGGAAGTCATTTATGCTTTTATATGTTCACTTAGCCGTGGGTGTTTCTTCATTTTAGGGTGACATGGATGGTCATGACATGAATTTTGGAAATACATTTTGGACTGATCAAGAAATCTGAAGATGCAATAGATTTAACTTGGTGTTGTCCTCTTGCTTACTTTACAGAAGTACCGTAAATCTCTATGTTTTGAAGTCTTTAGACATATAATTATAGAACTTGTATTAATCTGAGTTCTAAGATTATTTGAGTGGACAACGAAATATTTTAGTTCACTCCAACTTCCAAATCAACATATAGAACCTCAAAAGGGGATTTTTTTTATGTCTTGCAGCATCACAGGCATCCTTGGGGGCCTCGTGCACGATCGTATCCACACAACAAAATGACCATCCTAGAACCGGCTTACTTGGTGATGGTGTCCCATCAACGGAGCTCCATGGATCCCTGCAAAGGGGAAAAACACAAGCTCCAGGTTGCAGCTATTGATGGCGGCACGAAAACACGAGCTTCAGGTCGCAGCTATGGGCGGCGCCACGGTGCGAGCTGTGCTGCGCAAGCTCTCCACGGAGCATGGCCACAGCTATCCAGAGGAGTAGCAGCAGAGGACTCTATTAGCTTAGCTCTTGGCAATGGAGCAGCAGAGAGCAGGGGAAGAAGAAGGGTGTGGAAGAAAGGATAGACACGTGTCGTAGGATGATGCAATTTAATCTAGGAGCCGTTGATATACCAATAGATGGCTAGGATGGGGAGAATGTCACCCCCTGCCATTACTACGCAATGTTAGATGATACGAACCGGTTGGATCGCAATCCTGCCCATGGATATGGGTACCTGTGGGTACTCATGAGTCGATGGGGACAGACGTTGGTCTAATTGGATTGCTAGCATGTTACTTGTGTTGCTCTTTGTTAAAATATTTATTTATATATGAAGATATTACTTATGTTATGAAAAAAGTTCACTTGGTGCCTATCGGGTTACGATCAATGTCAGCCCGACAAACCCTAACAACTAATTGGACCACGTGGCTAAACCTGGAGCAAGTTTGCATCTGGTGAAATCACGCCACATATCTAGCAAATCTCAAACACATCCTTCGAACGAAAAGAAAATGAAAAAAAAAGGTTAGCAACCTCTAGATTGTTCTTTACGCCAATTAAAAAGAAAAATCAACTCGCTGCGCCTCCGCCTCTGCTCCCCCTCGCCCCACTTCTGGCCCCACCCGACGACCCCGTCATCGCGCTCCACACCGTCCACGCTGTCCGGCATCGGCGATGTCCATCTTCCGTGCCCTCCCGCCGCTCCCGCTCTTCCAGCCCTTGCCTCCCGGCTCGCCTCACTGGATATGTGCAATGGAAGAGAGTAATCTAAAAAGTTCAATTTCAGGAAAGGATAATACAACTCACAATTTTTCTTTCAAAACAAAAATACAACCCACAATATCACTCTGAAAAACTGGAAATAACAAATATTACAATTTCCATACTTTGACAGATCAATCATGTACGAACTAGCCGACGGCGTCCACCATCTCCCGGAGCTCTCCACGGCTAGGACAGGATCTGGCCATAGGAGGGGAGGAGTTCCATGAAGAGGGGTTTGCTCAACCAACCGGGAAAGACGAGACGCCCCCGCCGCCAGCCGCTTCCTCACGCACACCACTAGGCCAGAGAGAGGCAGCAGCTCCTCCCACATGCACCCTTGACACACACCGCCGAGCTCAGGGCGACAGCTCCTCCCCTCACCGCCGTCATCTCGCCGCTCGGTCCTCGCATATACGCCACCGCCGCCTTCGCAAGGCCCTCGTGCCACGGCCGCCGCCTCCGCGCGGCCCTCGTGCCGTGGCCGCCACCGACCCGCGCGTCCCAAGCCAGATCCGGCCAAGGGAGGGCTGGATCCAAACTCGACGGCGTCGGATCTGGCCGTCGTCGCCGGAGCCGCGCTCTCGTCCTCCGGTCTCGTCGGCGCCCCAACCGGTTGACCGGGAGTGACGGAGAAGGGGAGCCTCGCCGCCGCCGTCTTTGCAGACGCCTGGCTTTGCTAGCGGCTGCTCGAGCGGCGGTGAGGCGGGGGAGAGGAGGGGAAGGGAGGGGGTGACGGCGAGGTTACGTCGCCCCTAGGGCGGAGCGACCGGGTGTCCTCTTGTCCCAACAACCTAAAAGGAGGGATGCAACACGAGGACTTTCCAGGAGATCACCTATCCTAGTACTACTCTCTCTCAAGCATGTTTAACTTCGGTGTTCTGATGGGAGCACGTTTAACTTTGGTGTTCTGATAGGATCCGGTGCTTTAGTGCTGATAGCCTCACTTTTATCTAAGTCGATAAGTATTATCAGCTCGGAGTGAGTAACAAATTAAGGTGTACTCCCTCCATTTTACAATGTAAGTCATTCTACCATTTTTCACATTCATAGTGATGTTAATGAATCTAGACATATATATGTTTCACAATGTAAGTCATTCTAGCATTTTTCACATTTATAGTGATGTTAATGAATTTAGACATATCATAGTGATGTTAATGAATGTGAAAAATGCTAGAATGAAAACGGAGGAAACTGATTTATAGATTATCACTGGTCGCTCGATCTCATATCGTCAGGGCTGACATCCGCAATCTGCAGAGTGCAAACCATCCAATTCTCCACTTCTACAGGAAAGCTAGAGATAGCTGGCTGCCTAGGTAGATCGTATACGGTCACGATAGTGTAGGCACACACACGCTCGACTTCCCAGACGACCTTTGGCTACACCCATGGGGCCCCAAACCTAGCCACGCAATCACCATCCCGGCCGGCGACGGCGACGGCGACCCGAGTCCACTGACCAAAATATCTTCCCAAATCTCCTGCACAAAAAGCGCCTATAAAATCTCTCGCCGGTGCAAAGCATTTTGCCTCCCGTCATGTACAACCTTCCATGGCCTCGCGGTCGCCGACCAATAAACAGATCAGCTCGGAAGATCACGTACGTGGTGCTCGCGGCAAGAGGCACCATCATTCCTCCGACGAGTGGAGCATGGAGCACGAGCAGCGTGAGCATGGCCGCGGCGGCGGCGAGCGCGATGACGCGGCGGAGCCCGAGCAGGAGCAGCCGGAGCTGGAGCAGGAGGAGCTCAGCGACTCCGAGTCGGGCGCCGAGTCGATCGAGATCTCCGACCTCAAGAAGCGGATGTGGAAGGACCAGATGCTGCTCATGAAGCTCGAGGGTGGTCGCCCCGGCGGCGGCGGCGGCGGCGGCAGGGGCGGGGGAGGGTTGGCGGCGGCGGAGGCCGGGACGTCGTCGGAGGGCCAGCTGGAGGAGACGCCGGAGGCGCGGTGCCGGCGGAAGGCGATGCTCCGGGCGCAGGACGGCGTCCTCCGGCACATGCTCAAGATGATGGAGGCCTGCAACGCGCGCGGGTTCGTGTACGGCGTGATCGACGAGGCCGGCGAGCCCATGTCCGGCTCCTCCGACAGCCTCCGCGGGTGGTGGAAGGACAACGTCAGCTTCGACCGCGCGGGCCCCATGGCGCTCATCGGCCCCGCCGCCGCCGCCGCCGCCGGCGACAGCCCCCAGGCGGCCGGCGGCGGCCTCCACCGGCTGCAGGACATCCAGGACAGCACGCTGGGGTCCGTGCTCTCGGCGCTGATCCAGCACTGCGAGCCGCCGCAGCGCAGCTTCCCGCTGGAGCGCGGGCTGGCGCCGCCGTGGTGGCCGACGGGGGAGGAGCCGTGGTGGGGCACCCAGGGCGAGACGCAGGCGCACCAGGGCGCGCCGCCGTACCGGAAGCCGCACGACCTCAAGAAGGCGTGGAAGGTCTCCCTCCTCAGCGCCGTCATCAAGCACATGAGCCCCCGCTTCGACCAGATGCGCAAGCTCGTGTGGCAGTCCAAGCGGCTGCAGCAGAAGATGAGCGCCAAGGAGTCCGACACGTGGTCCAAGGTCATCCGCCAGGAGGAGGCCCTCGACCGCCGCCTCAAGGCCTCGCTGCAGATCACCCCGCTCGACGCCGACGACGACAGCGACGGCCTGGAGGACGTGGTGCGCGGCGCCGCGGCGCAGGACAAGCGCAAGCGCGAGTACAGCAGAAGCGGGAGCGGGAGCAGCAGCGGCAGCGGCAGCGGCAACTCCGGCGGCGGGAAGTTCCCCCGTGGGGGGAGCGGCGGCGCCGATCATCATCAGCTGGCCGTCATGCTACCGGAGCTCGCGGCGGCGGATCAGGAAGGGCGGAGCCCGATCAACGAGCTGATGAAGCTGTACTACAGCTGCCTGCAGCAGGATGAGGGGGCGGCCGACGGCGGCGGGGCGGGCGGCGAGGGGGCGGCGGCGGCGGCGGCGGTGGCCGTCCCGCCGGAGGTGCTGGCCGGCGTGGGTGAGGTGGCGCAGGACGTCCTGTTCGACCTCATCGGGAGCTATCCGGAAGTGGACGACGTGTTGCACTTCATGGACGAGTGACGACGTGGCGCCCTTGGCCCACCACGTGTCGCCGCGCGATTGTCCGGGTTTGGGCGGGAGAGGCTATAGTCTGGTTGATGCTGCATTTGCTGGCGCTCTAGTGCTGCTACTAGCTGGTAGGTACTGGTTAAACTAAGTTAATTAAGCATGTGCTGCTACTGTGTTGCTAAATTCGTTCTGTATTCTTTGGTTTTGTGGTTGTGGAGAAGATAAAGGTGGATAACGGAGTTTGTAAGCTGGGTAAAAAGTATTGTTTAGAGGTTTTAGACTTGACACAGGAGAGTCACATGATAGAGATGACGCCATGAATCGAGGCGTGTGGACGCCGCGGACGGTAAAACGAAATAGCGTAAGCATTATGGGATTTGTTATGTGTGGTTCGGTTCGCCTCCAGGGATTTCTTTTGTGAATCGTGAATGCGAAACCATAATGATTTGCTTGTTGGAGGAGGAAGCTTTTTAAGTCAAAAAGGTTGCCAAAGATGTTGGGAGTGACCATCTCGTGTCGTGCACCAACCATGGCACCTCGTAGGCTGGTGAGTGGTGTGACTCTCCTCCACCGTGACGCCATAAGATCCTGGTTGTCCACGCGCCGCCGTCGGATCTGGCCACGATGCGATGCGGACGCGCGCGGCTCTCCAACCGTGCACTTCCTCAACGCGTATGCGAGGCTGTTTTTTCCCTCCCGAATTCCTGTCCGCGCGCAGGGTGTTCGACGAAGGTCCCGTTCTTTTCTTCAATTCTTTTGAGATGGATAAAAATTAAAATTTTTATGGCACGTTTTTTAAACTGGTAAACGGTGTGTTTCGTGCTAAAACTTTCTATATAAAAGTTACTCTAAAATATCATATTATCTACTTTTTAAAATTATAATAATTAAAACCCAATTAATTATACATTAATACCACCTTATTTTACATAAAAAAAACTTAATTTTTATCTTCATCTTCATTGTGAGGCCGGAGCCTCGTGGTCACGGCCAGCCCGGGTGCCCCGTGCCCAGACCATCCTGTCCTGGTGTCTGGTGATGGTGCTTTTCGTCCGGATGGACGCGTACCCAGACGATTACATCCCTGTGCACGCTCGCTGTGGGCAATACGGGTTTGTTTAGATCCAAACTTTGGATCCAAAGTTTGCAAAATTCCATCACATCAATCTATCATAAACACACAACTTTTTAGTCACATCATCTCCAATTTCAACCAAAATCTAAACTTTGGATGGAACTAAACACAGCCATACTCCAAATTTGGCACAACCATCGATGCGGAGAACATATTTTTGTAAATAGAATCGATTGTGCTATATATTTATCGATAACCTTTTTAAAGAGTTTGACAAATATAAGTACATATAATTATATCGTAATTATATTTTATCTTACATGTAACTTCCACATAATTTTAAATCATTAGATTTACTTCAAGATTTGTATAAGTTGGGAAAAAATTCATAGTGCATGCATGGGATCTCGCGACCTTCGCTTCATGAAAATAACAAGTTACCGTGGGACCTTTGAAACTTACATACAAATTGTATTTATCTATTCACAAGTTACAATATAAATACACTACGAATATACTGAATTTATATTTGATAGAAAATTTATCGACTAATGGACAGATATGCATAGAAGAAAACGATGTGATCACTCAAAGTTGAAACACTCACATTGCTCCACACTTGCGGAGCAGTGCCCATATTGAAGCTCTTATGGTATATCACTATAAAAAAACCATTTTTCATAGAACCACCTTTTTTTCGGTGGATTTAATGAATACGCGCTTGTAAAAATACTTGAGAGAAATTCCGGTCAACAACCTCCTACGAAAATTTGCAAAAAATAGGAGTATAATTTTTTTAAAAAATATCCGTTGCAGAGGACGGCAAGGTTGCTAAATGTAATTTTTTTCGTCAACCTTGTATTTTTAGAATTTCAAGTATATCATATTAATCCAGATGAAATAAAATTATTTTTTATCAAAATTGTAGAGTTCAAGAAGATTTACAATTTTGTAATTAACATTTTTTTTAATTTAAGATTGTTTAGGATTCCAAATATTCATCACAAATCCAAAATATATTTTATAAAATCTTGAATCTACATTTCAAATGACCTCCGATGTTGACAAACTTTATTCAAACCTTGGAGATCTTGATGCATCTACAACTTTGTAATTTATCACGTTTTCATTTAAAAAAATTTAGAGTATCACATAAGCATTACTAAGTATTTATAGCAATTAAAACCGGTTGTATAGGTCTTTATAAAATTTTTATTTAGGAAACCCTTTGCCCTCTTTAGAAGAGTGAAATTTTTTTCCAAAAGTAAAGTCCTCCCAAAGAACATTAGGAGTATATTTCTGTAATATTTGAAAACAAAAATTTGTTTTTGTAGTTTTTTTAAAAAATATAAATAAAAAACTTTAAAGAAGCTGCAACTTTTGAATGTCCGGCCGTCGATATGGTACAAAGCCACGTCGATGGTTCAAAACTATATTGGGGGACGAAGTGAGCGTAACTCTCAATGTGAGCGTAACTCTCAATTGGTTATCTCAAGATATATTGGTTCAGTTCTTCGAACGTATTCATAAGGATAGAGTTTACGTATGTGCGTTCAGATGAGTGTATATATGTGTTGTGGGTGTCTCTGCTTGTACTAAGAAAAAAGTTAGCGGAGAGTAGAGTAGTCGAGCAGAGATAGCGGAGAGCCCAGTGCGGTGCAGTACTACAGTATTGGACTTGGTCGCCGGCAGTTTCCGTAGCCAACCCCATGAGAAGAGTCCGTCCAGAGCCCTCGTCCGGAACTGTGCGGGCCGCACAAAGTCGTGACACCGTCAGATCCCCCGCAGTACGTGAGGAGGGGCGCCCGGATTCGCACGCAAAGGCGCGCGCACACCTGTCCCCGCCGCCTGATTCCATCCCTTCCCGGCGGCGCCTCCGCCGGAGCCCCACCGGCCGCCGGCCGCCGGCCACTGGCCCCGAGCTCGTCCGGACTTCGGGCGCGGGATCTCCCCGTCGTCTCCCGCGGTAAGCCTCGACCGCCTTGGTATCCCGATTCCCTTTGCCTGATTCACGCGAACTCGCCCCCGATCCCGGGGGGCGGGGCCAGCTCGTCTCTCTGCTGCGGTCAGAGGGGCCTCCTCATCCTGCGAGGGCTTACCCGGTTGGGTTGGCTTGGGGTGGGGGTGGGGGGAGCTTCTGGTGGGAATTGGTTCATGGATTGCCCCCGTCGGGTTTAGGTTTCGGTCTGTCTGTTTGGATTTGGGTGGAATTTAAGGCTCTAGAGAACTGACTGCTGACTGCAGGGTAATGATATTTGGTCGAGGTGTGACCCGTGTGCTTGCTATTTTGGATCATAGACGAAATTTGGGTCGTATTTGGGGTTTATGCGACTGTATTGTTGTTGTCCTAGGCTCAAAATTTGGCGACGATTCTCGAATTAAATTGACCACTGTGTTCTTCTTAGAGACACTCATAATATAGTTGGATTGATCCTGGTAGTGTTTAATTAAAAATTCATACGGCATGTTAATCATAATGTCGGTTTTTTTTACTCGAGTATCTGTTTCAACTTGGTGTGAATATCATACAATTACTATTTCTCAAACCAGATTTGGTGCCATCTGATGGAATTAGAGGCGTGAAACTGTATATTTCTTGTTGAGTCTGAATATAAGGAGGATCTGATGGGCTCTGCTGTAAGTTCTGCAAAGATTAATGCCCGATCTATGGACCGGCATGAAAAATCTGGATTTGGTTCTAATAAGAGGGTCAAGATCTCCACATATGAGTGCGATTCATTTCAGAGGATAATTCCAACTCTTCCCGATGAACTCTCGTTTCAAATTCTAGCCAGGTTACCACGGTTGTATTACCTAAAGTTGAAGATGGTTAGCCAAGCTTGGAAGGCCGCAATCACCAGCACTGAACTTTCCCAGCTGAGAAGAGAGCTTGGCTTAACTGAAGAGTGGTTGTATGTACTGACCAAACTTGAGCCAAACAAACTCGATTGTTATGCTCTTGATCCATTGTTCCGCAAATGGCAAAGGTTGCCACCAATGCCATCTTTTGTCAGTGAGGAGGAATCCACTGGCAGGACACAGTCTTCTTGGTTCCAGATGTGGAATGTTGTGGGCTCAAGTATAAGGATTGCTGACTTTATAAAGGGATGGTTTCGTCGCCGATATGGTTTGGACCAGATGCCATTTTGTGGTTGCTCCGTTGGAGTTGCTGATGGTTGCTTGTATGTCTTTGGAGGATTTTCCAGAGCTGTTGCCCTCAACTGTGTATTTAGATATGACCCTTGCCTCAATGTGTGGCAGGAAGTGAGCCCGATGATCTCAGGTCGAGCTTTCTCTAAGGCAGCATTACTGCAGAGTAAGCTATATGTTGTCGGTGGAGTTAGCAGGGGTCGGAATGGCTTGCTTCCTCTACGGTCAGGTGAAGTTTTTGATCCCAAAATTGGTATATGGAGTGAGTTGCCTGAAATGCCTTTCATGAAAGCACAGGTATTACCAACAGCTTTCTTGGCTGATGTTCTGAAGCCTATCGCCACTGGAATGGCGTCCTACAAGGGAAAGCTGTATGTTCCTCAAAGTTTGTACTCATGGCCATTCTTTTTTGACATTGGAGGTGAAATTTATGACCCGGAATTGAATTCTTGGGAAACAATGGCAGATGGTCTTGGTGATGGATGGCCAGCAAGGCAGGCAGGCACAAAATTAGGTATTGTGGTGAACGAGGAACTTTATACGTTGGAGCCTTCTAGCTCCTTGGACAGTGGCCAGATAAAAAGATATGATTCTGAACAAGACACCTGGAAAACTATTGTACCACAGGTTCCTGTTCATGATTTCACCGATGCAGAGGCTCCTTTTTTACTTGCTGGCCTTCATGGAAAGGTCCATGTTATTACAAAAGAGGCAAACAACAATCTTCAAGTTATGCAAGCTGTATTGCAGAATAACATTGAGAACAGTCCATCTGAAGAAAACATCATATGGGACATATTGGCTTCAAAGAACTTTGGGTCTGCTGAGCTTGTTAGCTGTCAAGTTCTTGATGTTTAAATGTGGGATAAATTCAGTTACTGATGCTGGTATCCCGTGGCTCAACTATCTTTTTGACTGATTGGATCTATAATTTGACAAGGGGAGAGACATATATATAGATTACAGGTATTTAGATTTGTATAAGTTGATTCTTGCCCAAACACTGTTATATAGGCCATAAGTATACATGATTACTGTATAGTTAGTGTTCTTGTACACATGGAAAGATTTCCAGCTGTTGAACCTTATCCATTCTGCTATCAACTGTACACCATAAATTTGTTGTGATCCTTTTGATCTTCTCTGCATGATTCTGATGCCTCTTGTCCCACATATTTGGTGGCAAATAGATGCTCATGCTCCCATCAGTTGTTTGATGCTGAAACTCTGGAGATGGTGATGAAGGAAAGGAACAGCTCATTCCCATTATGCTGACTGGCATCGCCGTGCAAAGAGGAGCCGTATGCCCGTATCCCCTGCGGCTCTGCTCTGCCATAAACGAAGGCGCATATGAACAGTGATAGATTTTATTCCTGTCTGCTTGAGCCTTTTTTTTCTGTGATGAATCTATATGAGGACCCACATCTTAAGCATGTGAGACAAGCATCCTCCTGTGTGGCCTTACAATTGGTTTGCAACTACCAAACTCCAGTGATGTCAATGGGCAATGCAATGTTCAGGGAAAGATCAAGGAAGTAGGCAGGCATGGAGGCATGGCGTACAGGTCCGGGTTTTGTCCCCATGCTTACTTTCTTCTCCACCAGCGTCTCTCTCAAAGAAAGAATCATATATTGACATGTGCTAATTATACTTGTTAGCTTGCCTGCTTAAAATACAATATACTTATTAGCTACTGCTACTGCATGCCAATTGATGTCCACACGTACACGGTGCGCTACATAGTTTGTTGATGTGGCGGAACAGGAGATATTCCCTCATTGATCACATTTTATGGGTTGAAACAGATGTCTCAAACTCTCAATCGTCAACTTTTTTTTTATTGGATTGCGCAGTGTCAAATGTCATGCATGACGATCGTTCGAGATGGAATGCGTGCGGGAGATGACTTTGGTTTATAATAAGAAATGAAAGAAGATCAATGTAATCCACAACTTTGGCATCATTTGCATGTTTGTCAAACCCCAAAAATATAACTGTGAATGCTTAATTTTCTTTAATCTTCAGCTGACTTTAGGTGATTCTTCTTTTATTTAGAGAAGACTTTAGTAGTAATCTGACAATGATATAACAGTACGTAGTCCTATATTTTTATGGAGCAGAACTGACAAGTCCCAACTGACAACAGCATTATTTTGTCTATGTTTATATTAACGCCGCTGTCATCAACTCATCATGGATAGATTAAAGATCCGTTCATTCTAAATGGGAACTGTACATATGGTTATTTTTCCTGGTTTGCTTGATAAAATTTGCTGTAGAGCTTTTGGTCATTTATATAACTTTATTCCAACAGCAAGGGCATAGCCGCGTATCGCAATTCAGAGAGTGAACCAACTTCTGGCTGAAAGTGAAATACCAGCTCTGACAAATAATAAACTATATTTGACGTTTATGATATGATTTGATCAAACTTTTAAAACTTCGACCATTTGTATTTTCTTAATGTGTAATTTAAAAGCGAAAAAATGTTATGCCTAGATTTGTCTTAAAAATACTGCCATACTATTATAAACTTTTTATATTTTCTAAGTTTATTCCAATATAAATTAATAATTAAAGTCTAAACTTTAAAAAGGATTTGACCAAGATTTTATCTAAACATCAAATATTTATAGCCAAAGGAGGAACTTAGAAAAACAAAAAGAACGCGAGGAACCGAAGAACCAAATGACATACAGGCCATCTGTCCCCATAAGAATGGAGTAAAAGTGTAAAACTGATGGTGATTTGAGCAGACACAAAAATTGATGAAGAACAGATGAGTCCTCTTTACTTAATTACTTTTCTTTTACTCCCATTTCAAGTAAAGAAAGTAACAAATGAACCAACATTTACATGGAGTGAGTTACACACACCTCTTCAAAAGAAGAGAAACAAGTAAAGAACAAACAACACAATCTTCATCATCCTATTGAACAGCCAGCTGGAGAGTACTAGTAATATAATTAAACCCAGCAGCAAGCTCAACTAGTAGCAAGAGCGGAATCAACAGGAGGAGGGGAGGAAGAAGCCCAGCTCTTGATCGATCAAGCGCTACTGGTTTCCATGGCCGGCGCCGGCGCCGTCTCCGCCGCTCTGGGGTGCACCTTCTTCTTCATGAACCCAAACATCCCGCCGCCCGCAGCCGCCTTCTTCTGCCCTGCAGAGCCAGCGGCGGCGACGGCGCCGTCCTTCTTCCCGGCGGCGGCCGCCGCCTCTGCGGCCTCCATGCGCCTGAGCTTCTCCTTGTAGGCGTTCTTGAGCACGTACGCCTCCACGAAGTCTCCTCCCATCATGGACGCCATTCTCCAAAACTTGATCAAATCGGATCACACCTTGCTTTTGCTTCGTCTCGTCGTCGAGATATATACCTCGTCTCTTGGTTTGCTTCAGCTGGTAATTAAGCTAGTTTGAGACGATTGGCCCCCTATTTATAAGGCTCGTCTTAGACTTGGCACGCAAGCAGAGGCGAAGCGAAGTGAAGGTGACGTCCTGGAAGATGACAAGGGAAGGAGATGGGGCTCAAGCTCGAGCGCTCTACTACTCTACTTGGCTCTCACGGAAGCTTGGCCATGTCACCGCGTCACGGGTGACGTACGTGACGGAGGAGAAGCTCTCTGACTCTGCTGCGTTTGCGTTTGCGGCCGGTGGCTCCTATCGCCGTGAAAACGGTCACGGAAATTTTCGATCAATGGAACATCGCTTTTGCGAAAGTAGCACGGGCTGTAATTTTTGTAAAAAAAAAATACTTGTATGCCGTACTGTAATTATCATTCAAGAGTTAAACTGTAACTTTCTAATTAATCGTTTTAAGTAGAACAACCTTTTCACCCCTGCCGCCCCTGCGGGGGTTTGACTCGGTAGAAGAGGCGGTGCACGCATCGATCTGTGGCTATGAGCTGTGCAAGTGGCGGCTGGGCGTCCTTCCGATGGCTTTTCAGATTTGCAGGTGGTTCTGGTGGATTTGGAGTTGGGTGCGTGGAAGAGCGCTGGAAATGCTGAGGAAGATACTACTCTTTACCTCCCTTTCCCAACCTCCCCCTCGTTTTTCGCGCGCACGCTTTTCATACTACTAAACGGTACGTTTTTTTTAAAAAGATTTCTATACGAAAGTTGCTTAAAAAAACCATATTAATCTATTTTTTTAAAAAAATAGTAAATACTTAATTAATCATGCAATAATAGGTGCTTCGTTTTACGTACCCCTCCTCCCGAACACAGCCATGTATAAACGTGCGTGTGATCAAACGAAGTAAACGTGCGTGTGTAATGGAACGACGAGTGGCTTTCGATGCAGAGCTCTCATACAAGCTGCTGCTGATGGACATTCATGAACCGCATCAATCAATCGGTCATAGCACGGTTAGTAGATGTGTGCATCAGCGCGTTCGTGCAGTAGAAAAGTGAGAAGGAAAAACAACGAGTTTTGTTGTTGCTGATGATGATCGTTACCATTCGGCAACAGCCAACAGATGTACTACTAGTAGAGCAGGATAGATTCATCCAGCAGCTATTGAACTAGTCTTGGTTGGCCACTTGGCTACTTTGTACCCCATATATCCAGGTCAACTTTTCGTGAATTTGGGCTTAAGACATGTAAAGTTCTTGGGTTTTTCGTTGTTATCCTGTACTGCATAAATCCCAGAGAGAGAGAGATATATACAATTCAAGAGTAGTTCTCTGATATAGAAGCAACGTCCATGAAGAACTTCTGAACTTAAAGAATGAAACATTAACATGGTATATTAATTTTGATTGAAATAAAAATAAGCCATTTATATTTGGGGCTATCGCTGTTAACTTCACTCTCTTTTTGTAATTCTGAAAGTACCTATCAGCATCATTACGAGTTACACACGTATACTGAATTCTCATTCCAGATTCAGTTGGGCTTTCTTTTCATTTCAACGCCCAGAAAGCAAATCAAACTCTTTAGTAGAGTATTTAAGTAAAACCTCTAATGTGAAACGGTACAGTACAGATTGCCGCAATTCAATCTGGGCTCTGGACGGACCCGTTTGTGCTTCCACATATGTACTTCGAGTGATTCTGTGATAGGATTTTGATTATCTGCATTTCCAGATCCTCATCCTTGTTCATCTTTCGGATAGTACTCCTTTCTTTGTCTGTTACAATAATGACTTCCTCTTTGTACGTTGCAAGCAAATTGGCCACAACGATGTTCATCTTGTACTTGTTCAGAGCCATATCTGCTTTCTGAATAAGGATGTCCGAATCCGTCTCCAACTGCCGCCATTATTTTACAAGTAGTTAAACAAAAGTGACAAGAGTGTGCACAAAGGCAGCATTATTGAGTGTTGAATGCTTTCATTCTTCCGTGGTCCTGGAAATTAGCTTACCTTAAATGATATACAGAACGCCAAGGGGGCCCATTGGTTTCTCAACACTGAAAGCATTTTCGGAACTTGACTGAGCCTCATATCCAGAGGGCCTCCACCTGACTGAATCTTATGTTTGGCCTGCAGAACAGTAAAAAGAAGTTCCCTTTGGTCATGTAAGGCATTTCCATCAAAGCATCAGTATTGTGATTAGTGGTTTCTTTACCCAATGTTTAACATTTAATACAAAGAGTACACTTGGATTTCTCAACCATAACATGCTTCTCTTAAAACCATACCATGCTATCCCAAGGGACATAGAAATCAGACACAGCCGCAGCAAGATAGAACATTCCGAGTGGCCCAGCCGAGCTTATAGATGTAGCAACCATCTTCAATAGCTGTAATCAAATACAGTGTCATGCTTTTCAAATTTGTTTTGACTTAACATGTAATTCTGGTTAAAACGTCAAATTTAAAAAAACCTGAAGGTATTCAAATATTGTAGTGAATGGGAGTTTCAACAGATAGCCGCCTTCAATTGCCTGTAAGAAAGTCACTTGTCAGCTAAATTTTGCACAAGCAGCATGTCACTGCTGTTGAGAAGCTCATTCCATACCTTGCAATAATCTCCAATTGCTTTCTTGATCACTGGCGCGTGGCACTCCGCCACTGTATATAAACATACACAAGTTAAATTTCACGAAAGAAGCATTTCCTTTCCTACGTGCACTAGGATTGTGGGTTACCAACCTTGAACCTTCGATTCTGCATCGACACCAAAGAATTTGAGGAATGAATCATCGGGGAGGAACCTACAATAAGGCTGGCAGCTTCCTCTGCACACATGTAGAAGCAGTAAAATGTAAAATACAGGTTATTTCACAGTGAGGGCATAGCCCCAATCTGTTTATTGAGAATTAACAGTCTTTTCACCCTATGTAGAACAGAACAATTGACAAAACTGAAAGGGGGATAAAAACAGGTTCAGTTTATTTGTGGGAAATTTTCCTAATCGATTACCGTCGATGGAGGAAGATAACTGCATAGCCAGCCTTCAAAAAATACCTGCGTCATCACAAGAGCACCTTAGTCCTATGTCAGGTCAGAAACAACTATTCACTGTTCTAAAAAGATCATTAAACAATGTCGAAACATGCTGCATGCCTGCATGAATGGCCCTAGCGTACGTACATTTTGATGGAACCAGCTGAGTAGTGAGTACTTATACAAATTAATGCATGTAGCACTTGTGATCTAAGGGAAAAACTTTTGTACGGCTGGAATGTACAGGATGGAAATGTTCTCTGCCTCTCTGGTCCTCGCGACGATCCGCGGCAGAAAATAGAAGCATATACAGGTGAAAGAACAGTAGTATAAGGGCGTTTCGATTGATTACTCGGTGGAGGCGGCGCCGCGGTGGCCGGAGCTGAAGTTGTCGATGTACCGCACGCAGCGCTGCTCCAGCGGCACCGTCGTCCCGCCCGACGTCACGCACACGATCCGCCGGCCGCCGCCGCCCGCTGCACGCACGCAACACGGAACGGCGCCGGGCCGGTCATTTCGTCGAGCACCTAACGCGCGTGGTTCAGGATAAGAGGCGGGGAGCCCCGTACCTGCGGAGGAGTTGCGGGCGATGAAGTCCCCCAGCCTCGCGGCCACGGCGTCAGCGTCCCGCAGCGGCGGCGCCGCCGCGAAGAAGGACTTCGGGTTCTCCTCGGCGGCGACCATCGCCGATCGATCGATGGCCGTGTGAGGTGTGTGATTGAGCAAGCGGGAGCGGAGCATTTAAAGGGAGGGGTGGCTGACGCGGCTGGCCTCGACGCCTCCAGCCTCAACCGCCAAGAACCTGGAGCCTCTCCGATCGGTCACTGCCGCCATTACGGCGCACGTCCTCGTCGCCATTAATCGCGGTTGGCGCTTGTCACTCACCACCGCCGTCCCTCCTCTTCTTCCTCTTCCTCATCGATCGAGCTCAACTACTCCAAAGCCTCCTCCATTAACTCCCCCACAATTTCTCATTAACAGAAGAAAAGGTCAGAAAGGGGGTCGATGGTTAGTCGATCGCCATCGCGTGCGTGCATGCATGCATAGCTTCCGCTACTGGCCTGCCCTACCGGGAAGAACTTTTAGGGGTAGGGTCAAAGAGGCCATTTAATCGACGCATTCCTTTTTTGCACGTTGCGTTTGGATTTGCCAGATTGCTATACTAGTATTGCCACTCTAAGTGCAAGTTTAATAGTATAGCCACCTATGCTCCAGTTTATCTGTAGCCAATCTAATAACTCATTCATACAATAGTTATATACTACACTATTAATATCTGGTCTCACCTATCATACACACTGCGTCTTGGAGTCCGTGCTACAGCTAGCTACAAATCTGTAGCCCGCTGCTCTACACTCTCCTTATTTATCTTCTTAAAATATGTTTGCAGCTGGTTTATAGCCTGCTATTGTACATGCTCTAATAGCCCCGTCATTCCGCTTATGGATATACTTATTTCGTACTCCCTCAGTCATAAGTTTCCGTATCCAACTTTAATCATTCGTCTTATTTATTTTCTAAAAAAAAAACTGAAAAATTTGAGTCACGTTTAAAGTACTATTCATGTTTGATAATCTAATAACAATAAAAATACTAATAATAAAAAAATTTCAAATAAAACGGACAATCAAAGTTGTACACGGAAACTCATGGCTGCGTTTATTTTGGGACGAAGGGAGTACTTCCTCTTTTTTTTAATAGATGATGTCGTTGACTTTTAGATATACGTTTCACTATTCATCTTATTTAAAAATTTTATACAAATGCATAAGATATAAATCGTGCTTAAAATATTTCTAGTGATAAAACAACTCACAACAAAATTAATGGTAATTACATAAATTTTTTTAATAAGACGAATGACAAAACGTGTACCGAAAAGTTAATGACATCAAATATTAAAAACTGGAAAAAATATCACTTATTAGAAAATAAAAACAATTTGTATGTACGTGTCTTTAACGACTCAAACATAAATGATTTAAAATAGAATGCTACAAAAATTAATTTTAAAATTAAGTTTACAAATTAAAATTTGAACTTATAAATGTAAGTAAAAGCTTAAATAGTGGGGCTGGAAATGTGCATGATATCCGTCATGATGCGCCTGCGTTTCTAGTTGGGTTGCTCGCATGGGGCAATGCCGTTTGGTCCATGCTCACTTGGATCAGGCGCGTCAGGTGAGGAGAGGAAGAGAGTAGCCCAGAATCGCCGTGTGGGTCCGATCAGGCGGCGCACACGCGTCGTGCAGGTGCTTACGCGGCTCCGATCGACGACCTGTCCTCCGGCTGCCTGCCGCTGCGGCACGTCGGTGTTTACTTTACCACTGGTGCTGCTAGGTACTGCCTCCGTCTAATAATAGTTCAAATTCTAACAAAATCTAAAAATACAAGCGTGTGTATAAATTTATAGTTGAAATTTTATTATATTTTATATATAGGGTATAGTTAATTACCCCCCACTTAGCATTACGAAAGGCTAGGGATAAAATTATTTTTTATATCTGAACATTGTTACACGTAATAAATTTTTCTTACTAAAGTTTTAATAACAATCAACAATCACCTAGTTGGGATGATCACCGAGGACGCATGAAAGCAAATTAAGTTTAACATGATCAGTTATGTGCGCGTACCTGTTGAGATTCTAGAATGTGGCGCCGGCGTGCTGCACTGCTGCTGCGGTTGTCCGGTTGATGCCCTGAGATGGCGTTCAGTGTATAGTACTAGTATGCACCAATTAATCAGTTGGGTGATTGCCAGGCGTACGTTGGCCTACCTACGTGTGCAGTGCAGCTGTGCAGGCGACCTTTCCAAACCTCCGGGAGGCGGGAGACCCGGCTGGATGCTGGAAGGCTGGACGTACGGATTTTAAGGATGGCCTTTTTTTTTTTAACGACTGGCACGAAGACGGTGCGAAGTTCTATTGATAGAGCAGGAAAAATTATAAGATTATAACCCTGGAGGGTCATGACCAGGAAAAAAGAAAAAATATACCACCCCTACACACCGACAGCGCCAACACACACGACCAGGAGGAGGCTAGCACCGGACCGGCCGCCGCTAGACCAACAAAGGAACACAGACGAGATAGCCCTACAGCTAGGGGGTGCCAAAACGACGTCTTCAAGAAGAGAAGCGACGGAAAAACCGCCGCCGCCGTCCGTCCGAGCTCAAAGGAGCAGGGACTAGGCTTTCGCTCGGCAACCGCCCATGAGGGGTGAGACAGCACGACAACGCCCTCAGGAGGGGGAATTAACCATCGTTGTCGGCCCGGCTAAGGCCGGACTGGGTTTTCACCCGCCGCACACCACCTGCGAATCCACGGCTGACGTACCGATGCTCCACCACCACACAACCTCTGCCGACATGTGGGACCCCCACACCGGCGCCCCCCCCCCCCCCCCCCCCCCCCCCCCCCCCCCGCCGGCCAGCCTTCGTGCGCCGAAGATCGTGCCATGCCCACCGACATCTCCTCCTCGCACCAGGGTCGCCTCCTCCTCCGCCGGCCGCACCTCTCGCGCCAAACCGGCCTCCTCCACCGGACGCGCCTCTCGCGCCAATCCGGCCTCCCTCTATTGATCGCGCCTCTCGCGCCAAGCCGGCCTCCATCTCCGCCGCCCGCGCCTCTCGCGTCGAGGCGGCCTCCGCTGCCATCGGTTGCGCCTCTCTACGCCAAGCCGGTCTCCGACCCCTCCCCCGTACTCTCCCGCGCCAGCCAGATGCAGCCGTCTGCCACGTCCTCGGCTAGCCGACCGAGGCCACCATGCCACCTCCCACCACCACCACGGCCGCTGCTGCCGATGGCCACCTCGCCGCCAGCCAGCCGCAGCCCCATCGCCGTCGTCCAGCCGCTACCGCAACCGTCACCACGAGTTCCGCGCCGCTGCCTCCGCCGCGAGAGCCCCAATGCCAGAGCCGACAGACGCCAATGCCGTCGACCAGCCACCGTGCTGTCGCCGCCAACAAGCCGCTGCTGCCACTGTCGCATGAAATCCACGCTGTTGCCACCGTCGCCGTCGCCCCGTGCTCCCGCGCCGTTGCCGCCGCCGACGTCGCCGTGAGCTCCACGGTGCCACCACCGCCGCGCGCTTGCCCCGCGTCGCCATCCTCGCCGGCCTCCGGGCAAATAGCCTCAACCGCCTCAGCCTCAACACGAGCCCGACCACGCCGCCCGCGACCTTGCCTGGCTGCGCCGGCCGTGCAACCGTCGCCACCACCGCTTCTTCCCCACCGCCAGCATGCCCACTTCCCCGCCGCCCTCCATCGCCCGGCGTCAGCCCCGCTAGATCCGGCCAAAACGGCGCGGATCTGGCCGGGTTTTTCCGCCGCCGCCGGCCCTGTACGCCGCCACCACGCACCGCCACTCACCGTCACCACGCACTGGCAGTCGTCGCCGCCACCACTCCGCCCCGCCGCCAAGCGCCGCCCCGCCGGATCCGGCCGGGCAGGCGCGGATCCGAACGGTTTGCCACCATCGCCGCTCGGCCAGCTCCCCGGGCCGCCGAGCGCGCGCTGAGGCAAAGCCCCGCTGCCGCTGTCCCCGCGGCCGCGCGGCTTTGCCGGCGCTCGCTCAGGCGGCGGCGAGGTAGAGAAGGAGGGGGGAGGAGGAAGAAGACGGCGGCGGCGTCGCCTCTCGTGTTGCCCATGGGGAGGGCGATGTGAGAGCTCTTTTTGGCAAGCAGCTTGTCTCAGGCTCGTCCTTTTAAGGATGCCCTGGATTGCGGGCTGGATCAGCTTGGGCAGAAGGGACGAAAATTGTCATGATTCATGAAAATTACCAATCGATCAAGTACCGTTTTTTATAAGGACACCGTTTTCAACTGTTATTGTTTTTGTTATATATGAATATTTTTTCATCGTATTAGTATTGACACGAGTAGTTTAAATGAGAAATATGACCAATTATGGATCGATCTAGCGCCTTTTTGAAGAGATGCTATCGATTCCGACCGTTTTCACCTGATAAGACCGTAGGAGGAGGCTTAACGTACTGATCCGAGTATAGAAACACGGTTTCCCTTCTACTGGGCTGGGCCAATTATATGTGTCTCTGACGTGGCGCTGACGTGGCAATTCGATCCGAAAAAATATTAAACCCCGTGGGACCCACATGTCAGTTTCACACACAAATTAAAAAATGGTGGGGCCCACATGGGCCCCATATGTCATTCTCACTCCCACCTCTTCTTCCTCCTCTCTCCCCATCTCTCCATCTCCCCTCTCCGGCCACGGTCACAGCGCCCCTGGGGACGACGACCTCAAGAAGGCGGACAAAGCAGTCGTGGAAGAAGAGATGGACGAGACCGGTCTTGACGCCCTTCCCACGTCCTCCGCCACTCACCTCGGCGGTGCGCTTGGCTAGTGGAGAGAGGAAGTGCAGTGGAGATGGCCCAGGCGGCAAGAGTGGAGATCGATGGAGGAGGCGCGATGATGACGGCGGAGTGTCGGAAGACGACGACGACGAGGCTGGCGTCCTCCGCTTTGCTCCGCCGCCCTGCCTGCTTCGGACGCCGCCTCTTCGCCCGTGCGTTTGCTCGCCGCTGCCCCACTCCACCTCGTCGGCTTCGCGCCGCCGTCTGTCCACTCGCCCCCCCACCCCACTTCGCTCTGCCCGCCCCGTCCCGCCCCGCCCAGCCGGCTTTGCGTTGTTGCGCACCGGAAGACGACGACGACGAGGCTGGCGCCCTCCGCTTGGCTCCGCCGCCTCGCCGGCTTTGGGCGCCGCCAATCCGCCCGCGCGTCCGTCCACCGCTGCCCCACTCCGCCCCGTTGGCTTCACGCCGCCGTCTACTCGTGAGGTGGGCGGGTGCATGCCGGCTCCAGCTCTGGCAGGGAGCGACGCCGAACCGCCTTAAGACCTTATGTGCACTGATTTTGTAAGTTTGGGAATGCATTGTATCCGGTTTTACGATTCAGAGACGGAAATCAGACTGGGCGACAAATTGAGGGACCTAAAGTGAACTTATTCCTTACCAACGAAACAATGTACGCTCTTCCTTAACATAGGCCGTGTTTAGTTCGTGTGCCAATTTTTTTTTAAAAGTATACGGGCACATATTTAGAGTACTAAACGTAGACTAATAACAAAATAAATTACATATTCCGCATGTAAACTGCGAGATAAATTTATTAAGCCTAATTAATCCGTCATTAGCAAATGTTTACTGTGGCATCATATTGTCAAATCATGGCGTAATTAGACTTAAAAGATTCGCCTCGCAATTTACATGCAAACTGTGCAATTGTTTTTTTTTCCATATTTAATACTTTATGTATGTGTCTAAATATTTGATATGACAGAATTTTTGAAAGTTTGAAAGGAAAAACACTTCCATAACGACAAAATGACAAGCTACTTAACAACAATGAAAATGAAAAAACTCTGGCACGGCCAAGAGAAATAATCGGCACTGAAATGAAGAAAAAGGGACCCAAAATTTTTGTCCTACCCTATCTGTATACTGCCGACTAAAACACAGCCATTTTTTTTTTCACGACACTGGTTTGCCACTATTGTAATAGTATTCTCTTCATTAAATTGTATGACACTGTTTACTTTTTCGTATAATGTTTCATCTTATTTAACAAAAAATAAATATCATTTATGTTGTTGTGGCTTATTTATCATCATATAAAATATAATTTTAACTTATACTTTTATGTATTTTTATATTAAATTTCAAACGTGGTAGAAAAGTTAAACAACATCTTACATTAAGATTTTTAAAAGAAGGTAGTATAATTTTGTCCGCGTTATAAAATTGAAGTGCTGCTTCTCTTGACAGGAGCCAAAAGAGATTGGAAAAATCAAATCGCAAGCGACTTTAGAAAAAAAATGGCAGAGGAACGAAGGAAAAAAAGAGATTGGAAAAAAAATGGCAGAGAGATTGGAAAAAAATCAAATCGCAAGCGACTTTAGAAAAAAAATGGCAGACTTTTTCTGACTTCAGAAAAAAAATGGCAGAGTAACCAAAAAAAATTGGGACCCGGATAATGGATCGGGGGTTTGAACCCGACGTGAATCGAACACGCAACCTTCTGATCTGGAGTCAGACGCGCTACCATTGCGCCACGGATCCGGTCTTGTTAGCGGTTAACGACTTAAGGATTTTACCTTTTACGAAAGTGCAAACCGCGCTCCCACTTGTAAACACCACTTGGCACTTGGGCAGCACAAGGGTAAATACAAAACACTGCGTCGCCATCCATCGCCAAGACGCCAACACGAATCCCAACCAAAAGCTCACAAAAAAGCGACGAAAACGAAACACTAAACAAATAATCCGAATAAATCAAACGAAAACCAAAAAAAAAAACTTGAGGCTCTCAGAAGCTTTCCCCGCCACGTGGGCCCCACCCACCTCGCAAGCACCCAATGCCTACCAGCCACGTCGGATCGCCTCATCCTCCCACGTGTCTCCTCTCCCACCACCTCTCTCCCCCTCGCTTTGGCCTCTTCCCGCTTCCTCGCCTCGTCGGCTTCGGCTTCGGCTTCGCCTCCTCTCCACCACCACTCTCCCTTCCCCTTCCCTTCCCTTCTCCCGCTTCCGCTTCCGCTTCTCGCCGCCGCGCGTGCGAACCCTACTAGGCTAGCTAGGTCCCCTCGCCGCCGCCCCCGCGATGTCGGCCGCGGCCGGGGCGGCCACCCTCGTCGCCTCCTCCGCCTCGCTCTCCGTGCCCGACCACCTCCGCCTCCGCCGCTTCCGCCTCCACCCCCAGCTCCGGTCCCGCTCCCTCCGGCAGCGCCGCCGCTTCGTGCTCGCCGTGCTGCAGGAGGACCGGTCCCCCTCCGCGCCGGATGAGGAGGCGAGGAGGTACGGGCTCAACGGGAGCGCCCCGAGCGGCGGGGTCGGGTACGACGATGCCGCCGTGGAGGCCTACCTCGGGTCCAACGGCAACGGGAGGGGGAACGGCGCGGCGGCGGTGAATCCCGCCGCGGAGTCACGGAGCAGCGCCGCCTTGGTGTCCGCGGGGCCAGGGCCGGGGGATGATGAGAGGAGGAGGAAGGAGCGGGTGGAGGAGATCGGCAGGGAGGACGCCTGGTTCAAGCAGAGCGGCGGGGATTCCAAGCCCGAGGTGAACTATTCTTATTGTTTTCTTGCCTTTTAGCTTTGCAGCTACATGTGTTGGCCAGCCCCAGTTCCAAGCTAGTGTTCGATCAGAGGGCTATGCCGTCTTTGAGATGTGCAAATGTTTAGCTGCTCCTGATCGAATAAGAGGAGGGAGTATGATCACGCATTTGTGCCATTTTTAACACAACGCAAATGTGAAGTAGCTACTAAAATTAGCTGGAGTTGGATGTTGCCTTGACTAAAGCAAGAGTTCAGATTGACTTTAGTCGTTTGTTTGTGATTTTGTTCAAGTTTGGATGTAGTTAAATGTAGCTGTAGCCTGTAGGGACGAGCAAGGTAGGCAATGCCTTATATTTCTTCAGGAAACAAAAAACATTGAGCAGCGTGGCAGAGTTGATGTTTAGTGGGAGAAAAGGTAAAGGGTGTTTGCGACTTGGTAGTGTATTTTGCCATATTGAAAAGATTTTGGAACTTGTTTGCTTTTGGCTTTTGAGACTTTCGTTGCAGTTTTTCCCCCAGTTATCCCCCACTGTTTGTGTTAGTATTGGTACTTGTTTCATCTTCTGACAGAAATACAACTGTTCATTTCAATCAGATGAAGCAAATAACAGTTACTTTGGTGGGAGTGGATTTTGGTCCCTCGAGGAGATATCCTCTCGTTGTTTGCATGTCACTCAAATAGCTATGGAAAAAATTGAGAAGATGTATTAACATATGATATATCACTCCACAAACATACAAGTTTAAATTCATCTTCTATATCTCGCAACGAAAAAAACAAATTTGACTGCGAATATAGGTTAACTAGCTGTAGTTTAATTTATTTTTTCGTTGCGAGATGTAGAAGTTGAATTTGAACTTTCATGTTTGTGGAGTGATATATCACATGTTAATATATCTTCTCAATTTTTTTCATAACCATTTGAGTGACATATAAACAACGAGAGGACATCCCCTCGAGGGATCAAAATAGTTTCCCTACTTTGGTCGCCTTTTTTTTTTGCAAATAAAAGTTACTCTGCGTCATTATTATTGCTTTTCCTTTTGGCGTTGAACATCTAAATCGTGCAGGTGTCAGTCGCTCCTGGAGGTCGCTGGAATCGGTTTAAAACCTATTCGACGATTCAAAGGACGTTGGAAATATGGGGCTTTGTTTTTAAATTTATATTCAGATCTTGGCTCAATAATCAGAAGTTCACTTATCGAGGTCAGTGACTTGTCAAAACAACAAAAATGAACTCCTATAGTATGGTTATATATAACCAAACTGAGGTTCCTGATTTCTTTGTTAGTATAATATGTGCTCGGGGAAGAAATTAAAGAGATGAAGGCTTATAATGTTTTTGTTCCTCATGAAAAAGAAAAGAGAGAATGTATTTATGTACTTGTGGAAAAGAACAGGCGACTCAATGTTTTCATGGTGCAGTGTAATCGCATTTACTTTAGTTACTATGATCATAGCATAAGACATTTTGAGAAAATTCACAGACATAATGTAGTTTAGTAAAATTCATCAACCCATAAATCAGTGTATGTTGCATATTAGTCAATGCACCGAACATGTATTTTTCACCCAATGATGTTCATTGAAGTCCTGAATTCTTCTATATGTCAGTGTAAAATTGTGTGCACGGTACATTACTCTGATCTCATGGAATTATTACCTAATGTTTATGACAATATTGTGTATCTTCATTAACATTTAGAATAATTTCTTCAGGAGGGATGACAGAGGAGAAAAGGGTAATGAGGAGGAAAGTTCTTGCCAAGTGGCTTAAGGAGAGTATTTTGAGACTAGGTCCCACATTTATCAAAATTGGGCAGCAGTTCTCCACCAGAGTGGACATTCTTCCACAGGAATATGTCGACCAGTTATCTGAATTACAGGTCTGTATGTTGAACCTTGTAGATGTGCTTAAACAATTTCTCGATAGAGACCTGCCTCTCAACTGATCTATGTTTATACTCTTTTTCTGGTGGAATACTGGAACCGATTTCTCTTCTGCAGGACCAAGTTCCTCCATTTCCTTCAGAGACAGCGGTGTCAATTATTGAGGAAGAGCTAGGGGCATCTGTGAATAAGATTTTTGATCGATTTGACTTTGAACCAATAGCTGCTGCTAGCCTCGGTAATAAGCTAACATGATATAATGAGTATTTAACTAAAACTAGAACATTTTTCGTAAGCGACTTGATACTACAATATATCCATTTTTGGCAGGCCAGGTTCATCGGGCATGCTTGAATGGCAAAGAAGTTGTCATCAAAGTGCAAAGGCCTGGTCTGAAGGAGCTATTTGATATTGATCTGAAAAACTTAAGGGTATGTAATTTAAATGCGTGCATATTTCTCCAACATTGTAACACTCTTGCTGTTAATTACATGCAAAACTGGGGATACTATTATTCTTAATTAAAATATGATTATTTCAATACCATTTGTTGATGAGTCAACTGTTCTGTTCTAGGTAATAGCAGAATACCTTCAGAAAGTGGACCCTAAGTCAGATGGTGCCAAGAGAGACTGGGTTGCTATCTATGATGAGTGTGCATCTGTTTTGTATCAGGTACTAATCATATGTATTAGGATTTTTTTATTAATCTATAGGTTGTTTATCTCCTAGACCTTTAACCTCCTAGATAGTTAATCTCCTATGACCTTTGGTCTTGTGTAACTCACTAGCATTGATTGTAACTCAACTATTTATATGAGAGATCACCTCCCTGCTTGGAGTGAGGCATCTATTCCACTTTCTCTACAATATGATTCTCTTTTTAGCAAATTATGAATTATTCAAAAACCAAAAAAAAAAAAGTGTATTGCTAATCCGCTGCCATTGGCAATATATTAGTGTGAGGCTCAGGCATGAACTTAGAATATGGATTTCTTGAATTTGGCATTATTTTGTACGGCAATGCATTTTATCATGCTCTCTCTTACTCTGAGTTATTCACATCGTCATATATGTCAGATTATGTTAGATAAATTCTTGTAAGTCAGCCATTTGACCTTTGGTATTTCTGCTGGTAAAGAAGTCATATGTTCTAATCAGCCCATGGAATTGTGGTTTTCAGGAAATAGACTATACAAAGGAAGCATTTAATGCTGAAAAATTTTCTGAAAACTTCAAAAATATGGATTATGTGAAGGTTCCAGAGATTTTGTGGGAGTATACTACACCTCAGGTTCCTACTATCCAGAGACTTGTAAAATAGAATATCGAGTAGCATAGAATAGAATATAACACTATATATTTCTGTCCTCTATGCAGGTCTTAACAATGGAATACGTCCCAGGAATCAAGATAAATAGGATAAAGCAGCTAGATAAGTTAGGAGTTGATCGGAAAAGGTATGTGTGCTGTATGCTGGTGAGCCATAGCTTCAGTTTGCTTTACCAATTGACATTGGTTGCTTATTATCCCTCCTTGAACCCCTCTCAGGTTAGGTCGGTATGCTGTTGAGTCGTACCTGGAGCAGATCTTATCTCATGGATTTTTCCATGCAGATCCGGTCAGTTGTACTGTATATTTTTCAAAAGCAATGTTGTAGTTGTTTGTCCTGTTATGGTTATTTCTTACTTTTACATTATTCTATTCTTGCACTAGACTGTGCAAATGAATCATGAAGATGATTCTGCACTGAGAGAAGCTATATCATCTTTTGACGTAGGGAGAAACTACTCTCTCCGGTCGTAATTATTTGGCGTTTAAGACAAGATTTGGTCAAACTCAAAATTTCGAGTAGCAATATTTTATTCGATGTTTAGTTTTAAAAAATAGAAATGGTAATACATAGACTTACCTTGAAGAGTACTATATAATATGATTAAGTTGTTGGATTTTATAAACTCATGCTAATACGAAATTGATGGTCTGAATTTTAAAAGTTTGACCAAATATTGTCCTAAACGTCAAATATTTATGAATAGAGTTAGTTTGGTGTATATCATTGTAGTTCTGAGATCTATCCCTGCTATTGGACCTTTTGCAAGGTGGTATATGCTTAATTTGTTAAAAGTTGTGTAACCCTGTAAGTCTGTAACCTCAGCTGTACATGCTGCAGCTACATGCGCATGAACTATAGGCTTAGAGATTTGTTCCGGTCCAATAAAAAGTACCTCAAGGTACCGGTACCTCACAGTACTAAATCGTTTATAATCGTTGGATCTAACAATTCCCATCCTGCCCAGCTAGATCCAACGATCGGAAACAATTCGGTACCGTGAGGTACTGGTATCTCGAGTTACTTTTTGTTGGACCGGAGCAAATCTCATAGGCTTAATGAGCAATATGCTATTGCCTCCGGCATTACGAATTTCATGGCACATAATCATTCTTTTGTCCTTTTCCTCCTTTTTAATTTCTCAATTCAATGCAGCTGTGATGCTCCTTTTAAGAAGCTACCTTTTTAAAAATAAACAACTTTAAAAAAATCTAATATAGATTTCTTTACAGCATCCAGGAAATATTGCTGTTGATGATGTCAACGGTGGGAGGCTTATCTTCTACGACTTTGGAATGATGGGAAGGTTACATCTGATATCTTTGTTTGTTTCCATAAACTTCCATTCACTTAAAAGTTGTGCAATAGTATGTTTTTCCTTGAGTAGTTACAGGGTTGCAGAACGTTTAATCTGACCTTCACTCTTCTTATTTTCAGCATTAGTCCAAATATCCGGGAAGGGCTGCTCGAAGCATTCTATGGAGTTTATGAAAAAGATCCTGATAAAGTATGTTTGTCTGGGCATAACCTTCAAAAGTATAACTTAAATACCTTAAGTTCTGCAAAACATCCAATAATAAATTCCTGCAGGTGCTTCAATCAATGATTCAAATGGGTGTCCTTGTTCCTACTGGAGATATGACGGCTGTCAGAAGAACAGCTCAATTTTTCCTTGATAGGTAATAATTTTGTTCTGCGAGGATATTCTTCGTAATTACCTATATACCTCGAGTTTCTTGAGTGAGGTGAACTACTGTAACACTTGGCTTCACTTTGTTGTGTGTATAGCTTCGAAGAGCGTTTAGCAGCACAAAGGAAAGAACGAGAGATGGCGACTGAGGAACTTGGATTTAAGAAGCAATTAACTAAGGAGGAGAAGTTTGAAAAGAAGAAGCAAAGGCTTGCTGCTATCGGTAATGGGTCAATAGATTCTGCAGCCTATTAGAGAACATGATAAAAGTAAATGTGTCAAGGTGTATGTATTTCGACCGGTTGCTTTCTGTTTACTTGAAACAAAATTTTGCAGGAGAGGATCTTTTGTCAATTGCTGCTGATCAACCATTTCGATTTCCTGCCACCTTTACTTTTGTGGTCAGAGCATTCTCAGGTATGATATGCAATAATTTGTGTACAAGAAACGTGGTTGTGACATAATGCCATGGTTCCTCATTCTCCATTCTGTGTGCAGTACTAGATGGTATCGGGAAGGGCCTTGATCCTAGATTTGATATCACAGAGATTGCTAAACCGTGAGTATTTTTCTCCTTCAAGAATTTTGTTTTCTTATTTAAGTTTCAAGTTGCAATTTGGGTTCTGACTTGATACATCCAATGAATTGCTAGATATGCTATGGAGTTGCTTAGATTTAATGAAGCTGGAGTTGAAGTTATTGTAAAGGCAGGTTTTCATCTTTGGTCCATAGATTTAATACCTTATTTGATGGCACATCTTCTAATATGACTATGCATGTTCAGACTTGAGAGTTTTAAGCGCTCTTGGTTTTATTTTACCTCAGGATGCGAGGAAGAGATGGGAAAGGCAGTCCCGTGCATTCTACAATTTATTTCGCCAGCCTGACAGAGTTGAAAAGCTTGCGCAAATCATTGAGCGTTTGGTAAAAAACACCTTTTCTCCATTATTTTCTGCAGTTTGCTGGTTTTGTTTGTAGAACTGCCGTAGATAATTGCCTCTTTCTTTTTCTTTTTTTCTCTTTTTTTTGGCTTTTGCAGGAGCAAGGTGATCTCAAGCTTCGTGTCAGAACATTGGAGTCAGAAAGAGCATTCCAAAGAGTTGCAGCTGTACAGAAAACAATTGGATATGTGAGTTCAGAATTGTTGATGAATGGTTTACTTTTTGTATTTCACTATGCTAGTACAGGAAAAAAATGCAAGGTTTTTCTTGGACCGAGTTAGTTGGAACTGGTGCAGATAATAAATTTTGTGCCGAAACATCTTTAGAGATTAACCTAGGGTGCTTCTGTTTAAAGGGGAAAAATGTTTGGTTGGGTAGAAATATGAGTGTCAATCCTTTAAATTATGAGAAAATCCAAGAAATACCATTTACAAGCACTCACTTCCAATAAAGTGTCAATCCTTGTTTCGTTTTTCGTATAAAAAAACTCAAAAAAGTTGTCATGAGCTCTGCCTTCTCTATTAAGAGGATCCTAGTTTCTTGAATAAAACTGTCTTAAGTGTTTTGAGTAATGCACATCACCGTCTTATGGTTTGTTTTGAAATGGTGAAATCTGCTTGCGCATCACGCAGGGAGTTGCTGCAGGTAGTTTGGTAAACCTCGCCACCGTTCTCTACCTCAATTCAATCCGGGTAAGTTACCAAGTTTCCAAACAAGCCATGTTCATCTTTTTCATCAGATTACTCTTGCACAGCTGTTTCACTGCACCTTCAATCATCCACTGCAGTTGCCAGCGACCATAGCATACTCTCTCTGCGCGTTCTTCGGCCTACAAGTCCTTGTCGGCCTTTTGAAGGTCAAGAAGTTGGATCAACAGGAGAGACTGATAACCGGCACTGCTTGAGTCCGGGCATAAACTGGTGAGAGCTGACCCGTGATTTTTTTGGTGTCATCCACAGCGGCTATATATCTTCCCCGTTTTTTGTTTCTTTCTGTCCAAATTTTAGATCCCCTACACGTTGTAGCATAGCCATCGGTGTACGATAAATGTATATGTAGATGCGGTGAATAGATGAAAATGTACATAGTGTACAATAGACATTCACTGAGGTGTTAAGGTGCTTTTGTGGTTGTAATTCAATCTTAAATCTCTCAGATGAAATGAGATGAATGGACTAGAGGAAGTGATAGATGCAATGTAATACGGGTTTGTTTGGTTCGCTACCATCTCAAAATGTTAGTGATGTCAAAACCTAAACAAGTTAGTGCTAAAATTTTGTCAGCTTGCGTGTGTTATTGGTATATTTTGATAGCAAACCAAACGTTATCAAAGTACTATTCAAAGTGTCAGTAACAAGTGCACAATTTGATCGACTTCAAACAAAAAATGACCCATACATGTCCTCTATTGAATTTCACGCATCAAATTTGTAGCCCAGCCCAAATGGAGGCACGTTCATTCCGGCCCAAAGCCATTTGTTTTTGCTCTCATAATCAGATGCTGCAACCTGAACTAAAAATGCTAGCTTAGCTAGCTAGCTTTAATCGCATTTCCTGAGTTTATGATGTGATGTCCTGAAAAAAAAAAAGGGAGGAGTCTCGGTTGCAAGAATAGTTAATTAGAGGAGCTGGATTCTAGTCGACGGGGAGGAATCTTCAGCTCTATACTAAACTAGATTTGACCCGGTGTTCACTATTATTGGCTACTTCCAATATTAATCAATTCATACCAATGCATGCACCTGTGATCTTGGACATATTTTTTTATTGCGGCAAACTACGGCAGGTGACGTAGTAGGTTTGTTTCCTGGCCATGCACCGTGTTTCATGGTTACTTGTACCATGCCCTTCTGTGTGCTGCACATCTAGAGCAAGTTTTGTGTAGCTGTTGATCTTATCATTTTAACGGCAAGTCAACATGTATCTTCAACTATTGGAGCCCAGATATCACAACCAACAAAACAAAAAAGAAGCCAATCTAGATTATTACACAACCAGATCAACATTTTTGGGTAATGACCTGTCTTTGTACTGTAGAGGCAAATGAACTTTTTTGGGTAAGACAAATTTTATAGTGGCTTCTACTATTGGTAAAATCAATATTGATTCTACTATGGTAAGACAAATTTTATAGTGGCTTCTACTAGGTGGTGTTTGAATCACCTGAAGATGAAGATTAAGTGTTTCACGCAAAACGAGGTGGTAATAACGTGTGATTAATTGAGTTTTAATTATTAAAAATTTGAAAAATGGATTAATCTGATATTTTAGAGCAACTTTCATATAGAAAGTTTTCGCACGAAACGTACCATTTAACAGTTGAAAAGCATGCCACGAGTATCTAAAATTTAATCCTCTCCCTACAGAAGAAACGATCAGGGCAGATCTATATTACTGCATCAACAACCATAGTAGAATCATTTTTCTATTGATAGTAAAACTCAGAAAATATTGGTAAAGTACGATTCTACTGGTAGTAATTCTGATAGTAAAATACTATGAGTAAAAACCATCGTAATTTCTGGTAAATATTTATGTGCCATGCAAGATCAGTAACTTTTTAAAAAATATATCACGGTCAGGAACCTGCTATATACTAGGTGAAATCCGACGCGTTGCTTCGAGAGTTAGTATGATAACAATAAGTAGAGAAAATATGTAAGATAGCTAGACAACATAAGTTGATGTGGTCTACAATAATTTAAATAGTATATAGAATAATGATTCAAATGTAAAAGTAAGGTGATGTGGTTTTATGAGAGAAAAATATAGGTGAGATAATTTAGGACATAGATTAATTATCTAGGGCTAAAAACAATTGAGATAATATGCCTTAACAAGAGAAGAAAAAGGAGGGAGATAATTTGGACCATAGATTAATTATCTAAGGGTTAAAAATAATTGATGTGATATGGTTTAATCAGATAAGAGAGAAATAATATTACTTAAGTAGGGATGAATTATATATGTATATAGGATAACATAAAAAATGATAGGGAGGGATATTGAAATATTATGTGAATTATATGGAATGATGATTTAACATACTTGTATTTGAAAGCTCTAAAATTTAATAAATTATAGATTTAGTATAGTATACTTGCATGATATTTAAGATGTAATAATTGTTAGTGGATGATGATGTGACATTTTTGTATGTTGAGATTTAGGATTTGGTGGGTTGTAACTTTATAATGTGAATTATGTGGGATGATGATTTAACATAACTTGTATTTTAAAGCTCTAAAATTTAACAAATTAGAGAATTAAAAATAATATAGCATGTATGTAATGATGTTTAAGATATAACAAGTATTAGTGAATGATGATATGATATCTTTGTATATTAAGCTTTAATATTTCGTAGATTATAACTTTGTTACGGTAATATAGGATAAGGTGACATAGAGTTTCACCGGTGTGAAAAATATACAATGCCTGTATTATTTTCTTTAATTAGGACGAGATTGATTACATGACCTAGTCCTTTGTTTTTTTTTTTGTTTCCGACGAGAAGTTCGACCTATGCCAAACAGAAACTAATCTCTCGTTTTCAAGATAAGAATAAAACAATTAGTTGAACAATGCACACGCTGCGCACCAAAAATTATACAGAGCTTTCGAACCAACTCTCCGCAGAAAAACAACCGGGCGAAACTACTCTTTCCGAAACTTGAAGAGTTATTTTGCCCACAGAATCGTAAATAACAATCTGCTCGCCCTATCGAAGTAATGGCCAGATGAGAAATTTGTCACCGTCAGCTCGCAAATTTTCTTCTAAATAAGTTAAGAAAGGTCACCCAAGTATCCTAAATTAATCTCCATGATTGGATGTCGCTATAGCACCCTGCTGTTGCACGATTTAATCGACTAGGAAAATATAACGTGTTGTCTCATAAGCACTGTGATAAGCCACTCTCTCCCAAAATAAAAATTGGGCTAATCAAACCAGACCAAATCCAAGCAAAAGCTCTCATACGCAGCGCACCGTTTCTACCCTTTTGCTTATCACCAAAAGGCAAAAAAACCTGGCGCTCGCCGCGCCTTTCCGCCGTCCCCGGCGATGTACACACAAAATAAACCTTACTGGTTTAATCAAACTTACGTAATGAGAGATTAATTATACACTAATCGTTCATCCGAAAGGAGAGGTTACATACTAATTAATCGCCAACTTAATTAAATAGCTTCATTACGTGCAGTCCAGCTGGAGCTTTAATCGTCTCCCGTTTTCCTCGAGCAATGCATGCATGACCTTTTAATTACGTGGACGGCAACTTGTTTAGTTGTACAAATTAAAATTGCGATTAATTAGTCACAATATGTACTACTACTACCAACCCTACGTCACTCCATCACTCGCCGATGAATTGTTTATTTCTCTCGCCACCGAAACCGCCGATTCCGATGGTTTCCCGCTGGGTAACATGCCCCATGTATGATTAGGATTTAGGCAGCTAATTAATCTAGGTGTGCGTGTAATCGCACATCTCGCTGCACCCCCCCACCAATGCAAACATCTTGGGCCCTAGTGTTGTTATTATAGTACATTATATTGTAAGTAGCTCCATGCTAATTGCCATGCTTACAAGTTAAGTTGTCATGTGTCATCTAATCAATCTTAGGTCCTGTTTAGGAGCTTTGGCAACTACAGCCTTTTTTTTTTCAGAATTTTCAGCCCTTCTAAAGGGTTTAGATTTTCATTAAGATTCTAAGAATTTGAAGTTACAAAATTCAGAAAACAAATTAAAGCCGGAAGCCGAAAAATCCTTCTCTTTTCCTGATTCTTACCAGTAGCTACCCCCCCCCCCCCCCCAAAAAAAAAAAAAAGAATATCAAGCCTTCCAGGTACTCTTATGACATGTGGGCCACACGGATATACGGAATCTGTTACACCTAACATATGTCACTATGCCGGTGATGCTAATTAACTTTGGCAGCTAGCTAACTTGTATGAGCTTGTGCTTGATGTACGTGGAGCATTTTGGATGCTTAATTATTAGAGAAATGCAGTTGCAGGCGTTGATAGTTGAGCAAGGAGCTTATATATTCAGAGAAACCTTTGTGCCGGGCCAATGGCTGTTGCTTGCGTCACAGACTCGCAAGTAGGGTGGTTTATTCTTAATTGCTCCCGGGGTTTTTTAAAAGGCATATGTGGAGAAGCAAACTTGTCCTTTTGAATCTGGATGGAAGAATCCTTCCGAGCTCCCAATGGTGCAGTCCAAAAGATCATGATGGCACTGCATCCGTTTCTTAATCGGAGTTGCACTAACTAATTAATTACACTGACTAATTAATTAATTACATAATGTCGTCGCCTTAACAACCCATTTAGCATCATGTCTCTAGCTTCTATTGAAGCTTCGAGGAAAAATGGTACCCCTGATTGAGTGTCTGGCACTGTAGAAATTATGGAAGAAATTGCACAATTCTACTATGGTTTGATCTATAGTTATGTACATCAGCAAGTACTTATCTAGATATAAGTATCCAGAAATAAAGTCCTTTTTTGACGGAGGCAGTATGTTTTCCTGAACTCAAATTTTCTTTGTTTGCCAAGAACTTTAAAATTCGGCATTTTCAGTTATTGGCAACTCAAGTTGAACACTTGGCATTATAGAAAATCAACAGGGTAGCTCTGCATCTATACAACTCTGAAACAAGCAGATCAAGCAGCTGTAAACAATACTAATACTCTGAATCAAGTGTCCACTTTGCACAAGCGGGTTTCTTTTGGTGCAGACATCTGGTACAGCCAACACTACTACTAGTAAATTATGGAAAGGATCTAGGATGATGGAAGTCCGGCAGGGTCTAGATCAGGGTTCAGTGCATCAGAAAATGGCATACCTTTTGGCTTTTGCACCCTGTGGCCTAGTGGCATCACGTCAGTTACAGGTATTTATTGGTAAAGCACCAGCATTTTAATCTGGATTAGTGGCTACAATCAGCAACCTATACCTAACAGGCTACCACTATTTTCATGGCTGCTAGTGAAATTGCTAGTAGTGCCTTATTTGGTAAATTCTTTCTACCTCTTATATTTCCTTATTCACCTCTTCTTCTCTCAATGATACTATGTTACGTCAGAAAAAGAGATGCTGCTAACTTTTGTATTTTTTTGCCGAATAGTTCAGCTCTCAGCTCCTTTTTACTGTAGAATGATGTGCTAATGCGCAATGAGTAAGAAAACGGATGCTCATGCTAACGCACAATGGCTTTTGTCATAGTTAAGTGGTGTACTCAAATGTGAAATACTAGAAGACAAGTGTTTTTAAGATTATATATAAAGGCAGTGACAATTCACAGATGCACTGTATTCAAACATTTTACCTCATAAGATGATTATGCTTCCTTCTTCATCCTTTCCAGCTCTCGCCTTCTCGCCTCCAGCTTTCATTACAAACAGAGTGAAAATCCTGGTGAATTTTTATTAACATGAAACGTCAAACGTGATTACGTTATGAACATCATAGCAAAATAGACGATGTCAATAATAACTATCGTAAAGGAAGAACAATACTCCGTCAACCTTCCGTATGAGTACCGGATCTTGATCTCATTGGCCAAGGGTTTTCCACCTTTCACGCTGGTAAAAACAACAAAAACACGTGAATGGAAAGATTAATTTTCACCTGATGTGCAATGCAGCTTCGATCGGTGACCTTTGAATTCGTTGCTGCTCTCTCGCACAAGTAAACGGCTTCGTTATCGATCACCAAACCTCGCTGAACCCTGACAAGCAAGAACCAATCATTGGCGCCGGTTTAATTTAGCAGCATTTAGCACTTGTATTTTTCATTTTTTTTCCGGGCCTAATTACGTGTTGACCCGAGCAACTTACCTCGCTCCGATTGGATGTACGGTCAGATCGAGCAGAGCATCAAAGCTGTAGACGGCAAGAACTACTAACCCTTGAGATTAAGTGCAAAAAAATAAATTCCCAAAAACATTTTAATTTGGTGGGAAAAAGAAAACCTATCTTACTTGCATTTTCCGGCGAGGGATGGAGAGAGCCCCCGAAAGCGACCGGCGGCGGCCGCGTCAACCTATCTTACTTGCATTTTCCGGCGAGGGATGGAGAGAGCCCCCGAAAGCGACCGGCGGCGGCCGCGTCTCCGCACGTCCCACCGGCCGCCGGCGACGACGACGACGAGTCCCGCCACCGCTAACGTCACCTCCACCACCAACCCCACCCCCTCTCCACGGCCGTACTGCCCGGCATGGCCGGGATCCACCGGTCGAGCCGGTCAAGAGCGCGCGAGAGGCCGCCGTGGGTGGGCCCCACCGGCGGCGAGTGGCGGCGCTCCACGCGGCGGCCAGCGAGAGGCCCCCCGCCCCCGGGCCGCTTTCGTCGCCTTCCGCGCCCGGTGGTGGTGAGCGTGGGGCCCACAGGGGGCGTCACCTTGGAATCCTAGTGGAAGAGATTCCTATGCGGTCACTGACAGGTGGGGCAGGGCACGGAGTGGGCCACCCCTGTCGGTGGGCCGCGCGTGTGGTGGTGGGGGTGCTCCGGTGGGTGGGGAGTCCCTTTTTTTTTTTTTAACGGGGCGCGCGCCTCGGGCGCGTGAACAGCACGTCCAGAGCCGGTGGGGCCGGAGCCGAGCCGCCCCCACACTAAGCCGAGCCGTAAAGCCGATGAGCCGCGGCTCATCCTGCCAGGAGCACATCAATCCATCAGCGGAAAGAAGAAGCGACGCAAGGCAATTATTTGCGGCACCACCATGATTTGGGAGAAATTATGGGGGCAGTGGGCGACACTATGTCAGTAGTGACCAATCAGGATTCTATTCGATATATAAATGGGATGGAAGCATGAACAAATTTTTGTGTTGAAATGTCTTAGACATCTTTGGGAGAAAGGGTGCATGTTTGGACATAAATGGAGTTAATCCTAGGAAAAGTAGCTTTTGTAATGGATGGATTTATATGCTTTGGGCTTCGAGGAATCATGACATGAAGAGAATCTGTTATGCTCCTTTTTATTTAGTTTGGATGGATATTTTGTCTTCCTGCAATCATCCAATACAAATTTGGGATTATTATGCTCAACTCACTTTAGCAGTTCTTTTTTAAAAACACGCACAGTACAAACGGATACGCTCTGAACACATAATTATCCCTACGAACGTGCACGCATATACACCATACTTCTATGAGCACCATCAGTATATGTTAATATTGATAAAATCATTATAGATGCTTATCACTAAAATAATAGTTAGCCGTATATCCAAACGCCAGTATCAAGTTTAGAACTTAAACCAAGTGAACATGTTTCACTAAAAAGAACATAAATAGTTGAGCTATTCTCACTTAGTCACTTTAATTGCTTTGAAAACACATGAATGATAAAATTTCGGTTTTGAGGAATCAAACTATGATTAGGAAAAAAGAAATAGAAATGTCGCACTAAAAATATTATCATAATTCACCATATTACCAAACAAAGCTTTAAGTTCTTATTTGTAACCTTGCAAAAGAATATATAACTATACTAATTGGCCATTCTAAGGAAGCTCCGTGTTAACTAGAAACAAAATATATTTGCTACTTACGTAGATCGTATTATCGTGACGGTAGATTATAACAATATTTCATATTAGATTAAACCTACAATTGGAAATACCATAGACTTTAGTTTTAGCTTTTCCAAAATTTAGTAATTGTGAAATTTAGAAACACTCCTCCTTCGCAAGATAATTTCATTTTGCAGCATCTTATTATCCCAAAATAACTTAATGTTTCAGCAATCATCGCACTAGAGTATATGAAAGTGAGAGATATAGAAAAGATAAAGTGGGGAAATCGGTAGTGGAATTTGATAAAGTGTAGGATATTGTATTATTTGTGCTTTTGTATTGGTGTACGTGGGCTAAATGAAAATTGAAGTTATTTTGGGGAGCTAGTAATAAATATGAAGTTGTAACTATCTTGGTCTCAAAAACAGTATTTTCATTTATTTAAACTTAAAATTAACTATAGAAAGTTGTATCTAGTGTGTACTCTTCTTTATATCTAAGATTCTATAGTTCGAGGACTAACCGATATATTTAGCATATGATTAGACTTTAATATTTATAATATCAATATTATTAATAATCCATGTAACATATGGGCTGATGGCTAGTCTTATTAATAGGGTTTGCACACGATACTTTCCTTCTCTTCTCTATTTTAAGAGAGGACAATCTAGTCCATCGTACTCGACTCTCTTAAAACAAATGGCTACCCTAGCTAATACAAATAAACTATTAAAAGCACTGAGGGAAAGGGAACATTATGGGAAATCACAAAGGCCAATGTTCTCGTTGTTTAGTTGGACTTTGCCTTTGATACGATTGGATAGATTTGCTGTCATTAAAATAATTTTAAAATTTAACCCACTAGTTAACAAATTTCGCTAGATGTCGTGGTCATGGAAGAATATATATGATCACATAGCATCCAGCAACCTAGGGAATCCAAATCATGCATGTACTAAATTTCACATCCATGATGCATCCACCAACCTCATTCACATATCATATATAGCAGATTGATCCAAGCCAACTGCAATTCACATCCCACTTAAAATCAACATACAACTATAATAAGCATGCAATGGTCCAAATGTGAATACATAAAATTTTCTTTTGCAGGGGTGTATACATAAAATTAGTAGCAGTCACATAACATAACACAAATAACACAATAGTAGTAGTGATGAGACACATCCATCTAGATTCGTAGAACTAGGATGTGTCCTATCTAACTAAAACTCTTTATATTTTGCAACGAAGGGACTTAAACACATCTAAACACCAACAATATAAATGCAAGTGGTCACACTCACCGGGCAACAATAATTGGGGATGGTCCACTACTCAAGCAAGAATCCGGGCTACCAACCGAACCAATTCACTGATCGATCGGCTCCTCTCTCTCTTTGGTCTGTTGTAGAAAAGATCCAAAACCCAATGAGAGGCCCTGGGAGATGCAGCCTGTGCACGTAATGGCACGGCCAATCGCGCATCGTCGCGTCGCTGCAGAGGACTTTTCGCCGTGGCCCCGATCTACTTTTTGCTGAAAGAGACGCCACGAACGAGTGACTGCCTGTGCCTGAGGTCCAGAGACCTCATGTGGGGTTTTTTTTTCCCAGCATTCTCACCTGAATTTGCCCTGCATAGCTTGTGCTGTTTATCTTCCTTTGGCTGTTTATTCAAACATGTACCATTGAGAGCAAGTTTGATAGTACCATCAACTGTTAGTTCTAAAATCTACCACATCATCTAATAGTACTAAATCACACTAAATACAGTAACTGGCTATAGCCTTGCTTTACCTAATGCATTCATATCATGACCTTGGCTGTGTTTTACTCCCTCCGTCTAAAAAAAGGCAAACTAGTATTAGGATATGACACATTATAGTACAATAAATCTGTACACTCTATGTCCAGATTCATTGTCATAGTACTAGGTTGTATTTTTTTTGGGACGAAGAGAGTAAGCTCATGTTCTATTTTTCTATTGACGGTTCATGGCTGCCTCTTCACTTACACAAGGCTGTGTCAAAAAAAGTATCTAGTCATCGGCGCTTGAGCCGGTGCCAATTTAGTTGTTCGCTTTTCTCTGTTTGCCAAATATGTTAAAATCTTATGCACGTAAGCTATTAGCCCATTATTGTACTTACTTTGATATGTGGTATGTAGAAGGAAAAAAAAATTAAGATCATACTAGTATTTGTCCTCCTTACACATTCAAAACATTTTTTTGACAGGAGCCGTGTCTTGGATAACTGTTGTTTTAAAGCTCTAAGAGACATGGCGATCGAACTCTTTCGAGTTGGTGCAATATATACTCCATTGTTGTCATGAAGAATTGATATCTCAAGCAACCAAATAGCAGTAATACTTTCCTCGCGGAACCACTTTTTTGTCCTTTTTCTTTTACGTAAACACGTAAGTTTCATACCACAAACCTCTTAACCCATACGATTCTTTTTATATATACCATATTTACATCGTTGATAGATGATGCAGAAAGTAAGACTAATCCTTTTTTTTACTCTGCAAATTTGTGACAACAGCGAGGTGCTGAAAACATCACCATCGAAATTCCGTTCGGAAATAATGCTGTCACGGTTGAACAAAAGTAACCCAAGTGACCACTCGCCGCAGAGGAAGAAAAGTCCACCATCCGAAAATGTTGACCACCACAACCAAACGAGAGCGAGAGGAAAACCAAAACCTGCACCACACACGCCGCGGCTCTCGTCGGCTTGAGCCGATCCGAGCCGAGCCGATACAGTGCTCGTGCGCGCAGCGGCAGCAGCCGCGTCATCTTGACGTCGGCGCGGCAGCGAGCCGCCAACGAGCCGAGCCACCGGAAGACGCCACCATCAGCTTGACGGCCATAAATACGCTCTCTTCTCACTCTAATCAAATCTCTCTCTCTCTCTCTCTCTCTCTCTCTGAGCCAGCCACCGGAGTCGTTTCGTCTCGTCTCGTCTCCTCCGTTTGAGATTCCGAGATTCTACTAGCTATAGGTGATTCCCTCCTCTGGTTTTTTTCCTTTCCTCCCAAATCCATGCCCTCTTCTTCAATTCCCTGGGCAAAATTAATCTTTTGGTTGTTTCTACCTTTGCTCTGATCGATCTATGTCTGCTTCCTGGTATGTATGGGTAGTACAGAGTCGCAAGAATATTCGGTTAGGCCTTCATGTGTGTTATTTTTTTAAAAAAAAAAAATTTCTTCTGCGGGTGAGTTCTTGATTTCCCTGTAGCGATTCGAGTCTCTCTCTTCAGGTTGATGTCCATGGATGGGCTTCGGTTAGGGAATTGTTTGCGCGGTTTTAGTTAGATCTGTCGCGTGCCCTGCTTTGTTTGTTTGGTTGGTTTGTGGGAATTCACAAGATTTTTTTGTTTGTTTTGCTGGGTTTCTCGAAGCTTGTGCGGTAGGAAGTGTGAGCGAATTTGCTGATATTTTCTCTTTAGATTTAGCTTTTCTCTCTTCGAAACTTAAGGTATGCTTGTAATCTGAGCAACCAGATATCGAGGTACTGTTTACAAATTGTGACAGATATTGGACAAAGTTGTAGGGAAGCTCATATATGTGATTATTTTCTCTTCCACCTTGAAGCTTGCTGCATAAACTGAAACAGTTTTCCATATAAAAAACGGAAGAATTTCGCTTAATTTGTTCCTCATAGAACACCTTAGCAAACAGCCACACCCTATAAACGTAGTTAATTCTTTTAGTCCAGGGCATGAATATACTCTCTTAGTATGGTACGGATTTGTATCGGAGTTGCTGCGGTTTAGGTAGTTTCAGGTATTTTTCCCACGTAAATCTGAAATGGTTTTCACAGGCATGGGTCCTACTAGAATACCACCAAGCTATTCAGCTTGTCTCATGCAAGCCAAGGCTCAAGGTGACACCTACGTTTGTGGTCAGGGTTGTTTAGTTAGCTGTTCGCTTGGTCAATTTTTTTTTTTTGAAAGGAATCAGCACGAGATTGTGCTATTTCATTAGATATAGGCGTAGCTGTTCGCTTGGTCATACGTATGAATCTTGTTTTGAATCCAATAGAACATCACATGCACAGGTAGCATCTCATGCTTGTGATGTTCTCTTTTCGTCGGTTACTGATCGTCTAGTCAACCGAATCAGAGATTCCAATTGTCCTAAAAAAATGTGTATGTTCATGGTTATTAAGCTGAATATGCGGTTTGTACGGTGAAGAAACTATCTGGCATGTTTGCTCTGTTAGGTACGAAATGAACATGCTAAATTAAGCAGTAATTCTATGAGAAAGTGGCGATTAATTGCACTGATCCGTCCATAGTTATGCAGCATGAGATTTATGTGATTCAGTTCATCTGCTTAATTGTCAACATAGTTAGCATGACGTGCTGGGGTTCTAATTAGAATTGCTAAAAATTTCAGTCAAGTTGTTAGCCAACCCATTTTTGTCAAGTAAAAATGATGGGGGTCTCTGTTGATATGTGGCTGTGCGGAAGTTTTGACTTTTATTATGTACTTGACACGCCTTTATATTTCTTAAATATTTAGAAGGTATATGTAATTATGAGTTCAAACTAAAATTTGGTCTAACAAACATGTTGTGATTATTTATTAGGTGAGACCTTGGGTTTTGCTTGAATTCCTGTATCTGATTAATTCTGTTTAGCTCCCCTCTTGATAAATGGAATAACTAGTTTGCCTACGAAAACAAAGTTTAAAATTTTATAACGTGCAAAATATTAAAACGCATTTCTTGTAAACATTCACTCTACCGAAACATTAGTCAGTCTACCGAGATAAGTTCCCTTTGATGATAGTTTAGTGGTGTGTTGTAGCTGTTGTGATCAATGAATTAATGGTCAGGACTAGCTGACTTCCTCACTGCAATTAAGCTTGATCTTGAACTCCTGTTGGGAAGACAGCAATTAAAATTTTAGTGGAACCATGTAATCAGTCAGAGAAACAGAGATTGTACGAGCACTGTTACAGAAAATGAAATTAGAAGCACAAAAAACCTGTAGCTCCTAAAAGTCTTCAGTTTCAGCAATTCAAAGTCATTCCCAAGACTTGATTGTTTGTTCTTCCTGAAGATCCCTGTGCAAAGAAGTCTAGACTGTCCTTTTCTAATTATGCATTTGATGATGCTACCAATCCTACAGTCGTTTGTGGCATGATCTTGAGCTGACTTACCATTTCCATTCTATTGCAGGACTTTTCAGTCTGGTAAATTTTTTCCATCAGACAGAAATTATCTGGCTACAACCTGCTGCTTCTTGATGCTCAACTACCAGAGAATTAACATCACTATCTCAGATGGTCTAGCCCGTCAGAGTTGAAGTACAGTCTGGATCAAAATTTTCCTGAAATCCAGACAGTAAGTTCATGGACAGGGCGGACACATCGGGTTTTGTCAGTGGTGGACTCAACGATACTTCGCTACTGCTGATTTTCTTCCACTTCGTCTACTCTCCGGTGCACATATAGAAGTAATAGAACAAGATCAAGAAGCACCTGATCTATCTTCCTCTCGCTGTTTCTTCCACCTTTCTGTACATTGCAGTGAAGCACGGATTACTTAGCCTAGATGAATAACGGTTTTGCGGAAATCATTCGCCGCGGAAACCCGCATCTGATGGATAATTCCGCAGTTGTGATAATGGGACACTCTGTGGCAAGCTACACCATGGACAGCCATGGACGGAGCTCTTCTTGCCTAGACCACCTGGGTTCATCAATGGAGAACAGTAGTATCCATGGCAAGAGAGGTAACAGCCGGAGGTCGGGTCATGGTGTGTCTGCGCAAGATGACGGCTGCGGGTTGGTTCTTGGATTGGGTCCATCGCCGGAGATGGGCTCCTCCGCGGCGCGGAGGTCGAAAGCGCCGGCGCCGGCGCCGGCGACATTGTTCAGCCAGAGGAGCTTCTCCTTCACCGAGCCAGGGGTGCTCAACCTTGGGCTTCATCGGGGAGATCATGGTGGCGCGACGATTCAGCATTTGGAAGAAGCACCTGCTGGGAACATCATCTCCTTCGCCGCCGCCGCCACCGCCGTCGATGAGGGCTCGACGTCGGCGAGGAGGAGCTCCGGTGGGTACATGCCGTCGCTGCTCTTCGCGCCTCGTCCCAACGCGTCGGCTCCTGAAGAGGCTCGTCATGATGTCGTGGCGGATCACACGGACAACACCGTCAGTGGTGGTGGCGCGCGCCATGGCCATGCGCGGCGTCGCGTCGTTCGTCAGCTCAGCCCTGAGCCTGAGCCTGAGCCTTCGGCGACCATGACGGAGACCTCGTTCGGTGTGAGCTCCGACGTGGTCACGGCGGTGACCAATCCTGTGACGACGCAGCCGGCGGCGTCGGCGGCGCAGCCGCAACGCCGGCATCCGAAGAAGTGCAGGTTCAAGGGGTGCTCCAAAGGCGCGCGAGGCGCGTCGGGGCTGTGCATCGCCCATGGCGGCGGGCAGAGGTGCCAGAAGCCCGGGTGCCACAAGGGCGCCGAGAGCCGCACGGCCTACTGCAAGGCGCATGGCGGCGGCCGCCGGTGCATGCAGCTCGGCTGCACCAAGAGCGCCGAGGGGAAGACGGATCACTGCATCGCCCACGGCGGCGGCCGCCGGTGCGGGCACCAGGGCTGCCCGAAGGCCGCGCGGGGGAAGTCCGGGAGGTGCATCAAGCATGGCGGAGGGAAGAGGTGTTCGGTCGAGGGCTGCATCCGGAGCGCCGAGGGGAGGGTCGGGCTCTGCATCTCCCACGGCGGCGGCCGGCGGTGCCAGTACCCGGACTGCCGCAAGGGCGCGCAGGGGAGCACGCTGTACTGCAAGGCGCACGGCGGCGGCAAGCGGTGCGTGTTCGACGGGTGCCTCAAGGGCGCGGAGGGGAGCACGCCGCTGTGCAAGGCGCACGGCGGCGGGAAGCGGTGCATGTTCGAGGGCGGCGGGCTCTGCCCCAAGAGCGTCCACGGCGGCACCAGCTTCTGCGTGGCGCACGGCGGCGGGAAGCGGTGCACGGTGCCCGGGTGCGGCAAGAGCGCCCGCGGCCGCACGGACTGCTGCGTCAAGCACGGCGGCGGCAAGCGGTGCAGGGTCGACGGCTGCGCCAAGAGCGCGCAGGGGAGCACGGAGTTCTGCAAGGCCCACGGCGGCGGCAAGCGCTGCACCTGGGCCACCGGCTGCGAGAAGTTCGCCCGCGGCAGGAGCGGCCTCTGCGCTGCGCACGGCACGCTCATGGCCTCACAGCAGCGTCGCGCCGGCGCCGGCGGCGGGAGCATGATCGGTCCGGGCCTCTTCCACGGCCTCGTCGCCATGAACAACGGCTACTCGTCCTCCGGCGTCAGCACGGCGTCGGAGTACTCCGACGCCTGCGACGGCACGGCGAGGAGGCAAGAGCTGATACCTCCTCAGGTGCTGGTTCCGAACTCCATGAAGTCGTCGTGCTCGTCGGCGCCGCCGCCGCCGCCGTCGTCGTCGTCGGGCAGGGGCAGAGAGGGAGGAGGGCTCGTCGTCCCCGAGGGGAGGGTGCACGGTGGTGGCCTCCTGTCGTTGCTCGGCGGGAGCTTCAGGAACGTCGACGTCGACGAGCTCTGAAGCAGCTCTGCGCTCGTGAGAAAATCAATGTCAGTTTCTACATCTCAAAAAACGGAGAGAGAAAAAAAAAAACGAAGAGAAAAAAAAATCATTCTATAGCTCATATAGATGTTAGACTGCTATGAAACTTCATAGATTGTTTTGATGTTATGATTATGTCAAGATTCAAGATTCAGGGCATGAACTTGTCAGGGGATTTATGTTTGAGTTCGTTGTGAATAAAATGTAGTAGTAGACATGAGGATTTCATAAGTTTCGACGTCGACATGAACTTGTCCAGGGGGTTTTCGGATGGAAAAGTTTAAGCTGCGGTTCTTGTGAATGAAATGTATATGTAATAATCAGACATTCCTTTGTGCTACAATATGCAGAAACATCTAGTCGATGATTCTCAGAAATTCAAGATGAATATTTGGTTCTTTGACATTTCTAACCTTGGCCAAAATTTTGCTAATGACAAAAATTGATCACTGCCAAATATTTTGGCAAAAATTGGCTGGCATTTTGTTCGGTTTGCTACCAAAGTTGTATTTTGGCTCAATTCAACTAAACCAAATAATTTAGCTGCCTTTTTTTTAAGCTACAAACACCAAATGCATGACAAATATTTTGACATTACCATTTTTTTTTGGCTTGGGTAAATTTGTCACAGACCAAACAAGCCCTAATTGTGTTATCGTTTCTTAAACGCTGCCTGAATAGTTGTGAAAAAAATCTTAAACAGTTAGACAACACATATTGTTGTATTACATATCCTTATATAAACATAGAAAGCTACATTTGATCTAACCGCACGGTGGAAACGAGAAACTCTTTTAATCATTCGAGTGGATACTCGTTTATTACATGTTAACTAAATGATTATAATTTTTTTCAAAATAATAATAAGATAGATTAATACATAATATATCACTCCGCAAATATATGAATTTTACAAGTTGTTAAAAAACAAACTATTTTTGTTACAACTACAATTTTGGTTGTGAATATAAGCATACTAGTTAAAGTTTAATTTGTTGATTTTATTATAATTTGTAGAAGCTAAATTTGAACTCGTATTTTTAAGTGATATATTACATATTAATCGATTTTATCAGTTTTTTTTAAAAAAATTATAATCTTTTGGCCGACATGTAATAAAGGAGTGGGAGGTAGGGTAGTTTGCATGCACTTGAGAGCTTAAATAGCTTTCCCTATGCTTCTCTACAACGGTGGCTTTGTCGCTGATCAGAGTTGCAATATAATGTTCGTCGAATCACTATTTTTGCACAACCGAATTGCGTTGTAATGTTGAAACAACTACGCCCATACATTGCAATTGCAGCAATGCAGCATCCAACTCTGTTGCACGTAGTAGTAGCAACTAGCAACAGGTGTTGGTTGGTAGCAATAAGTGCACAAGCCTAAGCCAGAAATCTTCACGACACAACTATACAGGTGCGCAACAGCGCAAAGCACTGCAGCAGATCAGGCAAATGTGCAGCCATTTTAGCTGATTATGCACAGGAGATGGAAGCAAAGCAGACGGCGAAAATGCGGCACAGCATGAGGCGCTGGACCACCCGTATCCTCTCACTGAAAACCTCGAGAACAGAAGGTCTCACACAAACCAAGATGGAGATCACTTTAAATCCACTAGACATCGCCATTGCCTTTTCATCTGCATATAAAGTAGCAGGTGGCCACTGTGCAGGCTGCATAGCGAGAAGAAGCTAGGCTTTGTTGTCAACATGGCAAGAGCTGTGCTTACACTGACTGTTCTTTCCTTCTTGTGCCTTGTGGCCCTCGGCTTGTCCGGCAGAGCGAATGCCAATGCAGCTGTGGGGAGGAAGATGGTTGGGGTGTATGAGCTGAAGAAGGGGGATTTCTCCATCAGGGTCACCAACTGGGGAGCTACTCTCATGTCTGTGATTCTTCCCGACTCCAAAGGTATATGGTTCTTCTGAATTTTACAGTTGAGTTTGTGGAATTGTGGTGCATATCCTCTTCGTTTTTATAGGTGTTTTTTTTAACACATTGCGAGTTCATACGTTTTTTGTGATGCATAATCCTTGTTTTTGTACTTCTAGAACATTTGTGAATTCATACGTTTTGGTTTTGTTTTCTCTGTAGGGAATTTGGCTGATGTAGTCCTTGGCTACGACACAGTTGCTGAATACGTTGTAAGAACATAGATCCCCAGCCCTCTGTTTCTTCATCATCTTCCCTTCTTGCTGATCAGTGATGTATTACTACAGTATATATAGATAAACAGAACTCAAACAAAACTATTCACTCTCAAATTAAGTGGCCCAAATATTTTTTTCTTTTATGAATCAAAGTTGACTTGTGAATGAATGTGGCGCGCATATTAATTCAGAACGGCACGGCCTACTTCGGAGGACTGATCGGCCGCGTGGCCAACAGGATCGCCAACGCGCGGTTCACGCTGGACGGGAAGACCTACCGGCTGTTCCGCAACGACGGCAACAACTCGCTCCACGGTAACACAGGCCGCATGTGTACAGTGTGATCTCATCCCCTGTGCCGGATCATCGCCGGCTCACTCTTTCAGTGATCTGTCAATCTAGCTGTCACTAACTCATTGTTCATGCTTCATCGTCTTTGCTCTTGCTCTTGCTTTGCTTAGGTGGTCACCGTGGATTCAGCAAGGTCATATGGACGGTGAAGGAGCACGTCGCCGGCGGCGACTCGCCGTGCATCACGCTGTACTACCACAGCTTCGACGGGGAGCAAGGTTAGTATAACTAATTGATCTCGTGCTAGCCTAATGATGAACTGCATGTATTCTGTTTTGTTTCTTCCTGCGATAACACTTCCTTTTTTTTTTCTTTGAGAAACACCCGAGCAAACTGGATGCTTATTTAGGCTGTATTTATTTTCTGAAATTGAGGAGAAGTTTGAGGAAAATTGTTAGTTTGGAAAAAAAAGTTGGAAGCTTATGTGTGTAGAAAAGTTTTGGATGTGATGTGATGTGATGGAAAGTTGGGAGTTGGGGAAAGTTTGGTGTGAACTAAACAGGCCTTAACTTTGGCACTAGCAAAGTAGCAAGCACTGCCAACGGCATCCTGCGGTCCACTTCTATCACATATATATTCACATTTTGAGGAGGAAGTGGGTGTTTTTCCTGCATATACAATGTGCTTTTCTCATCCTTCCTCATCATGGAAAAGCTTGCTGTACTTCCACGATGTGTTGCAGCACAGCGAGCCTCATGCGCACACTATACTACTAAGGCCATCCACAATGGGTGTTCCTAGGTCGTCTCCCTGGGAACGGCCGTCCATCCTCCGTTAGCTTTTCAACCGGACCCGTCTCCTCTGCCAGGTGCGCGGCTCCTCCCTTGGGGTCGCGTTTCTCAGCAACTTTTCGCCGAGACACCGAGCCAGGAGACGCATTGCAGAGAGCGTGGCTAGGTGAGTGTCCCATGGACACCGCTCCCACCCCACATTTTACCGTTCCACCCCTCGCCTTCGACGTTGGGAGTAGGCGACGACCGGCGACGACCCCGTGACGGCGACGGGCGGAGGAAGAGGGGTGGCGGCGCGGCACACAGCCTCCGGCCGACCCCGCGACGAGAGAGAGGTGGCGGCAACGAGGGATCCGCGACGGCAACGAGGGATCCGCACGCCGCTCGCCACCGCCGGCGCCGTGCCCGCCACCGCCGGCGCCTCCCCGATCTGGCCGCGGGGGGCCCAGATCCACCCACTACGGCGCCGGATCTGGCGCCCCCGACCGGCGACGGCGCGAGGCGGAGGATGCCGGGGAGGACGGCGACGGGAGAGAGGGAGAGAGAGGGACGGCGGTGGATGCCGGCGACGGGAGAGGCGGCCCTCCTCGTCGTCCTCGCGGCCGCCGGCGACGGGATAGGGGGGCGGCGGCGGTGGCGAAAAAAGAGGATAGGGCGGTGGCGACACTGGCGAGAGGGAGAGGGTGGCGAAAAAAGAGAGAGAGGGTGGCGAAAAAAAGAGGGGGCAGGAGAGAGATTAGGGGTAGGGTAGTAAAAATAAACATGGGGCTTTGTGGCCTGGGATATTCATTATGGGTTGGAGTGTCTCTATTAAGTTTCTTCAGATTTTGAGGAGCCCATACAAGAGTGTCTTCTATTGCAAGCTAAGTTCCCATACGAGTGTCTTCAGTTAGTGAAGATACTCTAGGATGTCTTGCATTGTGGATGCCCTAAAGACATTATGGCAAACATTTCAGGAGGATAAAAAAGAAAAGGGAAGGCAAAAAAGCAGCAGAGCACTACTGCAATTTGCATATAGTGCGTATGCATGCAACTCATTTTTATTGAGAGAACCTAACAAGTGCTCCATCGACAAAAATCTTGAAAATATTAGTAGTACAATGTAATAAAACATTCTGCACATTTTAACTCGAAACATATGCTGAAATTGGTCCAAGATTGCGATGAACTGCTGCTATGGCGTGTTATCCAACATTGTCTCCCCCCCGTTTTTTTTTTTGTGTGTTAACCAGGTTTTCCGGGCGACCTGGACGTGTACGTGACGTACGAGCTGCCCCGCCCCTACGTGCTGGCCGTGCGCATGAGCGCGACGGCGCGGGGCAAGGCCACGCCGGTGAACCTCGCCCACCACGCCTACTGGAACCTCGCCGGCGAGGGCAGCGGCGCCGCCAGCGTCCTCGCCGAGACGGTGCGGATCCACGCGTCGCGGTACACGCCCGTGGACGCCGCCACGCTCATCCCGACGGGGCGGGTCGCGCCCGTGGCCGGCACGCCCTACGACTTCCTCGCCGGCGCCCCGGTGGGCGCGCGCGTCGTCGTCGCCGGCGTTCCCGGCGGCGTCGTCTCCGGGTACGACACCAACTACGCCGTGGACGGCGAGCGGCGGCGGCTCCGGCCGGTGGCGGACGTCCGCGACGGCGCGACGGGGCGGGCGATGGAGGTGTGGGCGGACCAGCCGGGGGTGCAGTTCTACACGAGCAACGGGCTCGCCGGCGTGCGCGGCAAGGGCGGGAAGGTGTACGGCCGGTACGGCGCGCTGTGCCTGGAGACGCAGGGGTTCCCCGACGCCGTGAACCACCCGAGCTTCCCGTCGCAGATCGTCCGGCCGGGGCAGGTGTACGAGCACAACATGGTGTTCAAGTTCACCTTCTAGTGCGCACTTGGGCGGACCGTACTTAGCAGCATCCGATCCGTGCATGCGTGCGGCTGGTCGGATGTGTACTGTCACGTTGAGACCTGAACTACAAAGGAATAATGGCGTGCGCATGTTTCTTTGCTCCATCCTTGACTTTGGTCAACCAGTGAAGGGTCGACGGTGACTTCAGTCTCGGAAGTCGGAAGTCGGAACTGCTAGCTGTGTGGGAAGTTTGTCAAAGCTTCTTTAATTACAACCTCTTCCAAATAAACCAGATTTTCATTTACATTGTGAGAACTGAGAAGATATACTTGTAAAATCCAGAAAATAGACTTAAAAACTAGAAAAATATCTTTAAATTTTTATAAGCTAGTTACCAACCAACTGCTTCCTAAAATTTTATGATTCCCAAAAATCTTATATTCACCAACATGTTTTTTTCACTACAATTATACGATACAATAATTACAGTATAATTAGTAGTCTCGAAAGAATCTCAGCTTGTCTGCAAGGCTGCGGCTTCACTGTTCCGTTGTTATGTTTCAATCCGTGTTCCGTACCACGTGGAGGCCATCGGTTTTTCCATTCTTTTTGTGTGCCTCCACTATAAATGGAAATTACAGGATTATTCTCTCCGTCTGTCACTAAATTACACAGTTAGCGATTACTCCTAATTAGCGTGGACCTCCAAGGAAACAAAAGCGCTAAATAGAAGGCGCCAAATAAAAATTAAGGCGCCGAACCATAGAAAATAGATTAAGCTTTACATATAGCATATTATTATCGGATCACAATCATCTTCTTCGCAACAACAATGGCCTCTCTATCTAATCTTCCAAGGTCAAAAGGGGGTGCATGCCCTAGGAAACCCTATAACGTCCCTAGTCGTATTTATTCAATAGGGGCTGCTATACAACGGAATCCCGTTTTCGAACAGGATGATACCGTTCTGATACCTAACCTGTATCATACGTTTCTACTACGTATCAGGTGATACTTGCGAGGTATCAGATGATATCTATCAGGTATCATGCGATTCTTACAACATAGAGAGTGATACTTGTGAGGTATCAGGTCCTAATACCTATCACACCCTAATCCGGCACCACCGTACAACGGCACCTGATAGGAGCGTGTCGTAGGAAAAACGGCGTGAACCGCTTCCTACGAAACCGCGATCACAGTACTAGTCCCAGGACATAGCGCTGGTACCCACGGTGACAAATATGAATTATTGCAATCCTTAAATTTAATAGAGGACTTATTTACCTTAACTTAGGTTGTAGCTCAGGACAGCCTGAGAATACAACCGACGACGCGGACGAGGAAACACCAGCAGCAGCAGCAGCGGAACCAACGAACTAACACCCAACACCACAGGCGACGGCTGAGAACCAGGACGAAACCTTAATCTTCACTTCACTTCATCTTCACTTCAAGACAGAGGAACTATATATATTTATATAGAGCAAGGGTGAGTACTTTCGTACTCAGCAAGTCACGGGAATTTAGGTGTTTGATGCAAGCTTGGAAGAGAGGCAAGGTTGTTTTGCAAATCCTTTGTTTTGAAATCACTAAGTGGTTTACTTCTTTCTAAGTTTGGGCCGAAAAGAGACTTGCGTCTTGATTTGACTTTAAGAGATGTTTTTCAACAGTTCATTTGGTAATGTACCGACCTCCCGGGTTAGATCATTACTTTTCGGCTCCCAGAGCCATTTCACTTGATTAAGCGGCTCCCAGAGCCTTTTCATTTTCTCGGACTCCCAGAGTCCAGCTGCCCAGCAGCACAACAATCCGCTTCCACTCGGGAAGCCTAGTCTATGATGCCCGTAGACATCCCGAATCACACAGATTAGTTTCTTGACCACTCAGGTCATCCATCTGCCACATAGGTTGTTTCTGGTAACGATTCCCAAACCACAACAACTTTTCACAAAGCATAGGAAAACAAATCTACGCTACAGGAAACACCTCACATCCGCCCATGACCGTGGGCACGGCTGTTCGAACAGTTAGTTAACCTCTGTAGAGGGGGTACACTTTACCCACACGACATTACTAACCCGGATCACCCAGCCCGTGAGATCAGCCACGTCGGGAGACCCTAAGGCTTTCATGACAAGGCATTTCGAAAGCCGACACAGGGTCGCCATATGCCAACGAGAGGGGTCCCAGACCGACAACAGGTTAGGTCCCAGACCATACTGTGTCAGGAAGCCCGAGGGTTCTACCCGACACCACCCCGTTGAATCCACATGTCTCTTGGCATCAAGGCTTCCCTGGTTTGCTATTTACTCAGCCAGGGGCGTCCTATTGCACCCGTGTGGTCGCACTTGTTATATGCTCGGATGAATTTCCCACATGAATCGGTCTTTATATGCGAATACGGGACAGTGCCACATAGGCACAACCCCCGCATCGCGAGTTTTCACAATTTATTTTATTTTCAAACACGCCGACACCACATGTCGGGTTTTTCAAGGTTTCTCAAACCCATTTCCCAAATTATCGACAGACAACGGTGTATGTGGAATACTTGGTATACGCGCTCAGAGAGCACGAATACCGAAGTACCACAAAGGTGGAGCGACAAGGAATCAGGGTAGTACAGCCTACATGAATTAGTGTGACTACTGGGTAGGTCCGTCGGTTTGGCACGCAAACCGAGGCCAAGCAAGTTAAGTGTGTGATTCTAATAATGCAAGTTGCAAACAAAGTAATAATGATTTTCCAATTATAGGAGCAATTGGTCAAAGGGTGACTTGCCTTGCTCAAGGTCTTCACGAAGCTTCACGAATCTTCGAGAAAACCCGCGATTGACGAAAATCCAGTGACCGCAACTATACGTAAACAATCGAAAACCTAAATAAAAGACCAAAAGAAAGATCCTATTTAGACTAATTAATAGTGCCATTAAATAGCTCTCAACTTTTCGGAATTACTGGAAGTGGAACGGAGGTGTTCGGACGAGCGGTTGAGAAGATATGAATTTCGGAAGCTTAATTGGAATTTTTGGAATAGGGGAAATGGTTTATGGAATTTATAGAAATAATATTCTCAAGAAAATTATTGATAGTCACTGACGTGCGGAACCAAGGGAAATGATTCACGGAATTTTTGGAATAAAGAATTGATTTACGGAATAGGGGGAAAAGGATTTATTTAAACCCTTTTTGAAAAGGAAAAGAAAGGGGAAGGAGATTTAGACTTCCCTCGGGCGGCTAGGGCGCTGCCCGAGAGAAGAGGCGCGGCTCGGCCGAGCTAACGGGCCGGCCGGCCTGAGGAGACACGGCCCATTAGGGCGCGCGGGAGGGGAGGAGAGAGGGAGCCAGTGGACCGGGCTCACCTCGCGTGGTCCCGAGTGGGACCCGCTTGTCAACGGCTCGGCTCACCGTGAGCGGGGCGCACGCGGAGCGCGCTAGGGTTTGGGAGGGGGAGGCGCGGCACACGCGCGGCTTGCGGTGGACGCGGATGCAGCGGGCCCACGCGCAGCCTCACGGCTCGCGGTGGACCGCGCGCGCGTGAGCAGGGACGGAGGGGAGCGGCGGATCGGGGTCAGCCATGACCCGGTCACGGCCGAGATGGCGCCGACGTGGCGCCTTCGTGGCAGCCACGCTGGCTGGCGGGAGGAGGAAGAAGGGGGAGACCGAGATGGACGGCGGACGGCGGCCGAGTTCACCGGAGCTCGACAAGACGACTATGGTCAAGGGGGAGCACACCGGATTGGCGAGTGGCGCAAGAGAGGACGAGCCAATGGCTCGGATCGCGCCGGGAGAGGTCAAGGGCGGCGGATTGTGACAGCGACGGCTGGCGGCGTGCAAAAGGGGAAAAACTGGCGGGGCGGCGAGGGGTCGATTCAAGGCGTCGGGAGCATCTCCGATATTCGGGGAACTCATTCCCGGGGTCGGATGGGACGGAGGGGCCTCGAGGGAGGCTGGCGACGAGCGGCGGCTCCCCGGAACGGGCGGCAATGGCGGCGAGGCCATGCCGGGTGGCGGCGGGGCTTGGAGCTTCGTCTACGCGCGTTCGGGAGGGCTACCGATCTACCGCGCGAGCTAAAGGAGGGAGAGGGCAAGCGAGGAGGGAGAACGGAGGGAGGCACTACCGAGCCAAGATGGGCGCTGTGACGAGCGGCCGACGGCGTGGGGCGTGATCGCTCGGGCCTCGGGCCGGGGAAGAGGAAGGATGAGGGTGCCCGGAGTCCGCGTCACCTCCTCGCGCGCACGCCGGCTTCACCAGCACGTGTGGCGGCAGAGGGAGGCGAGGACGGCAAGAACAGAGAGAGAGCGAGGGAGCGGCTCGGCTTTTATAGGCGGAGAAGAGGCGGTTTGGGAGGGGGAACCGACATAGAGCGGTCGAGCGCTCGGCTAGCGGTCACAGGCGATGCAAGAGCGGCGGACGCCGAGGATGCAAGGAGTGGCGAAGGCGGTGGATCGGGCGGTGGAAATTGATTCGCGAGCGCGGGACGGGCAGCTCGGCGCGGTCAAGGTAGGGGCGGCGAACTTGCGCACCGGCGTCAGCGTCTCTGCCTCCAAGTGCAAGCGGACAAGGGCGGGAGAGAGAGAGGTCGAACCAGAGAAGGAAAAAGGGAGATGGGGTGGTGGAAAGGGGGCTTTGCCCCTTCCATTTTAGGCGGCACGGTGGCTCGGTGAGTGGGAGCGGCGTCGGAGAGAGAGAGAGAGAGGGAGGGAGAGAAGAGAGCGAGGGCTCTCTCTCTCTCGGCTCGGCTGACGCACGTGCACAGCACGTGCGAGAGGAGGGAGGAGATGGGCAGGGGAGAAATGGGCCCAGGGGAACAAAATTGGCCCACAAAACCTTTGGGGAGGCAAACTAGACTTTTTCCGAGAGGAAATGAATTGGAGAGATTTAGGTTTGGAGTCGAATTCAAATTTGATATTCGAACTCGATGGTTTAGGGAGGTATCAAGGGAGATTCAAGGAGAAGTCAAGGAGGAGATTCAAAACGGAAACTTGGATATTTGTTCTCGGGAATATTGGGTGGAGTCAAGGAAGGATTCAAGGTGGACTCGGTATTTTTGGAATCGGGACAAGTATTTGGCAAGGTTATCAAAGAGAGGGCTTGAATTTCGGAATTTAATTTGGAGACTTGAATTGGAAGAGGAATCTTAAGGTGGACGATTTTGATGGCGACGAGAAGGACAAGGAGATTAAAACTGAGATCCACGGCACGACTTAGTCTAGCACACAAAGAACAAAAATTTTCGCATATAGGATTTTGCCGAATTAGTTTTTTTTAACGTCTCGTGAAAAGCGCGGCGTTACAATACCTAACCGGTATCAGGTATCATGCTATTCTACCACGTATCAGGTGATACTTGTGAGATATCAGATGGTACCTATCAGGTATCATGTGATTCTTACCATGTAGAGGGTGATACTTGCGAGGTATCAGGTCTTGATACCTAACCGGTATCGGGTGATACCTATCAGGTATCATGCGATTCTACCATGTATCATGTGATACTTGTGAGGTATCTGATGATACCTATCAGATATCATGTGATTCTTACCACGTAGAAGGTGATACTTGCGAGGTATCAGACGATACATACCAGAAATCAGGAGCCGGCCACCAAAAGCGTCGTCGCCGGTGGTCCCACCGTCCACGTCCCACGCCGGAGCTCGTCGCCGGCGGCCACATCCTCCATCGTCCGCGCCACGTCGGAGCTCATCACCGGCGGCCGCGTCCTCTGTCATCCACGCCCCACGCCAGAGCTCGTCACCGACAGCCACATCCTCCACCGTCCACGCCACGTCGAAGCTCGTCGCCGGCGGCCGCGTTCTTCGTCATCGACGTCCTACACAGAGCTCGTCGCCGACGGCCGCGTCGTTCGTCATCCACGTCCCATGCCGGAGCTCGTCGCCGACGGTCGCATCCTCCACCGTCCACGCTACGTCGGAGCTTGTCGCCGGCGGCTGTGTCCTCCGCCGCCTCGACGAGCTACCCAAGTACGTGCTCGTCGTGCTCCGCGCCGACGATGGCGGCGAGGACAGTATCTTCGCGCTCTACTTCCTCATCTGCCGCCGCGTCTGCGCTGGGCTCCTCCTCCAGTGTGCCAGCGCCGGCGCCGCCGGCGAGGAGCTCGCGGTCGTGGGGTAGTGCGTCGACGGTGCGGGCGTGGGCGCTGCAGCGCCGCCACCCATGTCAGCCATGCGTTCACGCTGGAGCGGCACTGTCTCTTGCAAAGGCGTCTGCTGCTGCTCGGGACGTGCTTGGTCAGGTATCGCTCCTCTTTGAATAAGCAAGGGGACAAAAGTGATCCCGTCCAGACGGGATTCCGGTACGTAGCATTCTCCTTATTCAATAGCTGTCATTGTTTAGAGTCGGGTTTTGCTTAAATTATTTTTGCCATTGCAGTTTTGCCGCTAGATCAGTTTGTGGAACGCCAAATTCGAGTGCTTAATCATTCATATACAATTGTGTTTCAATCTATCTTGTTCTTGCTTATGTTCTTCGATTCGCATGCAGGGATTAGCCTTCTTGGCGATGTCAACCGAGCAGTGCACGGTTGATAACCAGAAGAGATGTGGTGCTATGATTGCGGTGTTCGAATCGTGTTGATCGGAAGCCAGATCATGTGTGTCAAGTTTCTACCAAATCGAGAGTTATCAATATCTCTCGGAAGATCACCTAGCATCCTCATTAGCGGCTTCGACTTCGACCTCCCCGTCGACGGCCAGAGATGCCTCGCTGGGCTGATGACCATGTACGACAACAACATCGACGCACGGCAGGGCCCCCACCCTAGTATCGTGCGGCGGTCGCCCAGTCCCCTCCGATCACGGCGGCGGCTAGCCTCCTAGCTGGCTCGCGGCGACGGCTGGATGCGGGCGAGGCAAGCGTGGGCGCCTTGCGCGGTGGCCATCCGGTGCCCTCCCCACTTGCGGTGAGCCCGGCGGCCTAGCGCCTCTCTGGTCACGGCTGTGATACGAAGCGCGCGGGATGGATAGATTGGGGGCGCCATCTCCCGCCGAGATTGATGGATTGGGGATTATTTTTGACCTGCGGCGGCAAAGGAGTCGTTGGATTTATTTTGGAGGGCTGAGATCCACCCTATTTTACCTTGTGACATGCCTACACTATATCACCTAATCTGAATCCGTGATGGCTCTGTGTTTTGTGGGAGGAGACGAAGATGGCGCATGTTGTGGGCCGCAAGTTGACTCAACGGGAAGCACGTAAACATGTGTTGTTTCTTATCCGAAAGACGCGCTAGACAGCAGGGTGTCATTTTTAGAAAGAGATGTGCGGCCGAACGATACTAATTACGGAAAGAATTGGGTCGCTTATTTAGACTATCGCATCCATTAATTATGGACCATATTTTTCCCTTCAGTCTTCAGACAAGTTTACTTTTTCCAATCTGATCATATATCTACTATTATAAAATTAAAGATATTTTTATCGATATTTTGGTACGTCATTCGTATTTGAGTCGTTTTTATGTTCGTTCGCTTTTGAAATTGAAGATGTTTTTGCCGGTATTTGGTACGTCATCCGTGTATAAGTCGGTTTTAAGTTCGTTCGCTTTTGAAAATACATATCCGTATTTGAGTCGATTTTTACGTTTGTTCGCTTTTGGAAATACAGAAGGAGTCGTATAAAAATCTCTTTAAAAAAACTCGCATGCTAACTTGACATGAAAGTCAGACTTCTAATTGCAGCTCAAGATTTTCTAAAAAAATATCCAAGCGAATTTTCAAAGTGATGTTCATCCTAACTAAACCATATAACTATAATAAGATTAAAATAAAATTCACCTGTTGCAACATACGGGTAATTTTTTTGGTGAATAAAAAATGTATTGTCATCGAGCCGGCGCCACGTGTGGTCCGGGAAGAACTGAACTACCTGGCCTCAGCTTTCCAGCAGGGGTGGAGCCAACGCCCGGTTTGCACGGGCAGCCGCCCGGGCTCGCCGGTAAATACACCATTAAATTTTTATTGTTTTGAAAGGATTAAAGTTAGAAATATTATAGTAAATTTGAGTTTGTCTGGACTTGAAAAATTTCATAGCTCCGCCACTGCTTTCCGGCAGGGATCTGTCGAGGTCGTCGAGGAAGAGGAACGAAGCCCACGGCACAGGGACGCCTGCTGGTCGCCGCGGCGAAGTCCCGCCGGGTGTTCCCGCCTGTAGCGCAATATTCGTCATGTCACTTGCACGAACTGAACACTCCATTGTTCTAGCCTGTACGGGCCCATTGTTACGCGTACGCTGAGGCCTGAGGCTGGTTTGTCTGTTTCTGAAAAGTAAAGATATATATCGTCGATGCCACTGGTGACCGTGACTCCGAGAGTGAAGTATTCTACTGTCAAGTTGCAAGCAACAAAGACTTGGGAGGCCTGTACGGTTGACAACTCTCGATAGGCGACCAATGGCAGACATGCATGACGTTGAGGTTGGCAATTAGCTCAACGAGCGACCAATGAAACTTTGGGGGTGGTTTACTGATGAGGACTATGTCTACCTGTTGGCTCGTTTGCGCGGCGCCCCGTTGAAGCCCTGTTGATCTCGCGCGGTGGATCGCCGAGGCCGCCTTTCCTCTCCTCGCGACGACGATGGGAGGGGACCGAGGGAAGAAGCCGGTGGATACCCCGGCGGACATGCTTCTTCCCAGCCGCAAAAGGTGGCTCGGGGACGGAGATTCCGATCGCGCTCACGGCGGCTGCCTGTTTTACGAAACTACTCCTTCGTCCTTCACGCATGGTTCTTCTTCCTCTTCCCCCAATCGCCCGCTGCACGATAGGTACGTATTCCCCTTCGTAAATTTTACCTGCTAGTCTGCTACCATTATAGAGTTGAAACTAGAGTCTTCGTATGCTTTATTAAGGGGGGAGTTGAACCAACGTCTTCAACTCTTCGTATTATTTTACTTATCATCCATTTAAACAAGCTACTAGTCATTCCTCGTAAACAAGCGATTCATTAATATTTACATTTCTCAATACCCATGTAGCTAATCTTGTGTGGAAAAATAAAGAGTCACGTATTAAATCCGAGAAAGACATTAAGTTGATAGTTTGTTGGATTAAAATATGCCTATCAAAAATAAATTTTTTAGATTTGAAAATATAACTATCAAAAGTAGATGGAGGGAGTATTAAGCAAGAAGGCTATTTATTTTTTTCCCAAAACAGTCATGGATTCAAAGTACTAAGGCCCTGTTTAGATTCCAACTTTTTTTTAAAACATTCAGCTTTTTCGTCACATCGAACTTTCCTACACACATAAACTTCCAACTTTCCGTCACATCATTTCAATTTCTTCAAACAGCGTGGAACTAAACACACCCTAAGTGGTAAATAGTATTACATATATCCCAAAATAAGTGCAGTCGTGGGTATCCGTGTCCAACGTTTGACCATCCACCTTATTTGAAAATTTTATGAAAAAATTAAAAAACAATTAGTCACACTTAAAGTACTATTTATGTTTTATCATATAATAACAATAAAAATACTAATCATAAAAGAAATTTAAATAAGACAAACGGTCAAATGTTGGATATGAATAGTGTAAAACTACACTTATTTTAGAACGGATGGAGTATCAATATTCAGAAGTGGTAGCTTCAAATTCGTTATCCTCTCTCCGAGAAAAAAAAATCATTATCCTCTCTACATATTGTTTTCTTTTTAAGGACCAACATCGGCCAATACTTTATTGAATAGAGCAAGAAAAAGTTACAATACTAGTATCTAAAAGACACAGGCCAGGAAAGAAAAAAACCACAACCGCCGCACACCACTCACCGACAACGCCTTTACATAACCTAGGAGAAGGTTAGCACCGGACCGACCGCCGCTAAGCATAACCGACCATCGCTAAACCAACAAAGGAGCTACCGTCGAACCACCCAAAACCAAACCTAACATTGAGCATCACACTCGACTCTATCCATGCCCATGGGATTGGAGAGGAGAGGGTGAGAGAGAAGATGGAACCACTCTCCCCGACAAGGCCCACCAACATGGTCAACAAGCATAGGCTAAGGCACCACCAAAAGTGGACATACGTCCAGAGTAGGGGTGAAAACTGTACGAAAACTTTCCGGATTCCGGAACTATTTTTGAAAACGGAATATGTCGGTTGGAATTTTTCTGAAACGGAAATGAATTTGGAAATATTTTCTCGGAAACGGAATCGAAAATGATAAGGGTGGTTTCCGTCGGAACTAGGAATCAGTCGGAAACTTTCCGGAAATTTTCTCGGAATTTTCAGAAATTTTGTGACTGAAATACCCTGGATTCTTTTTTTAAGCACTGAATAGTGAATACCATGGTATTTGACTGTTATTTTTTTAAAAAATATTTGTTATGTAAATCTAAAATTACATAAGAATATTTTTTTCATGCATTGGTATTTATTAACAGCATTACTCTTTTAAACATAGATAATTTATTCCATAGATTATGTTCGGTGATGTACTGTTGATACTTAACTATTGGATTTATATGATTATGTTTTATGATGAATTATTGACCGTTGAGACTTGAGAATTAGATTTATCAGTTTGAGGGGTTTTTTATTCCGATAAATTTTCGTTACCGTATTCGCGCTAGTTCATTTTCGCTCCGTTTTCGGTTTCGATAATATTTGATTCCGTTTTCGTATCCGGGGTTTCCGATTCCGATTCCGAAAATAATATGAAAACGAAAACGATAGAGATGGTTTCCTTTTGTTTCTGTACCGTTTTCATCCCTACTCTAGAGCAAGTACACACAAACTGCTGGAGAGATTTTGGTAGGGTCTCCAAGACGACGTCTCTAGGAAGAGGAGCGACAATGAACACCGGCGCCGTCATCCATCGATGTCACGAAGGACCAAGACAAGGCTTTCACCTAGAAATCCACCCAAGAGAGAGGGACGGCTTGACAGCGCCCACGGTATGGAAAACGACGTCCAAAGACGCCGCCGCTACCGGCTTGGCTAGACCGAGCTAGTTTTTTACACATGTTGCTCACCCCCCGCCGATCCGTAGATATAGTTCCAAACCTCCACCACCGGCCAACCTCCGTCGGCACGTGGCCACTGCTGTACTAACCACCCCCCTGCGCGCGCGTCAGTCAGACTCGGCATGCCATGAGGCACACTCTGCCATCACCGGCCTCCCAACCACCGCCTCATCCTCGTCGGCCTCTATGTCGTCGCCCGCATTGGCCTCCTGCGCCGTCGGCCGAGCCGTCTACTTGCCATTGCCCGCATCAACCTCCCAATGCCGTCGCGATGGCCATCCACAGCTGCCGATGCAGCCCACACCGGCCTTCCGCGCCGCCACCTCCACGCAGCTACCGTCGGTGACTCGGGAGCCGGCCTCTCCGCCGCCTCCACGCAGCCTCACCCCAGCCTCTCTACAAATTATGTCCCTAATATCAAGATCCAAAAAAAGAAGATGAATTTGAAGCTTTTTGTTTTTTTTAAAAAAATTGTGGGTTTAAATAACGTCAAGTTAAATTTTCAAACGCTGCCTTATATCGATACAGTTTTCTAACCATATACCTATTTTTTTCCTCACTTGAAATGAACTACACACTGCGTACGTACATGAAGGATGGGGGTGGATACAAAGGAATCAGAGATACCAAGACAGAGGACAGAAAATGACCGAAAGATTAGTGCCCGGATCAAAAGAAGTCATCAAGCTCGCAGGAGGCAACGGTACGAGGACCAGGAAGGCTGCGTCCACGGGAACGTTCATTTCGCCTCAATATGCCCTCCACCGGTGTCTTGGCTAGAATTGAAGCACAATATGGAGGTTAAGCTAGACTTAAATCTTGATGACATAGAGAAATCTATTGTCATTCCAAGATGCCAAGAGACGGACACCTCCGGTAACCCAGACAAGGTGGACAAATACCTCGTCGCCGCCAAGAACCTTACACGAATACTGAACTTGGAGCACCCTGTCCTAACCGAAACTGGACATCTCCGTGACCGTGCAAGATCACTCCACGGCACCACCATCTCTTCCATTATCACGGAGTTTTGCTACCTCAAAGTCTGGAGGGTTAGTCCACTAAGGCGTCTGGGATACTTGCCAGGACCCATCTGGGAGTCCTCCGTCAGATCTACCTTTAATGAGTCAATCTCAGCAACGGTGTCGTCGAGCTCCTCTAGTTCCTTCACCTGCAGTGGTAGCACCAACGGTAGCAGTGATAATAATCAAGCATCTCTTGAAGATGGACCAGACAAAAGATTGGCATGCACTAGTTTTATTAACATCCAGTCCGTTTCTGTCTTAGATGACATTGCAAGCATCATTACTGAGGGCGGATATCAGCAACTCCTCCGAGGAGCTTTCGATCGACACTACTCCGAACTTGCAAGGTAACACATTCACTGTATACATCCGTCAAAAATAATCACTGTAGTGATATTTCTTAACAGTAGCACAGCCAGGATATACTCCCTCCGTTTCGAAATATTTGACACCGTTGATTTTTTAGCACATGTTTGACCGTTCGTCTTATTCAAAAACTTTTGTGATATATGTAAAATTATATGTCTACATAAAAATATATTTAATAATGAATCAAATGATAGGAAAAGAATTAATAATTACTTAAATTTTTTGAATAAGATGAACGATCAAATATGTTTAAAAAAGTTAACGGCGTCAAATATTTTGAAATGGAGGGGGTATATTGGGTTGACACTAGCGCAGAGAAGGCTATCATTGCTGGTTCATAGCCTGCATCACTGCCGGTCTTTGAACCAACAAAGACCTGCTGTGTTCAAAAAGTATTGTATCATACATACTCTAACTGTCATTCAGATTACCACTGCCGGTTCAATACGTGAACTGAAGTGATCACTTCTTCGGGCAACAAAGATAAGTCATAGTCCAGAATGCTAGTTGGACCGTTTGGTCATTGAAATGGTCCTGGCGGTCCGTTCCATCTCGATACCCAGAAAATCAAGCCATAGGTCCAATTGTATATGTAGTGCACGTATACAAAACTGTCGATTCAGCCGATGAACTATCGAGTATCACAATTAGTTTGTCCCAAGAATATATTATTGCCGGTTCGTTGCATAAACCGACACTGATGCACTTGATGAATCTTGTAACCTAAATATTATTACTCTAACAAGAAATAAATTAACTTGGACTCTTGATGAATCATGTTAATTACCTGAATATTTACGCATTATGCAGCACATCCACGCATAGATTATGGCCTTATGTTGGGTTAATTATGGATTTTTTTCAAATTATGCTTCAACTCCTGGCATGGAAAATTTATGGTCACGGACTGTTCATTTACTCCCTCCGGTTATGGAACCAGAGAGAGTAGGCTACTAATATGATTTGAGTCAGTTTGTCTGAAGATGCATTCAAATTGCCATAACTTCATTTACAAAGCTTCATATAACTTCATACAAAGCTTCATATCACATCGTTTGTATTCTTGGAAAGTAGACTTGATATTTATTCAAATATGAAGGTTTGGAGGATTGGATTATTTGCAATAATGCGGATATCTCCTTGAACTTTATATATGTCTAGATAATAGAACTGCACATGGCCTGGCTATCATCCCTTAATTTCTCACTTGTGCACTAAATTTGCAGCTTTAATTTTAGTTGGTTTATCAGAGATAAAAGTTTCTCGGCGTCTACTAATGACCAGACTTTTTTTTTCATTTTTATACATGTCCAATACCAAGCAGATATTTTGAAATTCTTGACATAGAAAATATTTTGGGGAGTCATATGAAGGACTCGGTGGAAATCTTAGTGAAACGCATGGGTACGGGCGATGAGAATCACTCTCAATGTTCTTACTGAGATGCGACGGCAGTTACACAAACAAAACTTCGGCGCATTCAATTCATTCAAGCATGACTACTTTATGGTGATTGCAACGACATCCATAAAAAAGTTGGTTGCTTGTGGTAGTTCAATGTGCAATTGGCAGCAAAACTCACAAGACGATCCCTCCACGCAAAGCTGTGCTGCCCGTGAATCAACAAAACATACTACACAGATGATACTGAATTTAGTCATGATGTACAGAGCACTGAATTACGCCATGCCAGAACTCTTGGCATTGTTCTCGGGGCAAACTGAGCAGATCGTTCTTGCAGAGTTTCGTGGTCTAATCGATCGATCATCATCTACGGTGCTCCAGTTGTTCATGGAGCTAAACAACTTGATAAAATCTCAACGACTGGTCATGGTTGATATTGGTGTTCATCATATTACTCGGCATATCACAGAGTATATGCGGGTGCTATTTGAAAAGAAAAGCACAATCTATCAAATGTTGGATAGTAAGCCAAATGCATTTGGTGAACTAGTTATGGGATTGGTCTCGTCTTTGGAGTCTATGTTGGAGATGAACTCTAGAAGTTTGGTACTTCAAGGGCAGAAACAGGTATTCCTTCTGAACAATCTTCATTTCATGATTGAGCAAGTAAAGAGATGTATAGATTCGGGACTCATTCTTGGAGAAAGTTGTCTTGTTCAACGCGAGGACCAGCTTGATCAATTAATCACAGCTTATTTAGAAGCTTCTTGGGATCCAGTTATTTCATCGTTCGAAAAGCGAACTCAAGTCGCGGTAATTTTGTGGCCACATCAATTGTTTGACAAGTTCAATTCTTCTTTCGAGAGGATCTACAGTGTACAAAAGACTTGGAAGGTGACTAATCCTAATGTCCGCCTGAAGTTGCGTGAGGCAATCATCCAGAAACTTATCCCAGTTTATCAAATGCAGATGGGAAACCAATCAGAGAAGAAACAAATGTCAGCGAGGTACAGTGTGGAGCAGCTGGAGTCACAACTTCTAGAAATGTTTGAGGGCTGAAGCCTGAAGGCATAAAGATCACATAATATAGTAATATTTGTCTGATATCATGGATGAAGCAGATTTCAGTGATCAACAATATCTACGAGTTTGCTTGCGCAATCTAAAATTCAGCTTTCCTTTTCACTGCTTGGCTCAGCAATCAGATGTTCGTTGCTACCTGTGTTATCTGGTCCACCGTTGTCTGTGATGTCAATATGGCTTTCTTCCTTTAGTTCTATTTAATTTTGAATTTCAACTTGTATGGAGGTACAGAACAAATATAAATGTCTTTAATTATGGAGTCAATTTAACTAGCTGGGTGTCCCGCGCAATTGCGCGGCTAGCACCGATATAAAATTATCTATTTTTTAATATAGTTTTACTTAAAATTTTGTTGAATAGATATCTCGTTGTCTTAAAACTTTGGAAAACCAAACCTTATCATCCCTGTGTTTCTAATTTTATATTTTTAAAAGTTATGTCAGTTGCTACTCCTAAATTCTTTGTCATCCCTCATTTATTTGCTTCCTCGATCTACCACTACTTCTATTTGTTCTCACTAACTATAAAAATTAGACCTTATAGTTTTTAGAGTTTTTTTTCGTCTCATTTGGATTTTGTTTTTATAATTTTCAGAAGTCTCATCAAATGCTGCCACTATACTACTCTATGGTTCATCCACTGCCACTTTTCTTTATTTTCATTGGGATTTTAAAAATCAAACGTAATTACCATTTGGGTTCTTTTTTTTTATTTTCTAGAAGTTCCACCAAACTGTCAGCGACTTTACCACTGTACTCATATACACTCGCCCGCTGCCCCCTCTTTATTGTCTTTGAGATTTTAAAATTCGAACATCATTATCATTGTTTTTTTTTTACTTTTTAAAAGTCCCGCCAACCGTTGTGACCCATCCATCGTCTCTCCTTTTAATCATCATTGAGATTCTATTTGGGGTTTTGTTTATATTTTTAGATATTCCATCAACCGCCACCACTCTAATCCTTTACATGCATGTTGCTTCTCCTATATTTGTTATCATTTGTCATCTTTTTATAATTTTTAGAAGTCATGTCAAACCCTGTCACCATACTTCTCTTCGGCATGTCCACTGCCTCTTCTCTTTATTGTCATTGGGATTTTAAAAATCGAACATAATTATTATGTGGGTTCATATTTTAGTTTCTATAAGTCTCGCCAACCGCCATGACCGGGCTGTTTAACAGCCCATCCGTCGTCCCTTCTTTTAATCGTCATTGGAATTCTATTTGAGGTTTTGTTAATAGTTTTTAGATGTTCTATCAACCGCCACCATTTTACTTCTTTATAAACATGTTGCTTCTCCCCCTTTATTTGTCATCATTTGTGTTCTAGATGGAGTTTTTTTTAGAAGTCCATATTTTTCATTCCGATATTTTTATTTATAAATTATATTCCTACTTCAACTCTTAAAATTATTTTTATATTTTCAGAATTTATTTTTTTTGTTATTTCAAATTTTAGTTAATCTTGTCATATGTTCATGGTCTCTTATTTCAATAGTTTTTATTTTTTATGACAAATTTAAGTTATTTATAAATTAAATTCCTAGTTGAACTATTATTTTTTTCTATTTTTGGAATTTATTTTAATTTTTATTTAGAATTTTAATTAATATCGTATTATGTCTTATATGAATTATTTTTAAAAAAATTTTATTTTCAATTTTATAGTTGTTTCATGCTACTCGAACTATCTTTTTTATTTATCTAATTTCGGATTTTATTTTATTTTTATTTCGAATTTTAATTAATCTCGTATTGGATTCTTATATGGACTCTTCTTTTAATATTCCTTATTTTTAATTCCGAATTCCAGTTATTTCTAGATTGTATTCCTACATGGACTCTTCTTTTTCCAATTTCAGGTTTTATTTTATTTTTATTCCGAATTTTAATTAATCTCGTATTGGATTCTTATACAAACTCTTCTTTCAATATTGCTTATTTGTAATTCCGAATTTCAGCTATTTTTAAATTGTATTTCTACTTGGATTCTTCTTTTCTTTTTCTCCGATTAATGTGGGAATTTCTACCCCCACAGCGAACATGGTGCCTTCTTTTTTAGCTATTTTAATAATATAATAGATAGATTGTTTATAGTCTGAAATAAAGGGGTTGTTCACTTTGATGCCAAAATAAATCTTACTAAATTTTGGGAATACCAAAATTTTGGTAAGGTTAATAATATTACCAAATTTTGGCAAGATAGCTATTTTGGATGTGTTCACTATGTTGCTAACATACATGCTAACCAATTTGGGTCGTTACTGTGCAGTTGCCAAATTTTATATTTACCAAAGTTTGGTAAAAAACCAAACATATACACATTTGTAGCAACTTTACCAACAAATGGTATGGTTTGAAATGGCATCAAAATGAATACCCAAAATAAGAAAACCATTGATTGAGCGGTCATACTTTGGTATTGGTGTCTTTTAAGACAATTGCATGTTTGACCTCATTCTTAATGTTAGATCATGTTCCCTTAACTTACTCATATGACACTATTTTCAAAAATGAAGATCCCATATGACCCTAAAGCTGGCGGTTTTACCATCAGCCGATTGGTCCAAATTGCCGTATAGTTTAATGACGCGTCGAGAATGGTGCCGCAGCTATAGCTTTTCTAGTGCGGGAAACTATGACCTTCTGGATCTCTCGCCAACGCGCATAACTACCTGTGACAAATATCATTCCACGTCAGGATGGAAATAGTCAGGGTCAATCCATTTCTCCCTTAAGGCCTCGTTAAGTTGGAAAATTTTTGGGAAAAACTTTTAGGTTTATTTATCATATTAGATATACGGACACACATTTAAAATATTAAACATAGTCTAATAACAAAATAAATTATAGATTCCGTCAGGAAACTACGAGACGAATTTATTAAGCTTAATTAATCCGTCATTAGCAAATGTTTACTATAGCATCACATTGTCAAATTAAATCATGGCGCAATTAGGCTTAAAAGATTCGTCTCGTAATATACACACAATAAGTGTAATTGGGTTTTTTCCTACATTTAATACTTCATACATGTGTCCAAACATTCGATATGATAGCGTGAAAATTTTTGTTTTGGGAACTAAACATGGCATAAATCTATCCGTAGATTTGCTCCAACTGACCTTTAGAATCGCTTAAAAGATAAGTGGATCAAACCCAAAATAACTTCACATGTATGAAGGTCTCAAAAATTTATACAAAGTTGCTTCTCTATATAATAAATTATCCTACAAATTTCAATTGAATTTAACAAATTTTCGTAGTGTGAGCACGAGTTTAAAATTTTTGGGTCTAAGTTGTACACACATGTAACAATAATTTTTGGTCTCAGTAATGCATCGTGGGTCTCGCATGTAAGGGTGTGTTTGCAAGAACAAGTTCCTAACCCTTACCTCTCTTTTTCCGTGCGCACATTTTTCAAACTACTAAACGGTATATTTTTTGCAAAAAGTTTCTATACAAAAGTTGTTTAAAAAAATCATATTGATCCATTTTTTTTAAAAAAATTAGCTAATAATTAGTTAATCATGCGCTAATGGACCACTCCGTTTTCTGAGTATGGGAGATGGGTTCCCAACACCCACCTCCAAACACAGCTAAATATACAAAGTTGCTTCTCTGTATACATTCCTACAAAACTCAACTGAATTTAACAAGTTTTTAAAATGTGAACATGAGTTTAAAATTTTTGGGTCCGAGTTTCACACATATAATGGAAATTTCTTATTCTATTAGTCGTGCATTGTGGGCCCCACATGTACAAATGGCACAAAATTTACACGAAGTTGCTTCTTTGTGCAATAAATCATTCCAACAAAATTTGAATGAATTTGACAAGTTTTTATAGTGTGAATATGAGTAAAAATTTTTTGAGCCCGAGTTTTACACAGATGTTATAGGAGTTTCTTGGTCTACTACTAATATAGCTTATCCATTTGGATATCCATGGATTACCGATTAATATAATGGACTTATAATGGATCGATCCCGTTGAATCATGGATCAACAGACTCACTCGATCCACATTCTAAAAATTCCCATCGTGAAATTTCTACGCGATCGGCCTAATGCTCCAATAGTCACGTTGGCCCATCATGTGTATGGACAAGTGTGGGCTGAGCCAACCGCGCACGCTAAGCTAGCTAGGGTGGGCTTTCAGTGAAACCGCAAAAGTCAGTGTCGGTCTTTCGTTCTTCGGTCAGTTCAGTCATTAAAAAAGTCAGTGTCGGTCTTTCGTTCTTCGGTCAGTTCAGTCATTAAAAAGTGCAGACCAAATAAGAACGCAAAATTGTGTCATGACCAACAAATTCAGTTCTCGGTATCGGTCCTGCCCTAACTGTGTCAATTTCAGGAGATAAATTTTACAATGATAATTTTTGGAAGCACTTAACCTATTTTTAGACAACATTTGATAGTTATATACCACAAAAATACAAGATAATAGGCAACATAAAAAACCAAACAATATATCACAAGTTAGGATCAACTAGCAAGAATAAATCACGAGAATCATATACTCAGTTCTCAACTTCATAAAACATGCAGTACATCACAAATCACAATTCAGTTATATCGGTCAATTTGCTGAACCGAAGCCACTAACCAAATTAACCGAATAAATTTTGTTCTTTCGTTGGTTGAGACTGAATTTCTAGGTCTCGGTCTTAGACTTTTTGGTTCGGTCTTATTCTGCTGATGTGACCAAGGCTACCATTGATACAACTGTTGTTCACATCAAGATCAAAATGCCCAAGTGCTAAAATCCTATTCGGCCTCCTGCTATATAGTTGACTTCGAACGGCCGCCAAATATGTATACGAGCTCTGTTTTAGGTCCATGAGTACTTGATGGAAAGCTCTTTGAGTCCTCTTTCCAACGGATCCAGCCTCATCTCCAAATTCCATCTTGTTTGGCCACAATCACAGAAACAAGGAGATGCGTCACCTATAATGGGCATATGGGCTTGTTACTTTATTTGGGACATTGACCCAAGTGGAGCCCATGTGGAGTGCGTCCCAACCATGTGGAGCACAACCCTAAGGACCTCTAGGTTGTCCTCCTACCTTTATAAATAGCTAGGTTCCCCTTCAGAGTTTCGCTGGTTTGCTTGTTACGGAATCCCAATTTATCATTTGTATTCAATTCCTATCTGTAATTCAGATTGTTTTTATCTAGTTCTTGCTTGTTTCTTTGATTTGCTTACAGGAATAAGGTTGATCTGCATTGGCAAGATCAACAATCGACGGAGAGGTGTATCGATTGCTAAGGTGCAACACAACAACGTCTCGTACAGTTGTAGTCGGGTCGTTAATGTTTCTCCCAAATCATAGTTATCATCAACTCACCGAAAGATCGGGCCAACAACAATCTTCAGTGTCTCGAGTGGAGCTCAGGGTTTATCAAGTGGTATCAGAGCTTTTGTTGCTCGGTGAGTTTTCTTTTACCTATACTAGAAAATAGCCATAAAAATATATTGCATCCATTACCTTGCTATCTTTGTACCACTGCTCTGTTCTTTTCATTTTTACCTTGTTGAGTTTTGCGTTGCATCGTCGTGCCTAGTTGCTAGTATTAGAGTTTGTCTGTTTAGAGTTTCGAGTTCTGGTCATGTTAAGTACTACTGTCACTGTCGCCGCCGTGTCTTTGTTGTCGTTGGACCTTTGGAAACAGAATTGTCTCGCCGCCAAGGTTCGATTTTTATAATTTTTAGAAGTTTTTGTGGATCAGGTTGTTGAGTTGCACTAGGGTTTATGAAGACCTGGCCGTGCTTCTGTTTTTGCCCGTGCACTGGTGTCGTTCAGATAGGGGAAGAAGATTATCAGATCTGTTTTATTTGGAAGTAGTGAAATTTGGTTTTGGAAAGAAATAGTAGATTGTATCGATTAGATAGGTTGTTTCATTGTGTTCCTTGGCCGTGTGCCGTGCAGGCCAAGCGAGTCGACTCCCTCCCCCTCCAAATCACTTTGAGTCGTGTTAAATAACTTGGTGAATTTTTATTTACTATGGTTTCGAAAAATCTCTCCGTGACTCACGCGGTGTACTTTTGTAAATTAATACTAACTAGCTGGGTGACCCGCGCAATTGCACGGCTAGCACCAATATAAAATTATATATTTTTTAATATGATTTTACTTCAAATTTATTAAATAGTTATCTCGTTGTCTTAAGATTTTGAAAAACTAAATCTTATCATCCTCCTATTTCTAATTTTATAGTTTTTAAAAGACACATCAGTTGCTACCCCTTACTTCTGTCATATTATTTTTTATTAGCTTTGTTCATTCTTCATGGAACCTTTAAAAATTGGATCTAAAAACTTATAGAGTTTATTGTCCTGTTGGGTTTCTTTTTTATAATTTTTAGAAGTCCCGTCAAATGCTGTCATTATACTACTCTACAACCGTCCACTGTATCTTCTTTTTATTGTCATTGCTATTTTAAAAATCGAACATAATTATCATTTAGGTTCATTTTCTTTTTACTTTCTAGAAGTTTCATTTTTTTACATTCTTGAAGTTCCGCCAAAAAGTCGGCGACTTTGTCACTATACTCCTCTACGGCTCGCTCGTTGCCGCCCTTCTTTATTGTTATTGAGATTTTAAAATCAAACATGATTATTATTGGGGTTTATTTTTTTTACTTTTAGAAACCCGAACCTTTAAAAATTGAACCTTATTGTTTTTAGAGTTTTATTGTCTCGTTGGGTTTCATGTTTTTTATAATTTTTAGAAATCCCGTAAAATGTTGCCACTATACTTCTCTACGACCTGTCCGTCGCATAATTTTTATTGTCATTGGGACTGTAAAAGTCGAACATAACTATCGTTAGAATTCATTTTTTACTTCCTAGAAGACCCACGAATCATCGGCGGCTCTACCCTTGTACTACTATACGACCCGTCCGCTACCTCTCATTTTTATTGTAATTGAGATTTTAAAAATCAAATATGATTATCATTGGGGTTTATTTTTTTACTTTCTAGAAGTTCATCAACCGCCACCACTTTGCTCCTCTATAGGACTGTTACTTAATTAATCTCGTCATGTGTTTTAGATGGTCTTTTCTTTCAATAGTCTTATTTTTTTATCACAAATTTTAGCTATTTATAAATTGTACTCCTAGTTGAAATTTTTTTTCTTTTTCTAATTTCAGAATTTATTTTATTTATTATTATGTTCTTTTGATATTTTTATTTTTTATTTTCAATCTCAGTTGTTTCAAAATTGTATTCCTACTTTAACTCTCTTTTTAATTTGCATAATTTCAGATTATTTATTTATATATTATTACAAATTTTAATTAATCTGTTATTGGGTTCTTATATGTACTCTTATTTCAATATTGCTTATATTTAATTCCGAATTTAAGTTAATTTTAAATTGTATTCCTACTTGAACTCTTATTTTCTTGTCTTTTTTCTAGTTTCGATTTTTTTATTTTTTATTCTGAATTTTAATTAATCTCGTATTGGATTATTGTATGGACTCTTCTTTCAATATTTCTTATTTTTAATTCCGAATTTCAGTTATTTATAAATTGTATTCCTACTCGAACTCTTCTTTTTTCTTTTTCTAATTTTGATATTTATTTTATTATTATCCTGAATTTTAATTAATCATGTATTGGGTTCCTATATGGACTTCTCTTTCCATGTTGCATATTTTTAATTCCGAATTTCAGCTATTTTTAGATTGTATTTCTACTTAGGCTCTTCTTTTCTTTTTCTTCAATTAACGTGGGAATTTCTAGCCTCCACGGCGAACGTGGTGCCTTCTTTTCGAGCTGTCTTAATAATATAATAGATATTGGCATATATTGGCACAGGTGGGTGCGATGTTTTTCACCGGAACGAAAAATTTCAAAAAGCACCAAAACATGAGTTTTGAACATGTTGGAGTGGATTGGGCGCGTCGTTTTTGAAAACTCTCCCCATGACTCGCGCGACGAACTTTTGTCAATTAATGCCAATATTGGTATATATTGGTACAGGTGGGTGCGATGTTTTTTACCGGAACGAAAAATATTCAAAAAGCACCAAAACATAAGTTTTGAACATAATAGAGTGGAATGGGTGCGTTTGTTTCGAAAGATCTCTCCTTACTGGTGCGGCGAACTTTTGTCATTTTGCCGATATTGACACACATGGGTGTCATGTTTTTTACCGGAACGAAAAAGTCAAAAAACACCAAAACATGGGTTTTTTAGACATATCAAAGTGGATTGGGTGCGTCGGTTTCGAAAAACCTCCCACGCGATGCAATATTAATTATAAGAAACACACGAAATTAGCGAAACACAATCACAAACATATGCCCTAAAGCCAACAATACCACCCACAGTCTAGCATGCATGGTGTGTATACTCTGCCACGCGAAAACACACCAAATTACTGAAAACCACAGCACACAGGTCGACAGGCACGCGAGATCATCGATCACACTCAGAGGCAATCAATGCATGCATGGTTCTTCTACCGGAGCTCACTTATTTAGCGCCCAGTCTTAACGCTGAGCAGTACAAGCTAGCTAGGAGGAAAGCTCGAGACGGACGGAGACGCTGTTGCTTTACATGCATCAGTTCGCCGGTGAAGTAGGCGCGGGGGTCACCGCCGCCTCCTGCTTGTTTCCACCGGAACCTTCAGCTTCGCTCGCATTATCTGCTGCTGCTCTCGCTGCCGCTGCCGCCAACACTGCGGCCACTGCCACCTCCGCCACCGCGGCCAACGACATTCCAGGCGTGCCAACTGCAGGGGAATTTGTGCCCTGTGAAATAAAAAAGGGCATGAAAATCAACAAATTGAACGCAGTAATTGAAGGGGATGGAATGTTTGGATTGCGTGGCAGCGCGAATTATACCTCGCTTCCGTTGGCACGCTGCCGCGTCTTGGTGACTGCCACGAGGTACTCTACCTGCATCTGCGTGCAGTGACCGATCGAATATATAAGAGTAGGGATAAAAACGGATCGAAAACGGACGGAAACTAGCTTTATCATATTTGTTTTTATTTTTTTTTCGGAATCAAAAACTCGGATACAAAAATGAAATCGAATATTATCGAATACAGATACGGAGCGAATACGAGACGGAACGAATACGGTAGCGAATATTTACCGATATATAAAAAGCCCCTCAAATTGAGTTTTTTGATCAAGGAAGAGATATCACTTATTATTTTAGTTCAACATCTCCAACATTTATATCGTCAATTTTGTAGACGGTCTCACAACCGCATGTGAAAATCGATTTTCATGGTTGTTCTTCTAAGAGATCCATATGCAAATATGATTATCATTTTCTATTCTCAAGACTTTTTACTGGATGTATAACTTACTTGCCATTGTATAAATTGGAGATGCTATTTATTTTACTTCACATCTTAGAAACATGTAATATTTGTTTTATGCTTTAAATGCTTTTAAATACAAATGTTATAAACTACAAAGTGGTAGATCCCGTTGAGCTCTATAACTTTGATATGGAACACATCTCCATCAGATGTCGTTTGAATTGTAGATCTGAGATTTTGTAAAAATTAATATGGTATATTATAATAAATATTTAGACCCTTAAATGACCTTAAATGATAAAATAGTCAATAAGAAAGTTGTAGATCTCATCGAGCTCTACAATTTTGATATAAAGTTTGTCTTCATCTGATTCCGTATGAAAAAGTTATGTATATATACGTGTTTTTTCTAAAATTTGCTCAATGTCTGCGGATATCCGAAAAAAAATCCAGATAGTTTCCGACCGTTTTCCGATTCCGACGGATAATACCCTTATTATATTCGTTTTCGTTTCCGAGAAAAAAAATCCGAATTCGTTTCCGAATCCGAGAATTTCTGGATAGTTCCAACCGAAACTATCCGAATCCGAAAAATGATCCGGACGGACGGAAACTATCCGAACCAGTTTCAACCCTATATAAGAGTCAGATACTCAGATGGACTGATTCTGTTGAGTTATTTAATTGGTACTCGTTCTGATTTATAATATTTAACGTTGTTAACTTTTAAATTATGTTTGATCATTGATTTATTTTATTATTAAATATACTTTAGATGTGATTTATAATTTTTTTATATATTTGTATAATTTTTCTATGAGGCAAATGATCAAAGATATATAACTTCTACAAATTACAACGAAAAAACAAATTAGACTGTGAATATACATTAGCCATAGTTTGATTTTTTTTTCTTTACAACCTGTAGAAGTTTAACTTATATATTTATAGAGTGATTGATTATTTTTAAAAAAAATCATAATCATTTAGATGATTTGCAAATAACAAGAAGATATCCCTTGAGAGAGTTTAGAATTCACTCCCATAAACTAAAATTTGCACACATAAATATGCCGCCGTACCCTAAGATTGTGCATCTGTGTGGCATTAAGTTTGATCTGCTCCAGGATGGGGCGGGGGCGGCCTCCGATCAACGGCCGGGGGATGCCGTCGTCGCCGTCGGACGGGCCGTCGCCCGGCTGCCTACCACCACCGGAGAACGCCATATATCTCACGATCAGTTCAGCTCGACTCCAAAACTCACCTACACCACGCTCTAGCTAGATAGGCTTGTTGTGGAATGTGGAGTGTGGACTTGTCGTGGTGTTGGTGCTGGACTGAGTGGTGCGGTGGGGACCCCCTTTTGTAAGCGCGAGAGAGCAGGAGACGTCACGCGCCCAGCGCAGCAGCAAACGCGCGGAGGCGGAGCTTGCGGATGGATTGGGGGATTATTCGGGAATACGTACCAATCCACCCACGCTGCAGGCTGTAAAATCGGCGTAACGCGCGTACAGCTGCGTGACGTGCGATACATACATACGCCACCAACTGCGCTGCCCGTGTGAGATTGTTAGTGAGTGCATGCGTATACGTTGAGGGTGAACGGTGTGGTCTCGTGTGGTATACTACGTACTACTGGTAGAGGAGTACAGTGCGCGTGTGCGTAGGAGCGGCGCCGGATGCAATGCTCGCTGCAGCATGCAGGGATATGCATTGCAGGCATCCGGCCATAACGGCAGGTTAACCTTTCGGCTGGCGTACGTACGTGACACTAGCTATCGCGTGCTTACTTTTGGTTTCCGTTCCTACCAGCGTGCGGTTTTACTCAATCCTGAACCCGGACGGCCGGGCAATCTCTCTTTCTGGCTTCCACAAACCCAACCCCCCCCCCCCCCCCCCCCCCCCCCCCCCGCCCCCCCAAAAAAAAAAAAGCTAGCGGTGATGTATGGTTCATGTCATTTGTTCTATAGAGGGAAGTGGATAATCACTGGCATTGGGGAAAACGATACAGTGCATGAAAAATATGAGAATGTAATGTTAACTACCGTGATTTGTTTTACAAAAACATTGGGCATAGTGAATAAGATGACTCTTGCACGATAGATAATTTGCAGGATGCATGGCATATATTGTTGTGGCCATTTTATAAAAGACATAGCAATCGTCATTACATGCTTTATTATTTTCCACAAAGAATCATATACATTATAGGTTATATTTTGTCGTTTATGCCAAAGTTTGTAGAAAGGCCTATAGTATTGTTTCCTTATGTAGAAACCATGCATTGATTTTCTTACGCGATAACCGCTTGTACTCCGATATGTGTTGTATTAGTTTTTTTTGTCAGCTCCTTTAGGAGGAAACCGTTGATTAATTTTTTGCATAGGAAAGAGTACGTGTTAGCAGTTATTGTCGTGTTGCAATCCTTATGGCGACAAGAATTGTTCATTCAAGAGTAAACTCCACAAACTATTCATGCTTTGTCGCTTTCCTTTAAAAGAACAAGGTATCGGATTTTACTTTTTTCGTCTTCGTGAAAGAGGGCGCTTCCGTACGTTCGTACTTAATTTGTCGATTTCCTCAGGAGGGTATTCATGGTCGAGGATTGTTTGACCATTGTTACTTTGTATCTTCCTTATCACGGTTTATTGACACATTTATTAATTTTATATATACACCTCAGTGGTTTTTCAAACAAATAATATCTTCTCGTTGCGGTTTATGGACACATTACTAATTGTTTTCATATTTTCTTTGTCTCCTTTCTTTTACTCGGTTCTACATTCATTATTTGGTGTCGATTATTCATTGGGTTGTGCATTTCTCTTCCTCGGCTATCACCCTCTTTCTAATTGTTTCCCTACCCTCTTTGGTTGCCGTCATGATTGGTGGCTGATATTGGAGAGCATCTCTCATGTAGAATGCTGATGGGGCAAAATTTCTCATGCATGTGGCAACCTTTTGGACCATAAATACACCCACATAGTCAAAATTGTTGTATCTCTTTTAGATTACTCATTTAGCAGCAAATCAAAATGTTTTAAAATTAATGTGGCAAGAATGAACCAAATCAGGATAGCACATAATAATAAAAAATGACAGTAAGGATTAAAGCTAGCGACAATTGGATATGCGAAGTGGCCGCCTTCGCTCAATTTGGGTCAGACTTGATGCTGCGACTCATGCATTACTCAATAGAGGTGCAAGGCTTACAGAAGTGCCCAAACAACCACAATATGAACCACTTCCAATTGAAAAACGAATTGCTGTGATTTCTGCTGCTGTCAACGGCTTCTGTGATCGAATGCCACTAGACAGAATTTCAACCACACGTTGCAGGATATAGAAGATATAAACAAAGCTTGCATTTACTCAAGGAGGTATTACTAGTTGCAATCTCTCTCTAATTTGTGCCTATCAAGTCCAGATATACATGCATGAATGCACATCCAATTAATTTATAACTATTTTCAGTTTTCCATAATGGTTGAGGCAATAAAATCAAATTTTAATTTATAGTACATAGAGTAAAATAACATCAAGCTAGCATATTCTGCAGATTTTAGCTCAGACCAATGAGAACAAGCTAGAAAAATAAATGATGAATTTGAGTGAATTAATTTATTGCTATGACGTGCCGTCGAACGCTTTTTCCTCCTTGCGACTTTGCTATACGTCGACATATTTTGGTTTCTCGGCTGAGGATGTAATATTACTCCTTGACTTTGGTCAGCAGTTCAAGGTTAGGTCTCTCATCTTCGTGAGTAATCACGTGTATTGTATATAGATGGGTAGTGCATGATGTACATCTTGATCCAATATGGCTGGTAAAAATACATTAACAATTTTCATGAGACAAACCTGAACTACAAAGAGATCATATTGCAGTACGAACGATATATACAGATTAATTAACGTTCCTGCAGGCTACACATGCGAAGATATACACAAAGAAAGAACTTCGGGCTTCGATGGCGCGATGAGCCCGATCGATGAGGAATTGAGGCCTAACCTCAATCGATCGAGCTTCCGAGGATCTTCAGGTCGATGCGCCTAGAATCACCACCTGCAAAACTTCACCACAGCCGATCATTGCCATGATTTGGCGCAACCCAATGCTTGTGTTGCAACCTAGCTCCTCGCTCTGCACGTTGCACCACCTGTACTTTCCAACAGTTAAAACAAAAACAACAACAGAAACGCATGCATGGCGATGAAACATTTCAAGAAACAAGTGACCGGAAAACAAACAAGATCACACACGCGAACACACCAAATTATTAAAAACCACAACACACTGCAGGCGAGCATATCTATCGATCACACATTCACACAGAGTCATACAGGTAAATCAACCGGCATATGAGTTGTCCACCATGCCACACACCACACAAACGCATGGTTTCTACCGGGCCTCACTTATTTAATTATCACGCAGTCTTCACGCTGAAAATAGCAAAACTACAGCTAGTAGTAGATAGTAACGCTCAGAGGCCGCCCGGCTGGAGGCGCCCCTGATTTTATTCGTTCGCTCGCTGGTCGGTCGCCTGCACGCACGCCGGCCGGTCGCCGGAGGAATCGATGGAGATCGACGCCGGCCGGCCGCGCGCGCCATGTATCCATCTCGCGGCATCACTTCTTCGGCGCGGCTGGTGGTGGGGTGGCGCCGGTGGTCTTCGCGGCCAGCTCGTTCTCAGCGGAAATGTCAGTCTGCTTGGCCCTTTTGGCAGCCCGAGCTGCCCCTGCCGCCTCGTACTCGTTCGAAGGGACGAACACTCCTCTAGGATACTGTACTGTGCCCTGTATGTGGGAAATTTTTTGCATGCGTGCATGCCAATCAGAAAAACATATAGTATATCAGATAGAAATGATTGTTCATGAATAACCCAATCGATATACTATATATATATAGGAATTTATGTTTGTTTACCAAAAATAAATCAAAGCTAATTAACTTTACGGATACATCATTTTCATGCATGGCGAGGAGCAGTAGTATATATACCGGGTAGAATCCGTTGACAGGTGGCGCACCAAGCGACGAGAGATACATTGACTGCATGCAGATGACCGAAATAAGAGTCAGATCGATTGATGGACTAATCCAGCGACTTTTTCACGACCCAAAACGGAATTAATGGATACATATATACAAAATTATTTTGTTCTTCCTTTAACAAGGAGTACGATGAAATAACTAAAGGAGAAATATTCTATCATAAAAACACTGATAAGCATATACTATACTGAGTACAAATCATCATCATCAAGCACGTAGTATAAAATCTACAGGTGTACGTACTACGGGCTAATGAACTATAGCTACATATAGCTAGAACGATTATATCAGTTAACTAAAGTTGCGGTATATATACCCTAATCATGTCCAGCTGCGCCGCGGTAAGAGTGGGCGGCTCCACGACACGGCCCTCGATGCTGAACACCGGCCGGTTGGTTGGGACGCCGCCGCCGTTGGGCGGCCCCTGCCCACCACCACCACCCAACGACGCCATCGATCCCAAACTACGAGAAAAAACCGGAGGATTTCACCCACACAACCGCACGCACGCACACGAATCAACCAACCAAGGCAGCTAAGCTCGCTAGGCTTGTGGTGGTGTAGCGAGGAGACGGGGTGGGGGGCCCTTTTGTAAGCGGCACAAGAGAAAGGAGAGGTGACCACAGAGAGGAGGAGGCCCCGTGCTAGCTCACGCTCCCCGGCACCCCCCGTAGCGTGACGTGCACTGCTAACCCCGCGCCCGCGCCCGCTAGTGTTAGCAGCTAGTATCGATCTGCAGATACGACGCCAAGTGCGTACGTGGAAGGTGAACTAGAGAGGGGGGGTCCGGCTGCGTAGTGGCAGGCGGCCGGTGTACTACGCGCGTGTGTGCAGTGCTCGCGTGCAGCGCAGCGCCGGGCCGGGATGGATGGATGAACGATCGATGATACAGCAAAAGAGTACACAGCCACAACAGTTGCCTCTCCATTCATCGGCTGGTGTCTGTGTGTGTGTGGCATTCTTTCCTACCTGGATGGCTAAGGATACCAGGCATGGCGCGTTGGCATGGCATGCTTTTATTTTGTTTCGATCTCTCTTCTTCTCTCGATGCTGAACCCCGGCGGCAACTTCTGTTAAAGCTAGCTGATCACTACCGTGCGGTTCGTGTGGATTTCTGTTTTGGAGAGAAGTGGGGACCACCGATATTGGGAAGATGTTGTGCACGAAATGTGAGAGCAAATATAATGCTTTCTGTGGATTTTTTTTTTCGACGGTAAATATACTACCTGCGGTGAATATACAAGATTGCTCTCACAATATATGTATAAATCGCATGGTGTATGCTGTGGCGCTCAAGAAGATATGGTAAACACCGTTATATGCCTTGTCAATTTCCTTTGAAGAATCATATCCATTTTAGATCGTATTTTGTCGTTTGTCCCAAAAAGATATATATTGCCGTTTGCATCGAAGTTTGCATAAATATCTATATTGTCGTTTCTTTACAAAGAAAACCGTGTATTGGCTCGTATAGTCGTATCCCCTACAAGAGATTTTGTAACCATTTATAATACGACACAACATTAGATTGTACATTAATTATCAGCTTCTTTAAGAGGAAACCGTCGGTCGATTTTCCACGCAAAAAAAAACATACATTAGCTATTGTTATCTCACTATCCTAGTGGCAACAGAGGCATCTGATTTGTTGAGGAGAAAAAAAACCACAAATGATACATACGTGGTTGTTTTTCTTTGAAGGATATATAGCATATAGGATTATGCTTATTTTGTTGATTTTGTTTAGTGATATTATTCGCCAAAGATTTTTAACAACTGTCCTTTTTTGTCATTTTATTATCACGGTTGAATAGCGTTAGTTTATGTACATTTATAATTTTCAACCAGAAATTAATGAATATATGTTTTCCTCATGGATGAATTAGTTGCTTTTTTATTTTTTTACTTGCAATGATATACAAAATTAATTCCACATTCTTCTTGTTGATGCATCGAACATGGTTTATGGTGTCATATAGAGTAGGGAAATTTTTTGATGGCTGAAATTTTTTGATATAAATTTGTTATTGATACTAAGGTACCGAGAGAGATCACGATATAGTACCTGCTACCTCCTCGAGGACCTTAATCATGAGTACTTTAATTAGTCTGGTAGGCCTCCATCATGATGCCAAGGTAGAATATCAAGTATGAAGTGCAGCTTCAAGCTCAACCCCACCTGTTGGGGTTATGGACTTGTCGCCACGGACCGAGTCAAACCCCGGTAGTTTGTTAGGCCAGCTAAGGTTGCCCATAGCTGCAAGTCTGCGCCGTAAGTACACTTGGATTCAGAGCATAGTATCTCAAAATTTTATTCCCAAAATTATTCTTATGTAAAAAGAAAATTTTTGGGTGTCACATCGAACGTTTGACCGAATGTCGGAAGGGGTTTCGGACACGAATGAAAAAACTAATTTTATAACTCGCCTGGAAACCGCGAGACGAATCTTTTAAGCCTAATTAATCCGTCATTAGCACATGTGGGTTATTGTAGTACTTATGGCTAATCATGGAGTAATTAGGCTCAAAAGATTCGTCTCACAATTTTCCCCCTAACTATGCAATTAGTTTTTTAATTTATCTATATTTAATACTCCATGCATATATTTAAAGATTCGATGTGATATTTTTAGGAAAAAGTTCTTGAGAACTAAACAGGGCCAAAAATTTGAGGTGCTAAAATATAGATCCCTCCAAAAGATCGCCTAAAATTGACTTACTAAAACTAAAAGGTCCTCTACAAAATCACCAACTGAAATTTGTTTCCACCTATCCCTCTGCGAGATCACACTCGCAGACGTGGCCTCGACAGTACAGCACATCAGCAGCAGCACCACCCGTAGAATTCAGAAAAAAACAGTAGAGAACAGTAGCACGAGAACCAGCAAGCAGTAACAGATACCTTAATCTTCAGCATTTTTTCATAAAGTGCAACAAAGGTAATCTGTAAAAAAAAAAAATCACAAGTGACTGACAAACACATACATCACAATTGGGTGTCAACCCACCACCACCGATTGAAACTCCTTTAGTAAAAAAAAAACATGGTACAAGTTTGAGCGATGGCCAAGAGCAAAAATTGGGATCATTCACTTTGCATCGCTGAATGAATCGCCAACGGGCAAACTGCCGGATGAACTCATCTTCATTAGGGACCAATAGTAATAAGAGGAGTTTAGGGAGATGGGAGTTCCAACCGGTGGGAGCTTGGCTAGGGATTCTGTTGGACTGGTTTTTCAACGAAAATCCTCAAATTTCAGTATTGGGAACCATATATAGATATTGTGAGCATCACCAACAGATTATCTATAATTTTCTTCTAAAAATTTGTTTTTGGGTTTCCTAAACTGAAAATAGGAAGTGAAAAAACTTATCCCTCCAACAGATAGCCTAAATTCAATCCCCAAAACTTAAAAGTGGGCCCTTCTGTTAAACTACCAAGAGAAAATTCCGTTTTTTTTTCTTTCATGCACAGAAAGATCGCTATCTTCCATGCGCGGGAACGAAGGAGAGAGGCGGGATTGCGTAATTGGGAGTGACTTTCACGTCCGCATATAAACGGAGCGAGGAACCGGGGGAAAGGAACTTCAAAACTCGGGTAGGAGAGTAGGGGATCTGTTGGAGCTGATTTTTGGACTAAAATCCCTCAAAATTAGTTTTGGGAATCATATAGGTAGACTGTTGGTGATGCTTGACTAACTTTGAAGGATTTCGTCATGTTCTCCACATAATCTCTTCAAATCGTTGTAGTGTACTATTATGTTGTTATTAGCACTTCAGCAAACCTGCGCAAGTCTCAAGATAAACATCCACACAACACACATATTCCGAAGAGTGAGCTAATAAGGCTCTCATTTCTTGCACATCATCACTAGCTAATTTCCGGCAGAAACCTTACGAGCCATGGTGGTACCGGCAGTCGTTGCCGCCGATGATCGTGCTTCGGAGGTCACAGCCGCCGCAGGCGTGGTGACAGCCGTGGCGACGACGACGGTGGCGGCGCCGGGGCCGGGATCGCAGCACTCGGGCTTGCCGTCGCAGCAGTCGATGCGGCAGCAGGGAGTCGGCAGGACCTGGCCTTCGCTCACGGCGGTGAGCACCAGGAGCAGCACCAACGTGAGAGCACCGACGATCTTGGAAGTCATCGGCGCCATGACTTTTCTGCTTGCTTTGCTTTTGTAGGTGTTGATGAACTGTCGATCGATCACGCTCATGGTACAGTATACAACTTTATATAGGCCCCGTTTTCATACCAAAGCAGAGATTTCAAATATGTCAACTAACCAAAATCGGAGGTTACTCATTTGTCAATGAAACAGAAGTATTAAAGTGTGCTAAGAATGAAGCAAACTAGGATGGCACATAATTAAAAAGGGTAAATTTTGCAGCTGGATAGATCAAGCATTTTATCAGGGAGTTAATAGTTGTGATATCTCCCCAATTGTTGCCCCTTCCAAGTCCACATGTACGCCTCCATTTAAAATCATTTGAAATTACTAAAAAATGGTGTCTACAGGTCCCTCAAAGGACCGTAAAATTTACAGTGAATCGATATATGAAGCATGCAAAGCCTTGCAAGATAGACGGGTGCCATCACGTGATCAATGTCAGAAGCCGTTGTTCTGAATGTAGTAAGGCTAAAAATTAAACGTGTGGTTTTAGAAGTTCGTCAGTTGCACAGATAAAGATTCACATGTGAGCCTGATGGGCCTGAATTACCAATGCACTGCCGACCATTAGTTGGCATATTCGTGTGTAGATGTAGATGGCTAGCATGGCCAAACACTCAAATTCCAACATGGATAAAACTTACCTAAATTCACTAAAGATCATAACTGTTTGTTTCAGTTGAAACTACTTATTGCTCTGCTATATAGTATATCCTATTAGTAGAGGAAATTATTATAAGATGTCAATAATAATATCCAAATCACTGGACCAGACAGTAACAAACTGTCATGCAAATGTCTTCTTTTTTTTTTCTCGTTGTTCAGAAGCTGCTACCACTCTACAGCAGAGAGAACAATTCTTCATCTTAAAATATTTGGGTTTCCTGAGATCTGCCAATAAACAAGGCAGCCAGGAAAATTCCTCTTTGTCCTCTACAGCTTAACACTCTCACATGGACATGAACGCTTAGGGGAAAAAAAACTAAGGACAACACAGCGAGCGAATCAACATTGAGTTTGTAGCGAAAATTTTCAGAGTCTCATGCACTCCCAATTCATGGCACATCGATCGGCGATTGGCCGGCCGGGTGGTGCCTTTGATGGAGTATCGCACTAGTGACCGCCGGCGACGACGGCGGCGTTGGACACACCCCTTGTCTTTGGTAGCCAGATGAGCGCAAGGACTCCACAGATGAAGGCGAAGGCGCCGCCGATGCCGAACGCCGGCGTGTTTCCCTTGTTGAAGGCGCCGTCGATCGGGCCGGCGGTGAGCGCGATCACCAGCTGATGACAAGAGCAACAACGAAATGAGAATTAGTGCCTGAAAGAAACAGAGTCATATTTGAAAAACAAATTACTAGATGATGACACGGTTCTTAATCTTACCTGTGGGACAACAATGGCAATGTTGAGGACACCAATGGCCAGACCTGAGGAACCAATCCAAGAAACCAGGATTATCTCTCCAACAAATATGGAGGCAAAAGTGTCAAAAATTTCAGAGGAATTAGATGAAGAGATATTACCTTGGCCGCCACCCTCCTCAGCAGTAACCTCAGACGCGACGGCCCATGGAACACTGAACAAAACCTGCAAAGATTATTGCAGCAAACAGTAATAAGCAATGCAAGAAACCACAAGGAGCATCAAAATTCAGAGAAATGGATATGAAAAACGCAACACATACGGCCTGGGGGATGCCGATGAGCGCGAAGACGACGAGCGCGACGGCCTTGAGCGTCGGGTCCGGCCCGGTGAGGCCGGCGGCGAGCGACGGCCGGTACCCTCTCCTGGACACCATGCCGACGACGACCATCACCGCCATGAGCGCGAACACGAGGAAGTTGCTGATGGACCAGACCACCTTGGACGTCAGCCTGCGGCAGAGCTTGGGGATCACGAAGGAGGTGACGCCGAGCGCGACGGAGCAGAAGAGCAGGCCCATGGCGCCCTCCCTGACGCCGGCGTCGTACACCTCGGCCTTGGCCGCCGTGCCCTGCGGCTCACCGTGGTAGATCTCCCGCCCCATCCAGTCGGTGTTGTACTGGATGAAGGGGAACCACGACAGCTGCAAAAAAAAAAAAAGGAGAAAATTTTACGTGCAGATCAGCGACTTTTTGGTATGATCGAATAGGTGAGCAAGTGCATCGGTAACCAAACGTGGAAGAACGACGTATATAGGAGGGATCTAAATTAACTTGATGATGACACGGAGGCACGATATTTGTGCAACGGTACGGTACGTACCCAGGTGACGGCCGTGACGGCGAGCACTTTGAACATGGCGGGGGGCAGGTTCCTGAGGCTCTTGAAGAGGTCGACGAACACGGCGCACCCGCCGCCGCCGGAGGAGGTGTCGGCGTCCTGCTTGTCCAGCGGCATCTCGTCGGCGAGGTACATCGTCACCGTCATGCTGACGACGATGAGTAGCTAGTGATTAAGCAAAAAAGAACGCAACGTTAAGCGTCATTAAACCAACCATGGAGGAACAAATTAATCAGTATCACAAAAAAATGTGGTGGTACTGCTCAGTGCTCACCACGGCGGTGAAGAAGGCGCCCTTGAGGTTCGCGCAGGCATCGCAGCACGCCGCGGTTTTCAGCCATGGGAACCACCTGACGAATGGCGCGATCGAACGAACACCATAGTTAGCCAACACAGCACAAATGCTTGAGAAGTAAAGAGGAAAAATAAAAGATGATTTTTGTAGACGACTCACTCGTGCCATTTCCCGTTGGCGCCGGACAAGTAGCCGAGGACGCTGCCGATAGCCATCCACAGGGAGAAGATCGACTGGCCGACGTTGGGGCCATGGTGTCCAGCTGCAAATTAAGAAATCATGCGATCGATCGATGGATCGAATTAGTTAGTGGTAGTAGAAATGTGGAGGGGCATTATTGTAAAAAAAACATATGAAAGGGTATAATCGTCATTTAACCGTGAATAAACATTTTTCTTCTTTTTTTTTGATGGAATATAAGCGATACCAACGTATTGAATGTATTAGTAAATTACTAATTTACACTTAATAACGAAGGGTTCAGATTATTTCTATTGGTGGTATAATACTACCAATAGAGAGCACCGGAGCATCACTCTTGTACCATTACAAGTTTGGGTATAGCAAGTTCGTAACAAGGTACATGGATGGGTAAATAGCTCACCTGACAGATCAGCCATCATGGCGCGAGCAGGCCCCTGAGAATCAGCAAAATTATGATCAGCAAGTTCGTGCGCATTCATGTTTGCTTAAAGTTCAGAAACATTGATCAATCTGCGTGTGTGATGAATGATAGATATGTATGCTACTACCTGGACAGTGTTGTTAGCGAAGTCAAGGAACCAGAAGCCAACAATGTACACCATGGCGGCCGACCAGCGAGGACCCGTGTACGTGCTGTGTGCAACCAAACATGGAACTATTCGTATCACAAATAAACATGATCAAATGCAAACACTTGCCATCGCTCCACAAGGGATATAAGATCAGACCTGCAGTGCTCCTTGGTGTCGCCGAGGTGACGTCCAATGTCCGCCGAGAAACCAATGATCATGACCTGATCAATCAGCAAAGAGAAAAAAAATCATGATGAAACATAATATCTTTGTCTGATATATAATCATACAAGTAAGATCTAGATGGAAGTAAAAAAATAATAGCATGAAGTGAGTTCGTTGTGTTTGGTATAAGCTTACAGAGATGCAGATGATGAGGCAGCCAACAAGGATGAAAGGCCTCCTGCGGCCCATCTTCATGGTGCATCTATCACTGTAGTAACCGACGATGGGTTGCACCTGACGGTAGAAATAAATGAGCACATTTATCTCATAGACTTACCTATTTTTCATCAAATTTTGCATTTATTTTATGACTTGGACGAGTGGAAAAAAATACGCAGAGAATCCCATGCATTTATTGTAGATTTGGATATTGAAGATATGACATATATACTCGATATGAAACGGTTCTTCGTTTGACCCTTTTATGACAAATCCCTTAAAAACAGGATTTTATTTTTGTTTTGTTTTTGCATGATGAACTCGTGTGGAAATCACGCACCACAAATCCAGCGATTGGTCCGCAGATCCATGTCAGGGAAACGTACGAGTGGGAAATCCCGAGAGTCTGCAGTCAAACAAAGATTAATAATAAGCAAAAACAAGATAGGAACACAGCACCAAGAAATTATTAACCGCCAAGAACACGAGCTAAATGTTACAACACATGGACGCTCCAATGGAGAGCAAAGCGAAGGTAAACGAAGAGGAAGAGAGAGAGGCATGTGGGAGAGTAGCTAACCTGAGAGTATGGCGAGAGGAGGGACAGCTGCAGCGCCCAGCCGTACTGGATGCCGCCGGCCACCATGCAGGCGAAGAACAGCCGCACGATCCTCCAGAAGCCGCTCGTCCCGGCGTCGCCGCCGACGCTCCCGTTGGCCTGCAGCCGCCGCTTCTCCTCCAGCGCCGTCTTCGTCGTCGACAGGGCGGTCCACCCGGCCGCGCTCTTCGCCTCGCGTTCGCCACGGCGGCCTTCCTCCATTGCCGTCGTATGCATCGCGGCCTCGAGGAGAGAGAGAGAGAGAGAGAGAGAGAGAGAGAGAGAGCGAGAGAAGGAAGAGGAAGACGAGCACGCGCGCGGATTCGCAGCACGAGGAGGAGGAGGAGATGAAGATTTTGGAGAGGGAAAGCTGTGGGGTTTTAAAGAGGGCGAGGAGGGGTGGTGGTGGTGGTGGTTCAGAGGTTGAAGGCGTGTGGCTGGCCCACCGGCAGAGGCACAGGTATGTTTTTTTTTTCCTTTTTTTTTTTAATCTGTTCGTATGACAGCGGGAGATGTTTTGTTTTTTGTTTTTAATCTGTTCGTATGACAGCGGGAGATGTTTTGTTTTTTGTTTTTAATCTGTTCGTATGACAGTGGGAGATGGTTTTATCGGTTTGGGGTATTGTGGCTTGAAGTTTGGCTGATCCTATCCCTTTATTTTGCCGCCAGGTAAGCATGGGGTGAATTTTTGGATAGGGTTGAATATGGCATTTACTACTCGGCTATTAGATGTACTGGTATTAATTGGTGGTGTACATTTTTATTTATATATATACAGATTTGTTCATATCAACTAGTATTGATTATATGATATCTGTACGGATGTATTCATATTTGTATAGACGTATTTACACGAGTGAGGTTTTTCACATACGTATTCATATCAACTAGCAAGCGAGATTGGGGGGTGCTAACGGGCGGGTGATCGCTCCAGGCGATCCCCCCCCCCCCCCCCCACCCTCCCCTCTGTACTCTACTCTCTCCCTTCCTCCTCCCCTTCTTCTCTTCCTACAACACCATAAATTTTTTTAAAAAATAAAAAAACAAATTTGAAAAAATTTATGTATAGAAAATACTATATATAAAAATATTTGAATTTAAATTCAATTTTGAAACGGGTATGTAAACTTTTGACTTATAAACTTTGGGTCTATAAACTAATATTTGAATTCAAATTCAAATTTGAATCGGGTATGTAAACTTTTGACTTATAAACTTTATGTGTATAAACTTTAGATGTATAGAAATACTATACATAAAAAATATTTGAATTCAAGTTCAAATTTCAATCGGATATAATTCAAATTCAAATTTGAATCGGGTATATAAACTTTTGAATTATAAACTTTAGATGTATAGAAATACTATATATAAAAAATATTTGAATTCAAATTCAAAATTGAATCGGATATATAAACTTTTCACTTATAAACTTTGTTTCTCTAAACTGTATAAACTTTAAATGTGTAAACTTAAGGTGTACAAACTTTAGTTGCATAAATTTACTAAAATAGGATAGTAATACGGTGCCAAAAAAGGAACCACGTGGAGCGGGGAGGGGGATCGGATCTGATCGCCCTCGCTCATATTACGGTGGTGAAGATGTAAAACTGGATATTTCTCCACTTTCTTTTTGTTGTATTTGCTATTGAGTGGCAGGTTTACCATCTATTTCTCATTATAGGAGTACCTTTTTAAGCTCACATTCTAATTTTGTGCTTCATGCTTTCCAAAATTAGTTTGACAATATCTTTTTATCTAAAAAAAATTACTTACATTGTAGTATTAGTTAACTTTAGAAACCACAAATATCGTGCCAAAACTATCGGTTGGAGGCTTGGAGCTAGAGTAGGTTAGCACACAATAGCATTTATTACTGGAACGTTAGACCTTCATCACAATCCAGGCTCATCCTCATCCTATTTTCTTCGTATGGTAGTACCAAATTTCATGCCCCCATTAACGTCTCTCCAGTGTAAAAATAAAAAAATAAAAAAATAGGCACGTTACCTTCCCTGTATGGCATTGGCAAAAGCGGGATGAGTGATCTGTATGAGAGTGACACAAGAGTGATGAGTTAAAGCTATGCTACAGTGCCGGAAGATAAGCGATCGGGACCTCCACCTTTGGATGGAATATTCACCAACCCTACTATGATCGGCGATTCAAAATCCCAACTCGGAACCCTACAAAGGTTCATCAGTTCACATGCAGGAAGTCAAATCACAGGCAGGTTTTACCAAACTATTTGGGGTGGTTATCACCATCACACGATTTGACGTTTACCGCGAGATATATCGTAGTTTCAAAAATTGAGAAAGTTACAGCACGTGATAACCGAGATAGCCATGTGATACCCGCACGGTTTCGTAAACCATGATCACAAGCCAGGTTTTTCACTCTTTCTAGAGGGAGAAATAACAGCCCATCAGACTGCATTGGCAACAATGCCAGCGCGACCACACACACACACACACACAAAAAAAAAAAGAAGACAGAGAGCACAAAGGAACGAACACCCTACAGCACCAACAGAGGCAGCGCAATGAACCACACATCAGCAGGTTAAAATGTCTTCCATGGTTATACGAAGATTATGATATAGAGGTGTCTCCTTTGAGTCGAAAATACGACGGACTCCACAAGGCATTAAACAGTTCCTAAGGGTTCCAGCTAAGTCATCAAAAAGAAAAAAAAGAAAGAAACAACCAAGGGTCACGCAACTTCGCCCTTCAGAGTGACAGCATCCACAAAATGCAGACGATCGGCACCATCGCAATCTGACATCCTAGACTCAGTTCTCCTCCTCCTCATCCTCTTCACCCTCATCAGCATCAGACCCCTGCAAACAACCAGGTAAAAAGGTAGAAATAAGTCAACATCGAAGGTGAAGCAGATAAAAAGAACCAAAAAAAAAAAAAAGCACTTGCATTCCTGCTTTCAATTCAAAGTACAAAATGGTCTTGCATGTGACTAGTTAATTGCTACTCTAGTAGCCAGTATTTAGATTTTTGCATGGAAATGTAGTGCTACAACATGTGTACGCAAATTAAGCCAAGCATATGATTCTCTCTTTCCTAGAATCATAAGAACACCATCATGTTGCATTAAGAAAATATTACCTCTTCGTCGTCATCCTCTCCTAACTCTTCAGCCTCCTGCAATGACAGATCTATAAGGTCCAAAGCCCCAAACACAGGATATGAAATAAAATGATTCATAAAAAACAGTCACCAACATTATTGAAATACTTCAATGGATTGGGCCACAGGTCTTCCTTGATGATCTCAGCCACCTGCAAGATTAAAAGCTAAGAAAACATGCTCGAGGAATAAAAGAACATCAAGAAAGCTTTTTCTTAACAGAAGGACAGGTTAGACACAAATTGGTTACCTCATCTTGCACGCCATCAGCAAGACTCTTGTGCTCTGTATCAGTAAACCAGGTGAAGAAACTGCAAGAAAGGCAGAAGAGAAGATTTTCACATATTTTTTCTGATTTACGATTTTGTATATATAAAAAAATATATCAAGCATGCAACAAGGAGTCCAACAGAAAACGTTGTTTTGGCAGGGCACCACCCATGACCACAGGACAAGATTTAAAATTAATGCCAAAAAAGTCATATATTACATAGGAATAATAAGAATATCAGAAAGGACTTGTCGAGAACATAGTCTCTGCAATCCATCATTAACAAAGCTGAATGAATAATAATGTGATAACTTGAAAGGTATCATTGTCCACAATGAAGTTGTTTGCTGGTACTAGGAATAAGCAATGTTTCAAGTGATTGTTATCAACCTAGATAATAAGGTGAAAAAACAGCCAGGAAGATGGTCAGGCGGGCAGTTAGATTGATCTTTCTTAACAATAATGGTAACAATGGCCTCCATATATAGAAGCGGTAGATCCCAAAGGATAAAAACTAATAATTAAAGGAAATCCAAAGAGCAGCAATTAACTTAAGAGGAAATATGTAAAGAGAAACTAAAATCTGATCCCTATAGCAATAGTGATGCTGTGACAAGTAATCTACGCACGACATTATTTTGGATCATAACAGAATCGCAGAAACAGGGCACTAAGTGTGAATCAACAAGAAAAATTGTACTAACTAAAAGATAAATATAAGCATGCAGTAATAAGCAGTTTGAGGAACAGAATACAAAATCCAGAAGTGCAGAGTCTTCTAATAGTTATCATGCCAACCCAATTTTGTAACTATGTATAATTGAAGCATCAACACCCGCTTAAGTGATATGACACCTTTGGAAAGGTTGGTGCAAATCTTGAGCAAATGCGAAAGAGTTCAGTAGCAGAGAACGCTGCTCAAAGAATCCCTTTACCTTTTCACAAATTACTAGAGGATGCACACAATATAACTGTGTGTCTAATTGTTTATATAGTAATAGCTATATGGAAGTAAAAGCACTAATCGTTTACAGTTATTTTAACCCTGAAACAACCACCCAACAGAATAATGGCAGAGCTACTAACTACGAAATAGGAAACAAGCATCAAATACTTCAACATCAGCATGTAGTTGGAAATAAGTAAAGTGAATATAAGAAATTGTTTTGAATTACTGGAGGAACAATTAGACATGATACTGCTGGAGGCAAGAGATGGGCAGAAGAAACTCACCTTTCCTCAACCAATGGTCGCTTGCTCCCTTTCTTCTTGGCATTCCCATTTGCAATTTCCTGTGTATTATTATTAAAGATATTAGATTTGCCGTTTCTATACAAGCACTTAGAGGCAGCTTTTAAAAGAGCACAATACCATTCCTTCCTTCCACTTAATGCTAGTAGCATTTATTGTGGTTGTTCCATCATCAGCGAAGGCATATGTCTTCGTGAGCTCTTTGTCTTCAAAGTACGGGTTCTCGGAGAAGGTCTGCCAGTTCATATTACGTTCATAAGCACAACTAAAACATGAAACATAAAACTATACACGTGTGCAATGATACTTACAAGAGTTATGGAGTAGCCTGACTTGACATCTTTAGAATCATCCACATCGACAGACTCCAGGTACTTGAACATCTGCAATTATGGCACAAGAAAAACTTATAAGTTAAATGCATCTAAAAATGTGCAAGTATTGTTCAATTGCATTCTGTGGTCATACAAATGTACAAGTATACTAAAGTTAATTTTATTAACAACAAAGAACAAAGGTACCTTTTGATCCTCTTCGGTCAAAAGCTCACTAAGTAGAGGATGACTCAGAAACTGTAACCAGCACATAACAAAAATAGGTAAGATTATAAGAATGTTAGGTTTCAAAAAAACAGGGGGGCCCGTTATTATGGAATGAGGTGTTCACAAACCGCTGTCAGCCAGAAGTCGGGGATTGTTTGGATAACGTCACTCCTTCGGAGATAGACAGGTCTACGAATCTCACTGTATTTCTGCTCGACCTCCAAAACCTTGTCACTAGCTTCCTCATTGACCTGTAATCAATACATAAAACTAACATAAGCATACCGCGTTATCTTCTCTTCCTATATTCTAGACAGCCAACACGCCATGAGAATGAATGCACCGTCACTAAACTTAGACAACAATACAAAGGAGAAAAGGATACGGCAAATAGACACAAATACACGAAAGCTCCATATTAGGTGGCGGTAACCAAAAAAAAAAGTCAGTTTGGGACATTATACAGTGCTAACTATAAAACCCCTCAGGATTCAAAATAATTCTGATTCAATGGTGAAGCTGTAGTGAGCTACATGACTACGGACTTGATACTATTGAGCTGTCCAACAATTCAGATTGTGAAATAATCAACAAGCTCTGTGCTATCCGAGGGTATGGCAATCGACAAGTAGGACAAGGAACCAAAAGTTGGGTTTTTATGATGTCAAACAAGACGGGCGCTATTCGACAAAAAAAATATATGCATATTTGTCTCTTAGGAGCATGTTACCAACATATAAAACACTATCTTATCCGGTATGAGACCATCTAAAAATATTTGCTCCCATGTATTGATGATAACACCACACTATCTTATTCAGTATGAGACCCTCTAAAAATATTTGCTCCCATGTATTGATGATAACACCTTCTACAAGTATACTACAGCACAGTGTACTTACCAACGCAAAGTTCTCATGATACTCTACATTACTTAGTAAAATTGAATGCGTGCAGAGCTTTCATGAATATCTCTAAAATAACACTATTAACACACAATCGTGTTCTAATGCTACCACTTAAATTTCGACCCCAGTCCCTGTAACTTCCTAGCAGAATTCGCCTTTCGCCAAACACCCAAACCTTTTTCTGTCAGCCCTAATACACCAATGTTCCGCACCCTCCGCAACACCACGGTCGGTAGCGAAAGCGAAGAATTCCACCCAACCACAATCACCGACCCCCACAGCTAAATTCCACCCGAATCCGTCACGGCCCCCTTCACATCCCGCCCGCAGCCAAATCCACACGGGACACACCCATGGCACCCCAAAAAAAAAGGAATTAAAAAGATTAACTCCTAAACACGAAGGAAGGGCGGTGGCTCACCTTCTCGAGCTCGTCCTGGATCTCCTGGAGCTTCTCGATGGAGAGGACGAGGGCGCCGTCGATCTGCTCGTTCTCCTCGGCGGCGCCGCCGTCGGCGTCGGTCTTGGCCTTCTTCCCCTTGTCCGCCGGCGCCGTCATCGCAAGGAAGCAAAGAGCCCTCGCTCGCTCGCTCGCTAGGGTTTTAGCCTTCCTTCCTTCTTCCTCACTGCGAGATGAGCCGAGGCGGAGGGGAGAGGAGAGGCGTGCGCGCGTCGGAGGCGGAGCTGGAAGAGAGCGGAGAGGGGGGAGAAGCGGGGGGCTTATATAGCGGGCGGCGCTGAGATTCGCGCCGGCGCAGGGTTTGAGCCGATTTGGAGGTGGGGTGGGCCGTCGGATGATCCCCCGTGGGCCTGTCCACGCGCGGGGGGTTTTAGAAAAACCCTAACCCTAACAATCGGCCGGCCGTCCCAACGCTGCTGCCGCTCGTTGTGTTGTGTGTAGTGCTGTGCTAGATTTGGGCCGGATGATTCAGAGATTGCAAATTACTATTAGCCTCGGTTGTCCTTACAAAATTAAGCCAAAGTTCAATTTTAAATTTTAATTATAAAGTTGATTTGAAAATATTTTCAACGTATTTTCTTTTTCAGCACTGACTTTTAAGTCGCTGGAAACATATAAATAGAAGTTTTACACACATTATATTTTCTTTTGCTAATAAGATGCTACGGCTTATAATAAGTTTTTGGGCAACCAATGAGGCCCTATATTGTTTTCACTATTATCATTTCATTGTATTAAGACAGGCAAAAAATTTGCTATATTAATATCAAGTTGTTTTATTTAAACTGTGTGGAGTACATAAGTATTTTTTTAATAGTTGAAAGGATAAAAGATTTTGATGTTGTTACGTGTGTGTAGTTTAAAGGAGTGTGTCCCAACTTCCAAGTATATATTAAACCCTACAAGTTCGTGAAGAATTTCACATGGCACATCAGCCAAATTGCACAAGATAGCCTTTTCTCTTTCTTTAAAAATACGCACATGTCCTACCTCACATGGACGGATGGATCAGTTGATCTTACATGTGAGGCTTAATCTAGATGTCGAATGTCCGCTTGGCCCAACGCTTAAGCGGATGCCAGATTGGCAGGATGACAGCGAGTGGACTAAATTCCTCAACTCCTCAAGTGCACCAACGGAGAGAAAACTCTAGTCCTTTATTATGGTAAAAGGCGTTGCCGATGGAGTAGATCACGGCTACGATATTTGTAGATTATATAAGGATCGTTGGTGCCAGGGTATACGCAAGATTGAGGTAAACGATACGGAGACAAGGATTTTTTATACTGGTTCAGGCCCTTTATCTGTAATAGCCCTGCTCTTGTTAGCCGAAGCCGATGTTGTTCTTATTCATCAGAATCACACAAATACAATATTTAGGATAATCTATCTAGTTATCGTCGACTTGGTGGCATGGAACACTCCACATAGTCAATAATAGGGTAGTTTTTTTCCTCGAATATGAACGTGGCGAGATCAGATATGGCGATAGATCCATCTTGTTGACCTCTGTGGCTTCAGATTGGATATGCCTATGCTTATCTCTGGAGTCTATGTATGGCGGCGTACATTGGTGTCTATTCTAACTGGGTGTGCCCCCTCTCCTCCTAGGGGGTATGTTATCCCCATAGATGCCCCTTTGTCGAAGTAGAAATATAGCAAAATGTTCCTTTTCTCCCTCTTTCTTACTTTCCATATTGCTTGCCCTCCTATTTTATCCTCACCATCTATAATAAAAATGACAGAGGTTAAGGACAATTAATATTCCGAAGGAGGCAACGTAGGACAACTTTGTGTGACTTGCTTGTGGTGGAGCGCTGTGCTAGGTAGAATCCGGGTGTGCCGCTCGGTGTGTTTCGTAGCAGCGGCGTATCTAGAATTTTATATGGGTGGCTTATTTTTTAAATATCATAAATATAACAAAGTTAAAAGTATGAACGGATCAAATGTGTATCATAATATATTAAAAACGAGCTTTTTTGTCGCTCTCGCCGCCGCCACCGCTTGCGTCGCGCTCACCGCCGCCGCCGCTCTCGTCGCGCTCACCGCCGCCACCGCTCTCGTCGTGCTCACCGCCGCCGCCGCTTGCGTCGTGCTCGCCGGCCCCGCTCTCGTTGCGCTCGCCGCCGCCGCCGCAGTGGCAATGAACCCAACTAAAAGGGTGAAACAAAAAAATGCACCTGCACGAGCGCTATGCAGCGAACCAAGTATCCAAGCCGGCCCAAAACAGTGCCGTGCAAAAATCACAAGCAAAATCAAGCGACCAGCTTACCCCCGCCAGGAATCGAACCTGGGTCCCGAGGACTCCAACCTTGGCGCACTAGCCACTTGAGTTAAGTTTGTTTCTCATATGGAATACTATGCGCAACCATATTTAATAGGGGCAGACAAGGAAAAATACTCCCTAATTAATCACTTCTTGGTATGCTAAATGTTGTCCTAAACGTCATTTTTTACCAGTATGGAGGGAGTATATGAATTGGGCTAGAATTTTTTTTCCCGGGACCATCCCTAGATCCGCCTATGTTTTGTAGGCTTGGGTCAGTTGAACTCATACGTATTTCAGCTAGATTTTTAACTTGGACTCTTTGTAGGTTGCCGAATACCTCTAACGTGTCGAGCATGGGCAGCCACACAAGGTTGCCGATAACTTGGACTCTTGGGTCTAGGGATGGCAATTTCCCCTGTGGGGCCGGGGTCGGGTGTAGTTTCCACCCCAGCGGGGAGTCGGGGCCGGGGCCCAACAATTGGGCCGGAGGAGGTATATTAGACTTCTAAATATAGTGCCAACTCTAAATATAGCCCATTAGGCCCAACTCAACTTGGTGAAAACCCTAACCCTAATACACCCCACCCCCACTCCCCTAAGCTCAGACTCACCCTCCTCACTCCTCAGCCGCTGTGACCAGCACGCTAGTGTGCCCCTCCTCGGTGCCAGCGGCTCCCCCCCTCCATCTCGCGCTCTACCCTCCGTCCCTCCCATCTCCCTCTCACCTCTCTCCCAATCCCTCTTGTCTCCACACGGTGGCAGACGGGCGGCATGGCGGGCAGTGCGCAAGCGGCGGACCGTCGGCGCGACGAGCGGCGTGCAGGCGCGGTGAGCCGACGACCGGGTGGTGCATGCAAGCCTCCTGCCACACGCCTCTTTCCCTTCTTTCTCCATGTGGCGGCGAGTAGGGCAGCGGCGCACAGGCGCGGTGAGCCGACGAGCTAGCGGCGCTGCGAGACTCTGCCTCTGCCGCCTCCGACTGCGGGGCCTCAGTCGGGTTGCGGGGCCGGGAACGGGGGTTGATTTGGCCCCGCAACTCCACCCGGGGCCGGGGCCGGGTGGAGAAGTTGGGGGTTAGGGGCGGGGCCGTTCCAGCTCAACCCGCCCCTGACCCACCCCATTGCCATCCCTACTTGGGTCAGTTTACGAATTTCAAATGATACTTGTACTTCTAATGCTGTTTATCCCGATTAGTGAAAACTTCTGCTGTAACATTTGCATAACAAAGAGTATGGAAATATAGGATTTTTATTCTCAACCTATATAACCTCTTGCATCTTAGCCATGCACGTAATATACGTGGTGGTATACGTATTTGCTCTGCCCCTTAGTTTGCAATTAATTGAGATTACCAACTAATTTTTGTTTTTCAATCCACCAGTCTCACAAGATATTGCCAGTTATTTTTAATGATGTTACTAACTACGAGAATTTGGTTGATCTGTGACAGTTTTTTAGTGATAGATTTTTTTTGTCACGGATTACCAAAACCAGACATGGCTCTCTTGAAGCCCAAACTTGGGCCTAGGTTCTGTGACGAAATTCAAGAACCCGTCACAATTGCGCAGCTGAACCAAATCCGTGACGTTTTTAGTTTCGTCATGATGAGCCATTGCCATATTGGGTGCCAGCGTGACAGGTTGACCATGCTATTAACTAAACATGCCATCTACCACTGATCACTTGGGAGCATATCACTCTAGTAGTTCAACAAAGTACGTTTTTAAATGTTAAACATTAACCCAATCTTTATAGCTTGCAAATGTCTACATCTCACATTGCAATATTATAATAATATTTTTTACCGGAAATATTGTAATGTTACTTTTAAGATAAATCTATGAACATGTATATATGAGATTTCCGTGAAGTAAATAGAAATAGTTTTGAATAAACACTGCTGCCCTTTAATATTAGTATTTTCTGACTATAATATTACAACGACTAATTTTAATAAGAATTTCTGTTGAATTTGCACCATGATATTAGGTAGGCATTATAAGGAATTATGAAATTGTAGAAGGATGCCATGTGAAGATTAATGTTCCTTTTATAAGATTATCTAAAAAACAGTGTTATATTCTACTGATCCATGGTTGATATATATTCTTTGGGCATATTGTTGATCCTTATAACATTTTGTGGTTGTGTGAAATCGTTGTCATGATTAATATTTTGTGATGATCAATTGGTTGTGCGAATGATTTAATCAAATGAATTGGTTTGAGAATATATGTAGATATTGGTGTGAGTGCGTGTGACTAATATGGGTTAGGTTGTGATATCTATGCCCAGAAACAGTTGTTTTGTCTGATTGTGTGTAGGTGACTTGAGGTTAGCTTTGGCCAATGGTAATGACTGGGACTATGCTCAAGGTGGAGCAGAGGTCTAATGCGGTCGAAATAACATATGAGAAGGTGACTAGAGTCAGAATTCTTGTTGGTCAACTTCAGTCAACGGTGGGATTGGGACCAGACTCAGACTCAGGGAGGAGTTGATGTCCAGACGGTCAAAGATACTGGGTGACGAAATTAGATACGATATGACACACGGTGGATGTACATTATGTGGGAGGAAACTACCCATCGGACATCCGATGATCTCAAAAAATCAGACGGTCAAATGTTACAGTTGACCAACAAGTGAAACATTAAGTTATATATGGTGAAACAAAAAATCAGCAACTGAAACATTTAAATATTTTTATGAAACATGGTGAAGATACATGTTAAAACATGTGGCTGTCACGTATGAAACAACAAGTATTAACAGATTGAAACATATGTTTTTCCTTTATCAAAATATAGTCATGCGATATCTTGTTGTAAAGATTTAATTAAAACAAATACAACGGTGTGATCGGATCATAGATTAGATAAGTAATTTTAGAGAAAAATCATTTTGAAGCTTGCTAAAATACATGCATGTATGCATGCATGAGGTGGAGAGAGAGGAGAGAGAGTAGGAGCAGATAGTATCAAGAATTTTATGAAACACACTGAAGACGCACATTGAAACATATCACTATCACGTATGAAACATTTAGTTTTAACGGTTTGAAACACATGATTTTCTTTTGACATTGTCGACGTTTGATGTCGCGATTCCGGTATTTGCATAGTATGGGGATCGTTGGTACTAGGATATACGCGAGACTGAGGTAAAAGAGACAGAGACAGGGGTTTTTATACAGGTTCGGGCCCCTGAATTGTCAGGTAATAACCCTACATCCTGTTGGTCGAAGCTAGTATTGCTCTTATTCACCATAATCACACCAGTACAATATTTGGGGTAGCCTATCTAACTGTTGTCGACATGGCGGTCTGAAGGTCTGACTCGTAGTCGACAACAGGGTAGTCTTCCTCCTCGAATTCGTTCCCGGCGAGATCAAAGATAGCGCTTTCGTCTCTCCCGACGGTATCCGGAGACACCATAGGGGACTAGCCGTGCTTATCCCTGAAGTCGATATCCGGCGTCTTATCTTGGCGTATGTTGGCTTCTATGTTATGGCTTCTGTTGTTCCGTGTATGGTTATTGTGTCCTCTATGGTGGGTGTCTCCCCTCTCCTCCTAGGGGGTCTTATATTTATACCCATAGGTGTTCTCTTGTCCAAGTAGAACTAGGGAAACCAATATGGATACAATTCGAGTAGTCCTTGTCGTTTTCATGTAGAACTCTGGTTGTCTTTCCTTATCTGGAACTCCCTCCATACCCGAAGTCAGTTTCCGTATAAGACATGGTATGTGGTGAGTCCTGCCGAGATTTAGTCGACTACTATTAGGTATGTGGTATCCATAACCCTGACAGTAGCCCCCGACTTCAATGCAAATGAACGAATTCATATTCTCAACCGCGCGCAGACCTTGGAGTAACTGTTATCGAGCTCACATGACCGTTCTCGATGAGTCCAGAGATAACGTTAGACTCCCTTTATCAGCATCGTGCGGGCACCTAAAGGGTTTGTCTGAGTCAATCTCCGGTGTCAACCAAGAAAGTACAGAGCATATGACTAAGTCTCCCGTCTTGCTGTAATCGAGAATTTGGATTGAAGTCAAGAAATTTTATCTCGGCGGGTACACCATCTCTTCATTTCGTATTCCTTGTCGAGATCCACCAACCGTTCTCGAGTAATCGAGTAGGCGTAGAGTCTGCGACGGAGCCTTGTCAACATTTGTCGTACTCGCCTTAGTCGATCTTGGTGTAGAACCATAGAGACATGGAGCCTTCGATAATGTCGAATAGAATTTTCCTAAAATCAATACTCAGAAAAGAATATTAGATATAAATAGCCCCCGAGCGAATGCTCAGAGGGTGACATGTTATAATATGTATGGAAAACTGAAAATGAATTAAATTTACAGACCAATGTTTTGTATATGAGCGTTTACTCTTTTACTGACTTCGATCAGTCAGTTTGTTGAGTTATACACTCTCCCTAGCCTCCAGCCTTGTCATCGGAGAATCGTTCTCGGAGGATAAGGCTCTTGGACCTTTGACTTGCTTTAGTTGAATAAGCACTGATCCTAGCCCCCAGCCGTGAAGTTGGAAAATCCATTTCCGATTACATAGCTTGGTTAATACGCACGGCGAGAACTCTTACATAACCAGATCTTACATGGTCTTTCGTCTCTGAAGTATCCGATAAGGCCTTATCAGCTCTGGACGTCCCCAGCTGAAGTTCCCTTAGGTTCCTCGGAGGCCTTGTCAAGACGGCGTAAAGGGACATGAGGATATGTTTAAACGCTAGGTGTCATCTGGGTAAGGGATCTATGGGTAAAACACTTAGCATTATTGTGTACCTAACATCAACTTTGTTGAGGTAAAGGTAATAAGAGAATCTCTACACCTCTGGTCGAGGACTAGGTAGTAGTCGAACACCAATAGAGGTTTGCGGTGCGAGAGATTGCTACGTACTGGTTCGAGAACCAGCGAGCGAGTAGAATCATCTCTCGAACACCAATGGAAGTTGCGGTGTGAGAGATTGCTACGTACTGGTTCGAGAACCAGCGAGCGAGTAGAATCATCTCTTTGAACACCAATGGAAGTTTCGGTGTGAGAGATTGCTACGTACTGGTTCGAGAACCAGCGAGCGAGTAGAATCATCTCTTCGAACACCAATGGAAGTTTCGGTGTGAGAGATTGCTACGTACTGGTTCGAGAACCAGCGAGCGAGTAGAATCATCTCTCGAATACCAATGGAAGTTGCGGTGTGAGAGATTGCTACGTACTGGTTCGAGAACCAGTGAGCGAGTAGAATCATCTCTGGAACACCAATGGAAGTTGCGGTGTGAGAGATTGCTACGTACTGGTTCGAGAACCAGCGAGCGAGTAGAAACATCTCTGGAACACCAATGGAAGTTGCGGTGTGAGAGATTGCTACGTACTGGTTCGAGAACCAGCGAGCGAGTAGAAACATCTCTCGAACACCAATGGAAGTTGCGGTGTGAGAGATTGCTACGTACTGGTTCGAGAACCAGCGAGCGAGTAGAATCATCGCTCGAACACCAATGGAAGTTGCGGTGTGAGAGATTGCTACGTACTGGTTCGAGAACCAGCGAGCGAGTAGAATCATCTCTTCGAACACCAATGGAAGTTGCGGTGTGTGAGATTGCTACGTACTGGTTCGAGAACCAGCGAGCGAGTAGAATCATCTCTCGAACACCAATGAAAGTGCTAGAGTTGGTTTATTACATGCGTATCTCATGTGGCCAGCATGACTCACACACCCAACTTATAGCATATCCGGATATCCGTTCGCAATCATGTCGGGTGATCAAGCCGACAACGTTCACGAGGAATTATCCGTTAACAACCTTTTCTCGAGTAATCCAACCATGGCCGGTGCTATGAGATTGGTCGTCGGTCTTCTTTGGTAGGTTGGGCGCGACGACTCTGCATTTGTCGAGATCGTTCACGATAATGCGGTGTACTCGACCACAACCTACTCGAGTGCTCAATTGTTCCTGAAAAATATTTTCTAGAAGGCAAGCATATAGCAGAGAATATCGAGTATGTGCTCAAAAAACTGCATGAATCTTCTAGAATTATCAGGATATAATGAGCAGATTAAATATCAGACATTATGTAAACCGTAAACAAGCATGATTTATACATAAGAAAATAGGGCGAGCCCCAGTATTAAACGGTAGTTGGCGTAACACCGGGAACACTCGCACAATAAATATTGTATAAAAAACATGCTCTAGGTAAACATAATAAATTATTAGTCTGACAATATCTGAAAATAGGTACGGTAAATTGTGTATAAAATATTGTGTACCTTTGTAGATACATGCCGGATGTATCAAATTAGTAGATCAATTAAAAATCGATCTCACTAATTACCTTCTGTGCACGTGTCTGAGTAGCCCAGACATATCTTACCAAAGCAATTGTACATATGAACTGTGTAGATGAATGTTGACTGGTCCAAACATGCATGCACGTTCTTGGCTTGGATCTATCTGTTGGTGTACTCGGTTGATGATAGTAGATGCCGTGTCCGGCTTGGACTCAGCGGGCCGATGCATTGCACCAGCTAGCTGTAGGAGTTGAAGCCACGCGCGGAACGATTTGTTTGCACCTTAACCCGGCTAGGACAGTGCGACGGTTGATCTCGATTCGAATCGGGCCCATGTGTCCGAGGACACCCCATTGGGAATAGGACCGACTCATATTGGATCAATCTCTCGTGCTGTCGATACCATTGGTCTTCTGCCGCGATGAAGTCTTGAACCTTGGTCGATCTCGCCGGATCGAATATAGTTGATGACGATAATTCCGATCTCAACGGGAGGCATACTTCGGTCGGGTTAAATCTTCCTATAGCCAAAGTCGTCGAGTAGCTTGTTGTTGGAGAATCCATCTCTTGAACCCATCTCGTCGAAATCCTGAAGCACCAAAATCCCCCTACCTGGCGCACCACTGTCGACGTTTGATGTCGCGATTCCGGTATTTGCATAATATGGGGATCGTTGGTACTAGGATATACGCGGGACTGAGGTAAAAGAGACAGAGACAGGGATTTTTTTACAGGTTCGGGCCCCTAAATTGTCAGGTAATAACCCTACATCCTGTTGGCCGAAGCCGGTATTACTCTTATTCACCATAATCACACCAGTACAATATTTGGGGTAGCCTATCTAACTGTTGTCGACATGGCGGTCTGAAGGTCTGACTCGTAGTCGACAACAGGGTAGTCTTCCTCCTCGAATCCGTGCCCGGCGAGATCAGAGATAGCGCTTTTGTCTCTCCCGACGGTATCCGGAGACACCATAGGGGACTAGCCGTGCTTATCCCTGAAGTCGATATCCGGCGTCTTGTCTTGGCGTATGTTGGCTTCTATGTTGTGGCTTCTGTTGTTCCGTGTATGTTGATTGTGTCCTCTATGGTGGGTGTCTCCCCTCTCCTCCTAGGGGGTCTTATATTTATACCCATAGGTGTTCTCTTGTCCAAGTAGAATTAGGGAAACCAATATGTATACAATCCGAGTAGTCCTTGTCGTTTCCATGTAGAACTCTGATTGTCTTTCTTTATCCGGAACTCCCTCCATACCCGAAGTCAGTTTTCGTATAAGAAATGGTATGTGGTGAGTCCTGTCGAGATTTAGTCGACTACTATTAGATATATGGTATCCATAACCCTGACAGAGATAATATAATAATATGATATCTTGTTGTAAAGATTTAATTGCAACGAATACAACGGTGTGATCGATTCGTAGATCGGATAAATAATTTAGAAGAAAAAATATTTAAAGAGTAGAGGAAAGAATGAAAAGAAACAGCTAGGCATACATGTTACAGTGATAAGATTCGTCTAATCCATCTGCCGATTTGTAGATTTTCAGTGGGGTAGATGAGGCATCCGATATTTCTTTTTCGTTCGGACGTGCGATATAAAGCGTTTCCCCATTATGTGGGAGAGATCTTCGCAACAAGTTTCACAAGGTATGCGTGTAAGCTTCGTGGTTCGTGAAGGAAACAGGAAGAAAAATTGGAGAGTATATGGTTGCTACAGTACTCGATACGCATGTGTGTGCGCGTTCTGTGCAATAGACAGTATGTAGCGGCTCGGTTGGATTGGATATTTGGATGGAGACCGAGTCGGCCGTTGCACAGACAGTATGTAGCGGCTCGGTTGGATTGGATATTTGGATGGAGACCGAGTCGGCCGAGGTGGGTGAGCCATGCGGCAAGGAAGCAAGGCAACCGAATCGGTTGTGTGGTTGCGCTATTTCAAGAGAGAGAAAGGATTATAATTTTGGGAATTGTAATTTGGTTTGGAAATTGAGGGATTGAGTCCAATTCTGAAACTAGGAACTCTACTCCTACTTTGAGGATTCTAGGTATAAATAAAAAAGTTAGGGTTTACTTCAGGTTTCACTTCTAGTTCGTGAGTTGAGAGAGTAGTGTTTTAGGTGCACTTTGTAATTACATCTCAATAATGATATATATATATATGGGATTTGTTATCTAGATCGTGTTGACAATAGAAGTAAATCTTCAACTTTCTATGTCTGATATCTCAAATATAAGACAAAAAAAATATTAATTTACTGTTGGGTGAAGCAAGCGTCTAAATTCTTCAATTCAGTTTACCTCTAATATCTCACATGTTGGATTGAAACTAACATGTTCATAGCTTTCATATGGAAGCCCTTATATAAACTATATTTGAAGTATATTTGAAGGTGCTATGCATAAGCCATGACTCCGAAACTTCTGTGGGAACTGAATTGATGGAGCCCTTATATAAAGGATTTGAAGGTGCTATTCGTGAACCATGACTCCGAAGCTTTGTGGAAAACTGAAATTGCATGATCGACTGAATCATATACCATGACTTCAGTACGCAGCATACCTTTGTTGTATTCAACCGGAAAGATTGAATTCACAGCATTACTTCTCTAACATCACTGTAATCTGATTACTCCCCTTGATCTAGCAGCTGGCAGCTGGCATTATGCCACAGACAACTCGCTGATGCGCACCAACTAGTTGGAACTCCACCTTCCGGGGCACCGGTCACCCATTTTTCTTCTTTTCTTTTCCCCTTCTTTTAACCCCTGAAATTACTAGTCACAAATTCACAATATTAACACATGGCAACAGGAGCAGCAGATAAGCTGATTGAAATCCACAATATTCCTTCCAACCTGACCTGAGCTCGTCTCTATCAGAATGGTTTTCTCTATCCTTATGAAGACGACGGCGTTTGCTCTCTCGATTGCATTGGTTAAGTTGGATAGGATTAGTGATAGCAATGTGAATTAAGTAATTAAATAGTGAACAATTAATCCACACTGTGATATGTTTATTGATCGGTGGTATGCGATAAAAATAGTTGTCACAGCCTGATTTTTGTTTTAGGATTTATAAATTATCTAATAAATTATTAATAGAATTTATATTAAATGTTCATTAATTTATAAGTGAAGTTATAAAATTTCCTAAATATAAAGCATGGTTGGATTTAATTTTTATTAAATTCTCCATGATTAATTATACTCTCTGAAATTTTCTCGGATTTTTCAGAGCTCAATTCTCAAATGATACAAAGAACAGTTCAGTAATTATTTCATCATTAATGATCTAATTATAAGTGTTAAGTGCTTTTCTTGTTTAAAAATCCTTAAATTATAAATTGTTGTTTAAAAGGAATTATTAGAAATGATTTTAAAAGCCTAGAAGAAAAGATCTAATTTTAAATAATAAATTTCAATATAAAATTGGGCCAGATAAAATTTTATTAAATACTTTGCTTAATTCTATAATTCCTAGATTTTTCTGGGATTTATTTGAGCTAAGGAAGTATTTTTAATAAATGGAATTGCATTTAATGAATAATTTAAATTGAAAAAGGTTTTTAAAATCCTCTTTTGGCTTTGGGCCGAAAGTCGGCCCAAGTCTCTCTCTCCCTCTCCTCGGCCCAGTCGGCCCAAGTCGGCCCGAGCCGCCCGCGCGCGCGCGTCTGCCTCTGACAGGTGGGACCCGCATGTCGAGGTCGTCTTCCTCCTCGCGCCGTCGCCGCCGAAACCCTAGCCGCGCGAAGCCGCCGCCGCCCCTTCCAAATCCGGCCGCCTCTTTCCTCCTCCGGCCGAATTGATTGAGGGCAAATGATCCTTGAGATCTCCTCTTCCTTTTCTCTTTTGGAAACATCGGCTAATTTTCTTTGGAAACCGGTGGATTTGAGTTGGATTCGGATTCATCTCTCTCCTCTAACCCTAGACTTTCCTTCTCGCCGCCGGTCGCCGTGGGCCTCCGTCGCCGCTCGCTAGCCCCTATAAAAGCATCCCCGGGACCTCCTCTATCCGCTGCCACCTTTGCCTTAGCCCGCCGTCGCGTCTAGCGCCGCCTCCGCGTAGCCCTAGCCGTCACCGTCGTTGCCGTCGGTTCAGCCGCGTCTCGCCGCCGTTGCAGCCGCCGTCGTCGGTCGCCGTCGCCACCATCGGGATCGGGAGGTCACCGCCGTCCCCGTCCACCGCTTCGCCGCCGCAGTAGCACGCCGGAGCACCGCCGTCACCGTCGACCCGAAGGTCGCCGCCGCCTCAGCCTCGCCGCCGTCGTCTTCCGTCGTCGTCCGCCGCCGTCCAAGAGCTCGGTGAGTTCGCCGCGTCGCCCTCTACCCGTTGGTACCCTCCGTTTGTGCCGTCCCGCCGCCGTTCGCCGTCGAGCGTGCGCCGCCCGAGCCGTCGCCGGTGGTGACGTCATCGCCGACGTCATCGTCGCCGTTTCCCGTGAGCCGGCCGTGAGCCGATCGATCTCGGCCATTTGTTTTGGTCCGATCGATCTCGGCCGTCCAATCCCGTAGACCGCCGCCGTGGACCCGGTCCACCGTGAGCCGAGCCCCGCTGACGCAATAAATCCCCTTTTCCTTTTCAAAAATAATTCATTATTGCGTCATAATTCAATTAAAATCTATATAAATGATTTAATCCAATTTAATCTTTAAAAATTCATAACTAATTCATCTTAGCTTGGATTTAGTTGGTTCAAGTCTCTAAAGTTGTATAAAATAAAGATCTACATATTAAAATTATCCATAAATAGAATTAAATTTATTTAATTCTTTTTAATGGGCTTTAATTAGAATAAATCTTGTAAAATTCATATTTAATTCATATGAAGTCAGATTGAGGCCGTTCAAGTCTCATAATTCATCTAAAATTATGATCTACATGTTTGTTTACTTTATATGTATTGTTTATTTGGAGTTTCTTAGTGTTTTCCTCATTTTGCGTGTTAGCTTGTCGTTTCCGTCGTTTCGAAGGTTCGCGAGTGCGTCAGAAGTGTTCAAGAAGATTAATTGAAGACCCGTTATTGCAAGGCAAGTCACACAGATCCCAAACACAATTCCTTTGAGCATGTTGATCCTATATTTAAATTCTCTATTTATTTCAACTGTGTATTTATTTTCGAATGTCACCGGGTAGTGTGAACCTATTCCTTTGTTATGACCACTTTGCTTTGATTACCCTATTTCTTGATTACCGTGGGTTAAAATTTGACTAGTTGGATTTATATATTGGTTCAGCTAGATATTAGATATAATTGCTTAGCCATGCTTAGAAACTTTGGCACATTATTGGGATAACTTATGATTCACTATTATTTTATGATGGCTTAATAATAGCTCACGATGGTTAATCGTGATTGGTTTAGTAATTAAGTTGCCAACTAAAACTTGATAATGGTGGGTTGTGAGTACATGGTTTTGATGGTCGTGCTCATGACAATTAAGGACCGGTTCGCGAACTACTGTTGTGAGACATTAACCGTGCCAACCACAAGCCAGCATGGGCAACGGCTTTACCTTTCGTATAGCATGGTTCATTGCAGAGCACCAGACTGAGAAGTGGCGGAGATAAGCCCACGGGGGTCGCTGGGGAGTCCATGCCTTGTTTATAAGGGGGTGACTATGATTCGGGAACGGTGCACTGTGGTGGATTGTGTTGTGCGAGGGGTACTGTCACAGCTCCTTTCCGAGGTACCGTGGTGGTATCGAGGCGCATGGTGACATGTTGTGGGGCTGTGTCTTGTGGGTACAGTGGTACACCTTTGGCCAGAGTAAAACTATTCGAATAGCCGTGCCCGCGGTTATGGGCGAGTTGAGCAATGTTTTTCGTGATTAGTCTTACACCTCTCACAATAATTATTGGTGCTATATTTGGTAATAATTTGTTTAGCTCCTGGTTTGGAGATAGATCTGTACAGCTGGGTATGATGGTTGGGCCTGAGCAGCATGGGTGTGCTGTTCAGTGTTGATTAAAATTGATAATTAATTACTCTATTGTTTTACAATTCTAAATTGTTTGCTAAATGCTGCTTTTGCAAATGAGCCCTATATTATGCCATTCTTTGGTATCCTTGTGCACTTGCATATTTGCTGCGTGGCTTGCTGAGTATGTCATATGCTCACCTTGCAATAATCAATCAAACCTCAGTTGAAGACAAGTTGCGAAGGAGAAGACGTTTGGCTTATACCCCAGTTGAGCTGCCTGTGGGAGTGGAGCTGAAGCCATCGCTAGATCGTTAATTCCGCTGCTGTTTTCTTTTCTTTTGTAAGTATGTAACGTTATTTTTATGATGAATCTGTATATTAAATTGTTAGTTTGTGTACCTCGGCTGATTCCTGGACGAGGATTTTATGCATAAATTAGTTCAAAAATTACTAGTGAATTTCTGGGCGTGACAATAGTACTACTCACAATTTTCGTATGTCCTATACGAAAATCCACCTCACAATTTTCGTATGAGATGACAGAACTATCGGTAAAGTGCAGTTACACACAGGTACCAGCTTCATTGAACATGTTAGCTTTTTTTAGATAATGGAAATGAATTACATCTCCGGCCTCTGTCTATGGACACACAGCCAAAAAGTCTTAGAAGTTAGAAGTGAACAGAAAAAAACTAAAAAAAAAGGTATGATGGGACAAACCCTCTATTAAAATAATATTTCCAAAATCACATAAATTCTATCATAAAATTCTGTAGGTACTACGTCATCTAAACTGGAATAAAAGTTCCGTGGCTACTAATTCCAAGCGTGTAACACCATTGAACATGTTAACTATCTATCTTTTTTTAATGTTGTCAAAAGTCCCTTATCTTATCTTACTAATCACTTACCAAGATAATATATAATACCACCTTGCATTATTTAAGCTTATGCTTTAAGCTAAACAAATGAAGGGATTATCTACCCCAAGTCCTGAACAAAGTGAAAGAACAAGAATGGAATGTTGCTTAGATTTAATATCAGATGGATCCTTCCTTCGATTGTGGCTGCTCCTTTGGATCTTTGAACGGTGCTGCTTGCTTTGGGACCCCACTAAATCCACAGCAAAAGGAGAGGCGGCACAGAACAAGCCAGGAATGATGAAAGAACAAAAGGGGCATAATAAAGCAACAGCTACAGCACAAGAAACTACTACTGCTACTGGTAATAAAGAAAGCACAACGAGATGTGTTTTCCTGTGCTGTTTTGCATGGAGAACCGTGTTGCCTTGCTTCAGAGAGAAGCTTCCAAAGTTCATGCAAAGATGATGTATCCCTGCTGATGGAGCATAAAGTATTAATACGAGTATCATAGTTTTGTTTCAAATATAAACTTGGGCTTCACAAGGGCTGTTAATGATACTCCCTCAGTTTGAAAATATGAGGCGTCCTTGTTTTCCTCAGAGTCAATAATTATTTTTTTTATTAATAACTAAACCAAAAATATATGTGTTACATGGCATGCATGTAGTATCGCTAGATCGTGTAGAAACCCAGCATACCTTATATTTTCAAACGTAAGGGTACCTTTTCTTTGAATAACAACTCCTGCAGAATCTACCTATACAGCCTTCGATTTTGCATAGTGCAGTTTCTTTCACTTTGGAGAATAATTCCTTGTTGCTTGCTTGCCACAATGGCCATGTTGGTATAAAGCGATCTCTTGAGGCCGATCCGCTTTGAGCTTTACTCTTTTTGGACCAAGATCTCACTCTTCACTATCATGGATGCAAATCCGAGAGGCCCTATATCTACAGACAAAAACAGCTCACAGTTTCCTTAGCTTCCACCCCTGCACATTTCTGTCTCAAGTTCAGATAGGCACAAAACTGCTAACTTTCTTCCAGTCGCTAGATCACAAGTTAGAGGAGAGGTTGATTGCGATTGAGAATGGGTGCTCATTGCCATCAGCTCGCCATTCTCGTCGTTCTTGTTCTTCTTGCCTCCACACCGGAGGTTCTTGCCGTCCGAAGCCTGGGTGTTCTTGCACAGACAAGCAGTGCAAATGACTCATCGGCTGAGCAACCGCGAAAGCTTGCAGAGGGCAATGCTGCTGTTGCTGTCGCTGCTGCTGCAGCTGCAAGATTTGATACGTCGACGGAGAAGAACACCGCGGCGACGGGTTCTTCTTCCCCATCGACGGTGTTCGATCCCGACAGGATGAGCAAGCGGCGTGTCCGGAGAGGATCTGACCCGATTCACAACAAATGCTAGGTTGGATGATCTTCAGAAATCAAGTCTTGTCTTTTTGGGGTGTTTTTGGGTTCACTTGTTCTCTGAAAATGTTCAGAACTCGAAAGGGAGAGATTTCTTATAGGAAATACTTGTACAGTCAAGGGAAGTGTGTGCAAGGCTGTAGCAAGTTGAGGAAAAAGGTTTTGAGGCAATATGTATACATCGCGATGTAAATCAAATAAAAGAAGAGTTTTGCATCAATGAAAAGAATGAGAAAACTGCAGGGAAATGATCTTCTGGTTTATGAAGATCCAGTTTCAACTCTTGGGGCGCTTCCTTCTGTGGGTCCAAGAATTTTGTGTTTATGTACTTTCTTTTAGAGAAACTGTGAAACATATTGTTTTGCATCTTAGAGTTGTGTGGTGCAGGATCATTCTGAGTTCTCTTTGTGGAAGAGCAGAAGATTGTGAAGCAGATTCTTAAGATTCAAAAGGTGAATGAAGGACAGGCAATCATCAAAGTAATTGGTACTAGTAGTTGCTTTCTGTACCTACTCTCATCGAGCTTCTGGTTGTTGAATTAAATGAGAGACTTCAATCCTTCAGACCTCTTGGGTAATCCTGAACTCATGCGGCCTCTCTCTTTGATCATTGATCAATAACTGTTCTTCTCAATATCCTGTCCGATGCAATGTGTGATCTTGTTTGGACTAGTTGTAATAAGAATTTCGTGCTTATGTCTTGTGTTGTATGAAAATTTTAGTGCTACAACGGTGTTTGTTAAGTGTAAGAAAAAAAACAAATAAAAAAGAGAAATGCAGGTGATTAAAAAAGATAAAATAATTGTCAATTTCGTGCTTGTGCCTTGCGGTGATTGAAAATTTGAGTGCTACAACGGTGTTTGTTAAGTGTCATAGAAAAGAAATTAAGGCCCCCTTTGATTTGTATGAAAAGTGTAGGAAATTTGAAGGATTTCAATCCTATAGAAAAAAAATTCCTATGAAAGCCTTTGAAACAAAGGATTGAATCCTATACTATCCTTTAAAATTCCTATGGAATGGCTAATCCTATAGAGATTTTAGAGGAAAATTAGCAAGAGGTTCAACCTCTTGGAAAAATTCATTTGAGTCTATCTCTTTCATCCGATTCCTGCGTTTTTCCTGTGGTCCAATCAAACGGTCATTCATGTGTTTTTCCTGTATTTTCCAATCCTCTATTTTACACCTGCATTCCTGTCAGAATCCTACGTTTTTCCTATTCCTCCGTTTTATCATTCCTGCGATTAAAAGGGGCCTAAAAAGGAGAAATGCAAATTTGAGTGCTACAACGGGAAAAAAAAACAAATAAAAAGGAGAAATACGGGGGATTAAAAAAGAGAAAATGATTGAGCCGGTGATTGAAAATGGTTTTTCCTATTCCTCTGTTTTTTCATTCCTGCTATTCAAAGGAGAAATGCAAATTTGAGCGCTACAACGGAAAAAAAAACAAATAAAAAGGAGAAATATGGGGGATTAAAAAAGAGAAAATGATTGAGCCGGCCCTAAAAAGGAGAAATGCAAATTTGAGTGCTACAACGGGAAAAAAAACAAATAAAAAGGAGAAATACGGGGGATTAAAAAAGAGAGAATATTTGTCAAGAATGGGATTCGAACCCATGCCCTTTCGGACCAGTACCTGAAACTGGCGCCTTAGACCAACTCGGCCATCTTGACCTCTTTGAGAGAGGCACTTTTGTTAATTATTTATCTGTGATCTGAACTCAAAAATCAATTAGCTAATCTGTATCGTCAGACATGGATTATGTTTGTACATCAGTGAGTAACCGATACATCAGATAGTTAAATATTGTTCTCGCTCTCTGGTATTGCCTCGCGTGTCCAATAGATTGTACCGATGATCATTTACGAGCACCAAACGGCTTACCCTTACATTACACGTTACACACACCCTTTTCATTGACCTCTGATACAAATACTCTCTTCATGTTTCAGCTTTCGGGTCAATGCAATTGAAGCATGACTTGCGTGTGTAGAGCTTACAGGCTTCCACAGACGTGAAAATTGTGGTTCTCAAAACAAAAGGAATTGGTAAACAGACCAAGACCCAAAAAAAAAAAAAAGAAGCTCCGGATTTGTTGGAACAGTAGCTGGCCCGTCACAGCACGAAGCCATGAACAAGTCTAGTGACCCTGGAACAAGAATTCTTCTTGTTAATTTAGCTTATATTCATTTATTGAAAGGAATCTCTTTATGTACAGAAGAAGCTGAAAGCCAATCACAAAAGCATTCAAGCCTAGCTGCAAAGTTTATGCAAATCGAGAGATAGACACGCAACATTTTTTACTGCAATTTGGCCATTGAAAGTGGCTGATGCAACCGGCTTGCAGTGTACCCAGAGTCTTACACTTGCACCTTAACCACAGTTGTAGAAGGCTCAAGGTATCTTGTATGCACTCACAAGATGTGCCTGTTGCCAGCAAATTCTATTGCCCTTGTTCTGGATGAGGTGTGGTAGGAGATTCTGGCGCTACAGCGAATTGCATAGTCCTTCCATTTCGGTGGAGTATGATCGCCACTTCAGTTGGTAGTAGCATTGCTTCTTCCTGATTCACGGAAGTAAATAATGTAAACAGTTAATAAATAAAACAGGTGAAAATTAAGGATATACCCTGTGATAAACATGCTCAAACGAATTGTATTGTTTGCTCATAAGAAAATTGGGAGAAAAAACAGCATTATCCAACCTGCTCAGCACAACTGATTGGTAAGAGACTACTTAAAAACAACTCAAGCGAATTTTATTGTTTGCTCGTAAGAAAATTGGGAGAAAAAACAGCATCATCCAACCTGCTTAGCACAACTGATGGGTAAGAGACTACTTAAAAACAAACCAACCAAGACACTAGATTTTTTGACATAGCGACTCACGTTTAGGCAATTAGGATAAACTCCAACCCGATAGCCAGGTCCCAACTGTGTATGCGTGGTGTGGACGAAAATGGAACAATGGCAATTACTACCTCACATAATATATCCAACATTCATTTGTACAATTTGAATCTAATTTGAATCTCTGGTTGCTTGACATGCCTAACCCTTATTATACCATGATATGCTCAAAAGTGCAAAATAGCAAGCTATAGATAATCTGGAATATTTTTTGCCTGTGGATTGCGGATACATAAAAGAACAAAAGGATTTCGAATAGTCACCAACCTGTCTTTGTCTTTGACGTTGCATGATACTAATAGCCCAAGCCATGATATAGCATGGCAGCAAAAATCCAGCAGCCCTCAAAAGAAACAACTGTTAAAGATCAGCAACTAGTGAAATGCGCAATGAAGGAGCAACCAAATAATAACAGATGTTAACCACACACTAAAACTGCAAGGAGTCATAGCTTGCCAAATTTAAGTGTGGCCAAGTTAAAACATGAACCAGTAGCAGAGCATGACTGCATGAAGAAAATCTAACTTACCGAGAAAATAGCAGATGCGTCATCTTCATCATCACTACTAGTAATGGTTAGTGTATGCCTTAAGAGTAGAAGAGCCATTAGCTGGATAGACAGAGCAAGGACACATCAGGTATCATCCAATCCAATATTAACATGGTGGGCAATGACAGTATTAAACAATGAAAGAAAGAAGTAAAGGGATTCAAGTGCATGACAAGATTGTCCTCCTTAATGATCATGAATTTACATTATCAGAAGGCAAAATATTGCATGTTTCTAGAATATAAACTACCAACCCTTTTAAGACTTACAATTAGAAATATGGAGCGGCAAAAGGCAGCAGCATTGTTGTTTGTTGCAGTATATTCATCATACTCATCTTCAAGTAAACGGTGTTGAGCAGCAGCCATAGCCAAGATTCTAGGATCATGTAAATCCAACCGATTGCCAGAGATAGACCAATCTCCACTACTGGAGAATAGGACAAGATAGAGACACGAGAAGTTAAGAATTCTGTGCTTAGGGATTATTTTATATTCACTCAGAAATTTATTCACAAAAGTACTAGGATATGAAAGAAGATTTTTCATGAATGAAGATACCAACCTGATCTCTATAGTAGTCTCATCATGATGTACCTGGGGTGGGGCAGTATAGCCAGGCTTGTATGACTGAACAACAGAGAAGAAAAACTCATAATCTGATTTACAGCAAGAAAGCTCACAATTAAATCGCAAGAAAACATGAATAATTAATGCATATGGAATCACGTAATTCTCCAAATTAATCCAAGCTAAAAAAAAGTCTAGCTTACATTACTATGTGGATACATGATCACATTTACTTATGGTACTTTCTAATACTTCCATAGGATGTCACGTTTTCACAGACCAACTGAAAAACAGGTAGATAAACATGATGCATTGGAATTTGAAAATAATTAAATAAGTTTGATGTATTCAACCTGCTAAACATTTTTTAAGAACGGAAAAGGGTCAAATGACTAATTTTTTTAGTCCTGACAAGAAGCTACTGAGAAAGAGAAGTTTGACTAAGGGATATACATACTGCGTATCATATGTCAGGCGAACGAACTAAAGCTTTTCTTACTAATATTTGCATGCCAAAAGAATTGTTATGCAATTGGATTGAGTGAGCCAACTATTAGGACGCCCCCATATTCACCCCTGATGTTGAATAGAAGGAACAAATTATGCCACAAGGAACTAAAGCATGCAAGAATTACTTACCACGTGGCAGATTTCACAGATTATGTCTCCTTTCTCATTGCACCATCTTTGCACACATTCTCTATGAGCGTACTGCACAATAAAATCTTGTAGATCAACACGTAGAAAAATAGAGATGACGTACAAAAGAAATACAGTAAAACAAAAAAAAAACTTAACAGATTCAATCACAGAATGCTATCAAAGTAAATTATGGTGAGCAGTTAGATCATGACAGTGACTTGGGTGCCTTAAATTGAAGGCGGTTCACAAAAGATATCTAGCCATTATCACTTCATCCATAAGTTTGCCTCAAGTAGCTACCACCAAGAAAAAAAGGTTGTCCAACTCTTTAAGCAACAATGATGATAACAAGCATGCACCTATTTACTCATACTGGAATCACTTTATGGCGCTACTTTTCCTGATAATATCAGTAGCCATAGCAGCAGAAAAGATTGTATCCAAAACACAACTAATAATACATGGATGTGATTAAAAGTCACGTCAAATACTCCAGTAGTGTCTGGTTTATGGGATGTGAGGTTCCAATCAGCATGCAGTCCAACTGCTAAGCTATTTGTCCTAGATAGCTTTAAGCCCCAAAGCGCAAAGCATAGCGTGTGTGCATAGCACATCGTCACATACACATGCATTGGAATGGACATACGGTTTCACGACCTCCTCATTCTTTGCAACACTATAATTCATTGTATATCAAAAACGATCGCATGAAATTGAGGCGAAAATTTTTATTATTAACATGGATTGGAACAAGAAATGCTCGCTTGGATAGAAGAAACAACATACCTGGAGGCTACCGCTACAAGCGCAGGGGCTCTCGAGGTTCTTGGCTAGGTCCTCCTCCTGGCAAATGCGGCATTCCACCATCCCAATCAGCGCCCCCGTTTCCTCCTCGCCGGCGCCGGCGCCGCCCCGGGATGCCATGAGCCCCCCAACATCCACCGCAACATGATCCCCCATTCCAGCAAATCACCCAAAAAAGTAAAAAAAAAAAAATCTCCACGCCCAGCAGCTCTCACGAACCTGCAATCCAACAAACCCTTCGAATCGTCAAAAAAAAAACTCAAAAGCCACAACCCCCCACAAAAATACAAAACCAAAACGGATTGGAGGTAAGAACCGATGGGCTAGGGGCTAAAACCCTAGAAATCCCGTGGCCCGAGCCGCGGCGAGATCGAAGAAGCGGGATTCGGGCCGAATCGAAGCTCCCCCGACTCGGGGGGATCACGACGAGACGGATTACCCAGCGACCGGAGCAGAAATGGGGATTGGGGAGAGGAAAGGGAGGGGGATTTTACCTCGGCGGAATGAGCTGGGAAGCACTCCTCGAAATATCTCTCTCCACCTTTCTTTTTCTTCTTCTTCTTCTTCTTCTTTTTTTTTTTCTCCTCTTCGCGTTTGTCTCGCGAGGAAAACGCAACTCGTCGGTGCTTTTTTATCTCGTGCCGCGTGATGGGCGTGTGACGGGGAAGGACGGACACGGACGGCTCGCCGTCACGACGCCGTCCGCTCACCGGCGGCTCCGCCGTCTTCTCTGACGGGTGGTGCATGCCTCGGCGCTCCTGTAACTGACCTGTGGGCCCCGTCCGCGTGGGGCCAACGCATCAGTGAGGATTGATGAGTAAAACTATGGGGTGTTGTACTGTCGATCGTTACGTACGGTTTGAACTAAGAATCCAACGGTCATTTCGGATTCTTATCCGCTAGGACATTATCCAGAATCCATTAATATATCCAACACGTATTTGCTAGCAGTACACTATAATTGTCTCCTATTTCAGGCAGTTCCTTACACTCTTCGTTCTAAAATAAGTTAATCTACTATGAGATATAAAACTATGTTCAAATTCGTGTTACTAGAAAGTATTATATCCCGTACTTCATTATATTCTAGTTAACCTGGGCATACAACTTTAGTTCTTCTTTTTGTTGCTTTTCATAATCTTTTTCTTATTTGATATCCTAAGTACAAATATTTGAAGTATTTTAAATTACTACACTTGTCAAATAAAGTTTGTGTGCATGTAGTGAAATACACCTATTGGCAAATAAAAGTACTACTAGTCTACTAGAGTGCATGTTGATGTTTGTCACAGACGACTTACTGACGGCGCCGGATTCGACTGTACGTACGCCTTTTGTGTCTGATAGGTCACGCATTTTGACATGGTAAAAATGACATAAGGCGTGGAATCAGATTGTCCAAAGTACGCCCAACCCCAGGGCTAGCTTATAATTAGCCATTAATCCATTACACACGTAAACGTAGACCTTGTCATTTTCGCATGCAATTTGCTTGTAGAAAAAGATATAACAGCGGTACTAGGTAGACCGAGTAGTTTGTCTCATGCTATGTTGAAATTAAATTAAGGAGAAACGATGAATGGTTATTGCCTCGTGGTAGCCCAAATCTTTGAGAGAGACCAATTAAGCTTTGATGATCTCTAGCCAACCTCTGCGGCCTGCGGCTGCGGGACGCGAGGCGGTCGCGGTGGCCCCCCTCTGCCGCCGGCACGAATTCACGATGCGATGACCGATCATGCAGCTTCATTCTCCTCTTCGCGAGCTGTAAAAACAAGCGAGATGGCGGCCGCCGCGGTCCGGTCCGTTTCGCCACCTACGTGGGAGGAGAGGCCTCCCGTTCCGAGCCCACCTCACAAACGAAAGCAGCCCAGCGAGCATGATGCCTGCTGTTCTTTTTTTTTTCGCCGGTGGGCCGTGTGTTCGGATGAGATATGGTCATTTACCAATCTTTATAGCCCGTAATTTTTATTTAATGTCCTTTAAAATTTGAGTTTAAAATAGTGATGAGCTGGTACATCTATTGGTTTCTGACATAAACATACTATTTTTATTTATAGTCCCTTGTAAAATAAGAATACTACTATTACATCAATTCCTATGAAATTATTATGGAAGTCGTACATCAATTCCCGTGGAATATCCATAAAACTCTTTAATGGGGTTTTACTTTTGTGTTTGTAAAAATGTTGCAGAAAGAGTAACTAAGGTTTACCCGGTTAATAAGCAAAATGGTGTTTTTAAATGAAATTTCACGTTTTCTATTTGTGCACTTAGAACCTTTTTTTTAATAAAAATGTATATTCTTTTTTTTAAGGATGTAATGCGTATTCCAATTTGAATTCATTTTAGGATTGCATTTTTAAAAGTGTCTAAATCGAATAATCAATGTGTATCATTAAAAGGATATAATTATTTTTTACCATATCTATTCATCCTAGATGGGCCATTGTAACATCCTCAAATTTTAAACTAAAATTTGACTGCATCATGCTGGCTTTTGATTAAATTTGTGTGTTTTAAAAATCTATTTGATTCTTAAATTGGTTCAAGTATTACTTCCTTAGAGCCCTACTAATTTACTCTAATTATTCCCTTTATTCCAAACCTTAGTGAATTTGAGCAAATTCTCTCAAATTTCAAACATAGATTATTTCCTTAGTTTATCTTAATATTAATGAGGATTTGCTATACTTCGAACCCTAGTGAAACCCTTCCAAATTCATAGTTTAAATTCAAATCTTTTCTAGGGAAATATTCAAAATTCTTGAATTTCACTATTCATTGCCTTCAAGGTGTTCGGCAGAATGCCTAGCCCAACTAACACAGCCCAATCCCTATCCAATCTTGCACAAAGTCTAGAATTGATCCTAGGGGACCATATCCCACTCAAATACCGTGGATCTCTTAGCTACTTCCTCCCCTTTATGCGCGCTCTCTGGCGTCCGACTTCGCCGCGCGCCGAGCCGCCGCACGTCGGTCTCGGGATCGATCGCGCATGCCCGATCACCTTGGCGCGCCGTAGCCGTTCGACGCCCTCAGACCATCATCGCCGCACTAATCTTGACGACGACAAAGCCGGACGACAACCGCCGCAAGAAATCGCTGCTCGACGCCGTGCGCGCTCGTCCAAAGCCGTCGCCGAGTGCGATTTCGCTTCTACCCGGGGTGAATCGCGCCAATTCTTGCCGCACGGTTGGATTGAAGATAGACGGTGTTATCCCCTCTCACAATTCAAATCATTCACCCCCGAGTCGGTTGTTTTCACCCTCGCCGCCGCCGCGCGTCACGCCCGGATTGGCGCCCACACGTCGCCAGCCGAATTCGCAGGCGGTCAAGCCAATCCTTCGCCGGTAAGTATTCAAACGTGGCCTCCCGCCACTCAAATTGATCTTGGCCGCCCTCTCACAGCCTCTGCCGCCCCAGCCCTATCCAAAGACTGAGCTCATTCATGGCGATGACGGTGCCCGAGCTCATCCACTTCTTCTAGCCCTATAAATAGGACCCCAATCCCTTCCTTGTCCATCATCGATCATCAACAACCATAACCCCACAACCCCGAAGCTCTGCCTCACCAATCCATCTCATCAACCACCATCACCCGTCGGTCGAACACCTTGTGCGCGATTGACTCCACACCTCTCCATCCATCCTCCGCCCTAAATATCCCTTAGAACATCTTATATCAACCATGTTCTAGTATATTAGACCCTAACCAAACCCCTGCGTCGAGTTTTACCTCGCCGCACCAAGCCGAGCACCGCCACCCCCGCGCTGCTCTGTTCTTCGCTGCCGAGGAGTTTTTCCGGCCGCAATCCTTCATCTCGGCATATCTCGGTGAGTTCTTCCGTTTTAACCATCTACATATTACCTAGATTCCATTTTAGCAATCCTTTTTCACTATCATGCCACCCCCTAAGCTGCCGACGTGAGCACGGCCACCGCCAATGGAGGCGCTCGTCGGCAACTACCCTCCGCGCCTTGCCAAAGGTTGGCAAGCTGCTGGAATCCATCTAGATACCTCGTAGATGCTCTAGAACCCCTCCCCTAGCCATATCTAACTCATATCACCTTGATCACCATCACGGCCTAACCGTGCCACCGCCGCCCTAGCCGCTAGCCCATCCACATATCAAATTAATCCCTCTGCCGCAGCTCACCGTCGCCGGAGAACCCTAGCTCCCTCCCCTCTTCGGCCGCAACCACTTTCCCCCTCCATCGCCGCCGCAATCACCAACCCTAGCGCCGCCGACCCGATTTGGGGAACGGCCGAAGGTAGAAGAAGAGAAGAGAGAGAGAGACTGACAGGTGGGACCCGCACACAGTAACATTTCACTTTTATTTAATTTTCAAACTTTAGAAGCCCATATCTTTTAAAATATAGATCCAATTCCAGTGAAACTTGGACCAATAATCTTCTAAAATCATTCTCTATCTTTTGAGCCCCTTTTTGCTATTTTTGCATTTTATTTTATTTTCTCCATTTTTCTTATTTTTGGATTTTATTTGAACTCCTTTTGAATTTAAATCTTATATGTCTAACCCTAGGTCTTGAGGATTCTTCTGACTCAATAGATAATATCAATCAATCTCAGGACATCGAGCAAGGCAAGTTACCATATACCTTTTGATCATTTAAGCCTATATTTTATAAATTATTTATTTATAGCCTTCTATTCAATATTCTATTTTCTATGCATAAATCAATCATAGAAACCCAGACAATTTAGTATTGCTTATTTTGCTTACAATCTGGTTAAAATACCTTATACTTAGATTGGGACAATACGTAAGATTTGGTTGATTCCCGGGTGGCTAGTACTGTCTCAATCGATATAAGTTTTGCCAAGTACTTATGTTGAACGAACAGGTACGACCGCAGTTTCTATAATGGGGACAGACCTAGTTATTATGTTAATTAGCAATATGGCACCTCTGTATAGTGGTTCTTACTTTTAAGTCCTCGCGCAGGAGGCAACTATACCCGCGAAGGGCAACTTTAACCATTACCATGTACAGGTAAATGGTTTGTGATACTCAAGTATAAACTATATGGCATATTTCTAAACCCTGATCGAGATGACGTGGTGCCATACGATCAGTTCCCCCTTAAATACCTCGGGAACGCCAGAACTCCTCTTGTTGCTGTTAACAATACGTTCAGAGCATATGAGGATATAAGTTCATGGAACAAGTGCCACAATTGTTAATAACCTAATACTGGGCCATGACTAAAGCCGATGATTATCAGCAAGTCGTGGACTGTGGGTAAAGCGTACATCTGCTGCAGTAGAATATCTTTGAAACTATTCGAATAGCCGTACTCATGGAGTTGAGTACCGGGACTCATATGGTACCCTTGTTAGAAATCTAAAGTCTATATGTTTTATAAATTCTTGCTATAACTCTTCCAGATTGTCTTGTACTTCTTTTTGCAAAGAACCCTACTATATGTCAATGCATAACATATTTCCATGATAACTTGCTGAGTATTGTAAATACTCATCCTTGCTCTTATAACCCCTTTTTCAGATTTGGGTCAAGAGGAGGACCCTTATGACTATTACTACGATGACCCGGATAACTTAGAGAATCCCTAAAGGTTATACCTCCCTAGTCAGAATGTATAGAAACTTCCGCTGTGTATTAATTAATTAGGTGAATTCTATTATTGTAAAACCCTTAGTATTGTAAAACTTTAACGTATGCAATGAAGAACCAGTTATATTGTATGTATCAATATTTACTGATCTAGGGATTGATACATTAATTCTAGTCGGATCCAAGTTTTTAGTTTTGGGCTCCGACAGCCATGCTGCCCATGCAAGCCCATTGGAGCGTCAGGTGCATATTCTGGCCCATGATGCTGTACAATGGCACGAACCAGACATGCAACCGCTTGGATGCGCTCAGCGCTCGCTCGAAGATTCACCCCCGTCTAACACGCGTCACAAAAAAATTGTGCCATGTGGACCAATCAGCAGCGGCGGAACCGCCAGCATTAGAGCAAGGTCAATAGTATCGCTGGCTGCTAGCTCCAAAATGTCATTATCTGATAAAAGCTAATTTACAGCTAACTTATACAACAGGCTAGCTATAAGCTAGCTACAAGCTAAGGCAATGACAAGTTAATATTTTACATGGACATATCAACTATTAGGATCAATGCTACCATTCATCTTTGTAGCCACCAACGATGTAGCAGTGGGCACTGCTCACAACAAAAGCCACATCACACACACACACGCAAGATGGCAGGAGTAGGGGATTGAGAGGTTCTCTATGGGACCCACATAACATACTTTTTATGGCCCCTTCTAGCTTCATGCAAGTGGGGCGCCGTGCAAGCGTCGGGCGCTAGAACAAACGCCCGCTTGTATCTCTTTCCTTAATTATCTGTTCTTAATCTAGGATTAGAAATTTTGGAGCCCGCTTAACCATTCTATTGTACCTGTTCTTAGAAGTATTGATTTGTTTTTACCATTGTATAGATAGAATGATCCAATTTCTTATTTAGTCGGATAGATATAACATGAACGAAATACGCCAAAATTTAGTGGTGCCAATTTATCATATATATTTTTAACAAAATATAAACATTTGAGATCTTGTTTTTAATATTTAATTGTTATAATTGTGTAATCGGATCACATATTATATAAACGGTTTACGAGAAAAAAAATCATTTGTATCTTGCTAATAGAAGATTAAACCAATCACAGCCAATCGAAATAGGCCACATCACCCAAATCAAAATAGTAGCTCCATGCTGTCAAATCGGTTCGGATCCACTCATCCATTGTATAGAGGGGATATTCCTTTTTTGGTCGCCCATCCACTCTGCCCTCCAACCAAACAAAACAAAAAACTGCACGACCATCTTCTGTACAGCCTCATCCATCCAACCAAACACACCCTATGTTTGGGAGGCTAGGCACATTTGCACGTACGTGGGAGCCTCATTCCAAGAATCCAATCCCCAACTTCACAGGTGAGCGGAGAAGTGGCATCCGCGGTGTGGTGACTCTTGTTGTGACGTGATGCTTGAGGCTCACCTAGAATATGTTGTTCTCCTAGACTAGGAACGAACAATGAGCCAGAAGAGATTATAAATTGAACGTTCGATTTTTTTTTCCACCTCTAATAATAAAATATTTTAGCACTAAGACGAAAAATATCACAAAGATAAAAATGGTGAAACAAAGTCGGATCTAAGATTAAAACATTTCGTTCTTCACAAATAAAACATTGAGCTTCAAGCGTTGAAATATCTATATAAGTGCAAGAACCGAAGACAAAAATATAAAACAACATTAAAGTACCTAGTGCAACACTGATACAACCCCAAGAAACATCGAGATATGTTAGTTGAAACATCAAAAAACACACAAAATTTACTAGGCTTCTTCCTCCTCTCCTGTGACCACCAGCTCCTTCAGTCTCATGCTAGGACACTGCGGGCCCTTTTATCTCCATTGAAGCAAGCAATAACCACTCTCCCAGAGCTTCATCACCCCGTCGTTGCCAGCCCTCAGCTACGTTGTTGTCACTGCTCGGGCGAATGGAAGCCGCGTCACCTCCAGATCTACATGGGACCCATCGTCTTCCTCCAACTCCCTGACGTTGAGTTGTGCCATGAGACCTTGCCGAAGAGCCACACGGGAGGATGCCCCCACTGCTCCTGTCAGCCACCGTGTTCAACTCCGCTTTGTTCGCTGGCTGACGCAAGTGCCTGCGCAGGAAAGAGACAGAGAGAGGGGGGGGGGGGGGGGGGGGGGAGTCATGAGATTGGAAATAGGTGATTAGGAGAATGCCCGATATTTTTTCTTTTTCCTTGTCCACCGGGCACACAAGCGACAGCGTTCTCGTAAGGAGCCAGCTCGGCTCGCTAAGTCTTGTTATCTTAACAAGCCAACTCGGCTCGACTCACGAGCTAGCTCATTAGGCACAATAATGTATTTATACAATTTTATATTTTAAATTTACCATTTTATTATATATATATATAAATACAACTAACTAACAAAAACTCACTAAATACAAATAGTTTCGATGTAACTATAGAAAAAACACTAAATAAATAAAAAATGGTGATCGCTTACTAAACGAACAGCTTGTGAGCTAGCTCGTTAAACTCTCAAACTAAACCCAACCAATTAAGACTACGAATTTGAGCAGATTCAAATTAAGCTCCCTATAGGTGGTGTTTAAATGTTCTGAAGATGAAGATTAAGTGTTTCACGTAAAACGAGGTTGTAATAACGTGTAATTAATTGAGTTTTAATTATTTCAAACTTGAAAATAGATTAATCTGATATTTTAAAACAACTTTCATATAGAATGCTTTCGTACGAAACATACCGTTTAACAGTTTGAAAAGCGTGTCACGAGTATATAAAATTTAATTCAACTTTTGTTGGTGAAACGGGGCCTATAACTCGATCCCGAGCTACGAGCTTCAAGCCACGATCGATGCCAGCACCTACTGGCCCCACATCCAGGGGCATTCATTTGTAGTATTACCCGGGTCCTGTGACTAAATTATTCAATCCTAGTTTAACTTATACTATGTTACTCCCTCCGTCCTATAATATAAGAGATTTTAAGTTTTTGCTTACAATGTTTAACCACTCATCCTATTCAAAATTTTTTAAAATTATTATTTATTTTATTTATGACTTATTTTATTATCTACCGTACTTTAAATACAACTTTTCGTTTTTTATATTTGTAAAAAAAATTGAATAAGATGAGTGGTCAAACGTTGCAACCAAAAACTCAAAATCCCTTATATTGTGGGACGGATGGAGTAGTTAGTAGCAATACTAGCAACCAATAACTAGGGCTGTGTTTGGATCCAAACTTTTAATTTTTTTCATCACATCAACCTATCATACACACGTAACTTTTCAGTCACATCGTATCAATTTCAACCCAAAATTTTAACTTTAGAAGGATCTAAACACAGCCTAGGTAGTTAGAATGTATTGACTCCCGCTGATTTTTCTTCTGGGTTCGCCATTGCCCACATCCCAAACGGCGGCGCGATGCGACTAGCTGATGATGGCGCACGCCGGTACGTGCGCGCGTCAATTAAACCAAAGCTTGTTAGCTCTACTTCCACTAGCTTAGTCGTGTGCTCGCAGCCGCAGGGGAGAGGCAGGATCCAAGGCCGGCTGGCTCCCTCCCTGATTCGGTTCGATTCGATCAAAGGGGAGAAGATATCATTTTGGATGGAGTGTGTACAATGTGTCTGTGTCCCTCTCTTTAAAAAAAAAAAAAACGAATTGAGAAACGATCGAGGACCAGGCCAACAACGTGCGCCGGTTGCCGCCCTTACAATCGTCTTCTATATACTTTTGCCCTCTCGTTTTTTTCTCGCCCGCGGTAACGGCACTACTCCACGCCCGGAGCCCGGAGGCGTACGCTGAACCTGAACTCGTCGTATTCTCTCCTCGCTTCTCCTGGATGATCGCCGTATCTCACTAGGTAATTAAGCATATGCATCTCTCTGTCTGTTCGTGAGTCAATTTGATTGATATCCGTTGTTCCTCTCTCTCTCTCTCTCTCTCTCTCTTGGAGTACTTGGTTAATTTCCATCTCCGTGAACTTGATTCGAGCATTTCTTCGTGGTTTGTTGTTGATTTCAGATAGCTTTAATCCATATATATAGCTGATACAGCAATCATGCTAGTGTTTGTGTTCCGTTTATTAGCTTTTACTCTCACCATCTTGTTATCGCCATTGGTAAGAGTGGTGGCGATAAATCTTAGGACCCTTCCATTTTCCTTTTTTTGAAGAAAATTGGGTAGCAAGTCCACCGATCAATTAAAGAGAAAGCATGGGGTTTTGTAAGTTGCAACTAAGGTGTTCAGTCCGATCAACTCATAAAGAGAAGAGAAGGAAACATGCCGCTAGAGGGCTATGGATGCACGCTCCTCTGCTCAAAGCTCAATGTTCTCTTTGGCTTTATAGGCCATTTCTGAGTTCCGACACCATTGTGGTGATATGTTAGAAAATTCTTCGATTTCTCTCCTTCCAGAAATTCCATAGAATATAAGCAAACATTCATGGTTTTCTCTTCTAATTTTGTTATGAGTATCCATTTCTTGGTTGAAAATTTGCTAAGCAAGCCAGAATGCCACAACGTTCAAAGAGACTTCGGCTGAGGGTGCCTGGTCCTCTACGGTGCATGGTATGCTTGCCAATTCCGGCTGCATTTTCGTATCACCTGGTTGTACTCCAGGTAGTGGTAGTACGATGCGTTTTTTGCAAAAAGTTTATATACGAAAGTTACTTTAAAAAATCAAATTAATTTATTTTTGAAAAAAATAGCTAATACTTAATTAATCACACGCTAATGGACTGCTCTATTTTCCGTGCGGAGAGTTGGGTTCCAACCTCCAAGTAACGAACACAGCCGTAGAAGTACAGATACGAAAATTGGGCACAAGGCCGTCGGATTTGACATTGTCATTTTCGTGGACAGAAAGAGCGGTAGCAGCTACCCTTTCCAGTCAACCAAAACTGCTCCCAGTCTATGTGCTCTTCTTGTGAGATCTCAGTTTCTTGAATGATCATTTCCTTTGTAGCTGCTGGTCTTAACATGTGATGACATGTCATCAACTTTAGCATATTTATCAAAAGGAAAAAAGTCCACATACCTCCCTGAACTTTGACTGAAAGTCCATCAAAATATGTCTGATTAGAAATGCACAAATTGTAGTACTCCTAAGAAGCAGTAACATCAATTGCATTGGCAGGTGAAATGCTGGACCTTGACCAGAAGCTTGGATTGAATACTCAGGGGCTGCATTTCCATTGAACTCAGGTGATTGCCACGATAATTGATGGAAACGGCACTGCAGATGTGGGTGACAAAGCGACTCGGAATTACGGTTCTAATCGTCCTCTTCCCTCTGCTGATTGTGCATCATCTGATAGTGAATAGCCCAGTGTCAGGGCCATCTCGATACGAAGTCATACATTCTAATCTCCTTGGTTGGTTGAGCGACTCATTGGGAAATTCAGTGGCTCAAAATCCAGATAATACACCAGTAGAAGTGATACCAGCAGATGCTTCAGCTTCAAACAGCTCGGATTCCGGAAATTCCTCTCTCGAAGGATTTCAGTGGTTAAATACATGGAATCACATGAAGCAGTTGACCAACATCTCCGATGGCCTTCCTCACGCAAATGAGGCTATAGACAATGCAAGAACTGCATGGGAAAACCTGACGATATCAGTTCACAATTCAACCTCTAAACAGAATGAGAAAGAGAGGCAGTGTCCATATTCTATCCGCAGAATGAATGCCTCCAAGCCAGACACTGGAGATTTTACCATCGATATACCTTGTGGGCTGATTGTAGGTTCTTCAGTAACTATTATAGGCACTCCAGGTAGCCTCTCCGGTAACTTCAGGATTGATCTTGTTGGGACAGAATTGCCAGGGGGATCTGAGAAACCCATCGTACTGCGCTATGATGTTCGTCTAACAAGTGATGAACTTACTGGAGGTCCAGTCATAGTGCAGAATGCCTTCACTGAAAGTAATGGCTGGGGTTATGAGGATAGATGTCCCTGCAGTAACTGTAATAATGCAACTCAAGGTACTTCCAAATTGCGTCTTTATTGTTTCTTCTTTTGCCCCGTTACACTAGTCATCTAACATGTTTCACAGTGGATGATTTGGAGCGATGTAATTCCATGGTGGGTAGAGAAGAGAAGAGAGCTATAAACTCAAAACAGCACCTGAATGCCAAGAAAGATGAACACCCAAGCACATATTTTCCATTTAAGCAGGGACATCTTGCTATCTCAACTCTTCGGGTAGGGCTAGAAGGGATTCACATGACAGTTGATGGAAAACATGTTACCTCATTTCCATATAAAGCGGTAACCTTCTATCTGGACCATGATAAGTCTGACATTTACTCAACTCAATTCTTTGATTCCTTACCATATAGATGCTTCTGTTTGTAGGGCTTGGAAGCATGGTTCGTTACTGAAGTAGGAGTATCTGGTGATTTCAAACTAGTAAGTGCAATTGCAAGTGGCCTGCCCACATCAGAAGACCTGGAGAACAGCTTCGATCTTGCAATGTTGAAGTCGTCACCTATTCCAGAGGGAAAAGATGTGGACCTTTTGATTGGTATCTTTTCAACAGCAAACAACTTCAAGCGAAGGATGGCGATCCGACGGACATGGATGCAATATGATGCGGTGCGCGAAGGAGCAGTAGTGGTCCGGTTTTTCGTTGGCCTGGTAATAAAAAGAAAACAAGAATATGATATGATAGCTCCGTACTATATTCTGACAGTAAATGTATTTTTTATTTGTTTTAAAAGCATACAAACCTCATTGTAAACAAGGAACTCTGGAGTGAAGCACGCACATATGGCGACATTCAAGTGCTGCCCTTTAGTGATTACTACAGTCTGATAACATGGAAGACACTGGCAATATGCATCTATGGGGTAAAGTTTCATGTTCTACCTCTAATTTATTCCCTTCCATTTCTTGTTTGTCTTTGCTTAGCACTTAGCAGTGGTTTTCCCCTGAACAGACAGGTGCTGTATCAGCGAAATATCTGATGAAAACAGATGATGATGCTTTTGTCCGTGTGGACGAGATACACTCCTCAGTAAAACAACTGAATGTCAATCACGGGCTACTTTATGGTCGTATCAATTCTGACTCAGGTCCTCACAGAAATCCTGAAAGCAAATGGTACATAAGCCCAGAGGTAATGTCTGCACAACAACCAGTTCTCTACAATCAATTTCACAAATCTCTACCTGAAAAACATCAATATTGTAAACCTTTTCAATCTGAACTCATCGTTGAAATCCAATATTCCAAATACATTAAAATCAAGCTACAATCTGTCCGAGGACGTTTATACTAAATAACCAAATCAATTTGCAACCAGTCACCATTCTAAGACACAAATGGGATCATAGATGATATTTTTGGATGGTCAAGAAACACAAGTGCTAACTATGAATTATGATTTGCTCTGCAGGAATGGCCTGAAGAGAAATACCCACCATGGGCACACGGACCAGGATATGTGGTATCACAAGACATTGCAAAGGAAATCAACAGTTGGTATGAAACAAATCATTTGAAGGTATTTGTATTTAGATGTAGACACAAACAGTGGATCTGCACTTACATGCTAAATTTAGCTTGAAAATTTGCTACAGAAAATGCAGCAGCAAATTCTTATCTAGTCCAGCATGCAACACTGCAACTGCAAGCTCATAGAAAATTATTACAATGCCTAAAACCCTAGCTTTTCATTTCCTGATTTTCTCTACTACCAGCAGCAAGATTAGGAAAACTAACCATGTTTGCAACCCCTGATGTATGCAGATGTTCAAACTAGAAGATGTAGCAATGGGTATATGGATTGATGAAATGAAGAAAGGAGGGTTACCTGTCCAATACAAAACAGATGAAAGAATTAACAGTGATGGCTGCAATGATGGGTGCATCGTAGCTCACTACCAAGAACCAAGGCACATGCTATGCATGTGGGAGAAACTCCTAAGGACAAATCAAGCAACGTGCTGCAACTAACTGATGTGAAAAGAATCCCCATGTCTTGAGCATCGCGTTTATCTTTTGGCTACCAGGACACTCACTGATGTCACAAGGGGCATAAAAGGAGTGGGATCTTGCTAGCCAGAACTTTATGATGCTACTGACTGCCACCATTGATGATGGATTCTTAACTTCTTTTCTAGGAGGCTTTAACATGTAACATATAAGTGTAGGCACTGTCCCGTGCACTGTCCCGTACTGTTGTAAATATGGATGAATATATACAGGTACATATCATAATCTTCATCATAGCTTGTTCTAATGCTAGATCAAACTCTTTTTGTGCTAGCTGGAAAAATTCTGGGATCCAGTCAGGTGTATCAACTGCTAGTAGTACATTTACTTGGCTTGATCTGGAAGAGAAGAGGCTGAATACAAACCTCATAAACGGTCCCATGGGAAAATGTCCCCATGGAACTGGTTATCTCGAGCATCATAGTCCTCTTAACAAGTTATAAACAAGCTAAACACACACAAACTTACCCCCAACCAAGAAAAATCCATAACCCCAGAACAAAGCATGGGTATCATTATTGATTCTTGACTTCCAAATGGTGGTTAATCTGATCTGAAAAGAGCTGACTGTTTAACAAACATAATCAGATCTTCCTCATTCAGATTTTTCCAACTGTCCAAAAGGTGAATAAGAAAACAAGTCTTTCACATGATCGCATAAAATCCTTCATGATCTCAAAACAGTAGCAAAGTCAATTAGTGCATTCACTGAGCCAATGATAAAATTCATGGTACTCCATAAAGCATCTGCATCTAAAAAAGCAATCCAACGTGCTATCAATATAACTATTTTGGCCAGTTACCATGCAGCTAACCTTACGGAGACCCGCAGCTTCACCATCAATCAATCCCAAAATTGCCTCTCCTCAAACAGCTCATGCCCCAGCGCTTTTTTTTACAAGGCTATGAGATGACCTGTAAACCAATCATGAGCTTAGCAGCAGGATCCTTTTTCTTATCACTCATTGTTTTGCTTCCTGGGATGATGCTTATGCAATACCCAATGAACATTCATTGAGGTTGTTTACTAATCTTAATGCCCCTCTCCTTGTGAACTTCATATATCTCTGCCTAATGCAAGGCCTTATGCTGAACCCAAAGTAACAACAGAAAGCCATTTTATTCTTCGCATTGTAGCTGACGTCATTCATAACACCGGAAAAATAAGCTTCATCAAGCACGAACATAAGCACTGGCATTCATGTATCCATACTAGTGCAGCTACCTTTCTGTCCATGCATATCATGCTTCCAACTTAGCGCACATCTTCTTCCTTGAATTTAGGTCTTATGCTCAATTTTATTCCTTCGAATTGTTGTTGACGCCATTCATCCCATTCCCACCAGAAAGCAATCATGTTCATCAAACACAAACTCCAGCGCTGCTATTCCTGTACCCAGCCCTCTCTGTCCATGCATATCATGCTTCCAACTGCAAATCCTCTACCTAGGAGCCGAGAGAGCCGCGTCGACCAGCCGCTCTCTGAACTCATCATCGCTAATTGTCAACATGTCCTTGAGCGACATCTGAACTCTCCTCTCCTTCAATGCCTCATGCCTCGGCCTGATCCTCCCCTCCAAGCTGAAGGCGAAGTAGTGCGGGAACTCGGCGAGCTCGACGGCGGGGTCCATTCCCATGCGGTCGGCGAGGAACTGGAGCTTGGGCGTGAGATTGGTCTGGATCCCGTAGGAGAGGATGGCCGGGGCGCGCCTGAGCATGGCGCAGACGGCAGGGTCGGGCATCCCCGTGGCGTCGCGGAGGAAGAGGAGCTTGGGGAGGAGGGTTCGGTCGACGGAGAAGGCGAGGAGCAGCGCGGCGGCGAGCGGGAGGGGCCTCCTGCGGAGCGCCACGCGGCGGCGGAGGAAGCGGAGCGCCGGGCGGAGCGTCCCCGGGACGGACGCGGCGAGGAGGCGCGGGGACCGGACGACCGCGGCGCGGAGGAGCGGGGGCGGCAGCGGCGCGTCGGCGGAGAGGAACCGGAGGTGCTCGCCGGGAGGGGAGGTGAGCAGCGACGGGAACGCCGAGAAGACGCGGGCGGCGTCGCCCGCGGAGAGGCCGTGCGAGAGGAGGAGGGCGAGGGAGGCGCGGAGCTGCGGCAGCGGCGCGGCGCGGAGCGGCGGGTGGAAGGCGAGGAGAGGGAACGGGTCGAGGTGGAGCTCCGAAGAGAGGAAGTGGAGCTTGCGGCGGAACTCCAAGCCTCCGCCTCCGCCTCCGCCGCCGCGGGCGGGAGGGGTTGGGATGGCGGCGGCGGCGGGCGGAGGAGGGAGGCGCGTGGTGGCGAGCATCGCGGTGGCGCGTGGCGGATCTCTGTGTGGGTTTTTCGGGGTGGGAGGAAGACGACGGAGGGCCGGAAGCGTTATCCACTGCTCGTCGGAGCGGGCGTTGCATCGGTTACCGGCCGAGAGCCGCCCGTTCACGCGATGGACGGTCCCGATCGGATGCTAATTGTCAGTCATACACGTCCCACGCGAACACACCAGCCACGACACAAGTTAACACCACATGCAAAAGAGACGAAGACGTCACACACATACCGGTTGTGAATGCATCCCTTAGACCCTTAACACCTACTCAAAAGATAGAGACTAGCGGCACATTCTTACTCTGAGTAGAATTTTATTTGAACCTTCTTTGGTTGTACCTAATATTTGTAGGCACTAAAATTTAGACTCTAGTTGATACGTTATGCATCCCACGACTCAACTATTATCACCATATTAGTAATGTTGTCCTTGTCATCTAAATATTAGGTGATAATACCGATGTTGCCCTTATCGTCCAGAGGTTAATCGGGTGTGTAGGAACATACATATTTGAAAAAAAAAACTCTTCTCAGTTGTAAAAGAAATAAATTTAATATAAGATTCTATCAAATAAGTATGTAAAATCTAATGTTTAATAGTATTACAATAGAGTAGCACTTTTTGATGGTAAATTTAAGATATTATTTTATCTGATATAAACCGAGTATTTTTATGGTGTTAAAATTTTAAAAGTTTGATTTTGTTTAAAAAAATATCTATATCATGGGAAAATAACATGCAGGGCATTAATCCACATGTTAATGACAAATACAACAGTATTTTGCAATCTGTAATTTTTTTTCGACGGTATCAAACATTAGATACGTGAGATATTTATTCGGAATGCTAGGGGATGTGATCCCGTCTCCTATCCCTGTGTGGTATCGCAAGCCATCCACCATGTCGTCGCGAACAACATGAACATGCAGATTCATTAGCCCGTCAGGCCTCATGCTCGTGATTGTGCTGCTTGTTGTCGCCATTGGGACCATTTCCCTAATGTGCTCCTTGGCGCAGACGGTGCGGGAGGTGACACACCTGTTCATCCTCAGTCTAGCTTGTTGTCTCCTATGACATCTTCACCTAAAAAAACTCTATGGTCGATGACAACGACGAATGTAGGGATGGCGCCAAGGTGGTGTGGTGCCCTGGCATGGAACTCTCCGTACCTCGGCAACCCACTTATTGTGGTTGCCAACAAGGTTCACAAAACCGATGGAATTTCGTGAAACCACTAGGTCTTGGTTTGTGAAAACCGGTCAATAGTATTAGCCGGTTTTCCGTACAGTGTTAATTGAAATTCGTCGATTTTTATTGGTTTTCGGTCAACCAGTGAGGAGTGGTTTTTTACTTTGAAATCGAAAAGGTAAACCATGGTTGCCAATAATTGGAGGGGGGGAGGGCAATGACGTTAGCATGAGCGAAAGCCGCTTTCCTTGGAGGCGCAAGCCATTGCCGCCCCAACACTAGAGCTCGTCGTCGGGCATGCTAGCGATGATGGTATTGGTGCTAAGATGGATAGTTTTGCATCGACATTGAGTTTCTGCGGTGCCAGCCCGCTTTACTGTTATTCATTTATGATACGATCTTTAGGTACCGTAAATCTATTGTTGTAACGACGCAACCATCCACCACATCGAAACGTTTCTTCATAGGTATACCATGCCTGGTGATTGGTATCAGCTTGGTACCGACGGGTATCGGATTTTGTACACGGGTATTAGTCATAGACATATATAATACAATATATTCATAGGTATTAGACCTAGTACCCATAATATATCATCCCTTTCGGTTCTAACATGATGCTGTCCCCCAGCAGCCCCCGTTTGTTCATCTGATTAATTAGATGGATCTACAAATTTTGTTTCATTTGTTTTTGTATGAAGTAGGAATACTAGATAGCCGCCCATGTGAGAAATTAAATTAATCTAGCGAGATAAAAAAAATATGGCCTGCAGCTTGGGATTAATTGAGGAGCTGATGAGCATTACTCGGCTGTCTCGGCAAGCATAAGACACACGTCATAACTTATGTACACACTTGAAGAACTTTAGAAAGAGACGTCGGGAATCTTTTGGCACTTGCAGCTACTCCCTCCGTCCCAATATATTGTAACCTAGTGGACTATGAATCTGGACAATAATCTCCAAGTCATCCAAATACAAATTCTTACTTCAGATTTTAAGAGCACTGTATCTACATTCTATATCTACTTGTATATCCATTCAATAATCTCCAAGTCATCCAAAAAATATGGATAGGCGGGGAGAGGGGTAGGCGGCGCTGGGCCTCACCGCGACGATGGCCTGCGACGGCGACGACATCTCGGAGGATGCCATCTCCTTGAGCTGCTTCATGTGCGCCTCCAGCTTGGAGCTCAGGTTGTCCAAATCACCCCTCAACCGAAGCCTCCCACCCTTGTACGTCCCATCGCCGCACTGCGATGCCATGGCTCGGATGCTCCTCAGTCCTCACCGTCGCTGAAGCCGACGCCAGAAGCTGCACCAGCACGCCGTGCCTCTCCTCATCGTCGCCGTCGCCGTCGACGCCGAAGCCGACGCTGCCGCACAGGGAATCCATGCCGGAGCTGAGCTGCTGGAGCTTGTCCTTGATAGACTGCCATTTCGCCGGGAACTGTGGGATGGAGCATGTCAGCGAGGAGGACGCCATCGCCATTGACCTGAGCACCTCGAGAGCTTCTGCTGCTTCACCATGGCAGCTTCCATCCACTGCTCCTTCCTCTGCAGCTTCTCCCATCTCTGCTGCACTCTGTCTCACCCACCAAGAACAACAATGCACACACAAACTGCCTACCTATGCAACGCAGTGCAGCAGCAGAAATGCATCTTCTTGGAGTTCAGAGTTGCAACTGGAATTTCGTCAAATTTCCATCAAATTTAAAATTTGTCCAAATTGTAATGTCCAAATCTATACTATTATAGATCTTATAATTAAATCTTTACAACACGATCACACTACTATATTTTGATGAAAAAATTGAATGTTGTTTCATCATTTATAAAAAATTGTTTTATCACTAGGTCAAATGTTTCAGTTTATTGTATAAACTATTTCAGAGAAATGAAATATTACTCAATACTGACGGCAACACTTACGACCTCTCTGTGAAACATTAAATACCAACAAATGAAACATTGAAAATAATCATATGAGAGATACATTATATTTACAACAGAAATTGATATTTTTGAAACATTTTATGTCATGTCCAGAACATAATCAATATTTACAAATTATCAAGTGAAACATAGTACAAATACTACCCGGAACATTTAAATAAAAGCATGTGCAACATTTAGAAATCCATTAAAAGCTAAACTTTTTTTTACGGAATATAATCGTGTGTGGTCTTATTGTAAAGATTTAGTTGTAAAAAATTTAATGGTGCCATCGAATCATAGATCAAAGAAGTATTTTAAGAGAAAAAATAGTTTTAAGTTTGCTAAAGGACTTCAACCAACCTAACATACATTATTTATCCTTGCAATACAGTATATGCTGCTTTGCTTGGGAAGCTATGTGACTGCAGCCTCTGCATGCATTATACGTTAGGGAGAGCGCTCGATTTCAAACGCGAAAAATCAGGCGCCCGATCCATAGTTGTATCATAATCTTTTTGTAACTTTCGCTTAGGACTAATCAAACTTCTTGCACTTTACACCCCTTGTCCCCTAGACCAAATCAAGGAAGAAATGTAGCCGAAACGGTAAACCACTCATGTAATTTACAATTCCTTGGCCCATCTATATATTTAACATGTCATCTTTTCGTGACGGCCGCGCACCTCCACAACCAAAGAGGCCCAATACATCTACCGCATGGTCAGCCTGGTCAAACTGGATTTCCTTATAGATGACCAAATGGGCCACCGACCCAGCTCAGCTCGGGCACGACCGAGGCTGGGCAAGAGATCGGTCAGGCCACCAGCACGGCTCGACCTACATCGGGCAGGGCTGTAACGTGCCCGTCGACGAACTGCACCAATGCCCTAGGCATGACCCAATAAAACTCGGTCCGTGTCAAGCCGGCTAGAAGGCACAAAAGTCCACCGTGCTCTTCTTAGAATAAGTCTATTTTACCCCCTCATTTCGTTGGGCCATGTCTTAAATGATTGAAATAAGTCTATTTTGCATCCCCTACACTTTGGGTCATACATTTGTAGCTGAAATAAGTCTATCTTTCCTCCCTAAATTTCATTGATTATTGGATTGTGCTATGCCGGGCCAGCCCATCGTACCGAGGCAGAGGCCTAGACATAGCCCAATGGTCGGGACAGGCCGGCACAGGCCCAACACCAATCGTGTCGTGCTGTGATTGGATCAAACCAAAACCTCGTGCCATGGGCTGGGTCGTGGGTCTTTTGGCCATCGATCTATTCCCACCGGCCAGTCGGCCACCGCTGATCGAAAACACGAGAAAACTTAGGCCATGTTTAGTTTCCAAAAAGTTTTTCTGAAAAACATCACACCGAATCTTTGGACACATGCATGAAGCATTAAATATAGATAAAAACAAAAACTAATTGCACACTTAGGGGGAAAATTGCGAGACGAATCTTTTGAGTCTAATTAGTCCATGATTAGCCATAAGTGCTACAGTAACCCACATGTGCTAATGACGGATTAATTAGGCTCAAAAAATTCGTCTCACGGTTTCTAGGCGAGTTATGAAATTAGTTTTTTCATTCGTGTCCGATAACCCTTCCAACATCCGATCAAACGTCTGATATAACGTCAAAAAAAAATTCATATTGCGAACTAAGTGGAACCTTAGCTTGGCCTCGCGCTTGGCTGGTCCTCGACCACGAGCTGTCACCTTCTCTCCTGACATAACAAGACCACGTTGATGGCGCTGCCAATCCGCGCGCCATGCATGCATTTGTCACTTGCTCCTGCGTGCCAAGCGTGGGACAAATTTTTTATTCGGTGATAACGCCATCTCGCGATGATCCAGATTGAGCGGCAGCTTGAAATTAAATGGTCGATCGATCGCGGAGTATCAACGGGAAAATGATGGCTTGTTGGTCGATCGCGGAGTAGTACGTCACTCCGCCAGGAAAATAGTGTATCCTACTAGTCATCACATGTGACGGGCTCAGTCAGGTTGAACTGATCCAGTGACCAATAATGGGCAAACTTGTAGAGACAGACAAGGTCACAGGGATACCTACGTGTTTAGGCATGGGGCTGAGAGGCTTACGTTCTTACCTGAAAACGAACAGCTAAGTTGGAAAGAGCAGCCCCCCCCCCCCCCCCCCCCCCAATTGTAAGGGCATTTTGGTCTTCGCATTCTAATGGCCTCTTTGAATCGCATGAATGGAAAAACGGAGGAATAGGAAAAATGTAGGATTCTGATAGGAAAGCAGGTGTAAAACAGAGAATTGGAAAATATAGAAAAAACACAGGAATGACCGTTTGATTGGACCACAGAAAAAACGCAGGAATCGGATGAGAGAGATAGACTCAAAGGAATTTTTCCAAGAGGTTAGACCTCTTGCTAACTTTCCTCCAAAATCTTTATAGGATTAGCCATTCCATAGAAATTTTGAAGGATAGTATAGAATTCAATCCTTTGTTTCAAAGGCTTTCATAGGAATTTTTTTCATAGGATTAAAATCCTTCAAATTTCCTACACTTTTCCTACGAATCAAAAGGGGCCTAAGTGTGTAGAAAAAAGGCATCACTTTATGAGGGAAGCACACCAACACAGCAACACTAACACTAAGGTTCGTTCTTTTCTGATAAGTAAGATGCATATTCTACCCCTGGTTCTCGTTAGCATGCTTTTTTAAAACGGTTAAACGGTATATTTCGTGTGAACTTTCTATATATAAATTGCTCTAAAATATTAGATAAATCCACATTTTAAGTTTATAATAATTAAAACTCAATTAATTATACGTTAATGATTTTTTTATCATGCCATAACTTCGCCTTCATTCAATTAGGTTGTGCTTTGAGATGCACTTGATAGTGTGGTGGCAAGGAGTGCGTGGTTTCAACTCTGATTTCCCGTGTTCAATTCCCAACACGCTCACAATTCTTCTTATAAAAATGTTTGGAGGGACGTCTCTCCCTTCAAATCTCCTTTTTTTTAATTAGGCTGTGCTTTTTTGATGGGTTATTAGCACATAATTAATTAATTATTGGTTCAAATTTTTTTTAGATTAATATGTTTTTAAAGCAACTTTTTCTATATAAAGTTTTTTTAAAAATGCATTGTTTAGTAGTTTAGGAAAACGTGTGCACGGAAAAGAGAAAGTGAAGGTTAGAAACCTCAACATAAGAACTCGGCCTTAGATACGAACACCGCCTAACATAGAACAACTCATGGAGTAGATATGAACGAAGCATTTAGAATGGATCTAGCTCTTTTTTTTTTCATTGGGATCTCTAGGTTGAAGAATAAGGTGATGTTTGGATTCAGAGACTAAATTTTTGTTCCTGTCACATTGGATGTTTGAACACTATTTAGAAGTATTAAACGTAGACTAATAATAAAACTAACTGCATAAATGAGAGCTAATTCGCGAAGCAAATTTTTTAAGCCTAATTAATCCATAATTAGCACATGTTTACTGTAGCATCACATAGGCTAATCATGGATTAACTAGGCTCAATCGATTCGTCTCGTGAATTAGTTGAGGATTATGGAATGAGTTCTGTCATTAGTCTACGTTTAATACTTCTAATTAGTGTCTAAACATCCAATGTGATAGGGACTAAATTTTAATCTCTGGATCCAAACAGTCACTAAGGCATGTTGCCTGCTCTAGTCTGATTCAACTTTCAACCCAAAAAGAATAGAACAGTAAAATAAAATTTAAGTACCCAAGCCAAATCCCATAAGACCGGGACAATCAGGGATTGTATGGTTTGAAGCTGATTTTGGCCCTGCCAATATTTTGCTAGTGCCAAAATCTTGGCACTACTAAATTTAGTAGTATAGAATTTATGCTAACGTGCGTGAAAATTGATTTTAAACCAAATATTAAGACAGTACTTTTGAAGTTATCAAATTTTCAGTAGGACTAAAATCAGCTTCAATTCAAACATGGCCTCAATTCATCCCCGAAAAGATGGGAGATGCATGTAACTTAGACTGTAAATTCACATTTTTCGTATATGAAGCATTATTAAATATAAGATGCGTAACTTGGAGTACTATACATTCCATTATCTTAAAAAAAATACACAACATTGTGTGTTTCCATAGGCAAAATACTAATTTTCTTCTCTACCTGCATCAATTTGGTTTTGTTGGAAGTGAGACGAGATGTCACAAGTATACTTCTTGCCGTTCAAACTTTTGAGACTATTGTGAACAATGACAATGTCCGTGTGCAATCTATATCGGTCATGACGTCGTATGTGTCGCATTGTACATGATTATTTATGTTTCAAGAAAATTTTAGACGTTAGTCATTATTCAAGTCAGAGTTCTCTAGGCCAATGATGTGAGAGAACGACAAGCTGGGAATCAAATAATTACGTTTGCTGAAGTATTGCATTAACCAGGCTAAAATTTGAATTAGTGGACGATGAGACCCCGGCCAAGCTGGAGTATATACCAACCAACACTAGAATAACAGTACACGCTAGTAGTATATATGTGCAGCGCCTGCAATCGGAGAGGCTGCATCTCGTTTCCACTAGCCGATCGATCGACGAACGACGACATGGTCGCCGCCGACGAGATCAAGCCGCACGCGGTGTGCCTGCCGTTACCGGCGCAGGGGCACGTCACGCCGATGATGAAGCTGGCCAAGGTGCTCCACTGCAGGGGCTTCCACGTCACCTTCGTCAACACCGAGTACAACCACCGCCGCCTCATCCGCTCCCGCGGCGCCGCCGCCGTGGCCGGGGTCCCGGGGTTCCGCTTCGCCACCATCCCCGACGGCCTCCCGCCGTCCGACGCCGACGCCACGCAGGACCCGGCGTCGATCTGCTACTCCACCATGACCACCTGCCTCCCGCACTTCACGAAGCTGCTCGTCGACCTCGACGGCGGCCGCGCGGCCGGGATCCCGCCCGTGACGTGCGTCGTGGCGGACGGCGTCATGAGCTTCGCCGTCGACGCCGCCAAGGAGCTCGGCGTGCCGTGCGCGCTGTTCTGGACGGCCAGCGCCTGCGGCTACATGGGCTACCGCCACCACCGGTTCTTCCTGGACGAGGGCCTCTCGCCTCTCAAAGGTATTCGACCATATGACACCACCACATCCATCGGTCTTGTTAAACACCGTAACGAGGAACGAAGTGGTTCGCACGCATGCATGACGCGCGTTCTGTGGTGTGGTGTGGTGTTCGACGTACGTGCAGATGAAGAGCAGCTGACGAACGGGTTCCTGGACACGGTGGCGCGGCCGGCGCGCGGGATGAGCAAGCACATGCGCTACCGGGACTACCCGAGCTTCATCTGGACGACGGACCGCGGCGACATCCTGCTCAACTTCCTTCTCCACGAGGTGGAGCGCGCGGACCGCGCGGACGCCGTGATCCTCAACACGTTCGACGAGCTGGAGCACCAGGCGCTGGACGCCATGCGCGCCATCCTCCCGCCGGTCTACACCATCGGCCCGCTCGGCAGCCTCGCCGACCGCGTCGTCGCCCCGGACGCCCCGGCCGCCGCCATCCGCCCCAGCCTCTGGAAGGAGGACACCGCCTGCCTGGCGTGGCTGGACGGCAGGGAGCCCCGGTCCGTGGTGTTCGTCAACTACGGGAGCATCACCACCATGTCCAACGACGAGCTGGTGGAGTTCGCGTGGGGGCTCGCCAACTGCGGCCACGGCTTCCTGTGGATCGTCCGCCCCGACCTCGTCAGGGGCGACGCCGCCGTGCTGCCGCGGGAGTTCCTGGAGGTGACGAGGGGGAGGGGCCTCCTGGCGAGCTGGTGCGAGCAGGAGGCCGTGCTGCGGCACGGGGCGGTGGGCGCGTTCCTGACGCACTGCGGGTGGAACTCGACGATGGAGAGCCTCAGCGCCGGGGTGCCTATGCTGTGCTGGCCCTTCTTCGCCGAGCAGCAGACCAACGCGCGCTACTCGTGCGCCGAGTGGGGCGTCGGGATGGAGGTGGGCGGCGGCGTGCGGCGCGAGGCGGTGGAGGCGACGATCAGGGAGGCCATGGGAGGGGAGAAGGGGAAGGAGATGAGGCGGAGGGCGGCGGAGTGGAAGGAGCTCGGTGCAAGGGCGACGCAGCCTGGCGGGAGGTCGTTGGTCAACCTGGACAATCTGATCAAGGAAGTCTTGCTCCCAAGTAAAAAATGCTGCTAGATAGAGATGGCCTGCTTGGCTGCTAGCTGCTGGGGTGGAAAAGAATTACTACTGTGTTTTTACTTATGGATTATTCCTGCTAGAATAATATTCACCTGCTTGGAAGCAGGTGATTCCCGGGAAGTAGGATTGAGTTAATTATTTGGGGCGTCCAGGATTACTATTTACTACAACTCGATCTCCTTGGTTACTGAAATTACAGTCATATTTTTTTTTTGTGTCCATTAAATTACTGTCATCTAGTTTTCTTATTTTTTTCAGAGAAGACGTAGCTAATAATGTATTGCCAATTCCCAGCAATATTACAATTTTTAGAGTGCAATGGAATGCACCTACTTAACACATATAGAATGCATTTGCACCCTTTTAGTGGTTTGGCTCTATCGGCATTGAGAGGTATATGGCTTTGTCGTAGGTCTAATGATGATCGGTCTCGCAACGATAGTCGGTTTGGTGCTAGTTTTTCTCTTTGGTTTGTATGTGGTGGTGCCGTTCATTTGTGGTTGACTCGTGAGTGAGCTGGATAAGTTTTTCTTTTTCTTCTGTATTTTCTTCTACTACACCAATAGTAACATCGTACGGTTTTGGTGCAGTTCATTACAAAATATAGAATACTCACACATACATATCTCCTACATGCGCATAGAAATTGTTAGAGGCTTACAGCCAAGTATGGGCACGCTTGCATATCCACCGCACAAGCGCATGTGTGCATGCTTCCACGATAGTGGGCAACGGTGTCAACCAGCCAGACATACCAAATTCTAACAATTCGACTCTTTTGTAAAAATAAATCGTGCCAAAAGGATATTTTAGAATAAAATATGATCTTAGTGCTATTCCTAATAAATATGCAGCCCAAAATCTCAGCGCTAGATGCTTTGACGCTGACACCCCTTCCACATTAGCACCCTATACGAGCTAGAGGACCAGCACGGCAGGAGGTTCCCGCCACTTAATTACCTCCCAACCTCCCATGTCAATGGACATGGTGTAGAGGTAGATGACTTGACCAAAAACTCTAGAGCTCGACAAGGACGTTGTGGCACTGGAGTCGATAGAGCTCGATGAGGTTGTCAGTGGTATGGAAGAGCAAGGAGTCAGTAGTAGCATATGAGTCCAGCTGTCCAGCTGTTGTAACTTGAAGCGGTACGACACTAGAGGACCCGGACACCACATCCTGATCGAGCTTCTGACCAAGTCTCCTACCTCAACACCAAGCCCATTGGTGCTCAGGTTGGGGTCGAAGGTCAGTGCCAAATCTTTTGATGTTGACCATGCCACGTCGGCCCTCTTGCTCAGTTAGCGCATCACGATGGTATAGGTGTCAACTCCTGACACCAGCATTGATATGTTGGATTTCAACACCATTAGACTTAACATTAAAATCATAGCCTATTTTTTAAATAAGTTTTTGGTGTTATATGTTCTTCGAATAAGCTTATAAAAAGGGCCGAATTGTTAAAAATTTGGTCCATAGGCATAGAAGTGTACTTCAATTTTTTGTGCTCCTACTGAACATGGTTTGTCATCTAGCTAGTTGCTGATATAGCCCGTCACGCTCACACAATAGCAATAGCATACTTCGCCACCGTGACTGACTCACCGCACTCACTCGATTGTTGGGATAAAACATTTGGCAGTATTGTTTTTGTGATAAATTAATTAATGAAATCTTCGCTACTCTCTCTCTGTTTCAGGTTATAAGACATTTTGATTTTGGTCAAAGTCAAATTACTTCAAGTTTAACTTAAATTTATAGATAAATATAGTAATATTTATAATACCAAATTAGTTTCATTAAATCAATAATTAAATATATTTTCATAATAAATTTATGTTGGGTTGAAAATGTTATTGTTTTTTTCTACAAACTTAGTTAAACTTAAAGCAATTTGACTTTAACCAAAGTCAAAACGTATTATAACCTGAAACAGAGGTAGTACTTCTTTTTCTTAGAAAATAAATCTTTGGCTGCTAACAAGGGTAACAAGTGTCATTGATATCCTATCACGAATGCATCAGATTCTATCAGCGCTGCCTCGTACCCTCAGTGCACTATCAGATCCATCACGGTGAGAAAACGGAGATGATAACTACACTAGCCAGCAAAAGCAGACAAGGCGACAATTCCACAATCCCTTTCGTTTCCATTCCACAAACATGCAGGAGATCCCGCGGACGCAACGAACTCGTCAACAAATTTCCAGCCACGCGACAGGCACAAACCAATCAGAGTCTGTCAGCTCGTCGATCGACCGTCGTTGATCGATTGGAATTTGTACATCCCAACCTTTCCACTTTCTTTCCATCTTGTTTGTCCTTGACGAGCTTGTTCCTTGTCATTTTTTTCCCTTCTGCATCCAGAATGAAGCTTCAGAATTGCCGTCTACCATCATAAGTCTCTTCTTGCTGTCGGTATCGAGTTATGGATCCTACCAGATCTGGACGTGGCATGGCATACGTATAGATCTCCGGTGCTTGATTGGATGCTTTTACTGTCTGTGCCTTTGGCATCTTGTATGTGTATGATGCATATATATGATAATATGAATGGTTCATGCGTGTGCATGCTTCGGCGAGAGTCTCACGATCGAGTAGTACCAATATTAAACAAGCCAAGAACACTGAGCTGGTAGAGATGTGTGGAGTGATGGATCGCTGTCTGCATGGCGCTGTCGTGGACCATGCCTCGTGCTTCTCGTGCCGTTGGTTGGACCCTCATTCAAGTAGGGTGTCCATTCCGTTCTCAAAAAATGTTACTTCCTCCGTTTCACAATGTAAATCATTCTAGCATTTCCCATAAGATTCATTAACATCAATATAAATGTGGAAAATGTTAGAATGACTTACATTGTAAAACGGAGGGGGTATAGAAATATATATATATATATATATATATAGCCCTCGTCTAACATTAATCCGGTATGTTTTAAGATGGAGGTGGTACATAATCAGACACATTTCAGAGAAGAAAAATAGTATAAATTTCTAGCCTTATGATTTACTTCCCTATTTGTGCTCTGGCAAACACCAACAAGACTATGGCCCCATTATAATCTGCTTGTAACACTATTACATAATCCCTAATAGGTACCGATACATTTAAAATCGGCACCTATAAACCTATTCCCACCTTCCGTACGATAAAAATAGGTACAAGCACTTTTGAGCACTACAGGTATCGGTTCTAAAGAAAAATAGGTACCAGTTTTTTAAAAGAACATATTTTTCTTTAGAACCAACACGTATAATATATTATAGGTGCCCATACCAAACCGAACCGAACTCGACCTTATCCTTATCCTCTCCACACGACCTCCTCCTCCTCCTCTCTCCGCCCACCTCGCCGTCCTCCTCCCCCCTCCCTTTCTCCTCCTTATCTAGCGGCGCCCTCCCCCTCTCTCTCCCGGCGCCGATGGAGATCCGGCGGTGGCACAGAGGCTGGTCACTGCGGAGGACGTGGCGGCGGCCCTCACCCGACGGCTCTTCCCCCTTCTCCTCCTCCAGCGGGGCGCGGCGAAGTAGCAGCCGGTGCTGGTGAGGTGGCGGCGGCGCGGAGGGCAACGCAGCAAGGTGGCGGCGGCGATGGTGGTGGTTGCTCAGAAGGCTCGCCGGCCCCCTCCCCCTCTCTCCCGGGGGCCCTCTCTCATCTTCTCTGCCACCACGCCGCCGTCCCCCCTTCTCCTCCTCCAGATCTGGGGCAGGGACGCCTGGATCTTGCTGGCCCCCCTTCTCCTCCAGCGCGGCGCATCGGCGAGGTGGCAGCCGGCGCAAGCGAGGGTGTTGGTTGTGGGTTAAGAACCGGCACCTATAATCTCTATAGGTGTCAGTTTCAGAACCGGCACCTTTGTCCGGGAGTATAGGTATTGGCTGGGAAACCGGCACCTATAATCGGTTCCAAACCGACATATATTAGAGTTTGTTTACTAGTGTAAGTTATATGGGAGAGGGGACTATTTCCTCATTTACTGTGAGCACAATTTCCGAAGAGCTAAGGTGTGCGTTCTTTTACAAAAACTCTATATACCAAAGTTTCTTTTTAAAACAAGTCAATTTTTTCAAGTTTATAATAGTCAATACTCAATTAATAGTTAACTAATGAGCTATCTTGTATCGTGTGCAGCTGTTCAGCTCATGCCATGGACTTGTTCTAGACCCTATTCTCTCATAAAGAATCATAGCAAGAGATGAGATAGTGTCGACGCATTTATTCCCAGTTATACATTTATCCAGATATATATTCATTAGGAATGGTTGTTTCGTATTCCAGCACCATAATATGCGCACATTACCATATTGTTGTCTCTACGAAGAGCATCGTTATGAGGCACACCACCTTTCCAAAGTGATTCTTCATTCCAAATAATTAGAGGAGTATTCTCACATTATGAGAACTTTTATGTTCTGACTAAGACCCACGGATCATGTTCGCATACATCCCTATAGAACATGATCAATTGCCATAAATTCGGATACGATTCTATTCCTAGATATCAACATCTTATCACAATTGGAAGTATTACTTTGTTTAATAGCCGATCTAGTTGTCCCGTGTATGAAACTCCGTGCCCAAGCAACGACGAGTATGAATTAAATACGCAAGTTTATTTTTTAATGTAATTTTATATTATGGCTTATAAGTTTTTTTTTATCTAAGTTCGATTTTGTTTATGTAATTTTGTATCATGAGTTATAAGTATATTTTCTTGTAATTTATAATATTTTAGTTAGAATACTTTATGGTTTAACCTTTTATCTAAAGTAGAGGGTTTATTTTAATAACTAGGAGAGGATTGATTAATACCGTTATAGCTAGTAGTTAGCTCTACTATTCAACTTAATCTAAGTGCACCCTTTCCATGTGCTGACTTGCTAGCTTACGTGCTTATGACATGTTCGTGAGAGCAAGTACTAGCAAGCTATAAGCTGCTTATAAACACATGTGGAGAAGAGAGACAAGGAAAAAAAGAGTGTTAGTTCTTATATAAGAGCTGCTTTTCACATGCTTCAAGATAAGTGCATTGAATATATAGATAAGTAAGAGAAAAGGAGAAGAGAAGAAGATCGGAGACAACCTTCTGGCTAATCTATTATACTTCACTCTAATATGAGTTTATTGTAGCTAGTAGTTAGCTCTACTATTAAGGGCCCCTTTGATTTGTTGGATTTCAATTCTATAGGAAAATTTCATATGGAGCCCTTTGAAACAAAGGATTGGATCCTATCCAATCCTTTAAAATTCCTATGGAATGAACAATCCTATATAGAGTTTGGAGGAAATTTAGCCAGAGCTTCAACCTCTTGGTAACTTTCCTTTGAGTCTATCTCTCTCATCCAATTCCTGTGTTTTTCTTGCGGTTAAATCAAACGGTAATTCCTATGTTTTTCCTACGCTTTGCAATCCTCTATTTTACACTAATATTCCTATCAAAATCCTATGCTTTTCCTATTTCTACATTTTCTCAATCCCGCGATTTAAAGGGGCCCTAAACTTACTTTGAGTAGTAGCCTCAACCTTGTGGAGAAGTGAAGGAAGTACTCACTATAGGCCAAATATAGGCCTTATAAACTGTTTGGGTTTCTATAATTTAGTGTGGGTTGGATTACACCCACACTACCGCTGATTCCATGGGCCATGGAGAGGAGCTCCATTTCTTATTATTATTATTAAACTTAGCCTTCAGCTTGTAGGTATAAGCGAAAAATTGAATTTTGAAACTTAATTTGAAGTTGATTTTAGGATTTTATTTCATCATTGTTTATATTCCAACATTCGCTCCTAAATCACTAAGAACATGTATATAAAATTTTTACTTTAAAATTATGTTTTAGCCATTAATAAGGTATTTCGCTTATAATAATTGTAAACAAAACGAGCCTGTAGATTTTTCTTAGGGCAAGTGCAATAGGGTTATCCGGTACTACTATTAGACTGCTTAGATTAGTAAATGCTTACATGAAGGTGAGAGGCAACATAGGAGAGAGAAAAATCGTTAACTATATAGTTGCCAGTCTTGCATAGGCGCCAAGGCTGCAGCTGCTTGCTTTAGGCTATGTTCGGCAAAACATGTTGGGAACCAATCCTCTACGCATGTAAAATGAAGCAACTCAATTAGTTAAGTATTAGCTTAAAAAAACTTAAAATAAATTAATATGTTTTTAAAGCAACCTTCCTATATAATATTTTTTGCAAAAAATTACAAGGCTTGAGAAACATGCGCGCAGAAATCAAGAGGTAAAAGTTGGAAAGATGGAGAAAAAAACACAACCTTAGAGCAAGGTTAATAGTAGCATAGGCAATTGGCGTCAATTTCATCCGACTCAGTTATAACTCTCTTTGCACCTTGTGAATATAGTAAGTAAGTGACCTACAATGCTGGACCCATCAACTTCACATCATATTAAAATAACTTAAACTTCCTCTTAAACATGCAGCTCACTTTCTCTGCACTCATCACTTTTTTTCTCGAATCCGATGTTGGAGCCACCAGCTCACTCTCTCTCCTCCCCTTACTCATCCAACTCATCAGTGTAGCTGACGTGTTTCTCCTATCGCCAGTCCAGCTTGTACTATTTTACTCTCTCTTACTCATCTATGCACCAATCGAAAATAAAAGTGGAGGAATGGTGGGCCTAAATAAATAGGTAAACAATACTTATATAGAACATGAGAAAAGATAACATGGACAACTATTGAAAAGATGACCTATAAAAACTGCTTTGCTATATATAGCTGACAGGAAGCTACCACGTGGACATTTAGAGAAGGTAGCCGACGCCGCTATTACCCTTGCCCTTAGTTTTAGAGTAAGTAAGTTTAATAGTATAGCTAACTCATAACTCTAAAAATTAGCACATCATATACAACTAATCTAATAGTTTTTATATATAATGATTTTGTATAAATATATTTAGCTCATCGTTTTTTCCTCTCTCCTTTTCTCTTTTCTTCAGGTATGCTTATATCTACCTTATAGTACATTTTCTATTTTATTTGCTCTTACACTGCATTTGATATGGAGTATTGTACCTGTTAGGCTAGTTAATTAGTGATAAAAAATACAAGACAAGCCATTAAGTATATGATTAACTAGATGATACCCCGCGCGTTGCCACGGGAATTCGTCATGAATTGATTGATTGAATTAAAGTAGGAAAAAAAGCATAGAAATACCAAAAACACAAAAGCACAATCCCAAATTTGAACAATTTGCTTTGAATTAGTTGGATAAGAATCGAAAGTAACAGTGGAACTGTATATTCTACTTTAGATAAAATGTAAAGCACTAAATTTAGTTGATCTTAGATGTGGAACCAAATAGCCAATGCCCTCAGCAGTTGTTGCATTTTGAAAATTGAGCAAACACATACAGCCTCTTTCAAATCTGTTTATTTTTATCTCAGCCAGGTATCTAAAAATGGTGTGTCAAACATCACCAAGCATGAAAAATATCATTGTTATCAAATAACTATTCTTTGCATCCAAGTGTTAGTGAGGAGCTAAAGCACTCAAAAAGTTTGAAGCCTGAAGCTTAAATAAGAAAAAGAACATATGGTGGGGTAAACGAAAATAAAGATCCAATTTAGCACTATACAAAACCATCCAATTTAGCACTATACAAAATCAACTTCTATATGAAATTTATGTATAGACAGAAGGTACCTTGTTAAGGAGTGTTTCCAATGAAGCTCATGCCTTCTAATAACTCTCATATTTCACCTTGTTTGAAGGATTTTGCACAAAAAGTATTACACGAGGATGGATTCTAATCTCTCGGGTGGACATCCATCCGTTTCTTGCATGTCACCTAAATGATTATGAAAAAATTCCAAAAAAATTCACAAGATAGGTTAATATGTAATATATCACTTCACAAACATGCAAGTTCAAATTCGACTTCTACAAGTTGTAGCAAAAATAACAAATCAAACTCTAACTAGTATACGTATATTCACAGTCAAATTTGTTATTTTTGTCACAACTTGTAGAAGTCGAATTTGAACTTGCATGTTTGTCAAGTGTTATATTACATATTAGCCTATCATGTCAACTTTTTTGAAAATTTTTTATAATCATTTAGATGGCATGTAAGAAACGGGTGGACGTCCACCTGAGTGTTTAAAATATTGATCAACTCGGGCCTTATAACTCACCTTCCATGAGGCTCTGGTCTTATAATTCTCAGGTATGCTTATTTCACTCAATATAGGACCTGAATATCTTGAAATCATCGGAAAACACTTTAAACATATCATTGCACACATTATCATTGGATGAACAGAGAGAAAACAACCACGTGACAGTGACATGAAAATAGGATAAAAATGTTGTTGTAACTGGTCTGCAAATGGACAATATGAAATACCGATACCATGTCTCTCAGTCCCTGATTCCCTGTACATCTGCACATGATCGTCTTTTGTGCTTTGATAAAAGAAAACTGGATGTGCTTACCACTTGTATGCAATCAAAGAAAACTGAAAAGCTAGGCAACCTTTAATTTTCAAATATAGCCTTGTCATTGGAGAAACAAAATCAAATTCTCAGCAGGGAATATTGTTCCATAAATCTGTATATTAGCAAAAAATACAGGATCTATCGTGAAAAAGTAAAACAAAGATCTCACCATGTACTGGTCATCCAGGAACAATAACACTTAGTTGGCGAAAAAACTAAGAGCCAATGAACCAATTTGATGGGAAAAGAATGAGGGAAGATAATGAATAGGGCTGCTGTGCTGACCTGAGTGAACCACAATTGTTTTTTGAAAACAGATGTGTTATTGCTCTGATCGATTTGACGTAGTGCCAGTCTCAGCCAACCAGCAGCAGGCAGAGATGATAAAATCGACGACCGGCAGCTATGTTGAATCTTCGAACTCTCCTTGTATTGCAGACAGACAGAACATCTTGACGACCACTGGTGGCAAAAAGCCAGGAACTCAATATCGGCACCGAAGGTTTGGTGGACAAAGAGATTTAAGAGGTAGAAACCGTAGAAGATGAATCGATTTTTCAGCAAAGGAAATGTAACAGGATTCGAATCAATGGAGGAGAAGAGAAATCGACAGCAATAATGCGGAAAAGGTTTGTGACACAATGAAGTGAGTGGCGGAGTCGGAGGTTTCGTTTTTTCTTTTGACACGCCGCATCTGGGGGTAGGGAAGGCGCCAGGATCAGGGACCACATGATCGGCGCTGGGAGTGCGGGAGGCGGACGGCTTGCTGCATGCGGTGGGGAGGGAGAGCGCGCGACGCGATGCGGGAGAAGGCGATGCGGTGCAGCGGCAGATGTGTGCGATGCAGAAACCCTAGAAAGAGGGATGTGTGCGATGCGGCGGCGGCGGATATGTGCAGATGTGGGGCTGGCCGGCTAGGCTTCAAGCGTTGGCGCTCGATCGAACGGCTGAGAATAAATAGATGACGTGGCTTAACCACAAATCAGCTTTAAAGAAGGGATTAAGTATTAACTTTTATATATAAAAAGTAGATTTATTTGATTATTTAAAGAAGCTTTTATTTATATTTTTTTAATTAAATAATTTAAGAGTTTAAGAAGTGTGTGCTCCTGTTAAATGGAAGTTTAGTGTAATCCAATCCCACTTAGAGCAAGTTTAATCCTACAGCCAACTACTAGCTCCAATTCATCTATAACCAATCTAATAACTTATTTATATAATAGTTATATACTACACTATTAATACCTGTTCCCACCAGTCATACACACACTACGTCTTAAAGTCCGTGCTACAGCTGGCTATAAATCTGTAGCTCGCTGTTCTTCTCTCTCTTCATTTATTTTCTTAAAATATGTTTGCAACTGGCTTATAGCCTGCTATTGTACCCCTCAGTCCAACTCGTGAATGCTGGCCTGATCATCAATTAAAATAAAAAATTGTCGCTTGCGTGCGATGAGGTAGAGTTATGCTGACTTTTGCTGGCTGATCAGGCTCCATTTTTCTTCATTCAACATTGAGGTGAATAAACAGCCCAAAATCTTAGAACCAGTCAACGATCAGCCCGAAATTCGCCGTTGTTGCTTTGCCTACATCTCCACTCTCCATTATTCGCAATTTTTTTTTTTTTTTTTGCAGTGACCACCACATTCCAAATACACAGCAAGGAGCAGCAGAGAATGAGCGAGATGCAGCCGCACGCCGTGTGCTTGCCGTTCCCGGCGCAGGGGCACATCACGCCGATGATGAAGCTGGCCAAGGTGCTCCACTCCAGGGGCTTCCACGTCACCTTCGTCAGCACCGAGTACAACCACCGCCGCCTCGTCCGCTCCCGCGGCGCCGCCGCCGTGGCCGGAATCCCCGGGTTCCGCTTCGCCACCATCCCGGACGGCCTGCCGCCGTCCGACGCCGAAGCCACGCAGGACCCGCCGTCGCTCAGCTACTCCACCATGACCACCTGCCTCCCCCACTTCAGGAAGCTTCTCGCCGACCTCAACAACCGCTCGGCGCCTGACGACGACGCCGCGCCGCCGGTCACCTGCGTCGTGGCCGACCACCTCATGGGCTTCAGCCTCGACGCCGCGGCGGAGCTCGGCGTGCCGTGCGCGCTCTTCTGGACGGCCAGCGCCTGCGGCTACATGGGCTACCGCAACTTCCGCCTGCTCATCGACATGGGCATCATTCCCCTCAAAGGTCTGATCATTTCTTAAATTTTCAATATACGAATCGCGTCGTCGATTCATCTTAGCTTCATCAGATTGCTCTGCTTGGCGATCGAGCAGGGGAAGAGCAGCTGACGAACGGGTTCATGGACATGGCGGTGGACTGGGCGCCGGGGATGAGCAAGCACATGCGGCTCAAGGACTTCCCCACCTTCCTCCGCACCACGGACCGCGACGACATCCTGATGACGTTCCAGCTGCGGCAGGTGGAGCGCGCGGAGGAGGCGGACGCCGTGGTCCTCAACACGTTCGACGAGCTGGAGCAGCCGGCGCTGGACGCCATGCGCGCCATCACCCCGGCCATCTACACCGTCGGCCCGCTCGCGTTCCTCACGGAGCAGATCCCGCCGGGGGGGCCCCTCGACGGCATCAGCCCCAGCCTCTGGAAGGAAGACGACGCCTGCCTCCGGTGGCTCGACGGGAGGAAGCCCCGGTCGGTGGTGTACGTGAACTACGGGAGCGTGACGGTGATGAGCGGCCACGAGCTGGAGGAGTTCGCGTGGGGGCTCGCCGGCAGCGGCCACGACTTCCTCTGGATCGTCAGGCCGGACGTCGTGACGAGGACCGCCGCCGCCGCGGAGGCGGCGCTGCCGCGGGAGTTCGCAGAGGCGACGAAGGGGAGGGGGCTCGTGGCGAGCTGGTGCGACCAGGAGGCGGTGCTGAGGCACCCGGCGGTGGGGGCGTTCCTGACGCACAGCGGGTGGAACTCGACGGTGGAGGCGCTGTCCGGCGGCGTGCCGATGCTGTGTTGGCCGTTCTTCGCCGAGCAGCAGACCAACTGCAGGTACAAGTGCGTGGAGTGGGGCGTGGCGATGGAGGTGGGCGGCAGCGTGCGGCGGGAGGCGGTGGAGGGGAGGATCAGGGAGGCCATGGGAGGAGGGGAGAAGGGGAAGGAGATGAGGAGGAGGGCGGCGGAGTGGAAGGAGGCCGCCGCTCGAGCGAGGGGACGGTCGCTCGCCAACCTTGAGAGGCTCATCGGCGATGTACTGCTCTCTGGTAAGAAGGACAGGGTAATTTGATCGGTAGAGCGTGTACTTGATGGTGTAAAAGTAAAAGTATTATGCGGGTGCTTTAGTGCAACTGCAGCACAAATGCGTTGGTGATGCGGGAGGAGGAGCCGTGCAAATTGTGACTTCTCGGCTTCTCGCCTATGACCTGAAAGGTCTACCTGGACACCTGGTAGCTGAGCTGTGGCAACGGTCGGGCTGCAATAGCCTTTCATTTGCATTATTTCTCCACGCGCGGCGGCCGTCTTGGCGTCATCCTTCTATTTTGTAATAAGTTTATTTTACTCCAAATCACATCTCTCAACCACAAAACTGGTTATAGCACCTCTCCCAACTCAAAAAAGGGTGCAAATCAACTAATTCGATGGTTTGAAAAGTAGTCTCCGCTAACATGGCAGGTTGGCTTGTTCAAAGTGGGCTGGCATGATAGCTTATCAAAGAAATTAAAAATAGAAATTGATCACACATGTAAGTGGCATGTAAAAATATAAAAAGGTAGGGCCCATTTGTCAGCCCAACTTCTCCTTCTCAATCTTGACATGCCTCGACGCGTCACCGCCGTCGGAGGAGGGGGACTAGGGGAGTAGTCCGTTGCAGCAATAGAGGATGAGATAGGGAGTGCTCCCATGGCGGCGAGGGCGCCTTCGACCTCACGGCGTGAAGGTCACCTACAGCACGCGGTTGACAGCGGCGGAGACCAGTGGTAGCAACGCGGTTGGAGGTGGCCGCAACAGCGCGACAAGTGCGGCGAGGGTGGAAGTCCACAGCAACAACACGCCATCCTTGTTATCCCACCATCCGCACCTATCTTCTATGTCTTCGTCTCCACAAGACTAATCGCCGAGTTCCTCGAGGCCTCCCTTTGCGTCCCTGACCTTACCCTACCCAAGAACAACAGGCAATCGTTTTGCTACCCTGCGTCGCCGCCGACCTCAGACGTCCTCGAGCAAGCCCTCCTATCGATAGAGGTGGACGCCGCACTGACGGATGTCAGTGCTACCGTGTGGTCAGTGTGCTCAAGGCTGATAAGGTGCCCGCGGCCGTGGAGCGCGGCGGAGGCGGTGTTCCGGGTGCACAAGAAGATGAAGCGGGAGCTCAAGAGGTGGTTCCGAGGGATCGGGTGGTTATAAAGGAGTTCTACTGGTTGTGCTGTGGCCGGCTGCGCGCAACGGGAGGAGTCGATGACCGTGGCATGTGCGGGGAGGAGTTCTTCGCCTGGCTATAGAGAGAAAATGAGAGAGAGAGGGGGGGGAGAGTGGTGAAGAAAAAGAGAAAATGAGATTAAGATGGCTGACATGTGGGGCTATTATTATTTTTTCACTAACATGTGGGTCTCATGAGCACTACGTAGTATAAAACCACTATCAAACAGCTGAGAGACTCGATTTGCTGTGGGTTTGAAGATGGAGGAGGCATTATACTCGATATTACGGTTGCACAAGGCGATTTAATCAGGGACAAGAGTTGAGAGAATTTATATGTCATCTTATTTAATAAGATTGATGGCTTATTCAGATTGATGCCATTTCAAATCATACCGTTTTTTAAGCAAAGTTACCAACTATATGCATCCATTTAGTTTCTCGCCAAATTCTAGTAAATAAATAAGAAATCTTGACAAAACAGGCAATATTGTTAAATTGCCAAAATTTTAGCAATGCCAAAAATTGGTTAGGTTTATTTTGGCTACAATCTAAATAGGTCTGAAACTCATTGAAAAAAATGCAATGGGAATGACCTAAAGTTTAAACTGATTAAAACCAACTCACTTTATTCCGTAATAATTTTTAATTTCTTGTTACCAGAGTAATCAGCTTCAAATCTGCGGATGGTTGTCAATTAAAAAGGCGGGCGGCGATTGCACACCGATAGCGGCTTGCCCATTTACTGAAACATAATTTTGGTTCCGTGTGGCATTCTTCAGCAGTTGCCCACTCTCCATTCTGCTGATCTCAACATGCAACCTACTTCACTATCAGTTCATCAAAGTAAAGCAATTGCATCATTTAACAACTGAGACTGTCGCAAGAACTCAATATATATATATTCAGTAACTTTATGCTACTTGGAGAAGCAAACCAGCAAAAGCAGGGTCAGATGTGATCTTTTAACAATCGGGCCGCGGCTTGAAAATCAACACGCCTAACCATGCCATTACGTCAGGGAGTTTCTATGGGAGATGCGAAAATAAGATTATTGGCAATCGAAAGGCTCAAGGTCGCCGGTTCACCAGGATGGAAGCAGGTGAAGAGATCGAGGACGGTGAACCATCCACACCCACCTACAAGGCTCATCCTCCTCCCCACCTCCCGTCGCCGATGAGGTCGTCCGGCGTCAGCCTGGTCCTGTCGGTCGCCGACCTCGTCCTCCGGTTCGTCGCCATCGGCGGCACGGCTGGCAGCGCCATCGCCATGGCCACCACGAGCGAGACGCTCCCCTTCGCCGCGCCGTTCGTCCGGTTCAGGGCGGAGTACAGCGACCTCCCAACATTAATGTAAGCGTGTAGTACGATCTAAGCTAGCTAGCTGCAGCCGTCGCGATGTGCAGATGACAACGGAAGACGTGTTATCGATATGTACATGTGTGCAGGTTCTTCGTGGTGGCGAGCTCGGTGGTGTGCGCGTACCTCGTGCTGTCGCTGCCGGCGTCCGTCGTGCACGTCGTCAGGCCCGGGGCAAGGAGCAGCCGCGCCATCCTGGCATTTCTCGACACGGTAGCTTCTGACAGCTGCAGCTTCTACTGGCTCGCTCGAGGCTTACGTGCGTGTTTGTGCTGAGAAATGAATGGCGTGCAGGTGATGCTTGCGCTGCTGACGGCCAGCGCGTCGGCGGCGGCGGCGATCGTGTACCTGGCGCACAGGGGCAGCGCGCGGGCCAACTGGCTCGGGATCTGCCAGCAGTTCACCTCCTTCTGCCAGCGCATCACGGCGTCGCTCGTCGGCTCGTTCGCCGCCGCCGTCGTGCTCGTCGCCCTCGTCTTCCTCTCCGCGCTCTCGCTGGCGAGGCGCGCCTGATCGATACGTGTGTCTGTATCATCCTTATCTACTTCAGAATTGTACTTCCGAATTTGTGAGATGTGTTGCACAATACCATTTGTTTTCTTGAATTCACGAATGTTTTATCCACCGAAAAAGTTTGTGGACGCAACATAGCAACACACATTATGCGTATATGTGTATGATACTCACGTTTTCTCCGATTAATTAACGAACTTAAAATTTGATTACAAATTCAAGACGACAGTAGTACATTCTTAAGTTCCTATATATAGACCTATATAGGATATATTTACAATCAAGCTAGGAACTCTGTCACGTCATCCAGAGACTTGAGAGTCTTCTCGTAGTAGAGGTACGACTCGTACACCTTGGGAGTCCGCACGAACCGATCGAACTGCAGAGCACAGTCGAATTAGCACTTTGTTTTTGCAGTAATTAAACGAGCTAATCACCGTAATTAACGAGCAAAAAAATTAATCGTCAATAATCCGTATCAAGTTAGCTTAATTTAATTTGGCAATGGTATAGCAGACGAGACCTCGGTCATGTTGTCGACGAGCTCGTTGGCGACGCGGACGTAGTCGGGGCGGCGGGCCTCGGGGACGCCGGCCATGGCGGTGGTGAGGTCGAGGTCGAGGTACTTGGACTTGAGGCGCACGTAGAACAGCACGTACTTCCACGACATGGTCTCCAGCATGGGCCGCAGCGTGCGCATCCCCTCCGCCGTCTGCCGGATGCGCGCCGCGGCCTCCTCCGCGGTCAGCCCGGGCTCGAAGAACCGCTCCCTGACGTACGACCTCGTGCCCCACCGCGGCACCGTCCCGGGCCCCGGCGGCGGGGGCGGCACCGCGGCCGCCTCCGCCGCCATGGCCGGGGGAGGCGCCGCGGGGCGCCGCGCCGACAGCGCCGCCGTCGCGGCCAGCGCCGTCGACGCGGCGACCGCGAGCCGGCGCGTCGCGGACTGCGGCGCGCCGCGCTGGTGCTTCTCCCCCGCCGCCGCCGCGTCCGCCTGCGACGCCGTCCCGCGGCGGCGCGCCGAGGTGGGGGACGAAGCCGACGAGGAGGAGGAGGAGCTAGTGGCGGTGGAGCACAGGATGAGGTGCTTGGCGAGGGTGGCCATGGCGAGCGAAGTGGAGGGGAGTGACAGTGCAAGTGAGACTGAAAGTGAGGAGTAGAGATAGTTTTCTTGAGGTTGGAGAGAAGGTGTGGGTCGTATGGTAGGGAGATATTATCCACTTTGTTTTCATTTGGGCCTCTGAGATAGTACATGTATGCTTGCACTTTTTTCTTTTTTTTTCTTTTTTTTTTTTGGTATTGAGAGGCTCACAAGATATGGTTGATAAAAAAAAGGATAAGGAGAGTTTGTCTCACTAGCTGTGTTGCTGGAGGCTGCATTAAGTCTGAATAAACTTTAGCTAGCTTTCCCCTGCACTTTAATTTCTAACACATGTACCAAATTATGGATATCAGTTTAATTCTCAAGACTACCAAAGTATTTCATTTTATGGATCCTTTGGCCAGTCTTGAGAATTTGGATATCAGTGTTATCAATTTCAGATGTCCAATTTGCTAATGGTGTAATGTCAAAGAGAAAACTGCCCTACTGTAGTGATGTAAAACCAGACAGTTCCATTTCAACTTGCACCAAGTAACAGAATTATTGTACAGTAGTACATCTTTAATTATGTGACTAGGGGAGCTTTAGATTTTAAGAAACTAGTGTAAAAAAATCAGCTAGAGAATATGAAAAAAAAACTAAATTTTAGCTTAAAGTTTAATTTTTGGATTATGTTATTATAGTTTCTTAGAAATTGAACGAAAAGTTAGATTGTTTAGAAGGCTGTTGATCCTGAGAGAAATTATAGCTGCTGAAGCTGTCTAAATAAATCTTATATCTAACAGTAACCTACAACTGCGAGGCTTGACCCCAAAAAAAATGTTGAAATGATAAGGACAGTGAAAAACAATCACACGTGAAACGATGAAAGCCGTTTATTAAGCAAAGTACTTGGGAATCGATTTATGTTCCGAAAAGTACACCGAGCGTCCCTCAATTTGATATCTAGTTACAAAATCGTCCCCAATTGTAAAACCAGATATCCCTTAACTAATTAAAACCGATCACAATAGATCCTCTCATGGTTTTGACCCCGGTTTTATCCTACGTGACGGCCGAGTCAGCGTGGAACTCACGTGGGCCCCACATGTCAGGATGCCAGCACACTCTCTCATTCCCCTTTTCTCTCCCTTCCTCTCTCATTTTTTCCCCTGGGCGTCATGGATGGCGGCAGCTTCGTCAACGTAGCGGGGAGGAGGTCAGGGACGGCGGCCCGAGCGGAGCGGGGGCTGCGGCGGGCGAGCTCTCGCACTAGGAGGGGCAAGGCAGGAGAGGAGGGCATCGGCGGCCGATGGCCGGCGACGGGCGACACGGCAGCGGTGACGGCGATGACGACGTCATCCACAGCTGGCCACGGCGGCGCCGCCTCTGCCTGCGCCGAGACGGGCAGAGGCAATGTCGTTGTCGTGGCATCAACGACGAAGCGACTAACGACGACAGCGAGGGCAAGACGCCTCTCCACCTCCACCTCGACGTCCCCGCCCACCATAGCCATCCTCTACGACCACCACAGCCCGCCCGACAAAGTCCTCAGGGTGGCTGAGCTGCCGCCGGCAGAGATCGGCGACCGCGATGTGTGCGTGCGGATGCTGGCCGCCCCCATCAACCCCTCCGACCTCAACCACGTCGAGGGCGTCTACCCCGTTTGCCCTCCCCTCCCCACCGCCGTTGCAGGCTACGAGGGGGTCGGGCAGGCCCACGCCCTCGGTGCCGCCTTCGTTTCCCCGCTCCTCTCCCCCGGTGACTGGGTCATCCCTTCCCTGCCCTCCTTGGGCACCTGGCAGACCTACATCGTCAACCCAGCCACCGCCTGGCACAGGGTCTTCTCCGATGTGCCTCCCCCAATACGCCGCCACCATCACCGTCAATCCACTCACCTCGCTCCGGATGCTCCAAGACTTGATGCCGCCATGGTGCTCAATCTGCTCAGCTCGACGCCGCCATGGCGCTCGCGGACATGGCCGGCGCCGCAGCCGGAAAACACGAGGCCTCGCCGCCGCCGCACGCCATGCAGGTGAGTAGTAGTAAATCCGTGCGACAATCATGACTACCGCCGGCTGGCACATGCGCATCGAACGCCCTGGGCTTGATTTTGGTTTGTGATATGTCGGCAGGAGACGGCGGCGAAGGGCGAGCAGGAGGACGAGGCGGAGTCGCGGAGATGGCGAGCACGAGGCTGAGCCTTGAGCTGGGAAGGTCGGAATCCAGTCGTCGTCGCCATGCTCCAGCAGCTCAAGCGCCGGCCACCCCGCGTTGCAGCCTGCCGCCACAGCCACGGCAGCGCCGGGCTACGGCCCCAGGCCACGCCACATGCTCACCGAGGTGAAACCGACCGCCATTAAAATTCCGACGGGCCACAGGCCGTCGCTGGCAGCCGACGCCTCCTCTCCTGCCGGCCTCCTTCCCACCCATTAACCAATCTGCACGGAGAGGTGAGAGTGAGAGGAGGAAGGGAGATAAGAGGGGAAAGAGAGGGGGTTGACGTGGACACCCTGACATGTGGGGCCTATATGGGTCCCACAATGACTCAACCGCAACTGGGGTCAAAATCATCTAAGGACCTAAAGTGAACGGTTTTTGTAAGTTGAGAGATGTGAGATATCTGGTTTTGCGATTAGGGAACAATTTTGTAACTCGATGACAAGTTGAGAGACCTTCGGTGTACTTTTCCCTTCATGTTCGGCCGATGGCCTAGTTTTTACTGCCGAGGGCCCAAAACTCCAAATGCTATTCACAGGTTTAAGCCCACTACGACACAACTCATCTTGTCATGAGGGACGTGGTCTTTATGTGGGCTGGCTCAGAGGCCAGCCTACACCACCTAATCAACCTGGCCACCAACTGGGTAAGCCCCAGGCCGTGCGAAGCGGTATAAGGGCATGTACAACGGTTTTTATCAACGGTTTTCATGCAAGTAAATTTAATGACATGGAAGAAAGAGAAAGGAGTATGGTTGTTATGCATGACAACGGCTCAGAGTTGACTCTTAGCATTTATTAGAGCAAATTTTGTTGCATGGTGATGAAAGAAAGGAAAGAAGAGTAAGAAAAAAATATTTTGATACATTAATGATTAGAGACCATATTGTCTCTAACTGTTATAGAGTGCTAGTCTCTAGATAACTAGAGCTCATATCTTACTCTACCTTTGTACATGCCCTAATACTCTCGGGCTCTCGGCCGACCAAAGCAGGAGCAACGGCGGAGGAGCTAAGGGCTTATTTCACTTCTTCGACAAAATAAGGGCCCTTTGATTTGGAGGAAAAACATAGAAATTTTAGAAAAGTTTAATTCTATAGAAAAAATTTCTATGAAGCCCTTTGAAACAAAGGATTAAATCCTAATATTTTGAAATTCCTATGGAATGCACAATTCTATAGAGATTTTGGAGAAAATTTAGCAAGAGCTTCAACCTCTTGGAAAATTTTCTTTGAGTTTATCTCTCTCATCCGTTTCCAGCGTTTTTCCTACGCTCCAATCAAATGACCATTCATGTGTTTTTCCTGTATTTTGCGATCCTATATTTTACACTTACATTCCTATCAGAATCCAGTATTTTTCCTATTTCTACGTTTTCTCAACCCTGCGATTCAAAGGGGCCCTAAACCATATCAATTTTTAGCATTTTCAAATTTTTGGTAAGGGTAATAAACTAAACAAAATTTTATCATTGTAGCCTTACCAAACCCTATCAATATTTGGTAATTCTAAAATCTTCCACTCACAAACATCAAACTAAACACCACATCCACATTTTTAATCTTACCCAAAATTATTAGTGCTAATCTTTTAACTTTACCAATAAATGGTAAAGTTTATCTAGGTTTGTCTTTCGGCGGCCTAGCGAGTGGCCCGTGCGCCACAAAGAGCAAGTGTGAGACGGCACGGCAGTAGTGTGGGATGTAAGGGCATGCTTTAGGGAATTTTCTGAGAGCAGCCGCTTATTTAGAATCTTCAATTGCCAGAAACTCACCAAAATAGTACATATTTTTATCTATATTTTGAAAAACTGTAATTATAGAATTCAGAAAATAAACTATAAGACAGAAGCTGGGTTTATCAGCTTCATTAAATTATCACCGGTTAACTTCTCTCGTCTACTACTTTTCAGATATTTAAACTTCTAAAGACCTTAAGCAGGAGGGGAATAGGGCTGCAGATCTGAGTTAGTTGCCCCTCGGCCAGGCAAACAGTCACACCGACGGGTTATTTTATCGGTATTTATTTGCTTCTTGCTTTTAAGGCTTTTAGCCTTTCATGCTGCTTAGTTATTTGCTTCGTGGTTTGATACAAACTGAACGATTATTTTTGGAATAGAAACTGAATGATTTTTTGTTCGGATTACGAACTGAATGGATGTATTAGCAAATGTATATGCATATACAACGCATGATCATAACTCTTGGCATACTAAATATTACTACTAACATGTTCTCCAAAAATAAAAAAAATAACTCGACATACCGGTTTAAGGACCATTGCACAGATCCGCCATCCATATGTTTTATTTGTATCTTTTTCTGTTTGTACTGGAGTAGGAGTACTACTAATATATTTGAAGGACAAAAACTTATCAATTGTCATACTCCCTCAGTCAAAAAAAAAAAGTGAATCTAGTACTGGATGTGACATATCCTATTACAATGAATTTAGACAGATGTATGTCCAAATTTATTGTACTAGGATGTGTTATATCCAGTACTATGTTGATTTTTTATGGGAATGGGAGAAGATATAAACTGACAATACGTCTATTCTATGAATCTATTACCTACTCCTAGTACTCCATGGTGTGTCCACGGCACCGTACGGTCCAACCTGTATGGTGTCGCTAAAATTTAATTCTGGCTATGCGTTTCATGCTAGAACAAAACACGTAGAAGTGGATTATCATTTTGTCAGAGAACAGGTGGCACAAAAATATTAGAAATTCGGTTTGTTCCGTCGCAAGATCAAATTGCTGATGGATTTACGAAGCCTCTTCCTGTGAGACAATTACAATTGTTCTGTAACAATCTCAATCTTGGAGAGTTGAGATTGAGGGGGAGTATTAGATGATAAGCTTAGTTAGCTAGATAGATTGGTTCTTATCTTCAGTTTGTTGTAACTAACATAGGGATATGATAAGATCTCTCATTCTTTGTATGTGCCACATTAGGGGCTATTCCTAGCCTATATAACACGCAGGCGTACCTGGAGGAAGGGTATTGCTTCCATCACATGGTATCAAAGCCTTCCACCCTCCACCGATCAATCTTTCGATCTAATCTCCCAACTCCCAACGCAAATGGCGTCTTCTTCCTCCAACCCATCTGTTCTCAATGGGCAGACAGTTTTTGAGAAGCTCACCAAAAGCAACTTCGTGCTGTGGAAGGCGCAGGTGCTTGCCACGCTGCGTGGCGCACAGATGGCCGGCTTCCTCGACGGGAGCAATCAGGCATCAGCTGCAACGATCATCATCACCAAGGACGATGGCAAGACCATCGAGAAAGTGGCAAATCCGGCGCTGGTGCAATGGAACTGTTTCGTTCCTTTCCATATTCCCTGATCTGAGAAATACTACTCCCTCCATCCACTGATACAAGGGTTATTCACTATTTTTTTATAACGTTTGACCACTTGTTTCATTCAAAAAATTTGTGTAAATATAAAACACGAAAAGTTATGCTTAAAGTACAAGTCACAAAAAATAAATAATAATTTTATTTTTTAAAATAAGACGAATGATCAAATAGTATAAGTAAAATATTAAAATCCCTTATATTAGCGGACGAAGGGAGTACTAAGCTAAATCTATTTTTTTTAGATCTGTTTAGTTCGCAAACGAAAATTTTTGACGTCTCACATCAGATATACGGACATATATTTGAAATATTAAGCGTAAACTAATAACAAAAACAAATTACAGATTTTGCTTGGAAACTGCGAGGCGAATTTATTAAGCCTAATTAATCCATAATTAGCAAATGTTTACCGTAGCACCACTTTGTCAAATCATGATGTAATTAGGCTTAAAAGATTCGTCTCGCATTTACATGCAATCTGTGTATATAATTAGTTTTTTTATTTGTCTGTATTTAATACTTTATATATGTGTCCAAATATTTAATGTAACAGGTGAAAATTTCTTGTCTGGGAACTAAACAGCCCTTAGCTAATCGCCTATATCCCGCAGTTTTTTTTCCTCTGAAACCATCACAAGTTTTGCATGCTGTGCTGTTTAGCTGCACGGAATCCTCGCGTAAGGACGAAAGAGAGAAAACAAGATGTTTCCCTAAAAAGAAAAAGAAAATAAAAGAGAGATGTGACATTAGGCCATGTCTTTTCATATATGTTTTATATTATAAGTTGTTAGACTTTTTTCTAGTTAAATTTTGTTAAGTTTGACTAAGTTTGTTAAAAATTTTAGCAACATCTAGAATATTAAATTAGTTTAATTAAATATAAAATTGAATATATTTTTATATTATGTTTATTTTGTACTGTAGATAATATTATAGTTTTCTATAAATTTGATTAAACTGAAAGAAGTTTGACTGAAAAAAATTTAAACGACTTATAATATAAAACGGATGGAGTATTATTGTTGCGGACTGCTCCACACCTACTATAAATATGTGTTTTCTTGAGAAAATTCATTCATCGATTCATTGTTCTAAGTTTATTTGTTAAATATTTTATTCATATTTGTAATTATGAAGTAATCGGTATAACAAACGGGTGAATACTCTAATTTTAAATTGGGCCTTAAGATGTTGATGCGCTACATTCCTAATACTCCATTCATTTCAAAATATAGTGCATATATATTTTATTTTGTTAGGGCGGTTTTGATAAATAGTTGCTTCCATAATATATCATTCATGTGATACGAAAGTATTTTTAAGACGAATCTAACAACGTCAATTTTGCTTTAAAAAGTTATAATATACCTAATTGTAGGTTATCATAACAAAATAAAGGTATCTTATATTTTGAAATGAAGGTGGCCTCGTTTCACATTGTAAGACTTTCTACACATCCGTATAGATGCTAATGAATATATATAATAATGATGTCTAGATTCATTAGCATCTATATAAATGTGAGAAATACTAAAAAGTCTTACAGGAGTACATCATATTATCATATGTACTAGCGTCAAATACAATAAATTGGTCTATGCACTACCATTTACTACAAATTAAAATATCACTAGCACTCAAATTTAGCACGGGTGACTAATGATCTATTCTTTAGAGTGCAGGATTCTCCGTAAAAATTAATTCAATTTTATCGATATTCCTTAAATATTTCCATTTCAATGGAAGCCTAAATGTACAGTGTACTACGGTACTATCGGTAACTGTTCAAAATCAGAACGCAACTATGCAAGGCATTGTGATCCTCTGTCGTAACTCGGTGTTAAGGTAGAAGATGGGCAACCCTCTAGTAGTTTTGTGCCTGAAAAACTGGCCAGACGAAACTAATTGCTTTTCTCGACTTATTCGGATCGGAGCATGCTTCTTTCAAATCGTTTTATTTTTTTGAAAAATAGGATAAACCTGACCTCTACGCATCCAATCGGATGGGAAAAAAATTGTATGGCACCCCATGACACAAAGCATGTATGGTACCCCTATCGAGATCTTGTCATCTGGCGTGCACAAATCTTGGAGCACATCTATCTTCAAAACCCCATGAAACTAATTAACTGGCTATCGCTAATCTCGCACGCGGAAGGATGCCGGCGGTCGCGAGCCGCGACCCACGCACGCAGGTGGAGACGAACACATCACAAGAAATAGAGACGGCGGCAGCCGCGGACGGCCGACGGCGGCAAATCGCCGTAACGTATTACTAGCTAGCACGCACGCACCAACACGGCAAAGAAGCGGCATTGCACAGCAGCACGGCCGACGGCGGCGGCAGCAGCAAAGTGCACACAAATTGAAACACAACGGCGACATCGACTCAATCGATCGATAAATTTGATCGATAAATTTAATAGTTTGGAATTAACACATGAGAGCAGAACTAACATAAATATTATTTTTGATATAGTTTGTACATAAAGCAGAGTATTAATGAAATATTGTGATAAAAGGAATTGTTGAATCACAAACTGAATCATTTTCTTCATTCATGCAATCTTCAATTAAATCAATCAAAATTACCTCACACACTAATCATTTTCTTCATTCATGCAATCTTCATTCATAATCTGAACTGAACTGATGATGTGCAGTGGCTTGGTTTTTTATGGCATCGTCAGCAAAGTTTGACCTCGAGTCATGATCGATCAACCCGCGCACCTCTGCCGCGCGATCAATCTGCACAGCGCTAGCTCCATCGATTTCCGCCGTGTTGCTGCGTGCGTCCGTATCGCCGTTGCCAGCAGCGGCCGCCCTTTCTTGCACGCACGTCGTCGTGTCGTCGCCGCCGTCGTCCGTTTCCTGCCCGTGCGTCGCCGTCACGGGCATCGCCGCCGCCATCCTTCCGCGCACGTGAGATTAGCGATAGTCTGTTAATTAGTTTTTGCCCTAATATGGTTTTGAAGGTAGATCAGTGCTCCAAGATTTATGCACGCCAGGTGGCAAGATCTCGATAGGGGTGCCACACAAGCTTTGTGGCATGGGGTGCCAAACAATTTTTTTTCCAATCGGATGTACACTGCCATTTCAAAATTGATACGCCGTCTAGGTTCTGGTCTAATAAGCAACGCTAGTCAAATGAGACGATTATATAGTTTCGGCAATCGTTGACTGACCATATATATGCTGTCTCTGTTTCTAGAAGAATTGTAGTACTTGCTTGATTTGATATTGCCAATAAAGTTATCTTTTCCTATCTCGAGATCCCAGTTTTATTCATAAATATCGTTGTTTGAGTCACTTCTATGACAACTTGGTTAGAGCATCGTTGACAAAATAAAAACTAGAACACAATTGGCATATTCAAGTTTTATTTAGAATATTAAGATACCTGGGCATGTACAGAGGTAGAGTATAATATGAGCTCTCTATACTAATTAATGTCACTAGAGACTATCCTCCTACAGTAGTAGAGACAATAAGATTTCTAAATCAGTAATGCACTAAATATTTTATTTTATATTTCTTTCCTTTTGTCCACCCTCATGCAACAAATTTTCCATTAATAAATGCTAAGAGTCGACTCTAAACCGTTGTCATGTGTAGCAATGATGTTTCTCCTTCATTCCCTCTCTTTCTTTCACGGTACCAAATTTACTTGTATAACAATAAAGAGAGCTCGTTATTTCACACCATTATATATGCCCTAACATATGGCATATAAACCGAAGTTAGTTTTATATTATAGAAATTAATTTTAGAATGAATTTAAGTACACTTTAAAACTGGACTCCTTCCGATCATAAATTTAACGTTCAAAATAAGATTTGATTAAAACTTTAAAATTATAGCCATCCATTTATTTATATTAGAACAAATATTTAAACAAAATTTTAAAACTCGGACATAAATCTACTAATAAATTTATGATATTATTTTTTGTGCAATTCTACTTATACTACTTTAATATCGTTATTAAGATACTGCTGATAGGTGAAATTTTAAACGTTTGGTCGAATATTATCCTAACTAAACGTGAAATATTTATGACCCACGAGATAGTAAAAAGTACTCCCTATTAGGGGATTTGGCATTTTGCTTGCACTGTTTGACCATTCGTCTTACTAAAAAAAATTGAAATTATTATTTATTTTTTCACTTACTTTATTATCTAAAGTACTTTAAGCTTTATATTTGCACAATTTTTTAAATAAGACGAGTGGTCAAGCAGTACAAGTAAAATGTCAAAATCTCTTGTATTAGAGGACGGAGGGAGTATAGCGAAGTACCATAAGAATCGTTTATTAAAATTATTTTTTATTGTAGTATATATTCGAACTGTGGTCAAATTCAAACTGCTTAAAGTTTGACTAATTTTATAACAATGTAGTAACATTTTCAACCCAAGGCAAATTTATTATAAAAATATATTCAATTATTGATTTGATGAAACTAATTTAGTATTATAAATATTATTATATTTATCGATAAACTTAATCAAACTTTAAACATCTTGACTTTGACGAAAATCAAACCGTCTTGTAACCTGAAAGTGAGGGAGTATAATATAACAATAATATACTACTCCAATCTATTATATTATTAAAGGAATAGAAAAAAAGCCTCCACGTTCGCTCTAATGAACTAGAAATTCTCACATTAATCGGAGAAAAAGAAAAAGCAGAGTGCATATAGAAATACAATTTAGAAATAGCTGAATATCGGAATTAAAAGATAAGGAATATTAGAAGAGAAGACTAGAGTCCATATAGAAATACAATTTAGAAAAAGTTAAAATTCGGAATTAAAAAATAAGGAATATTAGAATAGGAGACTAGAGTCCATATAGAAATACAATTTAGAAAAAGTTGAAATTCAGAATTAAAAAATAAGGAATATTAGAAGAGGAGACTAGATTCCATATAGAAATACAATTAGGAAATAACTGAAATTTGGAATTAAAAATAAGGAAAAGAAAAAGCAGAGTTCATATAGAAATACAATTTAGAAATAGCTGAAATTCGGAATTAAAAGATAAGGAATATTAGAAGGGCATACTAGAGTCCATATAGAAATACAATTTAGAAATAGTTGAAATTCGAAATTAAAAATAAGGAATATTAGAAGAGGAGTATATAGTCCATATAGAAATACAATTAGAAAATAACTGAAATTCGTAATTAAAAATAAGGAATATTAGAGTAGAGTATAGAGTCCATATAGAAATACAATTAGGAAATAACTGAAATTCGGAATTAAAAATAAGAAATATTAGAAGTAGAGTATAGAGTCTATATAGAAATACAATTAAGGAAATAATAGAAATTCGGAATTAAAAAATAAGGAATATTAGAAGTAGAGTATAGAGTCCATATAGAAATACAATTAATGAAAAAAAATAGAAATTCGCAATTAAAAAATAAGGAATATTAGAGGTAGAGGATAGAGTCCATATAGGAATTTAAAACTAACTAAAATTTGGAATAAACATAATAAAATTAAAAGGAGAGTTTAGACTCCGTATAAAAATACAATTTACAAATAACTAAATTCAAAATTAAAAAAAACATGGGAAGAGTTTAAAGTCAATATAGGAATACAATTTAGAAACAACTGAAATTCGAAACTAAAAATTAAAGAGTATTGAAAGATGAGTTTAGAGTCCACATAGAAATACAATTAGAAATAATAAAAATTCAGAAATAAAAATAAATAATATTAGAAGAAGAGCATAGAGTCTATATAGAAATACAATTTATAGAAAATTCGGAATTAAAAAAAAGAAATATTAAAAGATGAGTCTAGAGTACATATAGGAATATATATAATTTATAAATAACTAAATTTGATATTAAAAATAATTAATAACTAACACGTATATAAAATATAATATGAATATTACACATTAGTAGTTTTGTAAAGTTATTATAAAATTTAAAATTATATTGTCATTTTAATATATTTGAATAATATAATAAGAAAATATATATATGCTATTATATAAGAGAAAATATAGTGATGCTACCCGCACAATCTGCGCAGGCCACGATATTAAAAAAATTACCCTCGCCGTGGTGCCCACTTCTGGGGCTAGTACCTTCCTCGGCATCCGTGGGCCCCACTCCTTCCCTCGTTCCCCCAAGGGCCCAAAGGCATCGTCTGCACGGCAGTTGCAGCAGGTCGCACTTCCCACCCCCGGCCAAATTGAAACTCTTGTCGTCCTCACCTGGAAGGAACCCCCCCGAACACACGCAGCCATGGCGAAGGCTAGCGGCGGCGGCGGCCTCCTCGATCTGGAGCATCACTTCGCCTTCTACGGCGCGTACCACAGCAACGCCGTCAACGTCTTCATCCACATGATCTTCGTCTGGCCCATCTTCCTCACCGCGCTCCTCCTCCTCCACCTCGCCGCCCCCTCCGCGCACGCCGCGGCCGCCGGCGCCGCCGTCTACGGGGCCTTCTACCTCCTCCTCGACCGCCGCGCCGGCGCCCTCGCCGCGCTCCTCTGCTTCCTCTGCTGGGCCGCCAGCGCCGCCCTCGCCGCCCGCCTCGGCTTCTCCGCCGGATGGAAGGTCAAGGAAACCCTTCTCTTTTCCCTCCTCTTGCTCTTCACTCGGGGCCGTCTTGTGATAGTTTTGATTTTGAGTAGCTAGCTAAGCTTTGCTTGGATTCTAAGGTATGTGTCCTGCGGCTTTGCCTGATGATCAGCGATGATTAGAGTTGCTTTGCTTGGGTTGAGATGTGCCCTGTGACTTGCGTGATGGTCAGCGATGATTAGTATTTTCTCTCGTAACTTTACAATTACTTTCTCTTTTGTCCGATTTTTAGGTTTTGATTTTTGCCTGGGAGGAGTAGCTTCTCCTTATATGATCAATCTATTTCCTAATTTAATCCTTAGGCTGTAGAAACTTCGCTCGATCCTTATGTGATCCATCTATTTCCTAATTTGATCCTTAGGCCATAGAAATTTCGCTCGATTGGGCGATAGCTCAGCTTATGGAGTATACAGTTTTAGTGGTGTGTGCAGTTCTGATCCGATTTGGTGTGGTAATGCATGACTGGTGTATCGACAAATGTAAATCATCTTTTTGGAGCAGAAGAAAAACAGCAAGTCATGACTTAAAGATATCATGTCAAATGAATCCTGAGGCCTTGTTCGGTATTGTGCAAGTCATGACTTAAACGAACAAGGCCTGAGTGGGTTAACCTTTAGTTGCTAACTTCAGAGTTGTTCAGTATTGTGCAGTTGTCTGATCTGCAAATAATCCATAGTCATTTGTTCCCTTTGTGAAAACCAACACGTAAGATGGGGCTGAGAATATTCGTTGTGACAGGTGATGAGTCATATGAAGTACCCTGTCATGCAAATAACGTGATGAACCACATGAAGTGCTTGTCATGCAAATAATATGATGTAGCGTAATATAATGCCCATGTCGGAGGAGCTTCTCTCGTAGCAGCATGCTTTATTCACTGCTAACTGATGCATCAATCCAAACATTGGGATCCATACTTCTTGTTTGTGTCATTTGCTGCTTGTTAATGCCCTATCAGGTTCCTGCTCATGGTTATGATACACTGATTTCGCACATATAGTTACTGTTAACAGCAAGAAGGCATTTTATTATGTCTTATGCTGCATGATGTTTGTTCGCCTCAACTAATTCAGCTTGAGATAAGCTATTTGATCTTTTCATAACCAATTCCAATGTTCCTAGTCCACTGAAAACTGCAATTTCAGTAGCTAGACAGTCAAGGTCCTTACAAGGGATATATTTGGTTCTGTGTCCTTAGCACAACAATTTAGAATCTGATCCGAAGATGAAATTGGCTAATTTCTTTTTGCAAAATACCTGTAGCTGATAGACTAAAAGCTCATCGCCTCTTGTTTTCTCTGCTTCTATGAATTGAAGCTGTTGCAAGATTCTTTTTATATTAAAAAAAATCCATAACTTGTGTTTTTTTATACAGGTGGTATTGGTAGCTCAGCTGTTCTGTTGGACTATGCAGTTCATTGGCCATGGTGTTTTTGAGGCAAGTCTCTATCACACTAGTTCGGAATTATGACTCAAACCTATATATTGAATGTAACTCTTCTCATCATAGAAGCGAGCGCCTGCCCTCCTTGACAATCTTGTCCAAGCTTTCTTGATGGCTCCATTCTTCGTGCTACTAGAGGTAAACGGCAGAGAAATATATGCAGTTTCTTGATTGCCTCCTTGCAAGGTGACATCGAGATCACCTCATGTATACCTTGTTTCTTTTGCTTCAGGCTCTTCACAAGTTTGTTGGGTACGAACCGTATTCTGGCTTTCACGCCAAAGTGCAGAAGCTGATTGACGAGGCCCGCAAGGAATGGGAGGACAAGAAAGCGAAGAAGATGACGTGAAGTGTGATTTGGAAGTGGCAACCCCCATACTGCAGAGGCGTCTTAATCACGTGCCCATTTGACATTTTGATTAGACGGAACTGTGTTAACATGTCGCTGCCAACATATTGCCCTATTTATGTTGTAATATATAAAGAGGATTATGCACTCTCTTGTCTGATGTGTACACGTTACTGGAGAATATAGAATTCTGATGATGATTGTGAACTGTATTAGAAAATAAATACAGGAAAGTCTTTTCACGGTGGTCTCTTCTGTACTGGTACTCTACTATAAGCCGGGAAAATATATATGTAGTGCAAATAAACATGTAAAGTACCGTGGGGATTAAAAAAATAGATGTACGAGATTTGTTCATGTTGGGCATCCATTTTTCATTTTTATAGTTTTCAAGTTTCCATTACACGTGGATTGTACATATATTTTCTCATTTAAGCCATTGATGTATTTGTACTATCGATAAAAGATAATCATACTCGCTTAATTTTGTTGGTGGCTTTCATTATTAGCTTAGGACCTCTTTGATATGCCTCCAAACTTCTAAATTTAACTCCAATAGCGGAATAGAGGCTAGAGTTGTGTGGCAGCCAAAACCTATTCCACATTTCTAGTTCATTTTGTGAGAACACTTCACCAAACTTCACTATCATTTTAAATGGATTTAAAACTGTTTGGCTGTGTTGGAGCTCTGCCAACCAGGTCCTGCTAATAATGTAATCAGATGGCTTGCATGAACTAGAGGGGAAGTGCATATCAGGCCCTTGAAACGCCTGCGGCCTACGGCGATTTTTCGTGGCATTTCTCCCGGCCCAGCATAACACGGGCCATCGACGCGAAGGTTCTGGGCTGCCTAGAAATGCAGGCCCAGTCCATCGTGCGTGCAGCGTTCCGTATCGAAAGGCTGAAACACAAAGTTCAGGAGCAATTCCAAGAAAACAAATGAAGCTGACGATTGAGAGGTTGCTGAAAAATCTTGTTTCAAACGAGAGAAATTGATGGAAAATCTAGTCGTATTGTGATACTATTATACTCTTTGGTTTACCAATCATGTGGATAGTGAGAAAGTGACCGTTGTCAAAAGTACATTAGTTTGGATAGAGAAAATGGACATTTGGCCACGTTCAAAACATGGTTTCGCTAGTATGCCATTCTCAAAACGCGATTCGATAAAATGACAATATGAAGCACGGGTTTACCCCCCACATTGCCATTTTCACCGTTTTATTCATTTTCAAAGTGATTTTCGCTCATCCGCCGAATGATGAAACGGAAATGCCCTTGCTTCGTCCTCTCCAGTAACCGAATCTCAGCCGCCACCGGAAAAGATCGAATTTTGGTATGATTTTGGGGTGAGGAAAGCAAAGCTGCCTGCAAGCCAAGAAATCACGATGAGGGAGAAGAGCACGAAATCATCATCAGAAATGAAAAAGAAAGAAAAGAAGGGGATTAAACCATGCGTGAGTGGAAGCCAAGTTAGAATCCAAATGCTCCTGATTAAAGCAGCGCAAAGACTCGCAACAAAGAAGAAGAAGAAAAAATAAAAGAAAAGATAAGTCTCGAGCAAAATCACCAACCGAATCGGCAGCAGGAGGAAGGGAAGAGAAGAGAAGCAAGCTACCCACCTCAAGAAGAAGCCCCCTTCTCCGCCATGGCCTTTTTTCTTGCTCTCTCGTCAGGAGCAGAAAGCAGGAGGAGAAGCAAGAGTATGCCCCCAGCACGCTACAATACGAGCACACTACAATTCAAGGATGTCCAAATTATTCATACCATGCTGTGATACTTCACGGCTAGCGGGCCGGCGGCAGACAAGAGGACGGTGTTCGTATTGTAGCTGCTGCCGAGGTCGCCGACGGCAGACGGTATCCGCGGCCGCAGCTACTACCGAGGTCACCGCCACGGGGAATGGCGAGGCGGATGAGGAGGTGAAGAGGCCATCAAAACAGGCTGCTGCGACTGCTGCTGCAGGGACGGGGGTGGCGGCTGGTGCTTGGGGAGCAGCGTCGTCGATGGCGGGACCGAGGATGACGCTGGTGGATGAAGCGGAGGAATCAGAGAAGGCTGGGGATTCCTCCTCCACGGTCACAACGGCGGCCGAGATGCAGTGCTGAAGAGGGTGAAGCAAGGGCATTTCTGTCTCATCATCCGGCGGATGAGCGAAAATCATTTCGGAAATGAATAAAACGGTGAAAATGGCAATGTGGCTGTAAGCCCATGCTTCATATTGGCATTTTATCGAATCGCGTTTTGAGAATGGCATACTAACGAAACCCTGTTTTGAACGTGGCCAAATGTCCATTTTCTCAGTTTGGATTAGCAAGAACCATACTGCCATACTGGTACTGTTTACTGGTTCAAAAAGTTCTGGATACGTGCGTACTTTAGGGTCAATGCTGCATGGATAACCTCATCATCATGATCTTGGACGGCGCCCAACTACTGCAATATGCCAATATGCTCTTGAATTGGCTGGCTAATTCAAGATATCACAAACTGCAGATATCATACTCTTCTTTTAGGTCAGCCATGCTTTTCTTCGGTTTTCCAGTAATGAGCTGTGTACCTTTAGATTTTTAGATGATGGGATGCCCTTTTGGAAATACAGGGCAAAAATCATCTATTGATCCTGACGGTTCTAAATGGTGGCCAATTTCAGTAGTAACCATGATGCCATTGAATCGATGTTACAGTTCTTCAACCGTATCTGTTGAACATAATGGAGGTGGAAAAAAATTATCCTAAAGTTCAAACCCTGCTTGTGTTGAAAGCAAAAGACGAGTATTCATATTTGTGCATAAAGAAAATTTCAAGGGTACAATGCACAAGATATTTATTAAGCGTGATATGGCAAAGGCAAAGGTTTTGTTGGGGGAAGAGAAAGAAAGTATTCCTTCCGACTCGAAATAACTTCACCTTCACCATTTTCTTTGTTCCAAAATTATATATTTTTTTAGCATCTTAGTTCTCCCAAAATAACTTTTTATTTCAAGTAATCATTGCATTGGAGTTTGTCGAGACACTGAGTCATGGATAAATAAGGGATATGCGGGAGAATATTGTTTTCCTGCCTATCCTGAGAATGATATGAGCTCGAATTGTAAAGTCCACTATATGATGTGGTATCTCAATGAATAATAATCATCCTCTACTATAGGATCTGGAACGGTTTATATAGCCCCATATGGTACATGCGAAATTACATTAATGTCCTTGAGGGATTGGAGACCTTGAGGGTATATTGGTACATTTGGACGACTTCAGGGACTACTAGCGCTAGCTTGCAGGAGTGGTTGGAATGGTCCCACGACATCTTATTTTGGAATATTCCGAGGGATGGCGTAGCTATGAAGCCTCCCCTTCAACCTGACAAGTTCTAGCTGTCCCCTATAGCAAAACTCAAACAGTGTATGCCTGTATGGTGGGTAAGCACAACTTTTCTTTGAACCATTTACCCTTTGCCTTCATCCAAACATGTAGGAAGCTTCAAAAAGTATTAGCCGTTAGTCATGAATAGTTTGATGTTGCCTTTTGGTCGAGTGGGAGGTGCAGCGCGTAGTCCCTGGTACAACCGAATTTGTCAAAATGTGAGGAACAATTATATTGGGAGTAGATAACAGTGGCGAACCAAGAACAATAATTACCAAGGGTCCTTAAAAAATATACTAATAATCTAATTATTGACTGATATACTAAGTATATCAGTATATCAGTCAATATATCCGATGTCCTTTGACCCCAGAAAGGAGAACATAAGAATGCCACTGCATTAGAGATAAAGTGAGGATATATAATTGTATTGAGATTTGATAAAGTGACCCCTTCCCCCGCGTCACCCCGTGCAGGCGACACAGGAGGCGAAACCCTAGCCGCCTTCCTCTCCCCCTTCTCCTCACCTAGCCGCCGCCGGAGCTCGCCACCAGCAAAGCCGGCTGGTGAGCTAGGATGGCGGCGGCGGGGCCTTCTCGCGGCGACATCTCTCCTCTGTGCGGCGGGGGGGGGGGCAATGTTCGTCGGCGGCGGCGGGGTCTCCCAGGCTGGGCGGCGGCAGATCCGGCCCCGCCGTCGCTAGATCTTCGACGGCGGCGTCGGGAGGCACGAAGCGGGGGCGATTAGGCCGGCGGAGGTCGATGCGGCGCGAGGCGGCGTGGTGGTGGCGGCCCGCGGGGTGGCCGGCGCTCGCGGGGCTCCACCGTTGCGGCGTGAGGCGGCGGGTCGGCGTCCGGGGCGGCGCGCCAGCCTGCCTTCAGCGGCGCCAGCTGTCTCCGTCGGTTGGCGGGATGCTTGGGTCCTGCCGAGGGATCACGTCGGCGACTCCGGCCGCTCCAGTCGCCGACAACCACCATTTTCTCTCTTTCCTTCCCTACTCTTTCTTCCTCTCTTTGCCGTCTCGGCACAAGTAGTAGGGGGTGACCGGCGACCGTCAACCCCCCCCCCCCCCCATTTTCTTCCTTCCTTTCAGTTGCTCTGCTGCTCGCCCCGGTGCTCCTCTCTCTGCGCTGGTGGTGAAGTTGGAGGTGGTTGCTGCAGTTGTTTGGATTGTCCCGCGAAGCCCGGAGATCCTCGCTGGAAACATGGATGACACCGATGTCTTTGATCCCCCCGCCGACAGCTCTCAGTTCCCCTTCAGGCCGGCCAGGCCTCCTCCCCTCCTTGATGCTCCTCCCTTCTCTTGGTCGTCTGCTCCTAGGCCAGCCGTGGAGTCTTTTGGTGGTAGAGGAGTTTTTTGTTCGTCCGTGTTGGTGGTCCAGTCTGTCTGCGGTCAGGGCACTTGGGCCTCGCTGGTGCTTCACGTGCCCTGTGGCTGTGTAAACCTGTAGTTGTGCCAAGTGCGGAGCGATGTGCTTACCCCCTACAGTGTTAGAGTTTTTGTGTAAAAGTAGAGTCGGAGCTGCTGTATCGGGTTTAGCCGATGAGTTGGGCAACGATAACACTCAACACTCTTGCTCTAGCTTCTTAGAGGTACTGCACTTCTTGAGGGAGTCTTGGGCGAAAGCCCTGCCTGGTCTTCTAGGATCGGTGACATCGACGCCTGTGGGTGCCATTTCCTCCTTGGAGGTGTTGCCTTGTGTATTCTCTCCCCTTCAGGTGAAAACCCAGTCCAGTTTTGGGTGGCGTCGGTAGCGGCTTCTGTCGTTGTTCACCTCCTTGGAGGCCTTGCCTTGAAGGCCTTGCTCTTCTCTCGATCACTTCTGTGGGTCTAGTCGTTTTGTCATAGGTTTTTTTTTATCTTATGTGTAAGGTTTTACCAGTTTCCCTTTAGCAAACTGTGCAGCTGTACGGTTTTCGGGCCCGGTTTTCCTTATAAACAGGGTCAATTCTCTTCTTCTAATATATCCGGTAGATCTCTTGCTGTCTTAAGTTTCAAAAAAAAAAGATTTGATTAAGTGATGAACACTCTATAATTGCATTGGGATTGATGAAGTGGTGGAACTTTATTTTTTTTCTTTGGTATTGATATACGTAGTATGTAGCTAGGAGGAGTGAAAAATAAATTTATTTTGAGATAAAGTTAATAGTTTGTTTTGGCTAGTTGTGTAAACATGCTGGAGGCAACAGACATGAAGTAGTAGTAATAGATAACACCTGAAGTGGGTAACCAATATTGTTTACAAATAAGATTTGACAGGGTGATTATTTGACCACATATTATCTTTAGAACAGCTTACTTTATGTTGCTGACATAATATCATTTTCACTAGTGCTAGCTAGCATTACTTTCTGCCTGCACAAGCTGCATTTCAATTAGAAGCACTCAGCCTCGTGGACAGATTATGAGATTATTTTAGATGGAATAGAACCACAGGGTGCATTTGTCCATGGTATGATGAGCACTGCAGATCTGCGGTAGTTGAGTTTTTTTTTTTCTTGATCATAACTTTGTAGTTCTCAGGGACAAACGCCTGCATTGAAGAATGTAGATTATTAAAAAACAAAACAAATGTCAGGGACAAACGCCTACGTTGGAAAATTCAGTCTTAATGTCGTATGTGCAGTAGTTCAGCTGCACTTTTTTATATCTTTGAGGTGATATATTTTTATTGGAAAATTCCTTCTTCTGATGACATATTTGATGACAATTGACCTGCAGTCCTGCTCCTGCAGCCAGTGACGACGTGAAACATACATAATATAACAGCTTGCTAGAATCCTGAGTTTTTTATTTGCTTTAGGCTAGCGCTGTTTAATTATATAATCCTTTTTCGGGAATACTGTTTAGTTATATAATGTCTTTTCTGGATCTCTGATGATCGCATCTGAAGAAGTCAATTGCGTAAAGCCGCCTTGCAACCAACCAAAAGTCAGAAATAATAGTTGTTCAGGTAAGGAAAAAATCCGAGAGAGAGAGAGAGAGAGAGTAAGCACACAGGAAATCCCGTCCCTGCAAATTGAGGTCAATGGTCTACAGGCTGCGTTCTGATCAACTTATACAGAGATTTGGTGCGTGGTATATAATTTTCAGTCCAGTTGCAACCTAACATTGCAGTTCCGGTTATTATTTAATTTGTACGTAGATTCTGATCCAAACAACAAGTACGAGCAAACTATATGTAGGCATCATACCCTTTTTTTTTTCTGAAACTTCTGACGGATCGGTGCAACGCTGGTGCCCTGCCTTCCCAGAATTGAACAATCCTTCCTGAACTTTTTTATCATTGGACTTCTGAAATTCGCTTGCAGTTTTCTTACAGCACTTAAACTACTCCTGTCGGCATGCCACTTTAGTGGACAGATCAATGTCCCCTCCTGCCCTGCAAGTACACAACTCTGAATTCTGAAACTACCAAACGTGCTTGCCATTTGTTTTGACAATGGACGTGTGATGATCTGTCGGAATGCAGGGCACAGCGCACCGAAGACTTCGCATGCAGCAAAAGGCTACGAGCTAGGTGGCATCACAAAGAAGCTGCCGCGCCAAACGGATAGCATTGTTAACTCAAAATTATGCAGACCAGCGGATGGATCAGTCAGAAACTCCGGCTGTTGGACCGGCCGAACTAGCTAGCTAGCTAGCTAAGCTTTCTCTGCATATTGATGGCTTAGCTTCTTTGCCTGCAACTCTGCGTTGGCCAAGGCAAGCGATCAAGAGAGGCGTGAGATGGCAAGCAAAGAATCGGATCGATCGAGTCAAAAATGCAAGCCACCAACACCTAATTTGCTAGTACTACCTTTGAAAAAGGTCTTAGCTAATTAAGTTGGCTACTGTGTGTGCTTTCAGAGCTTCAGAGTTTCAATGCTCAAGAATGATCTCATTGGAGATTGATATCTATGATCGATCCTGGCTAGCCTTACTGGCTCTGCATCGACTACTGATTCTGATCGTGACGGCACAGAAAGCACCCATGCATCGATTGATCTCTCGACCGATCGATCGATCGATCACATGTCACAATTTGTGTTGCTGTACTGGAATCTCTCTCTCTCTCTCTCTCTCTCTCTCTCTCTCTCTCTCTGATGATTCGTTTGACCTCGATTTATTGCTGGTCGCGTCGTCACAGCGAAACATGCATTACACGAATGATGAGATGAGCCGGCATCACGGCAGCAGCATGTAAAAACCGGAGTTGGCTCGATCGAGATGAGCCGAAACTGATAGGCAGAGCTAAACACGGCGAGAATTAATTAAGGTGCTGTATGAGAGTTCGAGAGGCTGTATTAATTAATTGCTAAGAAATCATGAAGGCATGCACGACCGCTTTATGAGAATGGAAATGGCGGTCTTAATCTCATCTCAAAAAAAGAAAGTAACGGGTCCTAATCACCATGATCATAGATATCGGTGTCCAAAGTGTGGTCGAGACCAATCTAGCATGGGTACGTGGCAACGAAACTTAGTTTATTTTGCTTCCCGATCGACACTAGAGTACAAATCTATAGTATATATAATATCAAGAGGAGAAGAAAACAAGGAGCAATATAAATTAATGGAAGTAGATAACATTCATTAATCGAGCAAGATCGTACCAGCACGTACCCAGTACGTATAACTGTATAAGACGGTGATCATCAATCGTGTCGAGTTCATGCCGTGCCAAGTAATTAAGCTCCACGAGATCCCGTCGTCGTCGATCGAACCAAGCAGAGGCCACACCTGGTTTTACATGGACGTCTATACGATGCCATGTTAAATTTAATATTGACGTATCTATTGTCTAGTTGTTGTACCTTGATACGGATATAACAAATACAGTTAAATTCAAAATGTGACCGAACTGAAGAAAAGAAGAAAAACTGACGTCACGCAATCAGAGATGCCCTGAGCTACGCGTGGCCGCGAGCCCGGGCCGCCGTATGTAACACACATGTGGCTAATCAACGTGACAACGCGATACATGTAGCTACACGTACGGTACGCTACGTCGTGCTTAGCCAGCTGCAAGTGTACTGTGCACTTACGTGACCTACCTGCATGCGGCTCACGTACGTCCTCCCGACTCGGCCGCCCGATCGTGCAGGGCCCCTCGTGCTGCACGTACGTACGCGATCGTTACACATCCAGAGGACACCTGTGCGCCGCGCTAGCCGCGATACGTACGTGCCTACTTACGCAACGCAACGCGGGCGCGCGCTAGCTCGCACGATCGATCGGTCGTCCGCCGTCCTGCCCCTCACGTCGCCGTCCCGCACGGAAAAAGACGCTATCGATCGCGAGAGATTGCGCGACCACGACGTACGCCGGCATCCGCCCGCCCACGCGCGGGCCTAGCCACCATGCATGCATCCACCAATACCAGCCACCCCACCCACGGGTCACGCACACGTACCCGCGCGCGGCACACACGTATCACGCGCGCGGCGAGCGTACGTGCTTCCGTGGCAAGAGTACGCATCGCCGTCGCGCACGCTGGCAGCTACGTACTACGCGGCTAGCTAGATGGATGCGCGCGTTGAAATGTTGAGTAGCCAAAGGAAAGGGACCGCACCAAGCCGCCAAAGACGGGGACGTGTGTACGTACTGTAGACGGATGGCGAGGACCGGAGAAGAGGCGGTATGTGCTACAGTGACCGGTGTTCGTGTTCCATCGCTCACCGCAATATCCCATATGCATCTGCATCCCCATCACCGTATCCCCGTGGTCAGAAAGGCCCAAACAAGCTAATTAAGCATGGATCCCATCCATATCTCTTGCAAATATCGATGATTAATTAGTCGTGATCACCGGAGATATTTTTTCAACCTACGGTTGGCAGTTACGTAGTAGTATATTGCTAGCTCGTCTATGTATAAGGACGCAGTGTTAGTACTCCCTCCTTTCTATAACATAAGAAATTTTAGGTAGTTATCACACATCCTAATATAATAAATCTGAACAGATGGAGGGAGTATATTGCTAGCTCGTCTATGTACACAGTGACACTGGCTGCAGCAAGTTTAATTGTGCTCTTCGTTTGTACCGCGCGTGTGGGCATGACAGCTAGTTCTTTTTTCTGTTCTTAAAAAATAAACATAATATAAAATATAATATATTTTAGTAATATAAATAAAGATATATGTAATAAATATTTTGTGGGATGAGAGAAGTAGTTCTTGCTGTCACTACTTCGTAACCTTTCACATTAGTTACGGTTGATGACTCAGCTATGATAAGACATCCACGTATGTTCGCACTAATCAATCCCGATCGTTCCAGCGGCATGCACGTTCCAGTTCCACACTGTATACGTGAGTACGAAAGGACGCTGTGGCTTTAACATTGTTTACGACGAACTGACCAACTAGTAGCAACTAGCGACCAAGCCATGTCAACTTAGAAAATAGCTATAGTCTGCATGCTGCTTTAATTACGTACGTGGAGCTAGCGGTGCACGACTGGGTGCAATTCATCTCTTGTCCTTGAAAACGTGCTACTTTGGATACACAAGAGTGGACTACTATTCATCTCTTGTTTGAATACATGACCTTCGAATTCCTATCTAGAAATGTTTGATTTCTTTTTTTTTCAAGGCCGGCCAGACACAGGTAACACTAGTACTTAGCTACAATGTTGATTTTGCAGGTCAAACAATTAATCCGGATTGAAAGTCTGGATCAGTTTGGTAGCTAGATGTGTACGTGGAGCTAGCCACCGTACCCATAGTGTGGTTATTGTGCCCACAGTATTCCATTGCCCATATTTACTCGCGGATAAATGCATATAGAATTCGGATTCTGTTGTTTAAGATAAGGATGACAAATTAGATCGTCCTTGGTCTCTTCATCTAAGAGAACTCTAATTCTGCGGTTTTGTAGATTTAATTTACCTCAACAGCATTAGATAGTCCACTGGGATGCAGTACTATATTTTAACCATGTGGTGTACGTTTCTTCTTCGCGTACCCTGTTATTACAAACAAATACAAAACGATCGAGAGACACGGGCAGAAGTTTGGTTAAACAAAAGAGAGAAATGAGTCGCAGTTAGAATATATATATATCCATGTCATGCCTGACAGTGTGGTATATTGCACGGTAACTTCGCCAGAAGACTGATCCTCGCTGGCGTACGTGACTGCTGCTAGCTAGCTATAGCAGCCACCGGATGATGAGACCGTACGTGTCCGTTCAATCGATGGATCCAGGAAAAGACGAGCATGCAGAATATATTATTCCTGATTATCTAGTAGCCCCGGATCACGCCAGATCGACCGATGCCCCAAACTCGATCTGCAGGCCACGGGTTCGATAAATCTGACGAGGCCGGGACGCCCATGAACTGATTTCCCTTGGAGTTGGATGCGTGCGTGTGCGCGGTGCCATACGACGCTAGCTGTAAGCTAGCCGGCAGGCGGCAACCTACCCACGGACCCACCCATTCCGCCAATCCGCCATGCGCCCATGCACCCGTGTTTAACTAGCTACTAGATGTGATTTTTTTTAAAAAAAAAAATTGAACTCTTTAAATTTTTAATTTTAAAACAAACCATCTCCATACTCATTTCTAAATTTAAAACCTTTTGAACGTGCCACCTTACCTGACGTGACGAAACAATATTATCACATCACACACAATTGATGTGACGGTTTTAACTTGTCACTTGGGTGTTGCTAGGGCATGATGAAACAATGTTGCTACGTAAACCAAATTAACGTACCAAACAATGTTTCGCCATATCAGTCTAATTGACGTGACCAAATTATTCAAATTTAAAACATAAGTGAAGGGTTTATTTTAAAATTGAAAATTTAAAAGATTTTTTTTTAAAAAATGGCGTGATGCGGTGTTGCTCCATGTGGCTGCTTGCATTGGTGCCTGCGAGTGCGAGCATCACTCATTTTGCGGTATATCCTGCTGTATCTATTCGGTGGGCTCGGTGACCTATGCTAAGTTATTTTTCGACCAGACACTACGAATAGGGCAGTACGTATATGAGTAATTTTACCATCATTTATATACTTATGCGTGCAAATGACATATAAATCTTTTGCATATTCCCAAAAGTAAAAAATATACTGGAAGATATTACCACATACAGGGAACTCCTTGCAAAAAGGGTAACCACTTTCCAATATTGATTTTGTCCTAATTAGTTATTGAACTGAGTAATGATGAGCTAAGGTGAAAGTAGCTACTCCCTGTAAGTCAAAAAGGTTAATTTAGCGGATCAAACCAACCCCCCTTGCAAGCTGCCGGCTGGTGTGCACAATGGCTGTTTGTTCCTTGATTGCCACGTCTCTTTCCATCAAAAAAATCAATAGTGCTGCCAGTAGTATTTAAGCCCCCACCATCCCCTCAGCTTTTGTTTTAATTTCCCCCTTAACCACTTCATCACTTCTCTCGTCGATCTAGTCTAAAAGGTTAGCAAATATCCTCTCTCTCTCTCTCTCTCTCTCTCTCCTTTTCTCGTTCTTCTTTGTTCTTGCTAGCTAGCTCGCTATTGCTAACTCGTTTGTGTTAATATTCTGGGTCCTTTGCTTAATGGTTGGTGTTGGTGGTGCTGATGAATTGCTCGATCGTTTATGTGTCAGGTTTAGTAGATGCGATTAGCCAGGCAGCAGCAGCAGCAGCAGGTGGTGGTGGCTGCGACGATGGAGCATGACGTGCACCACCACCGGCAGATGATGCAGCAGCAGCAGGAGATGGACCTGCCGCCGGGCTTCCGGTTCCACCCCACCGACGAGGAGCTCATCACGCACTACCTCCTCCGCAAGGCCGCCGACCCGGCCGGGTTCGCCGCGCGCGCCGTCGGCGAGGCCGACCTCAACAAGTGCGAGCCATGGGACCTGCCATGTAAGCCAAGCTTAGCTAGCTAGCTACTCTCGATCTCTCTCAAACAGTCGTACACGTATGATCGCTAGCGAGTAGTACTACGTTTGATTTTTCATGTGATTTATGGGGGTGAGAATGATGTGTGTATGTGTACGTGTGCGCATGCAGCGAGGGCGACGATGGGGGAGAAGGAGTGGTACTTCTTCTGCGTGAAGGACCGGAAGTACCCGACGGGGCTGAGGACGAACAGGGCGACGGAGTCCGGGTACTGGAAGGCGACGGGGAAGGACCGGGAGATCTTCAGGGGGAAGGCCCTCGTCGGCATGAAGAAGACGCTCGTCTTCTACACCGGGCGGGCCCCCCGCGGCGGCAAGACCGGATGGGTCATGCACGAGTACCGCATCCACGGCAAGCACGCCGCCTCCAATTCCAAGGTACGTACGTGAGCGTTGATTTGGTTGCACGCGCGTTCGTGTGTGCCATGTCGCGATCTGATGGGTGGTCTGGTTGGTTGGTGCAGCAGGATCAGGAGTGGGTGCTGTGCAGGGTGTTCAAGAAGAGCCTCGAGCTGGCGCCGGCGGCGGCGGCGGCGGCCGGCAGGAGAGGCGCTGGCGCGGGGACGGACGTTGGGCCGTCGTCGATGCCCATGGCGGACGACGTCGTCGGCCTCGCCCCGTGCGCGCTCCCGCCGCTGATGGACGTGTCTGCAGGCGGCGGCGGTGGCGCCGGCACAGCCTCGCTGTCAGCGACCGCGGGCGCGGCGGCGCCGCCGCCGCCAGCGCACGTGACCTGCTTCTCCAACGCGCTGGAGGGCCAGTTCCTGGACACACCGTACCTCCTCCCCGCCGCCGATCCCGCGGACCACCTCGCCATGTCCTCCGCCTCGCCGTTCTTGGAGGCCCTGCAGATGCAGTACGTCCAGGACGCCGCAGCCGCCGGAGGAGCGGGCATGGTGCACGAGCTGCTGATGGGCGGCGGCTGGTATTGCAACAAGGGCGAGAGGGAGAGACTGAGCGGCGCCTCGCAGGACACAGGCCTCACGTCGTCGGAGGTGAACCCCGGCGAGATCTCGTCGTCGTCGCGGCAGCAACGCATGGATCATCACGACGCGTCCCTCTGGGCCTATTGAAATATTCATTCATCATCATTGAAAATTGCATTAGCCATTATTATTAGTATTGTTGGCCACCGATTATTGATTGTGTTGTAATATTGGTATTGTTGATTATAATTAATTAGTACGCCAAAGAGACAAATCACAAGAGAACGAAGTATGTATGCTGTAGATTAATTCCGTATGTTTGTGAAAATATTCTTGAACCCAAGTGAATGTTACTAGTGCTTTTCAGATGCTCATGTTTGGAGCGCCGAATACCGACACCAATCCTGTCAAATCGCACAGTTGTTTGATGCAGAATTCTTGGTACTTAGCAGCTGATCTCTCAGAGTGAGAGAGGAGTGACCTCACCCTGAAACCTAAAAACTTGAGTTTGCAGTTGTGAGAGGCTAATCCTGCATTGATACTTGGTGTCTGGTTCTGATACTGTCAGACAGCAGCCAAATCACTCCCATTTCCTGTTGCTTTTATCCATTGGCTGACTACTCATTATGTATCAAAATATAGCAACCTCTAAAAATAATTTCTTTTCTCAGAATTTAGCAACCTCTTCACCTGCTACTCATGTCAACAAATCGTAATAATCTTTTAATTTCTTCGCATACTCTTCTTATTTAAAGCAATTATAATCATATATATCATGCTTCATTTTAAATTTCATCTACTTCTTTAATCATCATGAAAAATTCTAAAAATCCTTATATTTTGAAACTAATAGCTTAACATATCTTATCTAGCTAGCATTTGCAACAACAAGATCATACCATGGCGGGCTCCATCATCTTTGGCCCTTTCGATATGATCTCCCAACACATGATCGAATAGGAGTATTATATATATAAGATCAGCCACTGCTGCAGCTGCATCGCACATAGTCGGCATGGAAACATCCAAACAAACAGTATTGCCATATTGCCACCATTCTCTGGTTTCCCCATGACTCGTCCCGATTTGCGTGGAGCCCAGCAAGATGGAGATGTAGCTCCGTGTCATCTGGTTTTGTCGCGATGGCAAAGCATGTAGTACTATAGTGTCTAGTGATCGATCATTCGATCTGGTGCTGGTGCCATCATCCGAAAGCTCTTGTTGCTTTCAGTCCAACATGTATAGACGGCCGTGCAGTGCATCAGCAGAGGCTCCAGCTGATCATTTTTCAGAGATACTCGTATAAGCTAGTACTGCAGTACTGTAGTACTACACACTTTTTTTTTCTTTTTTTTTGGTGGAGAACTTGCAGTACTGTACTACTGCTGCTGCTGCTATATCAGGAAGCGCAGTTGGTTCACCAACCTAAAAAGAAATAAAAACCATGAACCAGTATGACCAAATCACGCAGCGACAGGTGTGTCGCTTCTAGATTTATGCTCTGAAGTAGCGCAGTGGAAAGGGGATTATCTTAGCATATCCCTTCGCTTTTGTTTAAGTGTGTCGCATATCTTTGGACATCTCCTCTTCCTTCTTGATAGAATGATGGGCTCCTGAATTCTATTCTCACCTGTCGATTGCGGTCTAAAACTAAACTAATGAAGACGCATCAGGGGCCGGGATCGATGCATGCATATTAATCAAGGGACATTTTTGTTTTGTAACATTTGTGTAGTGTGTCCGGTGCTGCTCCACGTGTTTGTATGCAGATGTGTACGTGCAAGCTCAGATCGATTGATCGATCAGTCGTTGTTGTTTAATCGTGATGATTGAGAGATGAAGCTGATCATGTACGTGTGTGGAATATCTGGGGATGATTCCCTACTAGAAATTAGAAGAAATCAAGTCTCCTAGTTAATTATCCAATCCTGTCACAGTTTCACACTCGGGTTCGTCAGTGCGGTTGGTGCAAAGTGCCTAGTTAACCATTTGACGCGAGGTGTAAAATACTCCTACATAGCGAGACCAAATGCAGTATTATATGTCACTACTCCTACTTTTTAATGGTTAATGAAACCTAATATAAACTCCTTGGACTCTTAAAAGAATTCAGAAGTTAACCTCAAACCATATCCAACTTTAATTTGGTTTGGGGTATCATGTGTACGTATATTGTTGGGATGTCAAGAGATCAGCCTCAGGCTCTACAAGACGAACTAAATTCCTTAAATATTCTTTTTCGTACTCTTTGTGGCGATCGCAAGTGGCTGAAATTAAAATTGTGGACAATCTTTAATTCGTACTAGCACTGATTAATTGCTCTAATAGATCTTGACGATCTTGGCAGACGGTTACATGGTTAATATTGGCATCTGGTCTAAATATATATATATATATATATATATATATATTGGCATCTAGCTATGCATTGAACATAGTCGGGATACGTCACGGAAAAAGTACGTGTATATAGCTCTCAGCATGCAGGCGACGAATATAGGCAGATATAGAAGATTGATGTTGCTTCAGGGTTCAGACAAAACCTGGAGATACCTGATCCCAAGAAAATTATAGAAAAAGATTATACAATATCAAATCTAAAGCCGGAAAAAAGAAAGAGAGAAAACGAATGGGGTTGATGAAGTGCTTGTCGTGCATTTGCCATTCCTCTACTAGATGATTTTGCCAGGAGTAGAAGGCAATATGATTCGCCAAAAATGGAAGAAATTTGAAAAATGGAAGAAATTTAAGATAAAGTATGATTGTAATATGATTCGAGTATAGATCCAGTTTAGACATGTCATAAAGGCTGATGGAATTTGGCAGTGTTTGGCAAATGTCTAAGCGAAATGATTTCCCACCCCTCTTTAAATCTTAACCATTCATTCTCCCTCATCCATTTAATTCTAACCCTTCATTCATTTCCCAATCCCAATCCCAATCCCACCCCTCATTTCCCATTATCCAAACACACCCTTTTTGTTTTAGAATTTGGGAGAGCGAGAGCCGAACTGAGAGGTGATCAAAATATTTTTTTTTTAATTTTTATATTTACTTTTTAAAAAATTTTAAAAATAATTTCTCATTTCAAAATTTTACAGAAATATACTCCTCACGTCCTATTGTAGGACGGTGCTTATAAATCGCTCTATGGTATGGTGATCTATGGGATGTGGCACCTCGCGCGAGGGGCGTGCTGTGACAATTTTGCGGCCCTGCGTGCCACATCACATAGATCACTATCAAAGGGTGGGAGAAGTATATTTTTTCAAAATTTTGAAACTGTAATTTATTTTTGTAAATCTTTTCAAAAATAAAATAAATTCTGATAAATAAAGGGTCAAGGATTTGAGGCGAAGCGCACAAAAATGCATATTGCAGGATGGGCCACAGACAATACGGCCTATTGGGAACGTCAAATTGATTAAAGGCCCATATCATATGGGCATGTGGTGAAGGCCCATTAGGTACCTCAAGTTGGGAAAGGGCCCAGGTTATATGGGCGGGTGCGGGTACGATCAAGTCTGGGGAAAAAGCAAAAAAAAAAAAAAAGGACCCGGATAACGGATCGGGGGTTTGAACCCGACGTGAATCGAACACGCAACCTTCTGATCTGGAGTCAGACGCGCTACCATTGCGCCACGGATCCGGTTGTTGTACAAGATTCGAGTTTTCACAATTTACCTAATAATATTACATTCACATCCAACGAGCACATACAGGGAGCACATACAAACGCACCGTACGATCGACGGACCGACATCAGTACGCGCGCGGGGTGCCTTCAACGCGGGCGAGGCTGCCGGCCATGGCCACCCCTGCGCCACCGCGCGCGTGTCGTTTCCTTCGTCGTCAGCTAGTAGCTGCCTACCCGGCTGCATGCACTACGCGCGCGGTACGTACAGATTGAGGGAGAGAGCCGCGGTCTCTTTCCCCGTATTGATTGAAACCATGTGTCCCTGTCGCTGCATATGCCCCTGATCCATCCAGCCGGTGGTTGCGCCGTCTCCTCGCCCGCCCGATCGCGCACAAACGCGCAAGTCTCAAAAGCCGAGAGCGCGGCACCACCGCGGCATATGCAGCGCCGCCGTCTGCTGCCGCCGCCGCTGTCCGAAATTGGATTCCCTGGTTGCTGCTGCTGACTGCTGAGCCATCTCAGAGGTTGTCAGAGCCTCGCTCCTGCAGGCTGCAGAGGCAGAGCAGCAGAGTACGTGGTCACTGCTGTACTCTGGATTAATCTTTGCCTCTTCGGCTAGCTAATTTACAGTTTACAGATGCTGAGATGATGCTGGCTGGCCATGGTAATATATAGGAGTACCTCGCCAAGACCATGTGGCATGTCCGAAATCAGGATGACTAATTAATTATGTACTAACGTGTGAGAATTAAGAAACGACCTCTCACATGCAAGATTATGAGAAAAAGAAGACTTAGGTTTACTGTTACTGTACGTGTGTACCAACTCCCAATTGAGATGTGGCATGGATTGGTCAAAAGACTGACTGTCTTTTTTCACAGCACTGCGACCAGTAAGAGATACACACAGTAGTACTACGGAAGCCATGTTCAGATGCCATCAGGAGGAGGGCAAGAACAGAACGGTGTTCCTGCAAAGTTTATCCTTGGACCGCTCTTTGGCGTTATAAATTGAGATCATGCGTGCTCATTTAAGCGGCTACTGGTGTACTACATGTTGTGGCGCTGTCCGCATGTGCAGCCATACAGCGCGAAAAAGGATCCCAGTATCTCCCCTACGATAAGAAGCATTTTTCCTGTTTACCACTGTGATTCCTTTCTGCTATAAATGTGTGTTTTGCTAGTCCACGCCAAAGAAAAACATTGAGCATTGACCGTGTCAGTGGATCACCCAGCCGAGTACTACTTTTTTTTTTCCTCCAAGTTCTTCACACCCCAAGTTTACTGCGCTTATTCTCTTCAGATTAAACTCTGCAGGAGCAGGAGGACAGTCACATTTGTTCTGAATATCATCAATGCTGTCCTCCTCTTCATCATCACACTGTTTTACGCTAATTATTCTTCTTCACGCTTGGAACAGAAAAAGACACTGTATTCCCCGGGTCGTAACAAATATCAAAACAGTAGCCTGTAACACTGTCTGAAGGGTGCAGGGTAATTAGCCTGTAACCGCGTGTGATTCTCTCGCTGATCGACCTACAGACACATTGAATTTCTGAGGGTCATGCTTGCTGACTGTAGAATAGTAGGAGTAGTAGTGAACTAGTGATATACCGTACGTCAGCGCGCGCGTAGGTACTACTACTAGTACTCCGTACGTGCGTAGAGCCTACTGCGATCGAGTATCCGAGGGATGTCGGACGGCAGGTCGCGTCGTTCATCCGCAACGGCGAATTCAGCTCGATCGGTGCAGAATTTGCCCCGGTTTCCGTAGCTAAGGTGGCAGTCTTGAGTCTACTACGGTATTTATGGTCAAGGCATCCAGTGATGTTATATACACCATGTGGAATTGTGGATCTGATATAAACCGTGGAGCATTTCATGGAAATGAATTTAGCATCCAATGTATTGCTCTCATTCAAACTTTGACCGTTTCAATTTTGGGAAAAAATTTGTAAATGTTTAAATATATAGGGTACTGTTGGAGTATGTTGTATGTTAAGTACTAGTAGTATAACCATACGACTCCGTTCATCGACTTACGCTAATTTCAAAGTAATGATAGTCGAAACTGCAGCAGTACTACTCGACATTGACAGAAATGGACTCATCACTCGAGCGGACGTCCATTAATTTTTTTATTCATTTAAATAATTATAAAAAAATTTAAAAATTAACAAAGATATGATATATTACTCCATAAATATATAAGATTAAATTCGACTTCTACGAGTTGTAAAAAAAAATTAAACTGAAACCAGTTAACGTAAATCCACATTTATATTTATTATTTGTGTTACAACTTGCAAAATTCGAATTTTAATTTGCATATTTGCATAGCGATATTCTCATATTAATATGCCTTGTTACTTTTTTTTTCTAATAACTATTTAGATATGTAAGAAACGAGGGATATCCTCCAGAGAGAGAAATATTTTCCCGACATTGACAAGTATTTATGAATGGAGATAGTAAGTAGACACAGTTAAAACGTGCTCTTGGAAGCTATGTTGGTTGCAGTGGCAAGGGATGAGCAGATTCACAATGTTGGTTAAAACGTGCTCCTCCTTGTAGGCAGCATAGCAACAGGGATACGTATCGCCGTTTTCTTTTTTTCTTTTCGGTTGGTAGAATTCGAAAGGGAAGGGCGAAAAAACCTTGTCTTTCATGTTTGGAAATCCGAAGTTTAAGATGAGCCAAGACAAAATTCCTTGAGATGCACATGCGGCTGTGCGTGAATCGGTTTACATGGGGTGGTCCTGCAACAAATGGCCACGGAACCCCAGTGGCCAGTGTTCCTGGCTAAACTTCCTATACCATCAGATGCAGGTGCAGAACTGCAGATAGACAAAATTTATTTACAGCGCGGTGCGTTTTCATTTCTGTCCTTATTTCAAACAAAAGAGGAGGCAGTTTTGTTTGAGTACGTATGACGCCAGAGTCTTTTCAAAATTTGGAAAGACCGAAACTGCAGCCCTTGAATGGGATTGGCCCGAACCCGATGAGTAAAACGGGTTGCCGAAAATGTCCAGCGAGTCAATTGCCAAGTGAGACGGAACAGAGTCTTTTTCACCTGCAGGCAGCAAAGGGGGCGTTGATTCCACGCACCGCCATAACTCCTGGCCAGAACAGAGGGCATGCCGTACGCCAGCCAGTGCTGGGCCAGACCAGTAACATGTCATGACGCGTCTCTTGTGCATGGCACGGTAAACCGGCCATCGCCAACACCCCCAAAAAAATGTGGCAGCTATCCGACGAGATAGATAAAACATGGCCGTGTGACCGATCGCATTAACATACACAAAAGCCTGTCGTGTGTTGGATTCCGGTGGCTGCACCTTGCGTTTACAGCACAGTGGCGCACGCACGCACGCACGCACGATCGATCGAAAGGACGGGGAGATTACGCGCGGCCACCGAGCAAATCGGCCGAAACAGATGGAGGGGAGCACGGAAAATTCAGCGGTGCAGCGCGCACGACGAGAGGCGGCACACGCAGAGGTAGCTCGACCGAGTAAGAAAGAAAAACTCGATCGCCTTGTGTTACTTCCACCGCACGGGCGACTGGATTGATCTGGACGGCAGAGATGGGTCGTGCCGGGAGTCCGGGACTGGAACGAAGAGCGGAATACCGACCCTGCCCTCGCGTCGTACCTGCTGACGGGTGGGACCGCATACGCGGTCTCACGGAAACCCAAGAAGAAGATTCTGAACATCCGATCGACTGGCTTAGCCGCTCTCTCCCAGCGTCGCGTCGGGGCCTATATATTTATGCCGCTGGTGGACTGGACGTCTGGACCTTGGCCACCCAACCACTGCACCGGGGGGCACTACTGCACTCGATCGATCAGTGGAAAGAAAAGCTCTCGGCTCTCGCGGAGTGGAGGACTTGGAGACTTGGAGTGGTTGATTGATCGATCGGAGCGGATGGGGCGGTCGCCGTGCTGCGAGAAGGAGGCCGGGCTGAAGAAGGGGCCGTGGACGCCGGAGGAGGACCAGAAGCTGCTCGCTTACATCGAGCAGCACGGCCACGGCTGCTGGCGCTCGCTGCCCACCAAGGCCGGTACGTACGTGCGTGCCATGCGATCTCGGTTCCTCTGCTTGCTAGCTAAATCGCATGATCAATCCGTCAATTGCTCACTGTTGTGGTTTTATTTTTGGGAATGCGTGTGTTGACGCATAATTCAGGGCTACGGCGGTGCGGCAAGAGCTGCCGGCTCCGGTGGACGAACTACCTTCGGCCGGACATCAAGAGGGGCAAGTTCACGCTGCAGGAGGAGCAGACCATCATCCAGCTCCACGCGCTCCTCGGAAACAGGTGATCATTGTCTCGTGCTGTGCAGGTGTACGCAGCACTTCTGCGGGAATCACATGCTTTTATTTTCGACATTCTTTTCGCCCTCTGCCCTAAGAAATTATTCTGAACTCTGCTCGAGATACCCTTGTTGTTTATATGACATCTAAATAGTTATAAAAAAATTAACAAGATATATTAATATGTGATAAATTACTCCATAAATATGTAAGGTTAAATTTAACTTTTCCAAGTTGCATAAAAAAAACAAATTTGACTGTGAATATATGTTAACTAGTTATAGTTTAATTTGTTTTTTTTAACATGTAGAAATTAAATTTTAATTCACATGTTTATGGAGTTTTTTATTATATATTAATCTATCTAGTTAATATTTTAAATTTTTTTATAACCATTTAAATGGAATACAAATAACAAGGAGATGTTCTCCAGAGTAGAATCTGCTCTCCCACTGCACTGCAGTGCTCTGCACCGCACAGCCTCTCCCCACTTTGACGACCATGCAACACAGTACACGTAGTACCGACTGTCACCGAAGCCAGATGGATGTAGAGTACAGTACGTGGGATAAGAGTGAAAAAATACTGGACTCCATCTACCGGGTCCTTTTTTTGGTTTCACCTTAGTCACGTTTACAATTAAAGCCGTTGAGCCCCCGCTGGCTTCGCTGTGCCTCACCATGCGTGTCAGGGCTAGTGGACCATTTGTCACCGCCTTTTGCCCTGTCCGTCTCCATGTTGACTTGCCTATCTCCGCCTCAACAATTCACTGCACGCACCACACACACCTCCAATCATTTAGGCATTCTATAGGAGTAGTAGATTCAGGTGGTAAAAAAGAATTTGCAGTTGCAACAATGCAGGAAAAAAAAAAGGTAACTGACACTCAGACGCACGTACACAGGTGGTCGGCGATCGCGACGCACCTGCCGAAGCGAACGGACAACGAGATCAAGAACTACTGGAACACGCACCTGAAGAAGAGGCTCGCCAAGATGGGCATCGACCCGGTCACGCACAAGCCCCGCGTCGAAGCCGACGTCGCCGGCGGCGGCGGCGGCGGCGCGGCGGGCGGCGGCGCGCGGTCCAGGGCCGCGGCGCACCTCAGCCACACGGCGCAGTGGGAGAGCGCGCGGCTCGAGGCCGAGGCGCGCCTGGCGCGGGAGGCCAAGCTGCGGGCGCTCGCCTCGCCGCCGGCAACGGCAACGGCCGCGCTAAGCGGGGTCGACTCGCCGACGTCGACTCTCAGCTTCTCGGAGAGCGCATTGTTCGGCGCCGGCAGTGCGGCCCCCGACATCCACGGCGCCGCGCGCGCCGCCCCCGCCGCCGCAGTCCAGGCCGTGCAGTCATCATACGGGGAGGCGTGCCAGGAGCACCACTTCGGCGGCGCCACCGCCGAGACGAGCTTTGCCGGAGCCGGGACGCTGGCCGGTGTCCTTCTTGACTGCTCCGTCACCGGCGCCGACCAGAGATTCGCGGCGAGGACCGAGGCCTGCTCCGGCGAGCTGCAGGGGGAGGACGACGACGACAAGGGCTACTGGAACAGCATACTGAACATGGTCAACTCGTCCATGTCGTCGTCTTCCTCGTCGTTGACTTCCGAGGTGGTCACGGACACCGAGATGTTCCTGCCGGCGGCGGCGGCGGCGGCGGCGTCGGCGACGCCGGTAGAGTTCTGAACACTGAGAGGCGCCTAGCCCACACGCCCGTGGCTCGCACTCAAAACATTGATTAGTCTGTGGCTGTCGTGCAAGTGGCTAGTACTAATATTAATTTGTCATTAATTAGCGTGTTAGGTTAATCTCGCCGTGTTTTGGTTAATTTCATCTCGCTGTGCAATAAGCATGTACTGATTTTGGTTTGTTTCTGTTGTCTCGTCTGATGTAATGTGTTGAGCAAAGAATAGTATGAACGGTTGAACTATCACATATAGTACTGCTGCATCTTGAAATTTCCGGACTTCAATTTACCGGGAAGCACAGCGGAAAATATTTTCACTGAACTTAATGTTTTACTACCTCCAGTCAGAGCTTAGTACTCCCAGTTAATAATTATATACAACTTTTAATTCCAGACAATGTGTGTCTCATCGCCTACTTGAATAAAATCGTGAAAAAAATATATATCGGCCCAAACAAAGCAAATCAAATTTTGTGATCCATTTCTAAAGCCCAATTTTCATTCACCTTTGCTATTCATTGGTCGTCTGAAATTGGAAGAGCCTTAGGGCATCTCCTGTGGAAAAATCGATTCAACTGACATACTGATATTTTTGGATTTTTGATTGAATGCCTCAGTGTGGTGGGTCTCACATGGATTAGCCTATGGCCCCAGGAACGAAATGGTGTTTTATTCAACTTGATTCGTTCGATTTCATGCTCTCACAAGTGACAAGTTGATTTGATTGCCACAACGTGTATAATCAATTATCTTCTATACGTGGTTGGATTTACATATAGCACACAATGAATATGGCCTTACTGGATTAGGACTGATGCCATAAAAACTGATCTGCTAGATTTTACTGGATTAGGGGTTCAAGGCGTAGTGGCCGGTGGGAGGGGAAGGGTGATTTTATAAGAATGGCCAAGGTAGTGGAAGATCATTTAGACAAGCAAACAATGATGCATTAGAACCGTGAGGGTGAAAGAGGATGATTAGCAGATTCGGTGACATCGGGACTAGAGTGGTGGAATTGTACCGACACTGATGTAGAGGCGTAGCAGCGGTGACAAAAGAGGAGGATGAGGGGGGAAATGCCGGATGGTGGCATTTGCGCATGGGGATTGTAGAGAGAAGTGACTAGGTTGTAGGCATTGCACAAATCCCGCTACGGTGTTATCTACTGGTAATAGAAAAAGAATATATACTGCTGATCCTTTTCTATCAAGAAATCAGATTAAAAAGCTATGAACCGACATGCAAAAAAGAGTAAAATACCCCCACACTATCTTAGGCTGTGTTCGCATCTCTTGGTTTGGAACCCATCTCCTCCACATGAAAAAACGGAGCGGACCATTAGCGCGTGATTAATTAAGTATTAATAATTTTTTTTAAAAAATGATTTAATTTAATTTTTTAAGCAACTTTCGTATAGAAAATTTTTGCAAAAAAAAAAACACATCGTTTAGCAGTTTGAAAAGTGTGCGCGCGGAATACGAGGGAGAGGGATTGAAAACATGGAGCAAAGAACACAGCCTTAATCTCTTTGTTTCTCCACATAGCGAAAAACAAAGAACAGGGACAACTCTATCAAGCACCTATGTATAGCTATCCTGCATTCCTATTAGAGAGAATCTATTCTATACCACTGAGTTTGTTCGAGTTCAACAATTTGCCATTGACATTATTTTTTTCTATAATATACCGACGACTTTATCAATTGTTCTACAATATGCCATATATTGGGCTGGACCTTCTTTTCAAAAATACCTAAAATACCCTTAGAGACATACAAAATTAACAATTGATTTATCTTATTAGAAGTTTCAAAAAAATATAAAAATTTTTATGTGGCCTTGTTACACAACATAGAAGTTTGTATACATGTTTCAAGTTTTTTCTGGTATATTTAGTTTTTAGAAAAAATATTTTTATGTGGTATATGAGAGAATTTGTTCATACGAGAGATAATAGCACAAAAATATCTTATGTAGTGTATGAAAGATGATTTATATTAAAAACATCAATAAAAAGTATTTTATATAGCATATAAAAAATAAGTTATATATTTTGTAAAAGATATAAATGTAAAAAACTTGAAATTTCCATACAAACTTTCATGTTGTGTAAGGAGGCCATATAAAAATTTTATTTTATTTTTGAAATTTCTAATAGGATAAATCAACTGTTAACCTTATATGTCCATAAGGGTATTTTGGGTATTTTTAAAAATAATGTCCAGCCCAATGACATATTGTAGAACATATAATTGATAAAGTCGTAGGTATTTTATAAAAGGAGATAATGTCGATGGCAAATCGTTAAACTCGAATAAACTCAGTAGTATATAATAGATTCTATCTTCCTATTATGTACTAATCTTATATTGTTATCCTCATCCAGGAATCGGTGTCACAGGAGAAGGCAGCTCATCTACACGAAACTTTGTTGTAAGAAAAGAGCTAATTCTTGATGGACTTACTACATGGGAATTTCTCTGATAAGTCTTATGGGGTTAATAAAAAGAGATTATAGAGTATTTATTCCATATCTGTCGTTATCATGTGAAATTATTTTCTCTTCATCTTGTTCAATTTCCTTCAAACCGAACAAGGTTATAAGATTGTAAACCCAGCTCGATTGAACATTAATTTGAACCCTTCTGTAGGCTATACCTGTACCTACTTGGCTACTGCATGTCTACATCTACATGTATGCATGTTCCCATGCACAGTGTCTCTGGCTCTTCGCACATTAACGATGAACCGGTCGCCGGTCGGTGATCTGTATGTAGTGCCTGATCACTAGCTAGACAAGCAGATAGTAAGTCGATCGATCGGCTTGCACATCAACGTCGTAAAAGACCACGAAAAAACGTACTGTTGGGCGTATGATGGTCGCGAGTTTTTCCGGCTTTCAAGGTGTGTTTATACGTCTAACAAGGAGGTGCGGCCAACGAACCGCGTAATTGCGTAAACTTAACATTACGGCCGGCGTTAATTGGTGCAACTTCGTCTTCTCCTTTTGGTTCTTTCTTAGATGACAGAAGCAACGCGTTACTGATCAACTTAATTAATTCCTGGTTTGTTTCTAAACTAGAATCAGATTCAGTTCGGTTCTTCATTACGCTGATAAAAATGACACCCTCTAATTCCTCTAAGAAAACGAAAAACTGACACAAATCTTGAACCAGGCCCAGCTAATATCCATCACCATGTGAACTCAAAGTAGTACAAGTACAGTGGTAGTGGACGACTAGTACTCGGGCAAGAAATTGGGCCCAAGTTACACTGAAGCCCATAAATAAATTGGCCTTCTCGAGTTGCACTCCAAACCCGGCCTAACTGAACACGCACAGCACATCAGCCCAAGCCCACTTAGAAGAGAGGCCCAGTTAAATGCTCTGGTCGTCTTTTTGCCCCCATTTTCACGATCAATGATTTCTTTTCCCCCTCTCCTATTCTATTACATGGAAGATGCACAAGCATGTATACTATGTGTACATGCACCGTGACTCATGTAAGCGTACCTGTATGTGCGGATATCTGGATATAAACACTGATGATAGAATTCCATCACCATACTAGCTCCAATACTTCAGTTTGTCCATACTCTAATGACAGGTTTTCCATGTCTCTCAGGGTTTTTATGAAATCATGGAGACCGGCACATCATTAAATTAGTAGTTTGGATATCGAATACATTTTCCTAAAAAACGAACAAAATTGGAAGAAAATGGAATTAGTAACAAAACACCTGAAATTAGTAATGCGTACCCATACCAGCATCCAAGGAAATGCCAAATATTTAAATTGCGTCAGAAAGATATATATGATGAAATTGGTGATGCGTGCGTACCCATACCAGCACCGAAGGAAATGTTATATTTAAATGGCTTCGGTACGGAGTATCTTTTTGAATCACGGGAAATATTTGCACTTACTTCCCTTTCCCCAATAGAAAAGGCATCTACTGGTCATAAAAATTCGCTCCAACTGATACCCTCTTCTCTCTTTTCTAATTGCTGCCTAGTACATTGTTGACATGGTCTCAAAGTACATATGTGATCATTGTTTTTTTTCTAATTATATTTATAAATATAAATAAATGTGATTAACATGTGAAATCTTAATATTTTTATATAATAGTGATTTTTTGCAAGCTAGTGATTTATATTTGAGTGCATATATTTTTGTATTCCCTCAATTTCAAAACTAAACACCGGCGTTGTGGTGGAGCCGTGGGTGCATGACTCTGCCAATCAGGATTTAAATTTTGGTGCCAACGAATATTTACGCACATGCAAGTGGACTTATATACGAATTTAGTGAGACCAGGGATGCCGCTGGTTTCCATCTCTTTAAGCGTGTGTTAGGGAGCATTTGCGGGTGCGTGATTATGATGTAGCGTGTGTAGTGGTGTGCACGAGTGTGCTTCTACTGAGTAATCGCAAAAATAAAAAAAATACTACAATTCTAAAATTGAAATTTATCCTAAATTAAATGTAATCTTAGAGTATCATTTTCTCTCCAACCATCTCTCCTTCAAATTCCTTTCTATCTTACCCAAATACTCTTCTAATCAAGGTAATAAATATCGTATAATTGTCTGGTAGCAGATTGCGGATAATGGGCGCTAAGTTCCAATAGCAGAATTTAGATTGCACACTTAATTACTCCTATACTCCTATTTCATAACATAAAAAAATGAAATACATATAAATATATAAGATAAAGAAGGCACACGATGCTAAGTCATATACTATCCCTAAATATATAAGAACATCGTTCAAGCATTATAGCGGTACAATAAAGTCAATAGCGGTCTGCTATATAGCGGGCTGCTATTGCGATCGTGAAGCGTTATAGTGGCCACTAAGTTCTAACACGCTATCTTCGGTTCGCTATCTTATAGTGGTAGCGGTAGAGGGTCACTACCGCTATTGTGGTCACTACGAATGCTATTTATTACCTTGCTTCTAATTTTAACCATCATCGTTTAACGTCAGGTGTAACTAATTTAGGATGGAGCGAGTACACTATTTATTTAAGAGCGGAGCTTCAAGTTCTTAAAAAAAAAGAAATAAAAAAGAGTGGAGCTGCACATGGACTCTTCCATCCTCCAAAGGCAAACTGACGAGTGACAGCAAAGAGGCGTGCAACTTCCTTAAAAAAGGGTGCAAGGCCTGCAACTGGTAAGTTCACAGGGAGTACTTACGTACGAGAGCGTGAAAGTGGAAAGTTGTTGGTAAGTTGGTAAGTTGTTGTTTTTGCACTGCCCGAATCCCCAGAATCTTGCCCTTTTCGTCTCACTGATGATTGACACTTGTGATCGCCAGGTATTAGATTAGTACTTTTGCTAAGCACGATGACAACAGGAGATCAGACTAAGTCCTGTTGGTCACTTTATTTTTGAGGTGCTGAGTCATATCCTCGTTTGGCCATTGGCCCTAGGGCATCATATTGCCGCTTCTGCTGCCTCACATGGGCTCCAGTAACCAAGAACTTTGTTTTGTTCAAGTTCCCATGTGTACGTGGTTTGGTTTGAGTGAAGGCAGCTTGGAGATGAAGCATTGAGAATTTCCCAATCAAGATCCTTTGTGTCACTAAAAGGAAATTGCTGCTGTGTACTCCAATATTTCATGAAACAATTTTAATTAGGATTATATGGGTAGCTAGGATACATGGGAGATATTTGTTTTCCAGCAAAAAAACAGGTCCTACAATATTAATTATACATTGGAAATAGGCTAGCTTGCTCCTGCTTGCACCTGTATATTTTTTCCTTCAGAAATGAAGGTCTATTATATGACTGGAAATTAATTATACAGATAAACTATTGTGAGTGAACAGAGTATTGACCCCTCTTTTTTTTTCAGAGGATAATATAGAGGAATATTGGTAGCTAGGAATCATATTAAAGAACTATGCATAACTACTTTTATATGATAAAGAAGAGCTAAGCAAAAATTTACAGTCAGATGGTAACATAAGGAAAAATGGTACTCCTTCCATCTACTTTTGATAGTCATATTTTATCTTAGCACACAGACCAAGGATAAATAATTCTACTTTCCTTGTAAACAAACGATTCATTAATATTTACATTTTTCAATGCCCATATAGCCAATCATGTGTGGAAGAATGGAGAGTCACGCATTAAATCCGAGAAAATTATTAAGATGATAGATTGTTGGATTGAAATATGCCTATCAAAAATAAATTTTTCAGATTGGGGAAAAGGGACCACATAGGAATTTATGGGATTAGGATGATTGGGAAGCATGTAGTAGAGTTCAAAAGGAATGACCAGAGCAATTGATATTGGAAATTTCCTTGACATTTTTTTCATGATTCTAGTGCGTTCAACCTCATGTTAACATCAAATCCCAACATTTTCCTATTCTTTCATTTCGCGATACTACTTTACAAACTATCCACGCATACCACTCATTATGTCACTGTGAATGCATTGAGATACATATGAGACACTTGTTTTGCTTCCTAGAGTGCGTCCATAGTTATGCATTATAATGCTTCCAATCTTTCAAAAACGCCATACATGCTTAGAATTTGACTTGACCTCTTATTCGACTGGCCTCAATTTTGGACTGGTAGAGCTTTGATAATATGTATTGGTCTTGAGAGTAGCCCGGCCCAACTACATATTATTGAAATTTCTATGGAATTTTTATCGACATAAATGAAAAGAAAGAACATAATGATAATTATAGGGTAGATTTTAATTACTATAGTCGGGGCAAAATTTCAGGATTTATTTACTTTTTATTGTCTCTAGTTAAAGCTCTATCTAGCTGCATGGCAAACAACACACAAAACATTAATAGGTAAGCATGATATTTGCGAGTGTTGAGATAGAAATATGGATCCCCTTATTAACATTTTTTGTTCTTTTTTGAAGTACAAAGTGGCCAGTATTGTCCTATGTATGGTTAATAAGAGTAGAACAAAATGTCCATTTAGCTACTACAAAATGTAAAACACCTTTTCTTTAAAGCATATTGTCCTTTCTTCTATTATTGTTTGATTTTTTTTATATCATCCTGCATAACTCTTTGTGAAAGAAACACTTTGTTTGATGTGCATCGTATTCTCAATGATTTACAAGATAAAGTGTAAAAACTTGAGTTTACTCATCAGTAATAATTACTTTTTTTGAGGAGCTTAGTGACCGTCAATTTCTTTGGCTTAACAAATAAAATTCAATATATATAAGTGACCAAACTTTCCTCCCTCTGTACCATTTGGGAACTATCTACAAACTTTTATATGCATGAACATGTTTACCTATTATAACCATTGGGCCTGGTTGATTATTGATGTGATGCTCGTGCGATCGTGCCACTTCTTCATTCGTTTGGCGGCCAATTTTTAACATATCCATATGACTTTCTTGGCGTGCAATAAAAGAAACATCAACGATCCTAGGCCCACATGATATACTTGATCCCCAATCTAGGTTGTATAAGTCGACTTTGTGAACTAAGAATTTTTTTAGATTACTCTAGTAAAACGAATCTCCAACTCATCGAAGCACAAGTAACGACACATTGCCATTTATAAAATATCAAGATAAGAAATGCTTCACAACAATAGTGCAAACGAAAATTCTTGTAAATTAATCTCATGGAGTAAAATGAAACCAGTGTGTTAAATTAGCGACAATACATCATGCCATCATATATCATAGTTTTGGAGGTCAAACACTAAGCTCTAGTGCGTTAAACCGTGGGCTATGTAATGGTGCTATAGACTTTCTAGAATCCCTTGAACCATATGCATTTTTGTGGTCATAATAGCTTATTGAACTCATGGACATCTTTTATGCATGACGTGAATATAATTAGATAAACTGAAAATAATTTTGAAGATTATTTTTTACTAAATAAATGCACTAGCTGAACAGGAGTTCAGGACTGGAAATTCTATTTTCTAACCTTTTTTGATCAGACCCATACACTTCTAGCAGAAGAGAATATTTGATTAACCTTCAAGATGATTTGGATTTCCTTTTAAAAATAATATGGTCATTGGCCATTAATTAAGCAAGTTACTGATCCCACCTATATATAGACATAATTATCTGAGTAATACAACTTTAGCTTGCATCTGTTGAATTTTAGTTCTCCAAATATTGCTAAAAAAATAATTTAAATTAACTTGGTGTTTTCTAAAGGAACAAACAAAACTGATCAGTCTAAGGATGCATATGCATGTATCTGAATGAACAAATTAATAAGTCTACTAATTAAAGGATGCTCTGATCTATTTCGCTCGATATATATAACCTCTCATTTTTCTCTTGACATGTCCACCATGATTGAGTGTAGGCAGAAACCTTAGCTTCCTCAGAGCGTAAAAGGCACTTTCACAGGGACATATGGTGTACTTGGTCACATGGGTTCGCTCTGCTAATCGCATCGCTTTCCGGAGCTCGATCCGTTTCTCATTGGCCAGTTCAGCAAGCAGGACATTATGGCCGTCACATCATCCAACCCCCTTCCCCATTGGTCGATGTACGGATGACCAATTGACCATCAGGACCTCGATTAATGCGATTATATACGGTTTGTTCGATTTATTCTGTTAACCACTCCAGCTTACCCTAGTAGCTCAAAAGAAGCGTAAGCATATACATCATCCGTGGGTTAAATATCCTCATATGATACGAATCGTGCTCACAAATACGAACACAGAACATTTCATTGATGTATAACAATATATTATGGACCGATTCTACGTGTCGAGCGGGTAAGGAACGCCTAACTACTAAGTAAAAAGCTGCTATCGTGACGATGCCTTATCTGCTAGGATCAAAAGGTGCGATAACATCATTACTAATTAATATATGTACATGATAGGTTGTCGTCAGCATATATAAATATGGAAACTTATAGTGCTATATATATGCAATACTTTATACATAGAGTTATAGGTTGTTGTTATTGAATGGAAAAGAACCGATCGGAGAATATTTTTATTAAAGATATGGGCAAAACAGAATTAAAGATGTATGGTTGCATGGCAAAATATTGGCCTGTATGTACAGTTTGTAGCCAACGTGGGCCTTAAACAAAATATTGGTAAGGGTTTGGGTATTATCAAAACTTGCATTTTGGTTCGAATTTGCTATATATTTATCGATAAATTTTCCACCAAAAATTTGACAGATGTAATTATAGTACAATCATAGTGTAATTACATTGTAACTTGCATGTAATTACACTGTAACTATAATGTAACATGTATGTAACTTTCAAAAATCTCTCCATAACATTTATTTCGGTAAAATGGAGGTTGTGAGAACAAATTCTTTTACATATGTGTGTGATGTGATTTTTTTTCTTCATCACCGGAACAAATTTTGTAATAGATCTAACGATTCAAAATTACGTGAAACTTATATACAAGTTACACTGTAGTTACATGCAAGTTACAGTGTAATTACACTACGATTGTTCTATAATTACATCTGTCAAATTTTTTGGTGGAAAATTTGTCGACAAATGTATAGGTGGTCCCTTTTGGTTTGCTATTAAATTGAAATCAAAATTTTAATTTATGTTACGGTTGATTGGGCTCTAGTGTTTGGTTTTAATGCCATCTGGAGTAGCAAACAATATGCTATCAAAGCTTTGATATTTTTGGTAGGATGAGTACTATTATGGCAGCAAACCATATGGGTGGCATATTCCATTGGCATTGTTTTATATGTTTTTCTTTGCATCAATCCGAACAAGCCCATAAATTAGTAGTGCTTGTGATGATATTTGCACAAAATTAAAAGTACTTAGGAGTATATATTAGTAATTACTACTTCCTCTGTTTCATATTATAAGACTTTATAGTATTGCCCACATTCGTATATTATGTTAATGAATCTAGACATATATGTGTGTCTAGATTCATTAACATCTATATGAATGTGGGCAATGCTAGAAAGTCTTATAACCTGAAACAGATGTAGTATAAGTTATTAGCATTTCTTGTTAAATGTTGGTAATATGCATGTATCATGTGTAGATCTGAAGCTGAACAACTTATCTCGTTCCCGTACACTCACATCTTGAAACTAGCTTGATCATGTGGGCTTGTAAACCGCCATGCAGACATGCACATCACTCAAGCAAAACAAGCTTCAGAAGTTGCTGTTACAGGGAAAACGTGAGCTTCACGTGAACGTCGTCTGCAGAGATGCTGCTGCAGACATCATGTTGCATCTCTCGGTTTTGCTATAACAAGCAATAATCACAACTTTTAATGCCAAAAGTCCAAGTGCTTCTCCTACGACTATACGTATAGCCTTTATACAGCAAGCACTGGTACTTTGGTTACATGTATCAAGAGCGAATCAGGTTTAGTCTATTGATTCCTTTCCTTCCTGGTGACGTTTAATTATTTTAGTAGCTTTTTAGGTGTTGTGCCGGCCGGAATCTCCGAATGTTCAGCATTTTGTAGCTAATTTTTATGAATATAATGATGTAAAGTGTGTGTCTTTTTCATACGAAGAGCATTTTGTAAAAGTCTCACTTGTTTTAGTTACTCTAGATCATTTTTAGCAAAATAATCTGAAGTGTCTACGGGAGTACCACACGAATTTAATTATCTGATCTTTCATTTTTGCTAGTACTAATTAGATGTGCTTTGGAGGGCCTTCATCACATCGCAGTATATATATATACAAGTGTTGCTTCGGTGGTGTATGAGGATAAGGGTTGCTTGTCGTTATTGCTACTAGCTGCAACATGATTTCTTAATATTCCCAAGCTCTACAAATCTATGAATCTAATCAACGATTATATTGATAACATTTAAATAAATCATTTTGTTTTCATTTTAGATGAAATTTAAAATTTTAAACCAATATAATTTAACAAACAAACTTCAAATCTACTGTGGATATGAGATCTAGAGTTGTGCCAAACAAAACCTTAATGTAATGTAATTGTTTCAATATCAATAAAGCTTTCTTTATAAAAAAAATAGATGTGCTTAGTTTGGACTTACTAGTTGGATGTCTGTCTGAGAAATGGGAACCAAGATCCCTATCTTCATCTGCTCGGGGCACATCTGCTAGTCGCCTCCGTGCACAGACTCCCATGGGCTGAGCTCAGGCACATATGCCACTTATCCCACGGAGATGAGTTTTGCTCAGGGCACATCTGTCACCAAGCATGTCCCCCTTTGGGTTAAGCTCAGGACACATCTACCACTCGTCCCCGTAAATGGGCCCCCATGGGCTAAGCTCGGGGCACATGGACACCAAACACCGACCCCCCGTGGGCTGTGCTCGGGGCATATCTGCCACTCGAGCTCGGGCCCCAATGGGTTATACTCGGGACACATTTGCCACCTTTCCCCCATATGCTCGAGGTATCAGCAACGCATTAACCCAATCAAGCCTTGCATTCAATGCGAACGATGTATACCAACCCTGTAGGATCGAACAGCAATAACTAAGCCAACCAGAGGGGGGGTGAATGGTTGGTATACCCAAAAACCAAAAACTTTTAGCGGAAATAAAAGTTACCCTCGAAGTCGACGGAAGTCGGTTTGACCGAGATTGATCTGTCAGTCTGACCGAGTGGATGCCGCCAGTCTGACCGGTGTTGAATCTCCGGTCTGACCGCCGAGATCAGCTGCCGCTCGCTGTCGCCGCCGCCGGTCTGACCGCCGCTTGTCGCCGGTCTGACCGCCGGTGAGTTGCCGGTTAGACCGCCGAAAACCAGTGAAACACAAATCGAAGAACTCTTAAAGTGGATGACGACTTTATTGATTCTCTCTGTGTTTACAAAGTACACCAACAGCACTCCTTACAAAAATTTCGACTAAACTCGAAACCCTAACTCAAAACTCAACTCAATTGCTCTCTAAAGCGATACTGGGAAGCCTCACGCTCCCCCTCTATTTATACATGAGGTAGGCAGCCTAAAGCCACGAACCAAACTCATACTAGAAGTCCTAAACACCTTAGGAAACCCTATAGTACAAGAAACAAACTTTACATAACCAATCATACCAAATTTGGACTCCTTCCAAATTCGACTCCGCATCCCATACGCACACAATAACTCCATCGTATGCCATATGGAATCTCCATCAACCACGTGCATCAACTCTAGCCTAAGTATCCCGCATGATCTCTGACCACCACGGACGTCGTCTTATCCCCAAGCCGACTCCCGATCCATCACCGCAAATACTCTCCCGAGGCATCAAGTCACCTACACATGAAATAAAGAAAGAAACCATATTCCGAGACCAAGCTATCTCCAACTTGACTCATTAGTAGCAAACAACAGTATTACATTACGTATAGTATCCATCTAGAAGCCATAATCATGAAATAATCACGGATATCCAAACAAACAACCCGAAACCGAAACCGACACAGAGTCGGCCGGTCAGACCGCGGGCTGGCCGGTCTGACCGCGCACATACCGCCGGTCTGACCGGCAACCACAGCCTGGTCTGACCGGTCACATAAAATGATAGCACCTGTAATTCACCTGTAAATCCAATCATCTCCAACACCACTTCGTGAATAAATTCCAAATAACAAAACCAATAATCTCCAATGCCAATTGTTCATCACAGAATAATAATCAAAAACACCTTTGATTTTACAAACCCCGCATATGTCTAGGGGTGGGCATTCGGTCTAACCGAGAAATTCAGTTCGGTTTATCGGTCTTTTTAAAATTTCGGTTATCAAAAACTCAAGACCGATCGGTTCCTAGAAAAACTAAAGACCGAGCACTTCAGTCCTCAGTTAGTTCGGTTCGATCTCGGTCAGACCGAACTAACCCGAGCAGAAGTTCTCTGAACCAAAAAAAAATCACAGAAAACAAACAACAAATATATGGTTGAAAAATCAAAAAGCAACTCAATAGATCAAAGGATATATGAAGCATCTGCACACGCGACTAGCAAATCAAGCAAATTCAAAAAGAAAAGAAATGAAAAGGCAAATCGAGCTCCATGATTGGATCCCTTCGATCTCCACCTGGTGCACCTAATCCTGCCATCCCCCGCTATCCCTATTCCTGCTGGCACCGAGACATTACTTGCTGGACGCGACTAGCATCGCCAGCTCCGGCCTTAGCTACGGCGAGATGCGGCACTCGGTGGATGGCGAGATGGGCGCAGCCGGGCGGGACGATGGCGAAGCGACGCGGCAGCACGACGGACATCAGCGCAGCAGGATGACACATGGATTGGAGACAGTGCGGCATGACGTGGCATGAAATGGGATGACGCGGTGGGCGGTGGCCAGGTCGGGTGGGTGCGAGAGTAATGGCTGCTTGGGGGGAAGAGAAGAATAGAGAGTTAGGAAGCTAGGGTTTTTCTAGTGTTGGGTTTGTTATTGGGCTTCCTGTAAAATTCGGTTTGTTCGGGTATTTCGGTTAACCGAGCCCAGTAACCGAATTTACTGAATAAAATTCGGTTAGTTAGATCCCAAGAACAAACTAGTGACTGATTTTCTCGGTCTCGATTAGTTCGGTTCGGTCTTTTTTTGCCCACTCCTACATACGTCTGGGACAAAGGGTGACAAGACGGCGCATGCTGACCCTAGGACAAGCCTTCATTACCCCTAAAAAGGCACGGAGCGTGGGCTGTCAGATAGCATGGTTGTTTGACTTGTTGCATATTTCGGCCCACTGCAGTGTGGCCCCACGTACCTCCGAGGTTGGCAAGTGGGCCTGACAACTACTAGGGTGTCCACGTCATGTACCCTAAGCCACACGTCGAAGGAAGGAGAAAGGGGTAGAGAGAAACCACTCTACACCCCCTGCAACACGATCGACACACAAGTTCAGGGCTGACAGTGGGTCCCACCAACTGTCGTGCGACAAGACTAAGCATGCCAACCCCTGTAAGCAGGGTTGTACTTGTGTACACATGCATGGGCATTATGGTATCCCCTTGACAAATAAAAGGAGGACCAATGCCACTGAGAAAAGGATTCGACTTAAGTTAGATTCTAGCCATAATACTGTGAAGACGGTTCATTCTCTCCCACTTAGAACAATATTGAAGAACTCATTGTAAACTTGATCATGTAGAGTAAGAACATATGAGTAGGGTATTATGCTTCCGAGCGGCTCGAACTTGTATACATCATCAGACATCAGACAACGTCCTCTCTCGCGTTCCGAATACGAGCTCAGGTACTTGCACCCTGACCAAACTTTCAAGGAAGGGTATTAATTTTACCTTTCTGCTTTCCACTAGAAGAGCTAGCTTCTTGCTCCAACAATATACTCTCTCCTTCTCTAAATGTTTGACGCCGTTGACTTTTTTAGACATGGTTGACCGTTCGTCTTATTCAAAAACTTTTGTGAAATGTGTAAAACTATATGTATACATAAAAGTATATTTAAAAATCAAATAGTAGGAAAATAATTAATAATTACTTAAATTTTTTGAATAAGACGAACGGTCAAACATTTTTAAAAAAGTCAACGACATCAAACATTTTGGGATGGAGGGAGTATATCATATGCATGGTAATGGACTACTAATAATTTGCACTCAACATGAACAGGCTAGGAATTAGGTTCGAGTATAAAGGATATATAGGATGTGACCTATGCGATTATCTCATTCTTTAAACCAAACTGTACCCTCAGCAGATCGCGGATCATCTTGGCCAACTTAATGAATGAGCTTATGTCGAGTGTCTGTCGTTTTTCTTAATTAGTTAAGCAATAGATTGATAATAGTGACAGAGCTAGCTGCTTTTGAATCTTTCGTTCGTTTTGATTTGGGATGGCTCGTGGCTACATAGTGACGTCCCTTCAATGCCACCATTAGCCAACTAATGAGTTAACTTGTCCATAAATCTGACACCCTATTGGCAGGCGATGCATCATAATATGTACTTGATATGATAGTATATTATTATACTAGCTACTAATAGTAATAGTCACTAATTGGATCTGTAAGATTCGCATATATATATATATACATCTTCATGTGAATGATACACATCATATCAGCATATGTTCGACTCGTATCGTATATATATTACAATTTTTTTTTCTTAAACACTCTAGTACAGTAATAGTAGTTGGCCTTTCTAGCTACTCCTCCGTTTCACAATGTAAGTCATTTTAGCATTTCTCATCATTTTAGCATTTCTCACATTCATATTGATGTTAATGAATCTAGACATATACATCTATTTAGATTCATTAACAACAATATGAATGTGGGAAATGCTAGAATGACTTACATTATGAAACGGAGAAAGTAGGTATGATTCAAACTTGCATTGAGGTCTTGCCAACCACTCTTAATCTAATTATAGATGTTGTGCCTAAACATATACACTTCTTAACTTGAACCGGCAATAATATACACCACTTCTGGCAATAGATAAAATTCCTACTACACTGTGTTTGTGGGTACGGCTGATATGAGAATACAAATGAAGGTGTGGCGAGAGAGAGGAGACACTAGTATAACGATTTTTCCGTGCGGTCAAAAGCGGTTTTCGCGTGCAGATCTTCCGTCCATCTGGAACGAAGTGTCTGCGAAAATCCGATTTTTTTTCGTGTGGGTGACGCACTCGTGATTTTTGCGTGCGGGTGCTTAAGCCGCCCACACGAGAAAATAAAAAATCGAAACAAAAAAAAAGAAAATCAAAAGCCGCCTTGGAACCCTAATCCAGTCGCTGCCGCCGGCTTGCCCGAGGTCCGCCGCCGTCGTCCCCACGGTCGCTGGCGACGGATACAGATGTATGAGGCTGGGAGACCGCTGCCGCCACCGCCCAGCCCGAGGCACGCCGCCGCGTCCCCACGGTCGCTCGCGACGGATCCGCCCTCCCCGTGGTGGCAGGCGATGGATCCACCCTCCCCGCGGTGGCCGGCGACGGATCTATCCTCCCCGTGGTGCCGGCGACGGATTTGCTCCGCCGCCACCACCCTAGCCGATACCGCCGCCGCACTCGCCGCCACCACCGCCCTAGCTGAGGCTGCCGCCGTCACCAGGAATGGGTGGGGGGTGAGGGGGAAGGGGAGGGGGGAGAGGGAGAGGGAGATGGGAGGAGTGGGAGGAGAGATGGGAGGATGAGAGGGAGAGGGAGTGGGAGTGGCCGAGTAGGAGGATGGGAAGAGATCGAGTGGCGCCGGGAGCTAAAAGGGTGGGTGGGCTATTTTCGCGTGCGGGTCACTTAACAGGTCCACAAGCGAAAATAAGCCTATTTTCGTGTGCAGATCTCTCTCTACGAAAATTGATTTTTCCATACGGTCATTTTAAAGAGCCGCACGTGAAAATGGAGCATGATTTTTGCAATCAAAAGTGAGTCCCGTATAAAAAATCATTTATGTAATAGTGAGACATAGATTTTTATGAGACCAATAACTTGGCACTCCTTAGTACAATAATTCAAAGCTAATCTTGAACTTTGGACACAAATTTATGGTTTATAGGTATTCAACAACACTTCTATTGCGTAACTTTAGCCTTTTCATGATTGCTATAGAGACAAGTAAAAATAATCTAAAGGAATTTTCGTCAAATCAAACTTCAAAATTAAAGCCCCTCGAAATTACAATCCAAAATCTTTGATCGACACACCTGGTTCCTGGTTCTTTTTTTTAAATAACCTACACAAGATAATACTGTGAAGTTTCATATTACAAGACCACAACTCTGGCAGGCTATAATCAGGAATTGAAAAAAAAAAGAAACAAACCATGCCTCGTACCTACAACCTGAACGCCCACTGTTAGGGAACGACAAGGAGCATGACAACTCGGCGCACTCAACTCTATTCATACCATTGGGTTGGAGAGGGAGAAGACGAGATAGATGGATCCACTCTCCCCTACACAGGCCCACCAACATAGCCATCTTGTGTTGGCTAGAGGCGCCACCGCAAGAGGACAATCTATTTGGAGAGGAGATTGTTAGGAAATGAATCTTCAAACGATGTCTCTAGGGACGTTGCGACATCGATGGCACCATGATCGCCCACCTTAGAGAGTGAAGATATGGTTTTCACCCGAAGCGTTCCAGCATGAAAAGGAGAAGAGATGCCACGGCAATGCTCTCAAGAGGGTGGCGGCACTAAAAAGCATTGTCACTGCCGGCCCTGAAATGGGCTGCGCTTTCACCCGGAAATCTTCTCTCTCTCTCTCTCTCTCTCTCTCTCTTGTCATTACATCCATGTCGTTTCCAACTGCCACCACCATCCGAGCCCCTTCAGCACACAACAGCCACCACAAACGCTGGTCGGCTTCCTTGCCACCCCCTACACGATCTCTACCGCCGTCGCCTCGGGGGCAACGCCTCTGTCTCACCACTGTCCTTCTCAGTTATTGCACCTTGCCACAATTGTCGCCCCAAGTGCTTCCTCTTTTCCCACACTAGATCTGAGGTAGCACAGGGGGTTACACCCCGCTAGCTATAATCCTAGCTTTGCCACTCGGTTTCTAGTGGGTTGCTCTGATGGCAGTGGCGGCTAGGCTTTTTGCCACCGCCCGAGTCACCTGCGCGGGGTGAGGCAGGGGTTGTTACTTTACCTCTGTGTGCTGAACATACTAGGTGTTACAATTCGTTTTTGGTTCTCTTTAATCCACATGGTCCCATATATATTATCCATGATACACACAACAATTTATAATCTACTTAAAGCTGTGTTCTTTTATCCATGTTCCCAACTTCTACCTACTCGTTTGTCGCGCGCACGCTTCCCGAATTATTATTAAGTAGTAATGTATTTTTGCAAAAAGAATTCTATAGAAAAGTTACTTAAAAATTATATTAACCCATTTTTCAAGTTTTTAAAGTTAACAATTAATTAATCATGTATTAATTTATCGTTTCGTTTTCTGTACCCAGGAGGGAGGGGTTCCCAGCTCTCACCTTAGAACATACTAACCCATTCGTTTGTGTCATGGGGCTGGGATTAATACTTTCTTAGTTATTGAGAAGATCAAATCTTTTTTTTACCTTAAAAGGTTAATTTGAACACATCAGTCAGGAACGAAAGATCTATGAAACGAAATTGCTTAGGTATACTTAGCTGGCTCTGTCGAAAAGTGAAATGCCAAACACATCTAGTGAATAAGACTTTCGGGCGCCATATATAGTATGGACCGCGTGGCTTAATGGGGTTGTGTTGTTAATTAGCTAGGCTTGTCAAGCAAGAACTACTTTTGACTTTTTCATATATATTGACAAAAGTCAAGGTTGCCGGCCAGAAAACTAAACAAAATTAAAACCTGGACTGATCATGGACAGAGTGAGGTAATTAACTAGGTAGTTAGTGCATTGCTCATTATAACACATAGTAATTATCATGAACAGTTGCATACATAAGATGTGGAATTAATTAATTATCTACTGAATATAATAATTAATTGTGAAGCTATATCTATATATATATGATGTGCATCTTGCCTTTGAATTCAACTGCTACAAATTAATTAAATTGACAAATCAACGGGCCGCCGGGTAATTGTCGTCTTCTGATGGAAGATTAATTATTAGTACTCTTCATGTGAACTGAAGAGGATTTTGGTCAAATAAAACTTAGCTAATAAACTAACCTTCAAATAGATCGATCTGCACATGTGGGTTTACACTTTTTTATACTTAATTAACTTTGGTACAGTTCCTGTACTAGTGCCAAAACATGGGAAGACCGACAGTGCATATATGCAGCAAAATAATATTTTTGAAAGATTAGTTAAGCATAAAGCTAGCTATAGGATAAGCCTGCATATGCGTCACTGATTTCCTGATCAGTTTAGGCCTAATTACACTTATATTAGTAACTGGGTGGATACATGCATGCATGTAATGATGCAACGGGCCATTTCGCCTAGGAAGTTAGCTCCCTGGCTTCCACGCGTCGGTGAATCATCCGGCAGGCGGCTGGTACGCCATGAGCGCCTCTCACTATCCTCTAGGGCACACCAACAATATTATCTTCGCCACCGGATTCAATTATTTTAATCTAACGCCACTTTTTATAAGAACTTTGCTAAGCACGCTAGCTAGACCAGTATCATTATATTCTAATTAATTAATTAATTACCTGTGATGTGATTTTTTTCTCATAACACATATGGTTTTATTTGATCTGATGAATTGTTTGGATCTGATGGCTATACATCCCATTCGAGGGCAGTAGGACTTGTTTCACTGGATACCATACTTTACCATGGCAAATATTAGCCATGATAATTTTTTAGCTAGTGCTTGGTTCATTGTTATAATTATGGCTTGTCAGTAGGGATAAATGCAATCGAAAATAGCCCCAACTATTTTCGTAACCATTTTCTTAAAGTGGAATAACCAAAAAAAAAAAGCAAAGCTGAAAATGGAAACAGAATCGGAAATATTGAAAGAGAAGGGAAACAAAACTATATTGATGGAAACATATTAGTATCGAAATTGGCACCAAATGTAGAAAATATTAAACTATAAAATTCACATATTTAACTTAGTGTAACTATATAATATGAAAAAAAATCAATCAACACTACAATAGTTAAGTTACAAATTGTTTCTCTTTTAGCCATGCACTCAAATTAAAAATTATCAGGTTGAGAAGTTGAAGAGCATGTAAACTACAGATCAAATAGAGACATGGACCATATATATTGTGGTATAGAAATACAATAATTACCATATTTTAAAAGCGGAAATTTCCCCAAGAATATGGTAAATTACGAAAACGGTCAATATAACAGTAAAAATTGTTTCCATTTCCTTGTTTTTTTACCATTTCTATTTTCATTCTCGTTGGTTAACATTTTCACATGGCTCTCAGCTGATAGAGATCGGAAACTATTGATGATTAGTCAGGAATTTTCATTACTCGTTTCTTTGCTAAACCTTGCTACAAGTGTGTGTACTAGATTGGTAGCCACACTTAGTCGTGGCAAAGTTCAGTAAATAAGTGTGGTTAAGTGTGTGTTCCTTCTCCAAATATGCCCTTAATGTTCAGTTTTATTTGGCAACTAAAACCAAGCCTACATACTACCTCCGGCCAGTTTTATTTGTGGTTTTGGACAAACTATATTGATAAAGAATATGTTGATAGTACTTTATGCTTGCCTATGGACAAGTATTTGTGGTAGTCAAAAGTATGACATTGGAATACCTCGCTCACCGTTGAACACAACCGTGAGTTAGCTGACCAGACTCATCTGTGACCCACGCAAACTATAGGTTCCATGAATTCATATCGGATGTTTGGATACTAATTATAAATATTAAATGTAGACTATTAATAAAACCCATTCATAATCTTGGACTAATTCGCGAGACGAATCCATTGAGCCTAATTAATCCATGATTAGCCTATGTGATGCTACATTAAACATTCTCTAATTATGGATTAATTAGGCTTAAAAAAATTTGTCTCGCGAATTAGCTTTCATTTATGTAATTAGTTTTGTAGTAGTCTATATTTAATACTCTTAATTAGTGTCTAAATACAGAGACTAAAGCTAAGTCCCTGGATCCAAACACCACCTAATTCCGATGCCCTTAGCCATCTGCATACGCTTCCTACTTTATCTTAAAGAAATTCCATGGTTTACCAATAGGCTCTCTTACTTGAACAAATAGGTCCTTTTTTTCGATTTCTATTGAGTAGAGGTTTTTTTTTTCTTTTTCTGGGGATTTGTATGCCATGCATTCTCCCACTGTTCTTTTTAGTATAGTTTATGATTAATCTCCCAAAATATATCTTTTACCATTATTTTCTAATCATTTCTAATATATCTTTTACCATTATTTTCTAATCATTCTCATATATACATCAAATCTTAATTAATGATATAATTTCTATACTGTTGATTTAAGTTTTTGATATCTGATTATGCGAATGCCAAAATGACATCTACTAAAAACTCATACCTTGGTGAGAATGAGACATCATCTAGAATAACGAATCTGGATAAATGGTTAGCTCATGTCCCATCCTCACTAAGGTTGTTTTTTTTGGGGGGGCGAAGAGAGTATTTGTGAAGGGAAGAAGGCCAAACATGCACTTAATCACCACCTTTCGTGCGTGCAACGATTTTTCTCTTGGCTCTAGCTAACCTAAGCCGGGACATTTTAACAGGCCTTTTAAATGGCATCCAGCCATAAATTAAACTAATCGCCAATATCAGGCAGCAGCCAATTGGGCGCTGTCTCCTCTTTCCTCTCTTCCCCTCCCCCTTGCGTTTCATTGCTAAATAAAGCAAGTCGCTGGCAATTTGAGGAAAGTCCACCCATACCCTGCAAGTTGCATCCACCACCAGAAAAAGCCTCTCCCGCAAACGCCACACACCAAACCACAATTAATCCCATCAAATTCCCCCTATAAGCTTCTTGGCCTCTTTGCAGCTTTCTTCTTCCAGCTCCCAGCTAGATCTCCTCTTGCCTTCTTTGGCACATTCGTTCTTGCTCTCTGCTGTGGATTATTTGCCTCCGGCTCCGGCCAATCGGCGGCGTTGCGCGGCCAGATCGATCGATCTCATCGGCGGCGGGGATTGCCTGTTTCTAGCTATAGCTTGATAGCTTAGCTAGCTTGGTCATTTCTGGTGAGAGATCGATCGAGATAGCGGCGAAGAAGATGGGGAGGGGGAAGATTGTGATCCGCCGGATCGACAACTCGACGAGCCGGCAGGTGACGTTCTCGAAGCGGAGGAACGGGATCTTCAAGAAGGCCAAGGAGCTGGCCATCCTCTGCGACGCCGAGGTCGGCCTCATGATCTTCTCCAGCACCGGCCGCCTCTACGAGTACTCCAGCACCAGGTCTGTTCTGTTCTTCATATCATCGATCATCCGTCCTCTCTCCTTGCTTGCTTGCTTGTTGCTTGTTGATGATTAACTTTTGCTTGAAGATAATATTTGTTATTAATTCTTGTTCTTTTCCTGCGCTTAGCTTTTTCTGCTTTAATTTCCTAGTATTTTGATATTTAGCCAGGGAGCCAGCATGGGCCATGGCCAGCTCTTCTCTGTGCAGTCAGAAAGATGCATAAACTATGCAAAAACTGCCCTCTTATTGAAAAAAGAAATAAACTATGCAAAAACCGTATATAGACATTCATACACCTAATTAAAAAATGGTTATCACATACATATATATTTATTTTTTCTTTTGAAGGAGATCTGTATGTGTTCTTCAATCTAATTTATCTTTGGCTTTGCATATGTATATTTTTTTTCTTCCTTGTTCTTGAATACTATTTAACTAATTGCGAAACTAAACATTGTCTTTGGTTTGTATTAATTTGTATATTACTTGGCCATACGTTATCATGTGATCAACATATACGCATGCATGATGCATTGCAGAAACCATCAAATGAAAGAATCTGTGGTGAATGGCAGCTAAAAAAATGATCTAGGGTTTCGTGATAATATGAAGTGTAGTGTGTGTCTCTGTTAGTTCCATGTGATACATACAGTACAATTTGCAATTACCCTTCTTTCTAAATGAACAATCTGTAGTACTTCGATCTCTCAGCTGTGAATTGCGTGGGTCTATACATCTCAACTACTAATTAGGAGGTGTTAGATGGATGCTTATTTCTTGGTCAAAAAATTACACATAAAAATCGCATGATTCACATATGATGTGTAATCTTAACCAATTGATTAAATTTTGTTACTTACCATTATATATATGCTAATATGCAGCATGAAGTCAGTTATAGATCGGTATGGCAAGTCCAAGGATGAGCAGCAAGCCGTCGCAAATCCCAACTCGGAGCTTAAGGTTTGGTTCCGAAGATTGATTCTTACAATTTATACAGTTTGATTATTCTCAGATTTAAGTGAGAAATATATCCACTCTAAAAAAATTTTAGATCATCCTGAAAGCAAATGCCACAGTGGAGTTTAGAAGTAATACTTAGCAAGCTAGCTTTCATGCATCATAGCTCGAATAATCACACACTATATATTTCCATTTTGTCCGCCATATATAGGTTCCTAACTTCCAATTACATATAGACACAGTAGAACACCATTTGTTTTAAATATAGTCCTTGCGCAGGAGTGTTGCCATTCGTGTAAGTTTCATTAATTTCAAGGGAAATATGTCTCTTTTATGGTAAATTTTGGGGAGTGGGGCCATGGGTGGGGAGTACGTAGCACACTGAATTTTGATGAAAGGGTAACAAGAATAAAATTATTTGATCTTTTAATAGATATAGGTGCACATATTATTTTTGTGTGTGCTAGCTTTAGATATTTACACCATTGCAACATAAATATATATTGCATGTCTCCTGGCAAACTAATTAAATTGTCTAAACACAATGTTAATCTCCTCATATTGTTCTATGTCGATCCAAAATGACCAACCTCTGATTGAGTATATATATACATGGATAGTTCCCAAAAAATTGCAAGTCTGTTTGTACACATTTGTTATGGAAATAATAAACTAAGCAACTAAATATAAACTTAATAATACAAATTATCAACTAAAGAAATATCAACCATATATACGTAAGACAATCTATATTATACAAACAAATAAAGCAAGCAAATAATCAACTGCATAAGATGACCATATCTTTCTTGGCAATTAACAGCGTGGTTTTCATAATGAGTATATTTTAATCTTAGAGATTTTATGACTGATATGACTTGATTCATCTTAGCGTACTTCACACCTTATATAATCCCTTTTTCCATTGTAGTGTATTGTACAGTTTTGTCCTGTGTTATCCAAAATAATCACCTTGCCCTAGTGACGTATGAAAATCGCCTAACAGTTCAACTTTAGTTTTAGATTTGTGAAGAATGAAACTAAGCATCTAATTAAGATTAAAACATAGATAAACCAAACATGGAGCATTGCATGAATAATTAAAACAACCTTCCTTATAAATAAAGTCATTGTGGTTTGTCAGCATTTTGATTTTAATCTACCTATATTAATTAAGGAAGTCGATCTTACATGTAGTCTTTGATTAGCGTGGAGCTATCAATCCTCGTGATCAATTTTTAATGCATGGTTGATATCATCTTATATCTTTGATATCCTACTCAATGAAATCTGATAAGACGAAAAAAATCACCAACGAATTCACATGGGATAGGGGCCAAGACGATGAAACGTACCTTTCGCATGAGAGAAAAACACATTGTTTATGATGTTTATATAGATCCGAGGGGCCTGACAAGGTCTGAAAAAAATGAACTGGGAGTAAAAATGATTTTTAAGATCATTTAAGGTTAATGGTAAACATAGATAAACCAAACATGGATATAAACATCATAACATGCCGTTGGGCTTGTTAACCGGTACTAAAGATCATCTTTACTACCGGTTTATAATTGGTCCGAAAGATTTATGATTTGCCCGACTGAGTAAAGGTCGATTCTCCAGTAGACGTGATCGCGAAGGTCAGGGAAATTGAAGTAATAAAAAGAAGAATGATTCATCATGTTTTGTTTGAATATCAATTTTACAACCAGTCTTGATTCCTGAAAATTATAACTTCATTTTAAAATAAAATTGGATTTGAAAAAGTTGATTAACAAGGATTTATTTGGAAGGAGATAAGTTAAAATCCCAGTAAGAAGGTGAAAGTTTTATTGTAGTATTATGTGAGTCACAAGCTAGTAACCATGCTGGTTTTAATCTTCACAATCAGTACATTTTGAAATTCATGTTAATTTAAACATTTTCATACAATTTGTTCCAATTGAAAAGTAATATCTACTCAGAGCTTCAGTTGAGAATAATTTGAAACAAAATCAAGCATATGGTGTCAAAAGAGGTAAATTCGGGACTTAATTAAGGAAGAAGTGGGCAAATAAAGAAGCTCTGACCAAAGCCCTACAGGGCCACATACCTAGTACGAGGTAGTTGGGTCAAACAAGTAACCAAATTATATCTTTTAGATAAAGAAACAAGTAACCAAATTATAGTTGTTTAAGACCCATCAAACAAGATGTAAGTAAGTAGTTTTTGCCTTGGGCTGGGTTTTTAGGATGTCAATACAGACTTACCTTGGGCTGGGTTGAGTAGTCGCAAGTGCAACGGGCTGAAATAATTTAGGGCTTTCAGACTTTTGACCCACCTCAAATTGGCATGACTCTGTATCTATCAAAATTTGACTTGACAGGAAAAATAAAAGAACAGATCTCCACCAAAATGGAATCATGTGCTCGATACTTACAAAGAGATGTGCATTACAATCACAGCAAACTTGGGTAGAAATTATGAAGACCAGAGTGGCTGCTCATGTTTTTCCACTTAAACAGAAATGAGGAGCAAGTCCTCCTGTTTGCTCGACTATTCAGAGAAGATACAAGGAGAACAACACAAAAAAAAAATAGAAATAGAAAGTTCACAGTACATGCAAAATAATAGCTAATCTTTTAACAAAGAACTCTGTTTTGCACCATCTTAGCAGCGGTTTTTATGGGGTCAGTACGGTAGTCAATAGTCAATGAATTACACCCCTGCAATCTAAGAGTAACAAACATTCAAAGAAAATGTCTTATGTGCCTTTTTTTGTCCGCAAAGGTGAATGCTGAACATGTGAGGATACAAAAATAGTGAAATACTACGTCCGCTCTAAAATGTACTACCTACTAAAAAAGGAATATTTTATAGGACTAGAATATTTTGTAGGACTATGGCTGTGTTTATGTTTAGTTCACCCCAACTACCCCAAACTTCCAACTTTTCATCACATCACATTACATCCAAAACTTTCCTACACACATAAACTTTCAACTTTTTTTCCAAACTTCCAACTTTTTTCAGCAACTAAACACAGCCTATGAATCTAGACAAGGAAATGTCCCATCCTAAACACAGCCTATGAATCTAGACAAGGAAATGTCCCATCCTTTATAGGACTATAAATCTGGATAGAAAATATCCCATCCTTTGGGACAGAGGTGGTACAGTAATAAACTACATGCTCAAGAAAGCACCTAGGCACTGGTTTTCCTTTCTCAAATAGTAATCCCTACAAACCTTGCATTCTGCTGAATAGGGATAAGCAGCTTGGAACGCTCATCAACCAAGGTTCAAGACATTAACTCGGATTCTAGTAATGCACTAGGTAGCATGTTAACAGCAGAAATTAACTACACAAAAACTGGAATTTTTCATTTGCTTGAGAACAGTCATACATCTTTTTCCTTCCAAAAGTAAACATATATTATTCAATCTCATTTGATTTACAGAAGTACAAAGCTGAGTAGCATGGGGCAATGAACGTTCCGCTACCAAAGCACAGATGACAGGAAAATTATAGTGCTATTCTGATGAACAATCAACTCCAAAATTTACAGGATCACTCACTGGGCATTCCTAGAGAAATTCCTGCAAACCTACAAAACAAAGAAACAAGGATCAAGCCATGAAACTAACATAATGCATTTAGAAATTCATAGTTCACTGCTAAGAATTGTGACTGGCCTCATGATCAACTCAAAACTGCCCTTCCAAGCAAGCATGTCATGGGCAATAAGAGAAACATTCAGCAGTGGAAGCCAATACACAATGTAGAGACGACGTAACCTGATCAGAGTAAACAACAATAGATGATCAGGATGGACTAAACAGTTTACATGTGCAGCCTTCATTATAAGAACACTAGGAACAATTTTCATACATATTAGATGTTTGACTTCCTTACCAGACTTTACTCATCTAGCACCTTACCAGACTTTACTCACCTTGCTAGATGTTCATATGTTGATGAGTTCATTTGCCATTGCCTGGTGGCACTAGCATCCATGGAAATAAATACATTTTTGTTAATCAAAAGATTTAGAAGAACCATTAAGATAATGTCAACATTGTCAAAACATATACCTGCCTACATTTAGTTTTCATATTATAACTGTTGTAAGCATCATGCTTCAATATTATCTCATGCCACAAGAGTTTTGTTATTAATCATTGTGTTTGTTGGTCAGACATGTTTATTACTTTAATTTTGTCTTGTGTGCCTGTAATTGAATAACTCTACCCTGCTTTCTCACTTTATAGTTTTGGCAAAGGGAGGCAGCAAGCTTGAGACAACAACTGCACAACTTGCAAGAAAATCATCGGTATGGTCTGAAAAACCCTGCAAAATTTCCAAGCATATTATTCATTAGATACTTGTTGGAAAGAGAAGCGCAAGCATGTACTATCTGAAACCAAGCAAGATAGTAATAAAGACAAAAGCTAAGAATCAATGCCCTACAAGTAAGCATTATCATGTGCAAGATTACAAGCACCTACCAATCAACCCAAATACTTGAGACAACAAGGATACTATTAAACACAAATAAACCAAATCAGAACTACTCTGCTGTGAACTCAGTTTCTAGTTCTAAGAAAAAAAATAGATCCTCCATATCAGTCTATAGATCAGTCCTATACTCCTATTGGTCAGTATTGGTATCGCTCCCTATTGTATGGTGCATATTGATCCCATAAATGACTAGCAACTACTGAAAGGCCATTGATTTCACACGCAAGCATAGAGAACAAGATATTGCAAAGCCATAATTGCTACTAATAACAAGACAAGAAAAAGGTATCACATATTGGTTTGCTATTATAGGCAGTTGATGGGCGAAGATCTATCTGGGCTGAATGTCAAGGAATTGCAATCTCTAGAGAATCAGCTGGAAATAAGTCTACGTAGTGTCCGTACAAAGAAGGTCAACCCACTTATCATATTTCTCGTTATGCATTGATCATTTATAAAATAAACTTAACTGACATGTTGTTACTGTTACTGCTGCTGTTTTCAGGACCATGTCTTGATTGATGAAATTCATGAACTGAATCGGAAGGTCTCTATAGCATTTTAGTTTTTGTAATCCTCCATTAAGGATGTTTATTATTATTATTACTTTAGTATACTGACTCTACTTGGTTGCAGGGAAGTCTAGTTCACCAAGAAAACATGGAATTATACAAGAAGATCAGTTTAATTCGTCAAGAAAATGCTGAGTTATATAAGAAGGTAGCCAGCATGTTAGATAAAGAAAACATAGTGTTGCCACCTAACCTGCTTAGCACATACTGACTTATATTGTAACAATGTTTTAGATCTACGAGACTGAAGGACCAAGTGAAGTCAATCGGGATTCACCAACTCCTTACAACTTTGCAGTAATTGAAAAAACAAATGTTCCTGTGCAACTTGGACTCAGCACACTACCACAACATAGTGACGCCGAACAATCAACTGCTCCTAAGCTAGGGTAACACTTAGCTCTACGTATTTTCAGTCCATTTGCAAATCCAATCTTCATTGGAGTAACGAATGTTCAAACACATGCAGGTTACAGTTGAATCCATGACCAGAAAAACATTGTTTTACTGCACCCTTGTATGCTGAAGGGATACTATTTGCGCTGAAGAGTTGATACTCAGATCAAGGAAAAAAAAAACTATTCATGCCATAGTGATTGAGAAATGGACTTGTATACTGGAAATAAATGCCACAGTGGAATTGAGTTGTGGAATCCAGGCAATGAGTGTTTTATGATTCAATTTTTCCATGTATTTTTCATATATTAACCAGTGCGGGCTTGTGTAAAAAATATAACCAGGCAAGGAAACTTAGCTATATTGTGCATACGGAGCAAATTTCAGGCGTTACTACCATTAAAATCATGACATGCTGTAAGCGAATATCTTGTAGACCTTTATCTACATATATTTTTTTTCAGTAGGGGCCTCCCCTACCGTTTCAAAAGAAAAAGAATGCAGATGATTGATATTTCTAATGCCTTCAGACATGGATAATTCATAACTGTTGCGATGTGGAACCTTATTAATTTTCAATTTTTAACACACTATCTACAAGTGGAATATCATAATCATTTGCTTGTCTTCATTAGTAAGACAAGTTTGAATGCACGTGCCAATGTGAGACAACCGAACCATATAACGGCCATTAGTGCTAGATTGGCTTTGCACCATGAAAACATTGGTTTTACAACCCACTGTGAGGACATTAAAAGCAGAGATACTCTAGCAGGCCTGTTTGGAGATAAACAATCAAGAGAAATATCGTGAAGACAATCAAAGTGTTTATTCCTGGGATGCAGTCCAATCCCAAATGATGATCCAGAACAAAGAAAATATACCTTCCATATTGCCCATGTGAGGCTAGAAAGCCCAAGTGCCCAACAAAAGCAAGGGTCCAGTAATCCCTAATCCCAGAAGTATTGAGGGTTTTTGAGTGAAATCCAACACATGCGTTTACACTTTATGGGCCAATATCCTACCAGAATGGCTCAAGCAAGGGTTCTGGTTATATTGCAAGACAGCCCAGAAAGCTTTGAGCTAAGAAAAAAAATATTTATACATGCAGGAATTGCCCTAGAGGGATGGCCCAGAAAGCTTCGAGCTAAGAAAGAAAAAATATCTACCAAGAAAAACTGTCTAGAGTTATTATTCAAGCTTCATACATGTACATACTGAAATCAGTGGCAAATCTAGGATAAAAATTGAGGTGCTTATGTAATTTGCATTGATAGGTCAAAAGATGAAAAATTGATACATACTCCAATTAGCGCACCAAAATCTAAAATAATTCATAAAGCAGAGATGTGACCACCTAATCAAATTATAAATTAATTCTATCCTTGGACGTAGAAAAAGAGTAACCATGGTAACAATTGCAGCACAAGCCCATAACCAACAGGTACCAGTCTTCTAGAAGCTATGTAAACCCATCAATTACAGAAGCCATGATCTAATCCCATCACCCATCGGCCCTTGCCATTTTTGCTGTACTGTACGTAGGCACTAGGCAGTAGGCTACTAGCGCCCAGACTAGCCACAATGGTGGATTCACCCTGACTGAAATTTCAGTGGCACCCAACAAAATCCACAGTTGGGCATCAACTAACAAGGTTAACACATCTACAACAGCGTGGATATAAAAATACATGACCTAATAGATAAATTTCTATAATTTTCAAGAATCGGTTATAAGATGAATCTACATCAATCCCAGTAACATTTCTAATTAAAACAAATCTTTACTGCTTCAAGAGTTAGTGGTTGCAATGAGCCGTTTTGTACTCATCTCCTCTCTTCAAAGGTGTGAGAGTCATCTTTGCAAAAGCATGGCTACATCCATTGCAATTCATGAAAACATCACTATCCATCGAAAAACACATGCACTTGGCTAGTTCAATACAAATTAAAAACAAATATTTGCACATGCACTTGGCTAATTCAATAGAAATTTAAAACAAATATTTGCTCATTCTGAACCTTACAGGATTTTTTTAATGGAGAGTGAATTATGGAGGTACCAAAAGTTTTCTTGCAAGATGTGCAGTTGCTGCCACAAGCTTGTCACCGTCCCCTTGCATGAATCTGTCATAAAGCAGTAGATCGAATTTAGAGCAACATTTTGGGAGTGGAGCTGAAGTAACTGGAACTAGTAAATGTAACAGATCAGCACAATCGCAAAGAATAACTAGATGCCATGTAGTATTGGCTCACACCAAAAACTGTACTCTTATCAATTAAAAAAACTGCTGTTCTTTCGTGTTATTATAGCTGAGTTTGCCATGGAAGCAGTGAACCATGCATTCATACTGATTTTGCACATACAATAAAAGGACCTCCACAGAGAAGAAACATATGAATGCTTCCTCGCTCTATCTAATCATAGAGAGGAAAACTCTCAAAGTAAAGCCATACGGGTAATTTGGAAAACAATCATAGTTTCATCTTCCTCATTAAAACAGTAACATATGCATGCATCTGCCTGATAGCCTAGCGAAAATTGAACAAGATCCAGCCCAATAATTGAATTTTCTAAAACATGCAGGCAAATTTCACCGTTTTCTAAAAGGAATTTATGATTTAGATCTACTGCGTCCTACAGTTCAGCAAAAACACATCATTCAAACTCCTAAGACCAATTCTTCAAATGCGCACAGGTCCACAACTTGTTGGCACTATAATTTTAGTATCCAAGGGACAAAGCCATTAACAAATCTGTTACCAGAGAAACATCACATGGAAGGATGATGTTAGAAGGGACACGGAGACTGGAGTTTGTGTTACATACTTCTTCTTATAGCACTGAAATGTAGCTCCTACATCGCATTATTATTCAAACAAAAGTGGACACAATCCAACACCACAACTTAATTTGTAAATCCTGCACAGTTTTGTAAACAAAATTCAGAAGTTCCCACAGAATCGTGCCCTTTTAAATCAACTGCCACTAATGCACGCAAGCTGATGAACCATAATATAGTACCACCAAACTTTAAGTTGACTATAATTTCCTGGCATTGTGGTCTCACTCTCCTAAACCCCCCCATAATTCCCTTGAGTGTCTGCGCACGCAAGCACATAATCACAGTATGACGTATGCCCTGATATGCTAATACTGTACCCCGAAGGGCTTTTCTAGATCCAAACGGAAAAAATCGAAACACAGCAGAAGCCCGAGCTTCTCACATCGTCCTCCAATGCAAGCTATAGCAACGGAATGTATACAAGCATACAAAAAGCACATGAACATACTTTTCACTGAAAGGGAAAAGCTCGGACGCTCACCTGAGAAACCACGCGCGCGCCGCACCGGCACCGTCGAGGGGAGGGGACGGCGGGAGCTAGCGGAGAAAGGCATTGCGATTTGGGTGGTGGCCGGGGCCGGGAGAGTGGTCAGGGAGGGGAATTCACGAGATCGGCGCGGCTGCGCCGCGCCGTCGCGCGCGGCGGTGCCGGCGATGGCGGCTCAAAAGGGGGAGGAGAGTGCGCCGGATCTGGGCGGCGGACGCGGCGTGAGGACGGCGCGCGCCCGCGCGCGCGAGTGGCGAGACCGTGGCGCGCCGTGGCGCGGCATGTGGCCGTGGAAGCGAAGCAAAAGCCGCGACACATGTCGCTCCCGGCGAAGTGATATCTGAGCTGGCCGCGATCCATCGATCCATCGATCTACGCCGCGATATGTAGGCGCCTCGCCGAAAATATCTAGGGGGTTTCCGCGATTAAACAATGCGGCGGAAGGAGCGATCCACCGAGGGCCACGTCGCCCACCCCTTCCCCCCTTCACCTCGGGATGAGGCTGTGCCGTCCGTGACCGTCGGATGGAGGAGGCGGAAGGCACGGATCTTCACGCGTGCCGACACCTGTCCCGGCGAGGAAACGGGTTAACGGGTCCCCCGCTCCAGAGAAGGGTCTACAGAAATGATCGACTGTACACACGTGTCTAGTGGTCACTCAAAATAAAAGATTTTGTCGGGTGGTGGTAGTGATCCACTTGTCTGTGCTCTAGGCTAGTTGTACAAGTAGGCACATGAGGTTTTTTTTTCAGAACATATCACTAATACATGCGCTTGTATAAACACACGCACACCTATCCTTCTTAATACACGCACGCACACAAGATTCTTCTGTTAGTGGGTCTGTTCGGTAGCACGCTTCCGTTGTGTTTGGGATGTGCTGCATAGCCCAGCCGCTCGGCTGCAGTGGAAATGGGAAAAAACAGCTGCAGCCCACTCTCCTGTAAGCCAGTAACGATGGAGAGAAAAAATTGTTTCCTCGCAAAAAACTGTTGGCTGGCTACTATAGCCATTGTAATTGTTGCTGTAGTACAGCTACAGCGCTGCAGCAGTCAGGGCTACCAAACAGACCCAGTGTCTCCGAAGATTGAACTTGCGTATCATGAGATAGGTACGTTGTTTATCACTAAAAAATACTTACTCCGTTTCATATTATAAGATTTTCTAGCATTATCCACATTCATATATATGTTAATGAATCTAAACATATATATGTGCCTAGATTTATTAACATCTATATGAATATGAACAATACTAGAAAGTCTTATAACCTGAAACAGAGGGAGTAGTTAGCTATAAATACAAGCACTCCTACTAAATATACGATTTTAAAGCTGGATGAACATGTCCTATCATAGAAAAAACCTACCCCTCCGTCCCAAAATAAGTGCAGTTTTACACTATTCATGTTTAACGTTTGATCGTTCGTCTTTTTTGAAAATTTTTTATTATTAGTATTTGAAAGTGCATCTAGACCCCTAATGATTTTAGTGATTAATTACAATGCGATTAGAGAGGACTAACATTTTTCTTTAAGCAAATGTGAAGGTTGTTATGTCCTCAATGAGTTGGCGTAATGCATTTCCCGCCAAATACGTTGATGAGATGTGATGCGGCAAATGAGCAAATGTTATATTGTACCTTTTCTTTTTCCTTGAGTCAATAGGAATGCTGTACTATTAAGAGGGATGATGCATTGATATATGAGGAGTGATCAAAGTGCTCAAAATCAATTTTTAAAAGTGTTTCTCCTCAGTTTGATGTGTTCTGGAAATTTTCGGAGTTTTCCGAAAGTCATTTTCGGACTTTCCGAAAATGCACAGAACCAATTTTCACTTCTGGAAATTTTCGGATATGTCTGAAAGACATTTTCGGACTTTCCGAAAATGACTGAGAAGGCAAATGTGGTTCTGTTTATTTTCGGACTTTTCCAAAATCAATCGGAGTTTCCAAAAAACTTCAGCAAAGTCAAAAATGCTTTTGTGTTTTTTCGGACTTGTCCGAAAGCTATTTTCGGACTTTTCTGAGAACATCCAGAACAGTGTTTTTGGTTCTGGAAATTTTCGGACTTGTCCGAAAAGTTTTCGGAATGTCCGAAAAATCTCTCGTTGTCTTTGCTATTGGTGCTGAGCTGGAATTTTCGGACATGTCCAAAAATCTTTCGGAATATCCGAAAATCTCAATTATTGTGCATAACGAGCAGAATTTGGGCTGTGGCTATAAATAGCCCCCTCCCCTCACTTTTGAGGGCTGCTGGTTCCATTGCAATTATTTGTGCCCTTGGCTTGCTCTCTCTCTAGCATTTTGAGCCTTACTTTCTTGTTTCCCCTCTCACCCGTGTTTGATTCGGATTTGGTGTGTGTGTGAGAGTTGTGGATTCGAGTTTATGTGAGTGCTTGTTGTTGACTTCATGAAGATTTGTGAGCACTTGCATCATCTCCGGGAGTTCTTTGCTTCATTTGTTACTCTTGGAGGTTGAGGACTCCTAGGCGGCTAGGTGTCGCTCCCGAGCCACCGATCTACTTGTGGTTGGCCGGGAGAAGTTTGTGAAGGTCAGATCTCACCTCCGAAAGGGAAGAGATACCCTTAGTGGAAGGAGGAGTGCTTAGTGCAACCTCTAGAGGAAAAGGGTTAGCTAAGATCCGGCTCTTAGTGAGCTCCTCAACGGAGAGTAGAATCCCCTCAAGGATTCGAACTTCGGGAACAACTTCGTGAGCTTCATCTTTGGTGACTTTACTTTCTCTCTCTCCACTAGCTTTGCTTGCTTGAGCCGCTATAGGTATAGTTGCTGTTTGTGCTAGCATATTCTTGTTGTAGGCAACTAGATCTAGGATTTACTTTGCTACTTGTGCTGACTCCGAAAATTTTCGGATATATCCGAAAATTACTGCTTCCGCTTTTAATTGATTTTTGAATTAGCCTATTCACCCCCCTCTAGGCCTAATTGACACTTTCAGTATTTTTATTGTTATTAGATGATAAAACATGAATAGTACTTTATGTGTGACTATTTATTTTAATTTTTTTTATAAAATTTTTAAATAAGATGAATGGTCAAACGTTGAATACGAATATCTACAGCTGCACTTATTTAGAGACAGAGGTAGTAATCATTTAAGGGCATTTTTAAACAAAAGAAACGGTGATAGTGTACTAGTTGTAGTACAAAAGGCATTTCCAGTACGGTCCATCACTCACGGACAGTATTGGTCTGGCTAATACAAATTCTATTTCCCTTACTGCTTAAGATTAGAAAAAAGAAAACTGGTACGTGGCATCAGTTTCTGCTCTGTTAAATATGTCCATTGGAATTTCTAGTGGCACCTAATATGGTATTTTGTTACAACATGGGGCACGTGTCTCACGACGTAGTAATCTTTTTGTTATTTAGATTTTTTTGCTATAATTTAATTATAAGTAAGTAAACTCATACTCCTTGCAAACCTATAAAAGCTTATGCTTATCATAGGGCAAGTTCCACTAGTCCTCTTGCGTGTCCGAACTCCGAAACACCACCCTTTATGTTGCAAAAAGTTTTGGTTCAATAAACAAATATGTCCTAAATTTATTCTCGAATTCATTATCGCAAAAATAAATAAAGAAAAATAGATATCATATTTGCTAGATAACTTCATTACGTAAAAAAAAATGAACAATAACTATCATTATTATTTACAATTATTTTTTTGTTACTAACAATTATTTTATCTTTGTCAAATTTGACATAATAGATAAATGCTCATACTTTGCTACGAATAAAAGGAAACACTATATTATAATATTCTAAAATAAATAAAAATATTATTTTATGAAATATGTTGCACATGTTCTCTATAGGAAATATCCACCTTAATTGGGTCTTTTATGCGTGACTATACATTTAGATTTTTATTGTTTCTTAATATTAAGAAGTTAAAGAGTTGATTTACACATTTTATTTACTTGTATAAAACCTTCAGTTCAGATAATAGGTGATGTGAGATTCATTGTCACCAACAATTTTTTTCTTTTTAAAGAGTACAAACTTTTTTTTTGGAAAGTATATATATTTGTCTTCTTGATCGGTTGATGAGAGGTTGTGGTGCTGTTGGTGTTCTCATTACACCTACCCAAGTTTATGACCTCTCAGGCTCAATTTTGGTTCCTACCGCTTTATATAGCCAGAAGTTTTTTTTTTTAACAAAGGGAGTATGTATGGGACATAGGGTAATTTCCTTTCTAGCTTCCACCCTGTTTATATATATGTACAGAGAAACTAATTATGTCGCTAGAAAGTTATTAGATGTCTAATTAACGACAATAATGTTGACATCTATTAACAAATGTTCTTTACCTAATTAGAGTAGCTCTTAAAGATTCATCAAGTGACTTTTGATTATCCATTGATCATCATGACTCGCATAAAAAAATATATATACTATTTAGGGTTTAGGATAGCTGAATTAATGATTTGTTTTATTTGTGTGATAGCTATTTGAGGGTATGAACGGATGAATTAACTTATATAAAGTTCAAAATTTATTTTTATAAGGATTCCATGTTTTTTTGCACGAAAAGAACCTTTTAGAAACTTAGCAAGCATGCAAATGAAAAACCAAATTATTGAATAGAAAACAAGTCTTAAACTCCCTGGTAACACCGTGTCCTAATAAGAGGTCAATTGATATTGGTTAATATTAAGCTCACATTCATAACATAATAATTTATTTCGCCATTATGAATAAATAGTAAAAAAACTAAATACAACCTAGCACAATCCATTATAATTATGTAATCAACTCTCTGTTCTAGTTTAAACGGAAATAAGTATAGGAAAAACTTAACCCGTGGTGGTGGATTTTTCTCTCCACATCAAACCTTCAATTTGTTTTATGTTATTAACAAAATAAATTGTTATCCATATATGACTTGATAGGTGGCAAAGAGGTAGCGCTGGAGCGGTCATGATCACCTTAGTTGACTTAGATATGACGCTTCCTCATTCATGTGGGAGTCAAAGATGCATGCATGCGCTGTTTAGAGGGCCAAAGAGATATCTTCGGAGACTTTGTTTATTAAAAAAAATAGATTGATGGTTTAAATAATGGGTCCATCGGTTTACATGGAATCGATGGACATCTATTCATGGTTTTAGTGTAAATTAGTTAATATGGATCTTAAATTCTTAATTTATTGAATATATAATATAATGGTGTAGTACATTATTTGAAAATAATAGTCCAAACTAATTAGTCCCCTATTAAATGAAGATTATATTACATTATTATTAATTTAGTGGGTAAATATAATGGTGCAAACTTTATTAATAAACATTGTAGAGCTAATTAGGTTACGCATTTTTTTAAAAAAAATATGATGATATAACATTTATAAAAGTATGATTGTTTAAATTTTTTTACCACTAATAATAAGTGTATCCATGAAAAAAAGAAAGAAAAAGTACGTATGTACCTACCTATGTACGTACCTATGCAACAGGAGAGAGCGTGGTGGAGCCGAATTTTCCCATCTAAGCACACGTGGCCCCCTAATTTCAAATATGAGCACGTATTGTCCAGAGTTCTATTTCTAATCGAATTAGCTAGTACAAAGCAAATGATCATCCACCAACATGTATTCCTAGTATTTCAATTACAATACCATGTTTTTTTTCTCTCATTGCTGATGCCGCTTCTATGTAAAACAAATTAATATTTGTTAGCACAAATTATGATTTTGATGATCCAAGCAAATGGGTTAGATTTGAGCTTATTGCTGTAGTTCCAATTTCCAAAACGAAAACTCAAGACTGACGGCATGATGGCAGGGTGCCCTATCTCGTAATGGTTGATCTAATCAATTGCTAATGATATTTGGGTTTTCTTTTTCAACAACAAACAGTGTCAAGTAGGCTTAATAAACAAGCTGCTACGAGCAAGTGATTTGTCATAACGATCAGCAGCCCATTAGTTTGTTATATTTTGTTGCACATCAAGTCCGATGGGACGATCACTGCACACACACGTGAGCTTTTGGGGAATGCATGGCTGGTCTTCGACACAAACAACCGGATCCCCTTTTAATTATTTGGTAGAGCCAATTCTTTGTAGGATTAGAGTTCATTTCTAGTTGGGTTGCTAGCAATATCCTCAATTGATACATGGTGAAGAAAGTTTCAGAGTGTTGCCAAATTGAACATTGGGCATCTTCCAATTATTCGGCTCCACTTTAAATCACACTACTATTTAAAGTTGTCGAATAATTCGTTAGGTAAATTTCAGTTTAGTTCCAACACGGTCCAAAAAAAAGTTGAGAATTGGGCTTTACTTGCAAAAAGAAAAAGTTTATTTTGCATCACTTCTGTTTATCCCAAATCCCAAAATAAATTCATTTTTTAAGTAATCATTGCATCGCGATAAATGCAATGGAAATAGATAGAATAAAATATAATTACGTCAGGATTTAATAAAGTTGGGTCAATTTAGATTTTTTTATTGGTATATGCGGGATGAAAATAAATTTATTTTAGGTCGAAAGGAGTACATTATAAATAGATGCTTGTTCAACACCAAATTGATCATCTCACGGGACCAGGGGTTCACAAATAGTGGAAATTTGTATTATACTGAATTCGGAAATCATTTCTATGTGCCATGGTTTACGAAACTGCATACACATCAAGAAATGAAAATTGCACATACATACATATTACAACTACCTGCTGGTAGGTATGTATAAAAAGGAACCAACGGAAACCAACAAGAACAAGTTCCCCATCTGCTAAGCCTGGCTATGTGATCTACGAACCATCAAATTCTTCTTGCAATTTGCATTACGCGTACTATAGTTATAGACCTTTTGAATTATCTTTTACAAACCCGCAAGAAAAATCCCGCTCGTATGTAGGCACGTAGCAAGCTGCCCTACCCTGCCCATCTTTAGCAGAGAAGCCGCTAATCACTCGATCAATCAGCGTGTCATCCCGGGGAACATGTGCGGCGGCATGGTCATCGCCGGCTTGTGCCCCTGCCTCTCCATGTTCGCGTGCCATCCTGCACAAAACCAACGAAATCGTCTTTGTCACGATCATCACCACGCACGACAACCAACCATCCATGAATAGTATTAGTAGTACCAGTAAATTCCATCAGAAAAATGAATGGCGTTTTACCGAGGTTCATGTCGAAGCCGCGCTTCTTGAGCTCGCGGTACTCCTGGGAGAGGGCGCAGGGCTCGCAGAAGAAGTGGACGGGGCAGTCGGCGCAGGGCTTCTCCTGCAGGCCGTACTGGGACCGCATCTTGGCGCGGTAGAAGCAGGAGTAGACGCAGTTGCAGCCCGTGAGGAGCATCACCAGCGCGTACAGCGCCCCGCTCGTCCCGCACGACGACGACCCCCGGTCGATGATCTCCGCGATCTGCCCGAACGTGATGCACGGGCACAGGCACGTCACACAACCTGCGCCACAACGATCAATCATCGATCAGCGCACACACACCATGCCGGTCGAGCAAGAACACAACCGTATCGGGGGAAATTACTACTTACAGTTGCCGCAGTCGTCGAAGCAGTTGAAGAGGCCGGTGGACCAGGCGGCGAGGGGGACCTTGCCCTGCATGGCGAAGGCGGTGGTGACGCCTCCACCGACGTCCTCCGGCTTCGAGTACATGCTGCCCCGGCGCGGCGCCTTTGTCGATCTCTCGCTCTCCGGCCTTCGAGTGTGAGGCTCTCTCTCGATCAGAGGGTAACCGGCCGAATCGCGGACTGGTCGTCCACCGTCCTCCGGCTTCGAATACTTGCTCTTCAGCAAAAGCGGCGGCGTCGACGAAGTTTACGGGTAGTGCGCTAGTGTACTACTAGTAGTATATGGGTCGAGACATTTTTGGGCGTGAGATAGGATTGATTTGCTGGCTGGTGATGTTGATTCAGTCGTCGTCCCCGTTGTGGCGTGAATGCGTGATGGGGTGTGGCTCCGTGTGCGACGGGGGTCAAGTCGTCGCCTGGGCCCAGCCGCTTGCCGCGATTCGGCGGCAAACTTTGGTTTGACTGGCCACAGCCTTGTTTCTTGACTGGTGGTGGAGGGAGTCGCTTGCCAAGAGTCCAAAAGGACACCGCGATTTTTGCGATTTGGGTTGGGGGGCTGGCTGGGAGAGTGGTCCGGGGGGGGGGGGGGGGGGGGGGGGGGGGTTCACGAGATCGGTGCGGCTGCGACGTCGCGCGGCGGTGCCGGTTCAAAATGGGGAGGAGTGCGCCGGATCTGGGCGGCGGGAGGACGGCGCTCGCGCGCGAGAGAGCGGGTGCCCGTGGCGCGGCATGTGGCCGTGGAAGCGAAGCAAAAGCCGCGACACATGTCGCTCCCGGCGGAGTAAAGGCGAAGAAATATCTGAGCTGGCCGCGAACCATCGATCTATGCAGCGATATGTAGGCGCCTTGCCGAAAATATCTAGGGGGTTTCCGCGATTAAACAATGCGGCGGAAGAAGCGATCTACCGAGGGCCACGTCCCAACCCTTTCTCCGAGAAAACAGACAATATGCCACTCTATAGGTTGAGTTGGGATAAAATACCACTCAATACAATGCACCGGATAAAATGCCACTCAATACGTTGACTAACGGATGAAATGCCACTTTAGAGATTTTTGTGCCTAAAATATCCCTAGAGAGAGAGAGGGGGAGAGGGGAGCGCCGGAGAGGGCGGCGCCGGAGGCCTCGCTGGGAGGTGGCGGTGGTGGCCAGCGGGGACGACGGGGGGGAGGAGGATAGGGTGGCAGGCGAGCGTAGGAAGAGGCGACGACGTCGAGAAGTAGGACGGGGCGGCGAGCCTACCCGCACGTTCACCGGCGAGGGCAGGGGGAGGAGGAGGCGCGCGACGCGGGGGAGGAGCGCCGGGAAGGGCCGGCCGGGCGGCACCAGAGGCCTCGCCAGGTGGCGGCAACAACGACCGGCGGAGACGATGGGGGGAGGAGAACAGGGCGGAGGAAGATGCAGCGGCGGTGGAGTCTCAGACCGTCGTCCCCGTCGCTGCCCGGCCGCTGCCGCTCGCCGCGCCGTCTTCCTCTCTCCACGTCGCCTCCTCCTCCTCCCCCCGTCGTCCCCGCCAGCCGCCGCAACCACCGCCCAGTGAGGCCTCCGGCGCCGACCGGCCGGCGCTCCCCTCTCCCTCTCTCCAGGGACATTTTGGGCACAAAAATATCCAAAGTGGCATTTCATCCGGTAGACAATGTATTGAGTAGCATTTTATCCGGTGCATTGTATTGAGTGGCATTTTATCCCAACCCAACCTATAGAGTGGCATATCGTCCATTTTCTCCCTTCCCCTTCACCTCGGGATGATGCTGTGCCGTCCGTCAGATGGAGGAGGTGAAAGGCACGGATCTTCACATGTGTTGACACTGTCCCGGTGAGGAAACGGGTTAGAGCAAGTACAATAGCAGCTTATAAGCCAGCTATAACCACATATCGAGAAAAAAAAGAAGAGAGAGAAGAAAGCGGGCTACAGATTTATAGTCAGCTGCAACATGGACTTCAAGACGTTTTGTGTGTGTGAGAGGTGGAACCGGGTATTGATGGTGTAGTATATTTTTATAGGTAACTATTGTATGAATGGGCTATTAGATTAGCTATAGATGATTTGAACCTAACATTTGGCTATACTATTAAACTTGCTCTTAGAGCAAGGATAATAGTGAACTATAAGCAAGCTATATGTTTATGTGGAAGAGAGAGATAAAAAAAAGTGGAGAGTGTTGGCTCTCATGCAAGAGCTAGCTTCACACAAGCTCCAAGAAACATGCATTAAATTCAAAGTGAGATAAAGAGGGAGGATGAAAAAAATAAAGCTAACCTTATAGTTAATCTATTATGCATGTTGCCTCTAACATTGACTTATAATAAGTAGTTGTCACGCCCAAAAATTCACGAACCAGAATTTCTAAGCTGAATGTGTATTAAACCCCTGTCCAGGACCAGCCAGGGTACACAAACGATAATTGTTGACATACAGATCCACGTCTTACAAAAATATAAAAGATTACAAATGCAGCGGAAAAAGTAAAAGCGAGCTAAGCCTGAAGACTTGACTCCTGCAGCGGGCGACTCCATTCCACAGGCATCCTTGACGGCAGCGACGAAACCAACTTCAACAAGACAGCTTCAACTAGGAAGATCTTCAGCTCTGGTGTGCGGGAAAAGAGAGCAAGACTGAGTACTACCCACTGTACTCAGCAAGTCATACCGGAAGAGGAGGTATGATGCAAGACATATCCAAGAGAGGCTAAAGGTTCATTTGCACAAAGCAGGCATTTGAAAGCAGTAGTTGAAGCAGTAAAACAGTTGTAATAATTAATCAACATTAACCATCCACTGTCCAACGCTACACCACGTTGCAACAGGCCCAACCATCCACCTAAACTAATCAATTCCATTAGACTAGACTAGGGTGAAACTAATCACGATGAATCTGGTTGACCGCCCATAACCGCGGGCACGGCTATTCGAATAGTTTTACTCTGATCAGAGGTGTACAACTGTACCCACAAGGCACAGCCCCACGACACGTTTCCGTGCGCCGACATGCCACCACGACATACCGGATAGAGGCCGTGACAGGACCCTTCATATAACCCCCTCTAACCAAGCACACCACACCTCAGGTTTCACCCCCACTCCTCGCAAGCCAGCGGGCGGTCCCCTCTCGTGCCTAGGTGAATCCGGAAGCCGCATAGGCTGTCGCAGGGCCCATCCAAACTCCATCACGCCCACCCTTGCCTGGATGCGTCAGCTAGAGGAAAGCTATACTACAAGCCCAGCCGTTGCCCACGCTGGTTTGTGGTAAGTACGATAAATTCTTCCAGGGTTTCCCGCGAACCGGTCCTTAAGTGCCATGAGCGCGATCATCAAAACCATGCACCCACAGCCCACCGTTTAATATATTTTAATTAACCAACATCGGAGCGGTGGCATTAACCAACACCAACACTAGAACCTGAAGTCTAAACATTAATGTGATTTCCCCCATGGTGTGCTAGTTGAACTAAGCAAGGCTAAGCAATCCCTAGTCCAATCTCTAGTCATCTTATATCCCAAGCTAACACAGGAGCATGGTATAAAAATAGCATGGCTGTAACAGCAGGTAAACATCCCATAATAACATTATAAAACAATGTAGTATTTAAGGGAAAACGGTAGAGCATTTGCAATATAGGATCAACATGTTCAAGTGACAAGCATGACTTGCCTTGCTCTGCTGCTGGAGGAACCTCGGCGACTATTTCAAAGTACACCGGAGCGTCGGGAGAGCCGGAATCTAAGCGACATACAAAGCAAACAATACAAACAGGCTATAAGACTACTGAAACAGAGAACAACACTATTTTTAATGGATTCTATGCATTTTTCTTGATTTTCTGAGATTTGAATGGGCTTAAACGGAGCTCGGATGAATTTTCAATGAATTTTAGAAGATTCACTGTGAACTATAAACAGAAAAATCCTTAATGGATTTATTATGTAATAATTAAATTCCCGGGGAGAGAGGGGGGGGCGCCAACATGCGGGCCCCACATGGCAGTGACTAGGGGGGCGATCCACGGTGGACCGGGTCCACGGACCGGGGAAGAGCGGCGCACCACGTGGTGCACACGTGGCGCTGACGCGGCGCACACGTGGCGGCCACGTGGTAGCCACGCGGGCGGCAGGGTTGGACGGCCCCGATCTACCGCCCGGTAGATCGGACGGCGGAGGCGGCTCGCAGCCGGGCGCGCACGGGCACGGCTCAAGCCGACCCGGCGGCCGTGGCGCGCGGCGGCGCAACGCGACGCGACGGCGACGCAAGGCGGCGAGCGGCCAACGGCGGAGAGCGGCGGCGACCGACGACGAGCGGCGGCGCACGGCGAGCGACGGCGGCGCGGCCCCAAGCGGCAAGGCAGCGGCGCTAAGAAGGAGAGGGGGGGAAAGACGACGGGGAGATGCTCACCGGTGTTCGGCCAGCATGAGGGACGACGGCGAACGGCGGCGAGGGATGACCAGGGGACGACGGCGGACGGTCTCCGGAACCACCGGCGCATGGGGCGGAGAGGGTTCCGGCGGCGGATTCCGACGGAGGAGAGGTGGATAGGACGACCCGCACGATGGCGAGTGTGACGGCGATGATGGCGCGGCTCGGCACGGCGGCTAGCGGCGACCGGAGCGGTGGCGGCGGCGACGGAGAGGAGGGCGACGGCGCTAGGGCGATGGGGGGCACGGGAGCGGGTGGTTGCAAAACGAAAAAGAGAGAAGAGGAGGCGGGGACGCTTTATATAGACCCGCGGGGTCGATCGTGGCCGGGATGGCCGCGATTTCACCGGCGGAGTGGGGAGAAGTGGGGAGGAGAGAGAGGCGGGATTCGAAATTCGAATCCCAGCCGTCTCGAGCGCAGCGCGGGTGGGAGAGAGAGGGAGTGGGCACGGGGAACGCGGGCGCGGGTGGCGACGTGGGCGACGTGGCCCGAAAGACGCGGGAACGAGGGCGCGGCGGCGATTGCGGGGCGGCACCGGCTGGAGGTTGGGGGAGGACCCGACAGGTGGGCCCCACCTGTCGGTGACCTCAGGAGAGAGGAGGGGCTCGGGCGGCCGGCTGGGCCGTGGCCTGCGGCCGGCCCAGCAGTGAGGGGGAGTGGGAGAGAATGGGCCGACGGCCCATTCTGAAAAGAAAAGGAGGGAAAAAGAAAGAAAAAGAAGGAAAAGAATTTCCAGGGAATTAAATATTGCTTGTGCTCATTTTTAATTGGTTAAAATTATTTCTAGAGCTCTGAAAATTCCATTTCGACATGTAGAACTCAAGAAAAATTCCACATGCCAATTCCGATTATTATTTGCATTAATTTATTAGGGTTTCTCTCTTGCTTTTACACCGATATTTTCTCTAGGTAATTTATAAATTCAATTTAGGCTTAGGAAAAGAACTTCGGGGTGTGACAGTAGTGAGCTTTACTATTAAACTTTCTCTTAGGGCAAGTACTATAGACATCCAAGCACAAGCCCCAAGATGCCACATAACACTAAATAATGGGGTGGAGGAGAGAAGGAAGATGAAAAAGAAATAGTCACCTCTCATGCAAGGAGCAATCCCTACACAAACTTCAATAAATATGTGATATTGCTAGAAATATTGGGAATTGCGTGGTAGAGATAATCTATTACACATGTTACCTCTTAATTTAATGGTGTATGACATGCATAAAATTAGATGTGGTACTCACCTCTACCATAAAACCTGCCCTTAGAGCAAGTTTAATAGTATAGCCAAATCATCTATAGTCAATTTAATAGCTCATTTATATAATATAGTTAACTATAAATATATACTATATTATTAATAATTGGTCACACATATTATACACAAATAGCGTTTTGGAATCCGTGCTGTAGCTGGCTGCTTCTCTTCTCTATTTTCTTATCCACGTGGTTATAGCTCACATTATGTTATTGTACTTGCTCTTAACGGGTCCCAGCAAGACCGACTCCAGAGATGGGCCTACAGAAATGATCGACTGTACACATGTGTCCAGTAGTAACTCAAAATAAAGATTTTGTCGGGTGGTGATAGTGATCCACTTATATCTATGCTCGGCTAGTTGTATAAGTAGGCATATTTTTTTTCTTCGAAACAGCACAAATACATGCACTTGTATAAACATACACACACTTATCTATTATATTATTAAAACAGCTTTGAAAGGAGGCACCACGTTCGCTGTGGGGGCTAGAAATTCTCACATTAATCGGAGAAAAAGAAAAGGAGAGTCCAAATAGAGATACAATTTAAAAATATCTGAAATTCGAGATTAAAAATAAATAATATTGAAATAAGAGTCCATATAAGAACCCAGTACGAGATTAATTAAAATTAAGAATAAAAATAAAATAAAATCTGAAATTAGAAAATAAAAGGAGAGTCCAAGGTAGGAATGCAATTTAAAAATAAAAATAAGGAATATTGAGAGAAGAGTCGATATAAGAATCCAATACGATATTAGTTAATATTCATAAGAAAAATAAAAATAAAATCTAAAATTAGCAAAAAGAAAAGAAGAGTTCAAGTAGGAATACAATTTAAAATTAACATAAATTCGAAATTAAAAATAAGTAATATTGAAAGAAAAATCCATATAAGAACCCGATACGAGATTAATTAAAATTCAGAATAAAAAAATAAAATAATATCCAAAATTAGAAAAAGAAAAGGAGAGTCCAAATAGAAATACAATTTAAAAATAGCTGAAATTCGAGATTAAAAATAAGTAATATTGAAATAAGAGTCCATATAAGAACCCAGTACGAGATTAATTAAAATTCGGAATAAAAATAAAATAAAATCTGAAATTAGAAAATAAAAGGAAAGTCCAAGTAGTAATACAATTTAAAAATAACTGAAATTCAGAATTAAAAAATAAGGAATATTGAGAGAAGAGTCAATATAAGAACCCAATACGATATTAGTTAATATTCAGAAGAAAAATAAAAATAAAATCTAAAATTAGCAAAAAGAAAAGAAGAGTTCAAGTAGGAATACAATTTAAAATTAACAGAAATTCGGAATTAAAAATAAGTAATATTGAAAGAAGAATCCATATAAAAACCCGATACGAGATTAATTAAAATTCAGAATAAAAAAATAAAATAATATCCAAAATTAGAAAAAGAAAAAGAGAGTTGAGTAGGAATACAATTTTGAAACAACTGTAATTGAAAAATAAAAATATTAAAAGAACACTCTACGGTATTAGTTAAAATTTGAAAAAAAAAAATAAATTCTGAAATTAGAAAAGAAAAAAGGATTTCCATTATGAATACAATTTATAAATAACTAATTCGTGATAGAAAATAAGGACTATTGAAAGAAAAGACCATCTAAAACACATGACAAGATAAATTAAATAACATGCCTATAAAGGAGTAAAGTGGTGGTGGTTGATACGACATATAAGTGTTAATAAAACACCAAATAGAATTCTAATGACGATTAAAAGGAGGGACAACAGGTAGGTCGTGAAGCAAATGGAAAAGGCGGTTGCCTGGGCTTCTAAAAAGTAAAAAAATAAACCACATTGATAATCATATTCGATTTTTAAAATCTCAATGACAAAGCCGCTAACGGTTTGGCGGGACTTTAAAAAGTAAAAAATGAACTCGAACGATTATTATATTCGATTTTTAAAATTCCAATGACATTGGACGGACCGTAGACTAGTATAATGACAGCGTTTGACATGACTTTAGAAATTATAAAAAGAAACCTAACAAGAAAATAGACTCTAAACTATAAGATCCAATTTTTAAAGGTTTCAAGGAGAATGGATAGAAAGCGGTAGATCTAGCAAGCAAATAAAGAAGTAGATGGCAGAAGTAAGGGGTAGTAACTGGTGTGACTTTTAAAAACTATATAATTAGAAATATATGAATGATAAGGTTTGGTCTTTCAAAGTCCTAAGACAACGAGATAGGTATTTAATAAATTTTAAGTAAAATTATACTAAAAAATATATGATTTTATTTAGGTGCTAACAACGCAATTGCGTGGGCCACCCAGCTAATTCTTCTTAATGCACACACTCACATAAGAGCACACACGCATGCATGATTCTTATGTGAGTGTCTCTGAATATTAAAAATCACCATATATTACTTGATGTTGATAGGTACGTTGGCTATCATTTGATAGGTGGCAAAACGGTAGCACTACATCAACGTGATCACCTTAGCAAATCATCTTAGTTTCCTTATATACGGCGCTTCATCGTGCATGCGAAAGTCAAAGATTAATGCGTGCGTTGTGTAAAGGGCCAGATAGGTATCTTTGGAAGCTTTGTTTATTAAAAAAAAAATCGATGGTTTAAATAATAGGTCCATTGGTATACGTGGAATCAAAGGGCAACTATTTTTTTAACAAAATAGTATGTTCACAGTTTTAGTCTAAATTAGTTAATATGGATTATAAATTGTTAATTTATTGAGTATATAATATAATGGTGTAGTGCATTATTTGAAAATAATAGTCCAAAGTAATTAGTTCCCTAATTTAAATGAAATTATCTTATAAATAGTCCAAAGTAATTAGTTCCCTAATTTAAATGAAATTATCTTATATTATTATTAATTTAATGGGTAAATATAATGGTGCAAATTTAATTAATAAACATTGTAGAGCTAATTAAGTTACACATTTTTTAAAAACGTTTTATGATGATATAATCTTTATAAAAGTATGATTATTTAAAATTTATTATCACTATTAATACGTGTATCCATAAAAAAAAGGAAAAAATGTACGTATGTACCTACCTATGCAACTGGAGGAGAGATCGAATTTTTCCCATCTAAACACATGTGGCCCCCTAATTTCAAATGTGAGCACGTATTGTTCAGAATTCTTTTTCTAATCGAATTAGTTGGTACAAAGCAAATGATCGATCCATCAACATGTGTACGTAGCTAGTATTTCAATTACAGTAGCGTGTTATTTTTTTCCCTCCTTGCTGATGTTGTTTCTATGTAAAACAAACTAATATTTGTTAGCACAAATTACAATTTTGATGATCCAAACAAATGGACTAGATTTGAGCTTACCGCTGTCGTCCAATTTCCTAAACGAAAACTCGAGACTGACGGCATGATGACAGGGTGCCCTATCTCGTAATGGTCGATCTAACCTATTGCTAATGGTATTTGGGTTTTCTTTTTCACAACAAACAGTGTCAAGTAGGCCTAATAAACAACCTGCTACGAGCAAGTGATTTGTCCTAACGATCAACAGCCCGTTAGTTTGTTATATTTTGTTGTCAAGTCCGATGGGACTGTGACGACCACTGCACACACACATGAGCTTTTGATTTGAAATAGAATCCCAGTCATTGCATGCTCACATTTGAAATTAGACGGTCGCATGTGCTTAGATGGGAAAAAAAAATCAAGGAATGCCTGATCCTGGCATTCGACACAAACAGTTGGATCCCCTTTTAATTATTTGGTAGAGGCAAAATCGGGCTCTACCAAAGAATTGGTAGGATTAGATTTCATATTATATTGTTGGTAAGCTAGCAATATCCTCAATTGGTACATGGTGAAGAAAGTTTTAGATTGTTGCCAAATTGAACATTGGGCATTTTCCAATGATTTGGCTCCAATTTAAACTAACTAGTATTTAAGTTGTCGAATAACTCATTTGGTAAATTTCAGTTTAGATCCAATGCGGTAAAAAAAAAGTTGAGGATTGGGCTTTACTTGCACGAAAAAAAGCCACTCCCTCCATTTCAAAATAAGTTTATTTTGAATCCTTTCTGTTTATCCCAAATAAATTCGTTTTCTAGTAATCATTGCACATCGGAGTTTGTAAAAGTATGGATAAATGCAATGAGAATAGATAGAATAGGAAATAATTACATTGAGATTAAATAAAGTTGGGATATTCTGGATTTTTTATTGATATATGTGATATAAGTGAAAATAAAGTTTTTTTTTTGAAGGAAAGGAGTACAGATAAAGAGATGCTTACTCAAGAACAAATTGATCATCTCATGGGACCAGGGGTGCACAAAAAGTGGAAATTTGTATTATATTGAATTTGGTAGAATTAAGAAAGGGCATAATCGAAATCATTTCTTTGATATGCCGCTTTACGAAACTGCATACACATCGAGAAATGAAAATTGCATACATGCATAATACAACTACCGGTTGGTAGGTATATATAAAAAGGAACCGAGGGAAACCAACAAGAACAAGTTCCCCATCTGCTAAGCCTGGCTATGTGATCTATGAACCATCAAATTCTTCTAGCAGATTGCATTACGCGTACTATAGTTATAGACCTTTTGTATTGTTTTGGTGCAAACCCGCAGGAGAAATCTCGCTTGTATGTAGGCACGTAGAAAGCTGCCCTGCCCATCTCTAGCAGAGAAAGACAACGACCGAGCAGAGCAGCAGCCAGCATCACCCACTGATTAGCCGATCGATCAGCGTGTCATCCCAGGGTACGTCTCCGGCGGCATGGTGGCCGCCGGGTTTTGGCCTTGCTTCTCCATGTTTGCGTTCCATCCTGCACAAAACCAACGAAATTAATCGTCATCGTCACGATCATCAACACGCACGACAGCCAACCATTCCATTAGAAAATCGATGGCGCTTTAGATTAGGTGTAATAGCAGAATATAAGTCAGCTATAAACATATTGTAACATATTTTAAGAAGATAAAAGAGGAGAAAGACGAGCAGTAGACTACAGATTTATAGCCAGCTGTAGCACAGACTCAAAGACGCAATATGTGTATAACATGTGGGACCAGAAATTAATAGTGCAGTAGGTAACTATTGTATCAATTAACTATTATGAATATTATGAAAATCAAAGAGGAGGCGAGCCTTTGGGCTTTAGCAGGAGCTAAGCGGTTGCGTGAGTTAATCCCGCAATCTGTATATAGTGTACAGCTATAGTGGTTCTCCGTTTTCCTTCTACTCCTAGGGGTTTGTATTTCCTCCTGCTCTATTCAATGAAAAGGCACTCTAGTGCTGTTTTCCGTTAAAAAAAACTATAAATGATTTGGAGTTGGTAGTTGGCTATACTGTTAAACTTGCTGTTACCGAGGCTCATGTCGAAGCCGCGCTTCTTGAGCTCGCGGTACTCCTGGCAGAGGGCGCAGGGCTCGCACCACAAGTGGACGAGGCAGTCGGGGCAGGGCGTCTCCTGCAGGCCGTACTGGGACCGCAGCTTGGAGCGGTAGAAGCAGGAGTAGATACAGCTGCAGCCCGTGCCGAGAAACACCAGCGCGTACAGCGACCCGCTCGTCCCGCACGACGACGACCCCCGGTCGACGATCTCCGCGATCTGCCCGAACGTGATGCACGGGCACAACCACGTCATAAAACCTGCGCCCGACAACAATCGATCAGCACACACGTACCACGCCCACGCCAAGCAGAGAACACACAACCGTAGCCCGGCTTGCTTATTTTACAGTTGCTGCTGTCGTCGAAGCAGTCAAAGAGGTCGGTGGACCATGGGACGGGGGCGGCCTGGTCCTGCATGGCGAAGGGTGGTGGTGGTGGTGGCGCCTCCACCGTCCTCCTCCGGCTTCTGAGTATATATGTGGTGGTGGTGGCGCCTTCGTCGATCTCTCACTCTCCGGCCCGCGAGGGTGAGGCTTTCTCTCCGACGAGGCTAATGATGAGCGCGCGGTGTGGTGGTACAAGTAGTAGAGGGTAACCGGCCGAATCGCGGACTGGTCGTCCGCGCGCATTTATCGGGCGAGGCCGCGAATGTTGGCCTATCGATCATAATTTTTAAGGACGTAACTACGGATCGGGTGTCCGATTTAACGCGAAAAATCGGGTGCCCACCCCTACAAAACATCAGCTTAACTGCATGCATGCACAAAGCCATGCGCATATGCAAAGAGACATGCAACAAGCATGGAGGCACTCAATAGCTGTGCATGCAAAGTACATAACTATATCTATCACTCCTAGTATTAATAAACAACTTATTTAACATGCTCTAAACTTTTTTTCTCATAAATTACTTACCTCATCTGTGATATGATTATATGATATGATTATACCAGTATATTCGTTACAATTAAATATTTAAAATAAGATCTCGCACGACTATATTTTGGATTAAAAATTAATATATAATTATATAACTAATTGAAACACATTTATATTATATATGAAACATTAAGTTGCAATTGTTGAAACATCAAAAAAACTCCTTGAAAAATATCTAAAAAGAATATCACATGCAACATTACAAATAATTTAGTGAAACATTACACCTACCGAAACATCCAAAAAAAACACCACATGCAATATTCTAAAATACCCAATGAAACATCATAAAATACCTCCTCAAACTCAAAGAACACCAAGTGCAACATTCCAAATAAACTAGTGAAACATCAACTAAAACATCACAAAAAATACTTCTTAAAACATTCAAAGAACGCTATGTGCAACATTCTAAATGACCGAGTGAAACTTCGCGCCATTTAAGTAATCCATTGCAAAAAAAACATTTAAAATAGTTTCGTCAGAATATAATCAAGTAAGATCTTATTGTGAAGATTTAATT